>CP025650.1:5586842-5808705 GCA_003576665.1 Ipomoea trifida
CCCCCCCCCCCCCCTTCTATACTATGGATGCAACGGCTCCTCTGATGAGTGTAACGGACTCCTCATAGTGGCGAGCCTACATTGAGTGCTGTGTAGTAATAGTGGGAACTGTTGGAGTAATTATCCTCTCTCTTCAATATGTCGGAGTAACTACTATATGACCGTTTGAATTCCACGTGTCCGTTTCCTTGCATGTGGTTCCTGGTCGGGTACTTACCCAATTACCCTGTCACTAGTCCCCCATTCCTGAGCCTGCGTAAATAGTTGAACTGGCTTGGTAGCAATAACTTGTATAAGTGTAGATTCTTAAGTTATCTAAGAATCTAATTCTTTATTATATGGAAATCTTAGGATTTCTTTTATTTTTTCCCCAAGCATTTTCCAATCTTCCAAATATTTTCTTTACCTTTTTTTTTATGCCCTTCCTTTTCATATAAAAATTCTTATTCCAACCAATTTTTACTACTTCTTCAATCGTTCTTTGCTAGACTTTTTGTCATGGTACGCTTCTTTTTTCATACTATTTTTTTTTTTCGTGCTGAGGCGGGTCGAAGCCGCCTTCGCGCACTGCCAAGGCGGTCTCGGCCATGGCCAAGGTGGCCTAGACGTAGCCGGGGCGGCCTCGACCTGAACCAGTTTTTCCATTTGAAATTATATCATTGAATTCTTTCTTGTTCTTCATGGGATTTGTTTTCTTTGTTTGCATGTGAAAGTCATATATTTAGGTAGCTTTTGCCATTTTTTTTTTTTTTTTTTTGGGTAACATATGACATCTGGTGTCCTTATCTCTGTGTTAGGTATAGTATGAAAATATTGCTTTACAAGCTGAGCAGCTATGCATACATGTGTATGGTTTGATTTATCGACTAAAATTTGATATTGACCCACAATAATACATCAAATAATTGAGCTATATTAGAATTAGGGTACATTAATAATTAATCATTCTAGTTATAGAGTAGGTTTTGTATGAGATCCTCTCACATGAGACGTGATGTAATATTTTATAAATTAAATATAATACCTTTTAATGAAGTTGTAAATAATATTACCTTGTATACTAAAAATGAATTGTTAATTATTAATCGAAACAAAAAGTTTAGGGTTAAAGAAATCAACTGCAAATTGTGCATAGAAGCTCTACACACAAGTGGATTTCAATATGCCTCGACGAGCATGTCGATTGATTTTTTAATTTTAGTAAACTATTGTGATTAAGTACGCAAAATCAAGTCCGACCAATTGTAGTGTGAAAATTTTGCTCGCTCTCTTGTGGGATTGTTTCTTTGCGGGCATCCAACACTAGGCCTCCCACCTATAGAGCTATTGAGTAACTGTATGATTTATTTGTCCATAATTCTGTCCAATTGAAATGTAAAAGTACTTAATTGGAATGAGGGATTTCACTTTTTTTGTGAACAAATGATTTATAAAATCACACTCTTCTTTTCCATCACCTAGACACCTACCTTCATGAGTAGTACATATCCTTGAGAACGTAGCGATATAGATCCAAATAGTGAACCAGATTTTTCCTCTATCTATTAATCTATTATTATGACACCTCAAGCTAAGTGTTCAAAAATATCACAAGTGTTGATGTAATAATAATTGAAAATTTTTAAATTGATACAAAATGTCTAAAATAAAATCACATTTAAGGAAAAAAATAACTTTTTTAGTTTCTCAATTATAGAAAATAGTTTACCCAATTCTTCAATTATTTGGGGCCCACATTTAGTTCCTCTATTATTATTTCGGTCTTGAATATAGATTGTCAGTCTAGAGACTCTATCCACCACCAAGATATTTCACATATTTTATCAATGATTAACTATATATATACATTTGTTGGATTAAATTGACCCGGGTAACCCGACTCAGATAATCCAATAATTAAAGGAATAATAAGGAATAATCCAACTCAGTATATACAAATTAAAGTTGCCTTCCAACCATCCCCACGAAAAGGAAATAGTTACAGCAGTACTTGACCATGCCCAGCCTTATGGTCAGGCTCTAATTGCCCACGACCGAGCTCTAAGCTAGGCCAGTCTTGGTAGCAGTGGCCGAGCCCGAGCCCTACACTCAACCTGGGAGGTCGGCCTAGGTAGCTGAGGCCAAGCATGGGGCTCGACCTCGAGACTCCAAGGTCAGACGTACCTGCCTTGTGCAAATACGTTCCATCAGGCCAGTTTACTCCGGGTTCAAACTCCATTAACTCCATCATGAAAATAATTGAGGGATTATATGTGAATGTCTCAATAATAATTAAAGGACTAACATGTATTTTCCCCACTTTTAATTACTAAACTTCCCCATTCTTCACTTAAGGACATTCTAGACATTTTGAGCTGAATTTCATTTAATTGAAAAAGTCAATGAATCAAATTAAAAGTGGTTTTGACAAAATAAATTAATTAATTAATTAAAAGTGATTGAATTGATAGATGAGAACCAAAAAATAAAAAAGTGAAATTATTTCTAATCAATTTTATTTCGCATACTCTTATATTTTGAGTGACGATGAAAATTTTCAGTCATTATCCGAAAGTGTTCATTAGGTGAACCCTCCGTGTCACATATACTCGTATATTCTAATTCATATTCTTTAATGCGACGACCAAATATTAATATTAAGTACTATTCATGTTTTTCTTTTTCTTTTTCTTTTTCTTTTTCGTCTAACCAATCAATTAAAAAAATGTTACGAAAAGAAAAATAAATACTATTTTTCTTAATTTAATCCAATTCTCCTATCCTTTCCTTATCTGGTACGGATAACTTGGCATTTGCCCGTAGATCCAATGCCCAAAAATCCAGGATTTAACATTGGAAACTCGATTAAGCAAATATCATTGAATACGACAAAACAGCACGGGACCGGCAAAATATTATGAAGGCGCGGTCCCAGTATTCATATCGATCTTCACCTACAAATTTCGCGTTGATATAATAAATACGTCACGATGTTGTAATTACGCATGCTTTATATTCAATCAAATTACATTTTATAGGAGGAGCGAACAGGAAAAGGGCTTGAAAAGCTTTAGGTTTGGGGTAATATTTTTAGCTGAAATATATATTTCAGAATGTTTAAAAGTTTTGAATTTTTAACAATTTTGTTTATAGTTAATTTAGTTCAAAAGTTTGGTTAACCAAAATTGTGTGTGTAGTGAAATTATTTATAATGTAAAATTAAGGATCAATATACTAAAATCATTACTAATTTACACGTTGACTAATGTAAACATATCTCTAATCAAACGGCACAAATAAGCTAAGCTATCAATAATATATACTTTCTAGGATAAATGTTAAATAAGCTCTAGAATAGTTATCACAAATTTTTATTGTAAAAAAAAAAAAAAAAAAACGTATTTGTCAGCAGGTATAAAGTCCAAATATTGAAACTTCGTGAATGCAGTATCATTCGACACGACAACGAGGATGGGGCCAGCAATATATTATGAAGGGGCAGTCCAAAGGGTAATAATTTCAATTGCAAAAAAAATGGTATCATCAACCTAACGACTTTGCATTGATATTATCGACAGGGTCTGATCTAATCCTAATCCACCACAATTATATATGGTTTGTGCCTAAATACGTACCTACTCCAACTTTGATGATTTTTAAGTATCATGTATTTATATTATCTTATTATTTGATTTTCTAATTCATAATACTTTACTAGTACGTTATAGAATTCAAAATATTATTGACAAAGTTAACTCATCAACCGGGGTGGATCCATAAATCTTCTTTAGTGGGAGCGAAAAATTAAAACAAATGAGATATTTTGAAAAAAAAAAAAAGAAAAAAGAAACACATAGATGTCGAACCAATAAATATTGTTGACTAGGAATAAAAAAAAATAAAAATACGTTAAAACGCGATAAAAAATATTTAAAAAATATAAAACATAATTAATTAGATGTAATAGTTCGAAAAAAAATCACATTATAAATCATCACTCTTCTCACTATTAATATTTTTAAAAAAGGAAAATAAAAAATTCAATATTATAAATAAAGAATCCAATTAAAATTAGAAATTAATTTCATAAATTATAATTATAATCTCACTGTGTTAATATTAAAAAAAAAAAAAAAAAAAGGCCAAAAAATGAAATTTTAAAAATTGTGCTCTAAGATTTGAAGCTAGCCATGACATTTAAGATATACCTTACTAAATATGTCAATTCATCCTTTGATTAAATTCATGTATATTTAGCACTTATATGTATGTATGTATATATGTGTGTGTATATATTATGGGTGTGTGTATGTATACGTATATGTATATGTACACACATATAGTAGAATTCAGGTGCGGGTGCGCCTTAATGTGCGGCCGCACCACTAGGTATGCAAATATGCACCACACAATGTTAGGAAATTCATAACACAAATATACACCATTAGGTAGACAGAAATCACCAAAAAATACACCATTAGGTATGTGTAAAAGTACCACACAGTGTTCAGAAATGCATAATTAGGTGTGGGATCAGAGTTTGGGTGTGTTGTGTATTTTTGGTGTATTTGTGCCTTTTCATTCTTGTGCGTTTTCCTAACACTATTGGTGCATTTTGTTAACACTAGTGGTGTATATTTCAAGCGGTCACACCAACTGCACAGGAAGACGCGACCACATTTGAGCAGACTTCTATATGTATACACACACATAGGGTCCGATTCAGGTGAAACCATTGCTTCAGTGTCAACTCCTATGCACCGTTGTGATGTGAGATTGGACGGTCGAGATTTGAGGAGTGGTGCAATGGTGCATCCGATGTAGTTGTGTAGTCATGTAGTGATGTGATGCAGTGGTGCAATGATATATATTTACCAGGTCAAAATTATTATAAATCACAAGACCGGGCAAAATTAACGGTGCACAATGATACTCACGTTTACATATTGATAGAGGTTCCCACTTGAATCTAATTCTTCATCAAATTTGTAAGCACAGTCAATGTACGAATCAATGGAGTTTTTATTATTCTCATCTTCAAAAAACATAAAGGTGGCGGATGAACTTAAAAAAGATCTAACAATCAATGGATCGGAATTGCTGCATGTTTAGTAAACTAACAAAGAAGGACGAAAGACGACTAATATTATAATGGAAAATATTATAAAATTAAATGATATTCCTTTACTCATACTATAATAGCACTGTGTTGGTTTGTTTATTATAATCATTAAATTAAAAATGTTTAGAGTTGATAATATATAATATATACTGTAAAGACAAATATGACAACATGATATTGTAAAATATTATTTAATTCCTTTTTTCTTAATGCTGATGGTTTTAAAAACTCATACATGTGCATAGTGCTCCCCACCCACTCAATTAACATTAAAAATTAATTAAACAAATAGCCAATGAGCAATACTGAGTGTACTTTTATCACAATTTATATTTTATTTATTTTCTTTTAATAAAATTTGAACATATAACAATAATTGTATTATCAAATTCACTTTTCTTTGTTGAACAAACCCATATGGCATGTTTGGTTCATGAAAAATAATTGAGAAATTAAATTTATATTTCATGAAAAAAATATTGAGAATATTAGTTCTATTGCTTGATTTAATTTAGAATTGTTAAAAATAATGATTATAAAGAATAATATACCCTTACAAAAAAATTATATGAAGGTAATTTTGTATGATCTGGTTAAAATTTTTTCTTAAGAAGTGATAAACGAAAATAGTAAAAATGAGTAAATACAAATATTTCTTTAAATTCTCTTGGAATACATTTTTCATCAATCAAATAAGATATAAAATATCTTTCTTCAAATTTTAAAATATTCAATTTTATAAAATTAAATTTATTTTCGTACCAACTAAATGTTAAATAGGAACCCAATCGATTGAGCTCCTTAAAGGCATCCTCCAATCTAATGAACTGTTGAGTCACTTTTATTCACCCTTCCCTATTTTGTCGAGTCAAAATATAAAGTCAATAAAATGTTGCCTTTGTAAGAAAGCATTTAACTATTTATTTAAGTCTTCCACTATGATCTGTTAATTATGTTTTGCTACTTTGGTGTTAAAAAAAAAAATCTATTGCTAATGTTGATAAACATAGTGGGCCACTGACAACAACCCACAACAATATACTTTTATTATTAGAGCATCCTTATCAGTTGGGGTTTATTCTCCAGTTTTTTGTGGGCCCCAGCTTCCACCTCATCATCCACTATCTCATTCAATCACAATAACTCTTCTCCACACTAGTTTGAGTTATTTCTTAGTTTTTTGTGGACCCACCATTTTATCCCACTATATTTTAATTATTTCTTTATCTATTTTGTTTATAAATTTATAATTGTATTAAAAATAATTAAACAATACGTGTTATAATTGTAAAGTTGAAATTAATTAAAAATAATAATAATTATAATTAATATGCTTAACACCTAATTAATTAAAATGATTATTAATTTTAATTTTTAATTGTAAAGGCAACATTATTATTATTATTAATTTTTAATTTTTTTTAATAAAAATAGGTGTTGGCCGTTGCCTGGCAACGGCCAAAATAATTAATTTGTTGAGAGTGGCCGCCAGGCCACTCTCAAGCGCCCAGCCCTATTTATATTTTTTTTATTTTTTATTTTTGTTTTTTCTGACAATATTCAAGCACTTGCAGAGTGTTGCTTTTGTGAATTATCTTATACCCACATCAATTTTGGATCATTGCTTTGGATCATCACTGTTTCAATATCTATGCTTTATCCATTGATGGGCATGCTCTTAGATTTATTTCCTCGTAATCTCGTATTATTCACCTGTCACTTTCTATGACCTATTCCGTCATCTTCCGTCTTACAAAGGGAATCATTTGACGTCATCAACATTACGTCACGCACCACCGCTCTGCAGTCTGCACCTAAAATATCTAACACAGTTTACCTTTTGAAGCAATGCGCACATTCAGAGGATCCATTTGTCTGTCGCCACTTGTTTACGCAGCCCCGTGATTAGATGTGGGAATGTTACAATTTAATTTGATTTGAAAATCAATCAAATTAAAGAAATTAATAAAAAAAAATTAAATATTTTAGTTTAACAGCTCAGATTTTGGAGATCGGAGATAAACCCAAAGATAGGTCGGCAACTGCTTTGTTGTGGCCTGTGGGACTGTAATAAACCTTTGTAGAGTTTCACTGCATCTATTTTTAATTTAGAGGTTGGGAATTTGAAATAAAATTTCTTTAATTCAATTTAAATAAATCATGAAAATTCAACACGTTTGATATTTACGCTTTCATTAAAATTGATATTATTAATATTATTCCCAAGATACAATAGGTTTTTATGTAATACTTGAGTAGTAAAATATATACGTTTTCAATTATAAATGAATATGGTCGTTGTCCTTTGCCATTTATTTTTTTCACATCCATGTGGTTAGACTTATGAACCCCTGAGTATTGAAATATTTAAATTCAACTTAGTTGACATATGCTATTCAAACTTTGATCAACAATTCAACATAATAATATTTAATTCAAATATTTCTTTGAGTCATTTCTAAACGAACTTATTACATAATTCATTTACATCCATATATAAAATAATAGCTAGAGTTGATAAACTTACACCTATATCCAAACTAATTTAGTTGTAATGTCTTTTTCTTTTCAATGACGTGAGAAAGCTACTATCATTATTTGAGTGTACACACCGAGTAAACTTCGCTACTATGTAATAGCCCACAAATCATATGGGAGAAGTAGACTGCACTATTATTGTATTTATTATTTTCTCACGCATATTTTTTTTTGGTAAATCCACCGGGCCTTTCTTCGCCCGTAGATATCAAAGTACAACCCCGGGCCTTTGTTTTGGGGCGTTGTATTTTTATAGCAGTATTTGCACCTTACACCCTTAACTAGATTCCTCAGCCTAATTTGCATTCCTAATTTTCTTCACTTCCTATATACATGGTTGAAAAAATTGCTAGGCGCTTCTCGGGCGTTCGGGGAGCACCCAGGACGCCTAGGCGAGGATTAATAGGTGCCTAAGGGCCCGTGTATTTTTTTTATTTTCTTTTAAAAAAAATTGTTTAAGTATTTTTAATTTTTAAAGGCTAATAATTATAAATTGTATAATACTTTAATAGTTAATACTAAAATATTAAATATTAACCTAAAAAATATCTAGAGTTTGTACAATTTAGGATTATTTCGCTCAAAACGATGTTGTTTTGAATAAAATAACTCATTAAAAAAAAAAAAAGAACAATAGTTAATCAGCCGACTACGCAGCCTAGTCGGTGCCTAAGAGGTCTAATCGGTGCCTGGGAGGCCTAGGCGGTCGCCTAAACCACCATTTGAGGTGATACGATAGGCGGTCGACCGGTGCCTAGCGCATGGGCGAAATTTTTGCAATAATGCTTATATACGCTCAAATGATCTTGCACATGACTTCCAATTATCCTCTAGATCCAATTAACTTTCAGATCTTCGATCACATGTTGGCCATTGGCCTAGGACTCATACCTCAATACTCAATTATGCATAGTAATTATAATAAAATCTATATGACTTGACAAATTAATATCAAATATTTATATTTTGTAAAAAATTGTAATTTCTATTCCAAGAAAGAATTAATTCAATCTAATTTGACATTAATTTATTGAGTTTGTGGGTAATTAATGAAATTATTTTTAAAATTATAAAATAACATCATTCTTCAAAATATAATTTACCAAAATATTTTTCCAAAATATTTACTTTATATATAACTTAAAATTAAAATTAAACTCTTCAATAAAAACTTTTTACATATGTTGGTTTTGTGATCTTCGGACAATCGTTGACAGACCAACCTAATATTACCGGTCCGATTATATGAAATTAAAGGATGCATGTAATTGTGGGAGTAGAGTGCAAATTATATCGTGGACCATGGTCCACAATGCATTGTGGACCGCGGTCCCAAAACGACATCGTTTTGATTAATGAAAACAGAAGGATGAATTCGCGCCACTCATTTTCTTTTCATATATACTGCACTTTCTTTTCATATATATTGCACTTTCTTTTCAACACAATTGCAGTTACCTTTCAACACAACTGCAGTTACTTTTTGATATAACTACAGTTTCTTTCGATAATATAAAACACAAATGTGAAACTGTTATTTAGTATCTTTTCATATACACTGCACTTTCTTTTCAACACAACTACAGTTACTTTTTGATATAACTACAGTTTCATTCGATAATATCAAACACAAATGTGAAACTGTTATTCAGTATTTTTTCATATACACTGTATTTTCTTTTCAACACAACTATAGTTACTTTTTGATATAATTACAGTTTCATTCGATAATATCAAAACAAATGTAAGACAGTATCTTTTGGAATGAACTGTAGTTTCAATTATGGGGCTCCGTCTCCCACTTACCAAAACGACGTCGTTTTGGGACCGCGGTCCACAATATGCATTGTGGACCGCAGTCCACGATATAAGAACTGGGAGTAGAGAGTGTTTATTTGCATTGGAATACCATGAAAAGTCCACTTATTACCTTTTTCTCAGGCGTATTTATACATGATACCATAATTAAGGCATTTAACTCTCTTAAATTCGACCCATCAATTTAGAAAATTAATTACAAAAATGAAATTACATTTACTTTTGTAACTGCCAATATTAATGGTTCAAATTTTAAAAGTTTGGATATTATTGTCACAAAATAAATATTTGTTTTCCTTCAACAAGCCTATTAAATATTAAAATGTCAAGTTTTATTCTTTTGCTATCTACAAATTAACAAATGTCATCACAAATTAATTAAATAAATTCGCATCTTCTTCTAAAATATTCCTCAGAACTTGATATATATAATAATATATATATGACATTCCTTTTCACCTCCTTTTTTTCAAATAAAAATAATTTTTAAAAATTTATTTCACAATAATTAATTTAATAATTTGATAATACACTTTACAAATAAAGCAACTATTCGCGAAAGGCAATATTACTTCTTTTTTTCACTATTAGCTTTAATATAATTTGTGCCCGCCTTGTCACTCTCGCATCTATCTCACCTCTCCTCCGTAAAGCTAAGCTATTTTACCGCACACTCCAAATGGAGTTTATGGTGTTAGCAATGGAAGAAGGGGAGAATAAGAGGAAGTCTGAGAGAGACGGCGACGATGGCGTCTCCGCCGCTATGAAAAAGAAGCGCGGGAAAGAGGAGGCTGATCAGCCGGCTGCGGAGGAGGTGGCGGATGAAGAAGTGGAGGAGTTCTTCGCGATCCTACGGAGAATACATGCGGCGGTTAAGTACTTCGCTAAGGATGGGAGTGGCGGCGCCGGAGGGAGTGGCCGGAAAATGATTGAGACGGAGAAAAGTAACGGCGTTTTGGATGAGAAGAAAAGGGAAGATGATGATGAGGAGAGCAAAGGTTTTGATCTGAATGCGATTCCTAACGATGATGATAATACTTAATGGATCTGATCTGATTATTTTTACACTTATCTCAATTATTATCTTTATCTTCCTATTTTGGTGTTTGGGATTTTATCCTTTTTTTTTTGGGTACTTTAATTTTTGATTTAGGGATCTCTTATAGTTGTGGGTTTTTTTTAATTAGATATTTTGATGCATGGATTTGTAATAATTTCTTATGTTAATTACCTTCTATCCCCTTTGAACGAAATTTATATACTTATGTATTTGTACTTGTAAAGAACTTATTGTTTAATATAATCAAATTTGCTTAAGCTAACGACTTGATGAATAATATCTTGAGAATTACCTGATTGGTTATCTGATTGATAACCAATTCATAAATTGGGTTCAGCGTTCATGGAAGCTTAACCTAGGCAAAGGTGCTCCGATCCTCGGGTGAAGAGGCTCTCCCAAACGGGAAGACGGTATTGACTTTTTGTGTTCAGTAGGTTATTTGAATATATAACAAATACTACATATATTGTGACAGAGTCAATATTATATATTACGGATATATCTGAACTCTCCTCCTTTTCTTATTCTTAGTAGGATTTGAATCTTGCATCATGGGCCCTGCACTTTGCGAATGTTAGTAATGCTTTATTGCTTTATTTGCGGATTTATTTTGAATTAGTTTACTAGTTGAGTTGTGTTTGGAAGGCAACAAGGATGTTATATGTTTGTAACTTTGAATGCTTGGGTAATTTTTAATTAATGAAATTCAATTTTTGTTCAGTCGGATGTTATATGTTTGCAAGTGTATGAGTCGAAGAAGTAATAAAGAAGTATAGTTGATATATTGTATGAAGACTAATTTGTATCAATAAATACTTAGATTAGAATGTTTTAACTGTTACCAAAAGTCACAATAGCAAGTTGGAAAGAGTACAATAAAAGCAATCAAACAAATGAATGTGTGTTGGGGAGTAGAGTACATAATTATGAAGAATGATTGATATACGGATCTTCTAGTGGTTCTAATTGTTGGAAAAAATAGCATCAAATAACATTGTATATGGCTATTTTGTAATACAAATATATGTGAATTCAGTTCTGATTTGGATCGGGTCAAAGTAGAATTGGTTTCTTTGTGGTGAGACGAAAAGATTGATATATTACATTCAAAATGAGTAATGGGTAAATGAGAAATTGATTCTCAAAATAGACATATTTAAGTTGTAAAATGAAGGTGGAAAGGCTTGAAACAAACCTTTGCTCCATATATTAGGAAAAAAAAAAAAGATGATTTGTACCATTATATATACCAGACCCTTTAAGAGTGATGTTGAATTGTATAGCATAGAGATTTCTCCCGTGCACAGGGAGGCGCAAATTAAATCAAATCCCAGAATGATGAGCCTAAAAACGCTAGCTTGACTCGTGTATACGGGCACGACCTAATGTCGTCATTTTGATAAAGATGTATTAAATAGAGACAATATAATTTAGTGGTTCAATTTTATGTTGTGTCAATTAAGAGATCTATTTGACATTTATTCTTTTATATTCTAAGTACAATGTTTTGATAACATTTTTTAAAAACTAACATTAAAAAAATGAAAGAAATTACATAGTTTACTAAATTTCTTTTCCATGATGACATCTGCTGTCAATGATCTTCAACAATTTAACATAAAAGGTGAATGAGTCATGTTCCATTTATTTACTAACTTAACATTAGTGTTTAATATTCACTTCTTTGTTGTGTTATTATTTTATGTTAAAGAGAGTCTAGGAGGTTAGAGAGTCATAGTCTGGATAATGTATATGTTCATTTTGTATAGCTTTTCATTGACCAATTAAACACAATCAATATTTCTCGAGTTTACATGTTATCAGAGCATGATGTTCTAAACTAAGTTCGAAATAGTAAGGTTGCGCTTTAATTTATCGAAGAAGGAATCCAGTCATCATGAGTAAATGAAATCATTTGGAAAAAGGGTGTCCTACAAATGCTAATGTAGCTAAAGAATGAAAAACCAATGATATATTCTTATTGGCTTGAATAATTAATTGAATTGATCTGAAAATAATATTGTTGATGATGCAACTTTGTCAAATTTATAAAACACTTATTACATTTCCTGAATCTATTACTTACGCGAACCAAATAATGAAATTAAATTCATATTCTATTCATTGTCTATTCCACTCTTGATTTAAATAGAATTTGTATTCCCTTAAAATCCATTCCAATAATCAAACGTGTTATAAATGATAACACGATAAAAAATTGAAAATAACATCGAATAAAATTGAAAATGAAATACTACATTGCATATAATAGCTAATAATTCAGGGGCCATTACCTCTTTTATTTTTAGGTACTTATATAAATTATTTATATTAACTTGAATTTAGGAAAGACAAATAATTCTTCTTTAAAAATAATCTGAAAGTGAAAGTTAGTTCCAGAATATGTTCCAAATTGTCGGTGTACACTAGTGTGTTCGTACATCTATGTTCTAGCAATTCAACTTGAAAGATTTGAAAGATACCAACTTGAATTGCTTGTTTCCAAAAAAAAAATATAAATAAATAAAAATCAATTCAAGTTGGTATCTTTCAAATCTTAAACCTAAAAATAATGATAATAATTAGCGTATGCTTAGGGTGATCGGTGATGTTGCAAGTCTGTTTTTTTTTTTTTTTTTAATATTTTGTAAAAATATAAAACTTGAAATACAATCCGATCCATTTATCTAATTTTACATGCCATATTTATTATTATTCATGGATAAAATTAATACATTTTTTGCTTATTTCTTTTAGTATTTTTCTTATTACTTTTTAATTTTAAGTTTTCTGTTTGACAGTAATTTAAATGTAGTTTCTAAATATATAAATTTTGTATATTAATAATAAAGTTAATATTACGAAAAATTCAATTATATATAACTCACAAATTTTGATAACTAAATCAGACATATAAAATGAAACAAAAATAGTATTCTAAATGTTCTATTTGATTAATTAGTTATTTGTACATTTAGCCGAAGTATAATTGAAGTATTGAACAAACGAATTCTCCATTCACTAAAATTTTGTTCAGGTGAGAACACCCCTTCCTGTAAAACCTGTGAACACATCCACGCCTTTCATCTTGAGAAATCAAAGGCTAGGATCCTACCATTACTAACCTTTGAAGTTTGCAATAATTATTAAATAATTTGTGCTATTAAAAGTTTTCAATAATTATTAAATTGACCCCCTTTTTTTTTAAACTAAACCCTCAACCATTGATGAACTCTAATGGATGGTTGGGATCAGTATTCATTTTTTATACAAGATGAATACCTTTTGAAGGTGTGAATTAATAATTTTGTGTGTATTTAGAATCCTAATATTATTATTTGTGGATGTTATACATTATTTGAGGAGGTATATTTTAGGTAGGATTGTATTTTCTCTTAGGATTGTACTGTGTACTTCCAATTTCATGTATGCACTTCATATTCCATCAATGTGCACTTTAGTATAGATTTGTGTGCATCTTTTTTTGAGTACTACTGACTCTGTTACAATGTAGTATCTGTTCTTAGCTACTTTCTCAACCTACTGAAGCACAAAGCATGCATTGAGACAAACCCACTCTCTTCCATGTGGGAGTGTAAACCGGGTGCCACTAGACCACAAGGTCTTTGGCATAAATGTGTGTATCTAGAGCCGAAGGTATGTGGTATGTGTACACTACATTTTAGTGTTATGTGCAATCTAGGTTGTGTGTGCATTTCTATTTCTATGTATACATTTAATCCAAGTATGTTGCTTTTAGTGTGAATTGAATTGGGCATAATGTGCACTGCTAATTTGATAGTGTGAATATCGTCATCTATGTCAAGTCGTTGTCTGTTGTTATTGTCTTTGGGTTCATATGTGTAGACTTGTGCCATTGTGTGTGCACTTTGCACTTACGTATTGTGTGGGATTTAAAGGTGTACACTCATGTTGGTTTTGTTTGCGCTCAAATTGTGAACTCATTCATTAATGCACACAAAAATTTGGATATATGTTACACATAAGTTAGACATGACCACATTCGTCTTTGTTATGTAGAGAAATAAACTTAATTGTGTGCCCATGCTATTAAAGTGGCACTTTTCTCCCCTAAAATGTTAAATTATCATTGTTACCCTTAAAAATAATTATTTCATTTATTTTTCTTCTCTAACAAATTATTATTTATGTGTATGGATGATCACGATTCGGTTCGAACCTAACCAAACACTGTAGCAATCATATCGGAATAGTATGGACGGTTTTGGTTACGATTCAGAATCGAAAAATTTAAAATTAAATAATTGTTGAACCGTGAACCGGACTTAACCACAGTCATATATAGTGAAAATAATCAAACACTTATTTTGATAAATCGGTACGGTTCGGTTCCAATTTCGATTTTAAACCGCCAATCAAAACTTATGTATTTATTTACTACGTATTTATTTTATAATTTTATTTCTTATTTAAAAATAGTCTAAATTTAACAATTATTTTATTTTATTTTTTCGATTCTGAATCGTAACCGTAACCGTCTATACTATTTAAGTTCAATTGCTATAGTGTTCGATTAGGTTCGTATCGAACCGTGATCTTCCATACATATTAGTAACAATTGATTGGAGAATAAAAATAAATGAAATAGTTATTTTAAGGACAAAAATGTCAATTTAACATTACAAGGGAGAAAACTACCACTTTTAAAATAACTGAGGGGGGAAAACTGCCACTTTAATAACACAGGGGGGAAAAGTGCTATAAGCATATAACATAGGAGGAAAAAGTGTCATTTTCCCAATAAAAAATTAAAAACACAACCGTAGGAGAGAACTCGGTCTACAAAGATTTAATGGCTTTAAAGTAATGAGAGAAGGAATATAGCGCAGTGACATTTTCATAAATAACTAGAACCTTAAAGTACAATTAATAACATTGTAGAGTGCAACTAACAATAGAACGCGCAAACGTCATATGTATAAGTATATTGAATAAGTGGACTCTGTAACTCTCCTTAATTGCACTCTATATTCTTGATAATTTTAAGAGCAAATTGCCATTTTGGTCTACTGAGTATAGGGGTCCTATTAATTTTGGTCCACGACTTTCAAAAGTGTTAATTGCATACCACGACTTTAAAATTTGTATCAATTTTGGTCACTCCGGCGAAATTGCCGGATTCTCTTAATCTCTCCGATCAGGCTTAATTGTAGGGGCAAAAATGTACTTTCCATCCCTAAACCCAAAATAACCCAACCCAAACCCAACGCCGCCGGAGGGTGAAACATACTTGGACATCAGTTCGGCAGCGTCGGAGCACGGACTTTCATCGGAGAACGGCGACGGGCGGTCCGTCCACTCCGAGGGAAAGGCGAGAGGAGACTTGCGAACATCCGGCGAGGAGGAGGAATCTTGGAAGAGAAGAAACATGCATGTTTAGTTGTTTACATAGACTGCGCTTCGTAGCAGAGCACTTCTTGAGCTGAACAGAGGTTTTGGGCGGCGGCGGAAGGCGGCGGTTCTCACACCTCCGGTCGGCAATGAAGTGTTGAGCTGAAACACTTTTGTGCAAACTGCTCGCGTGCTGGCGGAAGCCCTAGGAAAATCGACTCGAATTCGCGGCTGAGATTCGAGGATTGCGATGAATTTGAGGAGGATTTTGAGTCGGAATCGATTTTGGATGAGGAAATTGAAGAGGGAGGGATCGATAGCATCATGGGGAAAATCAGCGAGGGCAACGATTCGGCGCGGGAGGCGGAATGGATGAGCGCCTGTTACGGATTTCCGATTGGGATGGGATTTAAGGCCATAAAACAGGCCGATAATGGAGATTGGTGGAGATTTCCGGTCGCCAGCATTAACGTCGCCGACATCACCCGAAAGCCGAGAAATCTCCGACGCTGGCGACAGAAGAAGAAGAAGAAAAAAAAAGTTGAAAAGCCGGCTGAATTTAGGGTTAACGACAAAGAGTGTTCATCTTTTTTAGCTCAAAGTGCATCCAGAGAGAAATCCGGCAATCCGAAGGCGAAATCGCGCCGGTTTGCTCCTGAAATTGAACTACGACAGCGTTTTGTCGGAGTGGACGAACCGCCCGTCGCCGTTCTCCGATGAAAGTCGTTCGGTTTGGGTTGGGTTATTTTGGGTTTAGGGATGGAAAGTACATTTTTGCCCCTACAAATAAGCCTGATCGGAGAGATTAAAAGAATCCGGCGACATTTGGCCGGCAATTTCGCCGGAGTGACCAAAATTGGTACAAATTTTAAAATCGTGGTATGCAATTAACACTTTTGAAAGCCGTGGACCAAAATTAATAGGACCCCTATACTCAGTAATCAAAATGGCAATTTGCTCTAATTGTAATTTACATAAGGACCATGCTCTGATGTGAACGCGGACATAGAAATATTTATGTGGATGTATTATTACGTTTACGACTGACACTGTTAATTAGTTGACCTTTGCAAGTACTCCCACAGTATCGTAAAATGATAAAATAAAATGCTTTGGGATTGTGGGATCGGTATTAAATGTATATATCATGCATACTACCTCAGCCTTGTGTCATGTTGATACGTCACTCTTGACATTTCAAACTGACGTCACCTCCATGGCACCATCCTTCCACATGACTTTATAAACGCCAAACGCCACGCAAAAAGACCGTAGAAACTTGGAAACTTCACATCCACAATTCTCAGGTTTCTGTGAAAAAAAAAGATAATATAGGACACCGCAGTTATTATTATTATTATTATTATTTCTTTTTTTTCTGTTATAATCATATATGGAGGTGGCGAAGAGGAAGATGTTGGATGACCTGGAAGCGGAGGGGAAAAGAGCGGTGAAGGTGAAGGCGGCGGCGGCGGCGGAGGACGACGGCGGAGAGAGCAAGAAGAAGCAGCAGGCGGCGGCGGAAGCGGAGGATGAGGAGGTGGAGGAGTTCTACGCTATCTTGAAGAGGATACGCGTGGCGGTTAAGTATTTCGAGAAAGGAAAAGGCGGAAGAAGGCGGAGGCGCGGCCGGCGGCGGTTAAGCCGTGGAGCCTGTCTTTTCAACGGGAGGATTTCGACGGCGCGGCGGAGGAGAAAGAAAACGCGGCGGAAGAGGAGGAGGAGGAGGATGAAGATGCCGCCGCCGGTTTAGATCTCAACGCTGAACCGGATTGCCGACGGAAAACCGGTAAAATAACGCCCGGCAAAAATCGGCTTTAGACAAAGCTGTAAATTATGGCTTTTTATTTTGTTGACTTTTTTTTTTTTTTTTTGGTTAAGAAGACAGCCTAAATACTATGAAGTTATTCGCAAAATCAAATTTGTATCAAATTTCATCTAACTTTGTAATTCTGGGTTTTCTCCATTTGGGCATGCGGGGGACCTTTAAGTCTCTAACTCTTCTCATTTTTGTTTATCTGTTTTTGGAATAAAGTAACAAAATTATGAAATTTCCTTAAATAAGTAAAAAAGCAAATTGAGATGCCAAATGACTAAAATACCCCTCATTATTTTAATTACTAAATTTTTTCCGTGAGTTTTAACCGGTAATTTGACCGGAATGACTAAAATTTAGAAAAATTAAATAGTTAAGATACTAAATTGACTGTTTTGAAAAGCATGGAGTGAAATTAACAAGATCAAAATAGTCATTTGATCAAAAATAAAATTAACTCATTATTTTATTATAAAAATCAAATTGTAAAACTAATTTTTTTTTTTTTAAAAAAAATCAGCTCTCCTAATTCAGATTTTAATTGGTACCTATATATATTATTTGAACTTGCTTTTAAATAAGTAGAATATATTGTTTTATTAGAAGGCTTAATTTTAAATATTAATTGTATGAAGTAGACATTTGGATACGTTATGTTCTTAAAAATTGAGGTAATGTTGAAAATCAGGTTGTATTGAAATTTCTTTTTTTTTTTTAATTGAAAATTATAAATATTACAATCATGTACTACGTATAATCTTTTTTTTTTTTGAAAGCATGTACTACGTATAATCTAAGTGAGAATAAATGTTATACTCTTCATTTGACATTTGTACTTATTTTTTTCATTACTTGCTTTTATACATTATGCTATATGAGTTGTACTACACAATATTTTTGTCAAAAATAACTCTACCGTTATAATTTCTGTTATCTTTTCCAACTATTGTTATCATACATATGCATCCACCATATATTTTCTTATATTCTTCAATAGTAATAATATATAGATATTATATATTAGAATATTATATAAGTTATTTTCAAAAATATAAATACCAATTTTATAAAAATGGTTTACATCATCATCATCATCATCATCATTATTATTATTATTATTATTATTATTATTATTATTATTATTATTATTATTATTATTATTATTATTATTATTTCATTTTTTTTTTACCAATAACCGGTCATCTGAGACTAGGTTATAAAGCCACATTTATGCAATCTGATTATCATTTTTTTTGGACAAACTTGACAAGTATAATAATATTAAGTGTTAATATAAAAATGGTTATTTGACTATTTTGAAATGTTAAAATTGATTATTTATTTTCAATTGAATCAAATTAAGTCCTTTACAATGTAATTGTTAATTAATTTAATCATCTAGGATAGTCAATTTTTCCAACCAAATAACTAATGTTAAACATTCAAACTTATTTATGCACTGTGTGTATAGGCTATTAATTGCGAACATTTATTACGACTTGATTTTTGAGACATTTGAATAATTTTAGTTTAAAAAGTTAGAGTTTAATTTCAACACTTATTATATACAATGACCAATATGAAGAAAATGCTCGAGAGAAGTTTGATCTTCTAACATTGTTTCTCTATTTAAGTATTTAGCCTAAAAAAATCCTGATTAAAGAACTAGATTAGTCACGATTCACGAATGCGTAGTCAATACGAGCATCCTCAATAATTGTAGTTTTTGAAGAGTTTTGCAGGTGTGATTAAGAGAAAGAAAAGATGGATGTAGAGAAAAGGGGAAAAATAAAAATAAAAAAGCTAGAAAAAGGTTGAAAAGCGTCATTAACGCGCCCGCTAGACGCAATGTTGCAATGCATGCGACTAGGGAGCGAAAACTATAAATTTTGGTGGGTCCCACAAGTCTTGATAAAAAGTAAAAACCAATGGATTTTTAAAAATCTCTCATCACCCTCTCTCCTCCACAAAAAACTTGTTTTCTCAAAAATTACACCAAAAATCACAAAAATTAAAAAAAAAATATTGGTGATGCTCTAAATTAATCTTGTTCAATTGTAGTCAATATAAATTTTAGTATTTTGAAATTATTGAAATGACTGTATATGATACGTATATTTAAAAAAAAAAAAAAACTAATACTAGTTATAATTATAACTTAAATACAATACCTAAAATTAATGAATAAAATTATTAGTAAATTTTTTGAAAATTGACATTGAAAGTGGACATTTTCTGGAATAATTTTCAATGGCCTACTTACATTATATTCAAAGTTTTCTGACTTTTCTATACGGCACGAGTTCAACCTTCTATTTACGCGTCAAGACATTGTGGTCTAGTGGTACTCGATTGCACTCTCATATGAATGGGGATGAGCTCAAGCCTCAGTTGAGGCGAACCATTAGGCGCTCGGGGCAGCTAAGCGTCTGTGTATTTTTTTTAAAAAAAAAAATTGTTTAATTGTTTTGATTTTTTAAGACTTGATAATTATAAATTATTTATACTTTAATAGTTAATACTAAAATATTAAATATTAACCTAAAAACATCTAGACTTTGAACAATTTAGGGTTATTTCGTTTACATTGTTTTGCACGAAATAACTAATTAAAAGAAAAAAAAAAAGGAAAAATAGCTAAGCAGCCCACTAGGCAGCCTAGTCGGTGCCTAGGAGGCCTAGCCAGCGCTTAGACGGCCTAGTCGGTCGCTTAGCTAGACCACCAATTATAGTGATACGCTAAGCAGCCTGCTAACGCTTAAACGTCGATTAATCGGTATCTAGGCGGAATTTTTGCAACACTAACTAGTGTAAACCACATACTTTTTCGATGTAGGACATCTACTTAAAAATTTTTCAAAAAACTCCATTTTACTCAACTCCATATTGAAAATTAATTTTTTTAATCGCACATTATATATTTTGAATGTATAATATATCAAATTAAATCTCTTATTTAGAAAAACTTAAATCTACTTTCACCCAACGTGATCAGAATTGTACCCCACTTCAAATATTCACTCAAAATGATGACTTAGATGTCATTTCTTAGCTAATTTTTTAACACAAATAATATAGATCGATGGTTCAATCTATTATCAAAACGTTCTTTTTGTGCTATAAGAAACAAAAGGAAAAAACACCAAACTAACCAAATTAAGCGGCATGTGACTAAGACATGACTAATATTAAAAATATTTGGGAATACGAAGCATTTTATTATTATTTTTTTTTTTTTGAATACGATGCATTTTATTATAATCTTTCAATTCATAAGTTTGAACAAAATGCCCAAATATATGTGTGATAAAAACTGGAACCTGTCAAAGTCACAGAACAACTGCACGCACGCATTTATTTGCCCCTCAATTTTTATTCTATTTTTACATTTTATTTATGTGACATGCCTTTTGATTTAGGGAAAAAACGAATCACAATTGTTATTTCTCATTTTTTTTTTCCTTCAATGTATTATATTAGTTATTTGACAAAAGTTTTATTCTATAATGTAATACCTAAATTAGGGAAAAAATAGGTAAAGAAATGGAAGAAATCCAATGTGTGTATAACATTCATAGCATTATTGAGTTGATATATGGTTCAAAGAATATAGTAGTGAAAATGAAATAACACTATTTAAAATAAACATATTCTGCAATTTGTTTCAAAATTGTATTCTTTAAAATAGAATTATATAGAATTGTCTATTTCTTCTATAATGAGAATAATTATTATTGTGTGTGTGTATATATATATATATATATATATATATATATATATATATATATATATATATTTTGTATTTGCTATTTTAAACCAAACAAATAATAATTGAACATTATTATTCTATGTATCATTTATTATATGTTCTTTGTCGAATCCTATTCTTATTCCTTTGTTTTCATTTAGTGAACCAAAACTAATGGCTATTCCTTGGAAATTGAATATTAATAACAAGCTAACTTATTGTATTAATTGATTTGAGTTGGTGATTTTATTTTTTTTATAAGGGAATTCAAACTCTCACCCTATTGCTAAAGCAAGTTTCAAGTGCATCTACTACTATGTCACGAGACTATTGCCCTATGGGCAATTGCATTAATTATTTCTATAATAAAGATATGTTATTGGTATAAGTTATTTTTTTTTAGTTTAAATTAACATAATTGTAGGATAAATTTATAACTTTCATTGTGTTGTAAGATGTTTGTTGTGCCCGTTGACTTTTAACTCCTAACCGGTTAATTGCAGGCCGGATTATGTATAAGCTAAAATAATAGAGAGAATAGAGCCAAGAAATGATAAGAATAAGAGTGTTTCATTATCTCCAGCATGTACATGTTACAAAGGACATATATATAATACAAAACTATAACGGAAAGGTATAAATACAGAAATGGTTACAATCGCTATATACTCTATAATAATGTCCACATAAATATTATTTATAACACATTGGAGCTAATCTCATTTTAAGTTATCGACTATTACACCAATTTCATATTTAATCCTACATACTCTTCAAAATTGTCAAATTGTGTCCTATGTTTTTCACTTTAATCCCCCATTTACATAGTGTGAAGTTATTAATTATATACTTTTTTTTCGAAAGTAATTATATACTTTTAATTTTCACCATTTAAACCATTTAATTCAAACTCCCTCTTCTTTAGTGTAAGAATAAAGGTTGCATTTGAAATCTCAATCTTGGTTAATTATATCCATCAGGACAAGATAGGAATTGCAATGGTGAACTTACACACACATATATATACACATATATACGTGCATACATACATATAAAGGCCCCTATATATAAGGAGTTGCCTCCCTCCCCACTCTAGATCTGCCACACACACACATCTAATCTAAAAACATAATAAGTCTCAATCAAAGTTATATCCTTGATTTATGTTCATCTTTTTGGATGCTAATAAATATGTACATTTTACTTTAAATGTTGTACACTTCAATGTTATTAGACAAAATTGTCCCTACTACATTATTGTTATACAAAACTACCCTTACACCGTTATAACACCGTTAGTTTTAACTCCATCATTATTACCCTACACCTATATCTATCATATCTTTTTCCTATTATTTAATTGTCATTTTATTTAAATTATTAATTTCTATTTAATGGTTGATTAAATTTTAATTAAGTTTCTATGAATGGTAAATCATATATGTGTGTATAAAATACATATATTATTTGTGTATATATAATTTGAATTATACATTTTAATTATTTTTATTTATTAATATTTTAATATTGGGCATAAGCTTTTGCGCATCACGCGTACAAAATACTAGTATATATATATATACATATATGTGTGCATACATACATACATATAAGGGGCCCCTATATATAAGGAGTTGCCTCCCTCCTCCACTCTAGATATGCCCTTGCTTAAGTGATTTACCTCAACCAAATGTCCTCCCAACTATCATGAGTGGCTTATTTGAATCAGCTCTTTCAATTAGCCCACTTCTACCATCTCCTAATTCATTTAACTTTTGACTTAAATCCTACAACTCAACTGTATGCTTACCTTTAGTGATCCATTCCCTATATGGTGAGAAATCTCCTCTTTTTGGCGGTTGAGATGCTAAGGTAGTTATATGAACTGTTGGTTAGATGCCCTTGCCATCGTGGTATTGAAATAAAAGACAAATATTTTGATAAGATAATTAGAATAAATACTTTTCTTATTGTGTGATGATTTTTTTTTCTTTCTTTAATTAGCCCAGCACAAAATTTGACAAAAATGAAGATAAAATATGTAACAAAAATAGTAAAAGGTGTGAATAGGATTAAAACCAGAAGTTTTCAAAAAAATAAAAAAGGATTTTTTTTTTGGAAACTAAAAAAAAAAAAAGGATTAAAACCAGAATAAACCTATTTTATAAGATGAAGTTGACTAAATCCTTTCACATTTCCAAATTCCAAGGCTTGGTCAGGGCCCAAAATCCTTAGTTGACGCCACTGCCGTTTTCAGGCGAACTTTCTATTGCCACCTAATTTGAAGTCCAATTGTTATACTATGGAGCTGGTGGACCTTATATTGTAAATTTTAGTTTAAAAATTATTTGTCTCTAATTAATATATTATGTGGTTTCAGTTAATAAATACCTTCAATCAATAAATAATGTGTTTGTAAATAAATTAAAAATATATAAATTGTGAACTATAGACACACAATATATTAATTAAATGTACCTAATATACAGTTAAAATATTGCGTGCGTGTAGTTAACATATATTATGTACATAAAATTTATTTACATGCACATAATTTCTTAACTATTGGCACATAATCTGTTAACTATAGACATATGTTATTATAAACTTTTAACTGTAAACACATAATTTAAATACATTTTGAACTAAGGTTCAGTAATTCACAATGTAACGTAAACCTTAGTTGACGATATAATTTGCCCCTAAAGTCGGTGAAGGCTAATCATGGAAACTGGTCCGACCTCGTGATTTCCATTGCCAAAGTTTCTTAGACGAATTTTCAATGCTTTCCACAAAAGGATATCACAAAAGCTAGTTTCCGTGTTGTCATTTCTGCAAACTAACTCACGTCATCAAGATTATAAAATGTATGTAAAGATCTAGAATACATATAAAAGTAAAGCGTATAGTAAAATTATAAACGTGATCTGAACTCCTACTCTAATTAGTTAATTAGTGTATTTTTATTTCATATTGGTTTGATAAGAAAATTATATGGACCTCATAATTCTTTTACATGTGATGGAGTTCAAAGTCTTACACACTACATGTGAATTCACCTTTATCATCTGAATTTATAAAATGTGAAAAGGTGAACAACTTCACCAAACCACTTTAAATAATATAGAATAAATGTTTTATTTCTAATCTTTAGTGTTATATTATCGTCAAACTACAATAACATATAATGTTATTTTTATCATTTAGAATCAATATTCACTCTTAAAAAAATTGTTCATATGGAGAAAATAAAACTTTAACTATGTATATTGATTATAATTAACAAAAATAACCTCATAAAAAAAGTTTGTTAATAGAGTTTGACAATATAATTATATAACACCAAGGGCTTAAAGTGCAACATAATGAACAATTAAGGAATTAAATATGTTTAATTCAATTAACAGTAGTCAGATTTTCAAAAGTGAAACAATTCATAAGTCAAAAGTGTTGTTTTTAATTTCTTTGTTTCAATAATATACTCTTGTCGGGTTTACCTCTCTTATATAGTTTACTTACTATTACACAAGAGTAATGTTTATTTAGTACACACCCTATAATAGTGGCTACAAGTTTCGTTATCACAAAAAAAAAAATGATTGACAAGATCAAGTAAAAAACATGTTAATAACCACACAACTGCAAAACAAAACAAAAATACAAGACAAAAACGAAAAAGTGATTATTCCAATTGGAAAATTTATGGGTGGAAAATACAACGTGATGCATCACGTTAGTTGCGACAACTTTTGTTTCTTCATTTTTAAATTTTGGAAGTGAAAATGATCTTTATTTTAATTTTTTTTTTTAAAACTAGTGCATAAAATAAAATGATTTTTTTTATGAGTTAATTAATTACAATTTTGGTCCTAGATTTATAGGTAATTATCCACTTTTAGTCTTTCTTCTTCTTCTTTTTTTTTTCTTTTTTCTTTTTTTTTTTTCAGAAAATTCACTTTGGATCATAGTATTATTGTGACATAACCATTTTTTGTCCTCTATCAATAAAACAATTTAAATGTCATAAAATATAAGGGCATTTCAATCTTCAAGTATGAATTTTTTCAAAAATAAAAAATAAACATAAAAAATATAGCGGGTCAACATACTTAGCTTTGTATTAAAAAAGATCAAAATGTCATTATATTTAATGACATTTTAACGATTTTGTTGACGGATAACTAAAAATGATCATAACATAATAATACTAGATTACTAGAACCAAGTGAGGATATTATGATTTAAAAAAAAAAAAAAAAAAACAAAAAGTGAAATATCGCATATAAATCTATGACCAAATATAGAATTAACTCATTGATTTTATCATAAAATTATATATATCTAATCATTTACCAGTTAATTCGTTAAAATTTGATCCAAAAAAATTGATATCTAAAATAAAAGAGCTAACATTCACTTTGAAGGTCTAAAACCCATTATTTGATGAACAATTGTTTGAATTATTGCTAAAAAGAGCATTGGTTGAAAATAGTCTAATAAATAAAGATGACAATTCACATCTATATATGTTGTTGATACTAATTATATGACGTGTATATGCACACACATGCATCTAATAGTCATATTAATTTCAATATTAAAATAATATGAGATACATTTACTAGAACACTTAGACACAACAATTTTATAAATAATATTGTAAAGTTTATATAGCATAACTTAGAGATATTTTAACAATAAAGGCTTCGTTACTTTTTTTTAGAATATTATAAAAATTTGTTAATTTTATTCATATAAATATTTAACGAATCCACCATTGAAAAAAAAAAAAAAACATATTCTTACCAACTTTTTTGTCTTACAAAAAAATGGACCAAAATTGATGTTCACTTTCTTATTCCATCCTAATGTTGTACTTTTAAAATTATAACAAAATTGAAAGTTGACAGATACTGGTCAAAATTTTTTGTTCAACTTTATAGATCAGATGGAAATCTTTAATGAAAATTAGGAGGACATTTTTGAAAGAAAAAAAAATTAAATAAATTGGTAAGTGGACAAAAATTGGAGCTGCGGTGTGGGCCTCATAGGCTGGGTGTGGAAATTGGGCCAGCGAACATTTGGAGAATTATTTGGGGCCTATGCCATAGGAGGTGGAAGATGAGGGGGTAAATTGCAAATAAAGAGGACGAGAGTAGCCGAGGCCAGAGGACTAAATAAATTATTGTGTAGACCATGGTCCAAAACGATCGTTATTTTGAACTTTAAAAAGATTTTGTATTTCAGTTAATGCACTAAAAATTGAACTATTGGTCCAATATTGAATTTTATAATCAAAACTTGAGAGTTGGAGATAAGAAATTCTAAGGCATGATGCGGGAGACATGGCAGACACCACTAAGCATGTATACTTTGAATAAACCTTGGAAAATATAATTATTGTACTATTCCCACAGGTTTGAACTGATTCTCCACAATTACATTTGTGGAAAATATACTCTCGTGATTGATTGTTTGGTTGTTAAAGTTTGAAAATAGTTTTTTTTTTTCTTTCTTTCTTTAAAGATGTGTTAGTACAGTATTTTGAAATATTGAAAGTGATCTGATGGCTAGAAACTTTGATATTATATTATTTACTAGAAAATGTACTTTTATCAAGATTCACTATTTTGCTACCATATCTTGTTAAAAAATTATTGAAAGATTTTACATGTAGTGCTATTGATTTAAAAATTAAAAGGAGCTAAAACACAGCTGTCAAGTGAGTAGAGTATAATTCTTGTACCAGAATATCACAAATTTATTCTGGTAGAGTATGGCTCTAGAAGTAAGATCCAGTGAATTTAAAATTAGTCTGATAGAATTGAGATTATCTAAGTATAAATTAAAATAAATAAATAAAAAAATATGAACAAAAAAACTAGTTGACGATAAACAGGAGAGAGAATAGTTGTAAATAAGTGATGACACAAGTCACCAGTCCACGCAACCTCGTTGGAACCTTATCTCCCATGGAAAATAATGAGACCAAAACAGACGAATCTGACTCAACATGCAAGATTGTTTGCTGAGCACACCATCATATAATGCAAGATAAAGGGCCTCGCCTTTGCCTAGCTACAAATTCAATTCTCTTTCACTCTTTTTCTTTGAACAAAAACTTGTGCGAGATAACCAGATCTTTATTTGTGAGATAAGTCGGTTTAAGATGCAATATAATACTTATACTACCAAATGTAATACTAAATCAGAAATAAAATATTTATTACTTATATGAAAAAATGTAATACTTTTGAAGAAAAATGTAATATTTTTACTTCAAAATGTAAAAGTATTATAAGTAATAAACATTTTATTTCTGACCTATAAAAACATAAGCGTATTATGCTATTTACTTAACTCTTAAATTACTTTTGCAATTTACTATTGTTGTTGTTATTATTAATTATATTTTTTATTTTATTTTAATAATGTTATAGATATGCATAAATAATCCGTAATTAATAATAATTCAATATTAAAAATATAAATTCAAGTAAAAATAAAATAAATATAAGTTGTTAATAATAATTAAGCATAATGGTTAACACTATATATATATATATATATATATATATATATATATATATATATATATATATATATATTAAAAAAGTGTCATAAGCCGAGAATTAATTAGATGTCGAGCTCTACGCAAGATCTAATGATATTAAAAATATAAATTTAAATAAATACAAACTCTACAATATAATAATCAACAACTATTAACGATAAATTAAACTTTTAAAACAAAAATGCAATAAAGCATTTTCATTTTCAAAGCGTTAATGGTTTACACGTTTTCTTATCTTTATTTCTTTTCTTACCAATGTATCTGAACATACCAAAATTAAAGCCATACATGACTTTTGCTTTTATATATTGTTTTACAAGTGTTTGCCTTTGATGATTCTAGACGCTGTCCCGAGCATACATGATTTTTAACGACAAACTCATGCTTCATCAATCATCAACGTACCACCTAAATTTTAAAGTTGTCTTCCTTAAATGCTTTTTGGTAGATATTATAATTTATGATGTTTATTTTCATCCCCATTTTAAAGATCCGCTAACTTAGTGGATCTTAGAATATATTTGTAATTAATTCTCATCATAAGTGACAAGCTCCGAAAATGCATATATGGATTTATTATAATTTAATATTAAAAATTGGGAAAAGGTACAAATAGTGAAATATGTCATCAATCTATTTGAAAAAAAGTAATTAAGTCATTGAACTTTAAAAAGTTTCAAATTAATCCACGATATTGAATTTGAAAACACTCCAAATTAGTCCACGAACTCGGAAAAAAGTTGCAATTAATATTTTCGACAGGTTACTACCCGATTTCTACTTACATGGATTGCCATATGTAATCATGTTTTGAGAAAATGTACTATTAGGCTATCAAACTTTTCAGAAAATAACAAGTAAGTCATTGAACCATAAAAAAGCTCTAAATTAATTCACGGACTTGGGAAAAAGATAATTAAAATTTTGTGAAAATTATGTACATTATTATTAAAAATATATATAAATTTTTTTATTTCTCTATATTATTCAAATATGATAATTAAAATTTATCACGTTAGGACTCGTGAAATATAATTTGAATTAACTTTTTATTTTTTAATTTATTAATATTTTAATATTGGACATGAATTTTCACACATGGTTAGGATAAGTCTAACTCTTGCATAATAATCGTATGTTATGTATATAATATTTTTTATGGAAGCATGGAAAAGTATTGCATTTTAGGGAACTGAAAAAAAAAGTCATTATGTAAATTGTGTATACAAGAATTATTACGGTATTTGATGTTCTAGCAAAAAAATAGGATTAATTATTATGCTATTTGTCGAACTCATATTATATTGAGCATTAATGAAGGCGACAAGAAAATTGTCCTAAAACGACACAACGGAAAACTATATAGTACTATACGCGGCGTGGGCGCGTGGCATATCATTTGAAAGCACGTTACAATTGTACACCACGTGTTCACTTTTAATTAAACCTTATAATTAAGGACATTCACATTGCACTTGACCGCATAGCGCAATGGATTAGCGCGTCTGACTTCGGATCAGAAGGTCGTGGGTTCGACTCCCACTGTGGTCAATCACAATATAAGTAAATATGAATGATATATAAATTACAGAACTTTGTGTTGCCCATTAAAACAGAATTATCTAATAGCGTAACCAAATAAACTTACACTTTATAAATTTAAAGGACCAAAATAATAAAATTTTCTTTTTTACACAAAAAGTTGTTATTCATATACAAAATTTGACAGTACAATTTTTCGATGGATAGGCTATCCAGTTTTATTTATAACATTTGCATGTAACTCAAAAATGCATGAAATTGATCAGTTTTTGGAGGTTAAAAATTTGAAGGCTAAAGATCGATCAGATATTGTGTGCTGTTTTTAAAATTAAGCTTTGACAGCTCGAGGTTTTAGGGTTAAGGGCAAAAATCTTAAACTCAACCAAAAAAAATTGATAAGCCTAAATTGATAAGTTCAACAACCTGATAGGACTAGCTCGAAATTGATTGGACTAGCCTGATTGATATCCCTACATATAGATTAAAAAAATAAAAAGTTATTGTATAATATAGTGTTTTAGGTGGGGGTTCAGGCCTCAGGGTGTATATATAATGATAAATTATACGGAGTACTATTTTTTATATAATAGATCCTAAATTTAAATTTCATCAATTTCATTCCTAAAAGATATATATATATATATATACTAAAAAGAACAATAATAATTTTAGAGCCCCGATCCGGTGAACTACATTATTGATAAAAGTAAAATAAAATGTTACGAAAGCATTATTGTTAGACCCCTACACGCTACGTACAGTAACACTAAGCTCAATACTTATAACTTCTTATTAAAAGTGATTGTTTCGTCCACGTATAAAGATTGTAACAATAAACATTAATTTTTTTGGTTGAAACTCACATGAGGACATATATTACACCAACTAAACTAATATATATATATATAAAGGTCTTGATTAAAACAAAAGATGATCATGTAGGTTTACCCATACGTACCTATGTTGGTTTAAATATTTATGATCTTTTGTCGGCTAGAGTCCACATGGCAGGTTTCATTTAAAACACACTTCCAGGTAACGAGATTGAAGACTTTCTTGTAAATTGAAAGAAAATCACATTATTATTTCATCCGATCCACACCCTTAGATTGTGATAATAAACTTTAATTTCTATGGTTGACACTCATATAAGGACACATGGTACACCAACTAAACTAAAATATATAAAGGTCTTGACTAAAACAGAAGATGATCGTGCAAGTTTACCCACACCTATACTAGTTTAGATCTTTATGGTGTTTTGTCGGCTAGAGTCCACATGACAGGTTTTATTTGATCGAAACACACATTCAGGTAACGAGATTGAAGACTTTCTTGTAGATTGAATGAAAATCGCATTATCATTTCATCCACACCCTTAGATTGTGACAATAAACTTTAATTTATGTGGTTGAGACTCATATAAGGACACATGGTACACCAACTAAACTAAAATATATAAAGGTCGGCCTTGACTAAAACAGAAGATGATCATGTAAGTTTACCCACACTTATGTTGGTTTAGATCTTTATGATCTTTTGTCGGCTAGAGTCCAATGGTGACATGGCAAGTTTCATATGATTGAAATACACATCTAGGTAACGAGATTAAATTGAAGACTTTCTTGAAGATTGAAAGAAAATCACATTATTATTTCATCCACATCCTTAGATTGTGACAATAAACTTTAATTTTTATGGTTGAGACTCATATAAAGACACATGGTACACTAACTAAACTAAAATATATAAAGGTCTTGACTAAAATATGATCATGTAGGTTATTTACCCACACCTATGCTGGTTTAGATTTTTTAATCTTTTGTCGGCTAGAGTCCACATGGCATTTTTCATTTGAAGTACACATTCAAGTAACGAGATTGAAGATTTTCTTGCAGATTAAAAGAAAATCACATTATTATTTCATCTACACCCTTAAATTATGACAATATAATAAACTTTAATTTTTATGGTTGACACTCATATAAGGACACATGGTACACCAACTAAACTAAAAATGTATAAAGGTGTTGACTAAATCCTCAAACCTAACTATTCCTCCACTGCTGGACTGCCGGCCTCTCACAATAAATCACATATATTCTGTACCATTTTGAGCGTTTTTCATGTTTTATAATTACAGCCCACTTTCTGTCTTTAGAAGTGCATGAATTCGATTATCTCACTATGATATGCTTTGACAAATTAAAGCCAAATTAATTAATGGTGTGGCGTAGTGGCCGCCATGATTCACACCTTTTATGGGAATATGGATTTTGTGAGAGGTGTAAAATCAAGAAGAAGAATTTTTAGGTGGCCCCACCACAAATAATTACACAAAGAATATAATCAATTCTCATGATTCATGAAGATTGATGGACACATAACACACTGATGATCAGTTCTATTACTCAAGTGTTTTGTAATTATATTTATGTAATTTTATTATAATAAATTATAATTATAAGGATATCCTATTTTAGTGTGAATTTTGTATAATTATAAGGATATCCTATTTTACTGTGAATTTTTAAGAACGCTCGCGTGAAAATAAACATACTAATTTACTTATAAATTAGTGACAGATGAGCGATGGGAGTATGATTGGGTTGGATCAACAGATGGATGATATAAGGAACTTACTTTTATTATATGTATGTCGAACCTCTTCACGTAGGGTTAAAATGTAGTTTCGGATCCTTATTGTTGTCTCGTTGACGCACCAAAAGAAAAGAATAAAATGTAATATTTTAAATAAAATGAAGAACTACACAACATAATCTTCATTAACTTCTAATAAGGTTTGAATTCATAGTTGCGAGCTCAATTTTTACTGACACCTTTTCGATCGAGCCCATCGAATAGGGTATTTCTAGTACGGTTTAAATTACATCTTCTCTATAGTTTGTGTGCTATTATATATAGAAGAGGAATTTGCCCAATACACATCTTCTCATAGTGATTGAGAGTTTCTTTCGTCAACCAAAAAAATTGTACGTATTACTTAGACAAAGTCTTTTTTTTTTTAATTTCTTAACTATAATTTTTAGTTTGCTTAATTTTGGGCATTTAATTTGTCAACCTTGACACCTATTACGTTGTTGGCAAATGTTTTTAAGTCAAGATACTTAACTCAAAGTCAAAATTTTAATATTCAAACCTCGTATATCTTGCCAAATGTTAAGTACGTAATTTTGGTGAAAAGTTTTATATTTTATTATGGATATAACTAATTTAATGTCGTGTACTTTGGGGCATTTTAAATTTTTAGTTTGTCCAATTTTTGTAGATTGGTGGTGAGCCTTTTATGCTTTGTACTTATTTAGATGGTTTTATTATTAATCAATAAAATAATTAAATAACATAGGAAGATAATCTTGTGACATGTCACCTTTTCTTTCTCTTTTACCCAACCCAATTCATATTGATATGAAAAAGCAATGCTCTCATTTTTTCTAGAAAGTGACATTATAGTAAAAGGTACTTTAAAAATCATTATTTATAATATAGTAGTCAATAATTTTGAAAAATAAAATTATAGCAGCCAAAGAAAGAAATTGAAAAACCACGCAGCGTAGCCTTTTGTTTACTAATAAAGTAAAATACTTTAATAAATTTGACATTACCCTTTTGAAATATATTGTTATAAGTTTTTAGACTAGTATATTATTTGTTCACATGATATATTTTTAATTAAAAACTTAATTAGTTAAAAATTAAGATTTAAGATAATATAAGATAATCCAATCAACTTGGTTAGACAATTAACTTGATAACCATAATGTTACAAGTTTTACACTCAACGAGAGCAGTCTATTGGTCATCTTGATTTGAATGTGATACTACTTTACCGGCTAAGATCGCAATGTGTGGTTTACACAATGCACAAGCTCGGGTAGTGATTGTTGGTTTCCCCCACACAAGTAGGTGAAACATGATTTTCATACTAAAATCACAAGTTTGAGTCTATATCCTCGAATAGTGACATTTTTTTTTATGACAAGGAAAATCCATTGTTACTACCCAAGAGTGTACTATGCTCCTGTGTTAGTCTTAAACCACACAAGATAGCTAAACAATTCTAAGAATACCTTATGTAGCAAGTTCAACTGAAAAAATGTTTAAAAGGATGAATTTTTAATCTTTTTGAATGAAAATAATTATGCTCCACCCACCTAACCTCCCGAATAAAATGACAAGACTTTATTAGGATGCCGGAGAGAGTAATAGTCAACAACATCAAATCGGTGACGTCCAAATTTTGCTAAGAAATACGACGTCGGGCTTGTGGTTTGGTTTACGTTTAGTCATTTTCCTTTTGGAGAGAGTAGCCTAAGCTCTACGCCAAAGAAAAAGATAATGATAGGGGCAGGAGCGTCAGGTGGTTTGATTTATTTGTTGCCCACTTTCCATGCCTAATTATTTTGCCCAAGATGGTGGACCGTCGTGTTTCATGGGTCCATCCTCCAGCCTCAACCAAACATCTTGTAGAAAAACCTTTATAAAAAAACCCTTATAAAAACCCTTATAAAAAATATTTATAGGCGTATGGTGATTAGCGTATAGAATATTTTATTAATTGATACTTAATGATGGATTGTCTTAATTAACATATTTGACTATCATGTAATTTTAGCCATTTATAAAAAGTGTTTGATAATTTAATTAACATATTTGACTATCATGTAATATAGCCGATTATAAAAAGTGTTTGTAAGACTTAGATTGATTGTTTTCTGCTAAAGACTTGTTCTCATTTGATCATATATATATATATATATATATATATATATATATATAGGCTTAGGATCCTATGCAAAGTAATCCTCCGGTGAAAAATAGGGCGAAACAATAGCCACATATTACTCTTGATCTAACAGAACACAGATGCATCGCTTGTTTTATTTTTAAAATGCAAATAAGGGCTTTATGGTCTTTTTCTTACTTTCCATAACTGCTTTTGTTAATCGTCTTCTAATGGTCTCTGTTTAGTATTCGATCAAACAAGTTTGGTTACCTTCACGTATCAATGACAGAGACGAACATTTTTGTAAGATAAACTTCAATGAATTTTGTGTAATCAATGGAGTTTCCGGGCACAAGACTTTGCCAGCTAGTACCCCAACAAAATGGTGTTATAGAATATATAAATAAGACTATTTTCGAAAAAGCTCATTGTATGCTCTCTAATGTTGGGTTGTGGAAATGACATGAATTATGGGTTGAAGCTGTTTTTATTGCATGTTATCTGGTAAATTGATCTCCACATTCTTCTCTTGATTTCAAAATTTTAGAGGAGATTTGGTCAGGTAATCTTGTTGATTATTCTATATAATCTTGACTCTTGAGAGTTTGTGGATGTCCTGCATATATATGTTTGTTCCAGTATTGATACATTAAATCTTAGGGCTATTAAATGCAATTTTCTTAGTTATGCCTCTAATTATTAAAGGGTATCCCCTATGGTCTCCTAATTCTAAAAAAAAAAATGAATTTAGAAATTACTTTTTGATGAAAGTGTATTACTTTTTTCTAGAAAAGATTCTATTATGTTCCTAGCTAGTATAGCTATTATTAAGACTTTATATTTTATCAACTTTAAGGTTCCTACTCCATCTCTGAATATTATTGTAACCCTGCGTTTACCAGACCTACTATAACTACGACTATCTCTTGTATCCATATAAATATATCATTTCATGTACTATAATTTGTAGATACAATTGATCAATAATGAAACTCTCTTTAAAAATTCTTGTTATCATATGTCTAAAATATACCTACTTTTTTAAAGATATTTTATCAAACTTCACTCTTCTAAACTTAATTTGGTTGGTTCTAAAAGTAGAACAACTAAATTTAATCCAATTAATAGCTTAAAAAAAATTAACTATATATAATTGAAGAATCAAAAGTGATATTAACTCTCTTTTCTTTTTTTTTAGTAAATAAAAATTAGTACTTTATATTTGCAAAGCTATACCTGTCATTTTTGTATTAAAAAGAGAGAGACAAGATTAAATAATTTCAAGCGTATAGTTTTTCTCTTTAGAATATAATAATATAAAAAATTCTTAATATTTTATGATTGGAAAAAAATTCGAATCCAATGGGGTAGTCCACCATATCATATTTGTTAATGTTTTACTAGATCAACAAAACTTTAAAATATAAAAAATATATATATCCTAGGCCGTAGCAAGCTAGCTTCAAATGTTGATTATTACTTGGTCGTATAGTATTGTCTAGAGGTGCTTTGTCAATTCTCACAAGCAATAATGAATCAGCTTTGAAAGGATAAGTATTAGTAGAGGTTACGTTGTTTGTCTACACGTCTTGGACGTGGTTTCTTGCCCAGCCTCCTCAAACTAATAAAATGAAAGTGAACCCATTCGTTTTCACTTTTCTACTACATTTAATTTATGTTTGTCTAAATTCTAATATTCAAATTCAAGTTTAATAATTAAAAAAGAGTGTTCAGAGTCTTCAGACTATTATCCTATTTGTTGAAAATAATGTTATTCTCTTCTCTCTCTCTTTTTCTTTTTCCAAATTCTCTTGTCGCTAAAGTACGTGGCGATTGGTCAGAATATAGAGATTTTATTAGTTCAAAACATTTGTGATGATTTTGTTGGAACTGGGACTACCATAAACCGGGTCAATTGCAAGATGGATTTGTGTCCACTTACATACTTAATTTCACATTTAGTATATAAATTGTGAACATTCAATATATAAATTGTGAACGTTCAGTATACAAATTGTGTATTTTGGACTCGAGTCCACCTTACAAGTTGGACTCGGGTCTGCAGAATAATTTGTCAAACCAGGTACAAGAATATATAACGAGAGTAGAAAAATAACAATTTTATTACCATGGCATGAGACCCAATAAAATATACATAAAAGCCCAAGAGACCAGCTCAAGAATGACGGCCCAAAATAATAATTGAACAAGCTGAAGAACTAGTAAATAAATAATACGTAGTAATCCTTTAACCCAATAGGATAGCTAAGTGGTGAGTGAGTTCTCTTTGTAGGAAAGAATTTTGGAAGAACCTGGGTTGACCAAAGGAGTGACGATTCTCCCTAAATGAGGTTGGATCATCCGCAAATATGAGTTTTTAGAAAAGTACCCTAAATCATATTTGCATCATTGCATGCAGGTGTCTACTCGGGCGCGCCTAACACCTCTTTTTTTATTTGCTAATTCTTACAAAAACTCATCAAAAATCGCGAAAAAAACCTCCATTGATAAGAATAGGCTAAAGTTTTGAAATCTTGAGATGGGGTCAGTAGTCAGCAAATCGTAGCCACCGGAATCGAAAGTAGAAGAAAATATATTTAGTGAATGGTGAGGTCAGCAATTAGCAATGCAAAACCCTGCTTCATTCACCCGTATCAACTTCAACATATCAAACCACCAAAATTTGTTACGGTTTGACTTTTGACGAAGATATTTTCAACAGGGGTGTATAAAAAATTTTGTTCATACACCATCCAATATTATATTTCTATCACGATAAAATTAATCTAAACTCGACTCATAATCTTATATCACATTAATATAATTTGACTTTCACTCAAAAGAAAGATAGATCTATAGCTCTTTAATATGACATACCCTTACAAAGTTGAGTCATTAGACTTATGTTTTCCAATTTGATGAAACGAAAAAATAGGTTAGGTGGACAAGACCTGCTTTTCAAACCTTAGGGGTGTATAAGTTTTGTTTATTCATCATATTGATAAAAATAATAAATGACTAAAAAATATGAAGTCTAATTTTTTTCTAACGGGATGCTTTAAAATCTTATTTCTCAAATATGAATAGTTTTAAATTTATTATTTTTCAAACAATAATACTTTTAATCTCGTTATCGATCACTCTATCACCAACCATGGAATTTCTACCTTAACGCATAAGCTTCACCATCTTAATGATCACATCATTAATGCTATATATTTTAAAATGTGTAAATAATAAAGTGAGTAAAATGCCTAATTTCTTAAAACTAAATGTTGATGCCGTTGTGAACCAAGGTGGGGGAGGAATTGGAATTGGATTTTTCCCTAGAAATGAGGAAGGGGTTTTTAATTTATTGTCGCTTTTTTATGAGCAGATGTATTTTTACTCCGAAGGTGGTAGAGACTATAGGATTAAAAGAGGCGCTAATTTGTTGGTGCAAGAATTTGGGTCTGCTTTTTCTTCATGTTGAGTGTGGTGCACTGCAAATTGTCAATGATATTCATTCTAAGCCCTATCTTTCTTTGTCTAATCTTATTATTGATGATGTAAAAGAGATTATGGAGGGGTTTCTCAGCATTGGTTTCTCTTTTGTTAAACGGTTAGGGAATAAGGTTGTCCATACTTTGGTTAGGAATTCTGTTTCTTTGCCTAATTGTGTGGAATGGTTCGATATGCTCCCCCTAATTTCGTTGTGGATGCTTTGGATTCTGACATTTCTAATTAATACATTTTTAGTTTACTTTCAAAAAACGTTATAAGTAAGAATTGAACATAATGCATTTTAATGCATGTTAATGGTCACATTATCAATGCTATATGATACACTCAATCCTGATCGAGGTATAATAGGTCTCATTTGTTGGTATTGACTTGGAGTAACTAGGTGAATTTAACTTGGACTCAATTGATCAAACAAGGTTCTTTGAGGTACATTTAGAGTTACCATCTTATCAAATAAAAGAAATTCTAAATAAATCGCGATTAAAACAATTAAAATATTCACTATTTAACAATTTTAACTTTTAAAATTAACATTGATGTATTAAATTAATCTGGGTGGCCTGTATCAAATAATCCAATAATTATATAAGGGTAGTAAAGTGTAAAGACAAAGATAGTGATAAGGAAAAGACAATGAATATTGGTCACGGAGAAAAAATTTGTATTGATCAATTTTATGTAATGCTATTACAAGATAATAAATCATGTCTTAACAAGACAAAATGGAATACTTTTATACTAAATAACCCTCAACTACCCCTCGAGAAAGAGGGCGGGAGGTTATAATAGTTTTGGACCGCACCCCACGCCGCATGCTACGCACCAGCCATAGACTATGCAGCCTGGCCGAGCACGAGGCTCGGCTTAAGTGGCCAAGCGCAGGGCTCAGCCCAGGCTGTGTGCACAGGGCTAGGCCACGCCCAGGCAGCAAGTACTAAGCTCGGTTGTACCCAGGTTGGCTGAGCTCGACCTGGGTCCGGCTGGGTTTGGGCCCGGAGTCCCACGGACTAGTAAGGTTTGGCTTCCTTCGAGTTGACCTGCACCAAATCTATTTACAATATATCCATCAAGCATTAAAGAAAGTAATATGATTCTAATTTTAGGACCTTGTCAAATAGGGTATAATCAATGGGTGAGGGCAAAATCGTGCAGGCAAGGAATTGGAGGAGAGAAAAGCAAGGGACACGTCATACTATAGACTCTACAAAATCTAGAGGTGGTGGACCAACTCTTTGGTGCGGTCAAATTAGAGTTGTGTAAAGGATGGTGAAAGCAAAAGGCATTGCATTACCTGATTACCATCTACGTACTTGCAAGTGTAAGCAATTACAATTTGATTTGGTATTTTCTGTTCTTTTTTTACGGAGACTCGAACCTACGTACTTGCAAGTGTAAGCAATTACAATTTGATTTGGTATTTTCTGTTCTTTTTTTACGGAGACTCGAACCCACCGCCTCCCGTATACAGGGAAGGGTTTGATGCCACTGGACCACAAGGCCCTTGGCTTTAAATAGATGATTTAGATGGTAAGATTTGCAAAAACTGCAAGCCTTTCAAATTTCACAAATGAAGTAGTGGATAGAGAAAGTGCAAGCTGTGTGGCTTTAATTTTTTTTTTTTTTTGAATACTATTGACTCTGTTACAAGTTATATCTACATATAACTAACATATTATGTACATTTAATTTATTTATAAGTACATAATCTATTAATTAGATATGCATAATATGTTAACTGTATATTGTATGTACGTAATTAGATCATGGTCCACAATGTACATGGGCTTTGGTCCACAATATAATTTACATTTAATTACTCTTTCACTTTTAATAGTTCAAATAGCTTAGTTGGTTGAATTTCAAACTTGATGTTTAAAAGCCTATATTATAGATTCAATCTCATTAGCAACACTTATTCTACTTTTTATTAATCGTTTAATTAATGTAGTATACACGTTTATATTATACTTCATTGTATTCGATTTAAATCAATTAATCTATATAAGTATATTTTCACCCCACCTAATTATATTATATATACAACATACTGTTAAGGGAAACCGAGTAACTTCACATTGTAGAAATCGTAAACCCTAAGACGTTTGGTTCATAAAATGTTAAATTACTTTAAAAAGTAGGATTAGAGAATGTTATTAACTAAAATTTTGAACTTGAAAAATTAATAAATGACTTTATAAGGACGTACTAACAAATAAAATATATAGATAAAAACAATTAAATATGATACATATCCTTAAAAAAATACATATAATAAGCTAACATAAAATGTATATTTATTTATTTATATATAGTGTGTAAATACGAAATACTCCGTACTAAATACTCCGTAGAAAGTAACAAGACGTCCATGATGACGATGAATCTGATCCCCAGAAACGTCTCAAGCCACGCGCCTCAGTCGCCATCACTTTCTCTCTCTCTCCCTCTTTCTCTCTCTAACTTGTCTCCCTATATAAGCCTTCCCATCTTTCTCCGCTCTCTACTCATCTCAACGGTAACCAGCGTTTCCCATATACGACGTCGTTCGTAAAAAGCAAAATCAGTTTTACTTTATTTTTTTGGTTCTGTAATAATGGAAGCCATGAGTTTCAAAAAGCGAGTTCGCGATGACTCGGACGAGTTGGCTTTCAACTCGCCCGAGGTGAAGCGGCTCAGGGAGAACCTCTTGGACGACCTCGACGATTCGGAGTTCAGCGCCGCGACTCAGGATCTGTATTCGTTCATGAAGAGCTTCGAAGACGAGATTACGGCTTCGCCGTTGCCGGCGCCGGAGTCAGTTTCCGTCGATGATCTGACGGCCGGATCTCTGCCGGATCTCGGATTCCTGTTGGAGGCTTCCGATCACGAGCTTGGCCTGCCGCCTCCGACGGCGTCGCCGAGTCGGGCGGAGAACGAGTTGAAGACTCAGTTGGTCGGAGTTCCATCGGAATCTATAGAATTCGGTGGCGGTGGTTCGTGGGGACTGGAAGAACAGATTCCGAGTTGTGACTCGTTCGAGTTGGGAATCCTCGACTCGGAGAATTTTGATTTCAGCGGCGGTGAATATGTAGCGCTAGACGGTTTGTTTGATCATTCGGATCTTGCTTTCGGGTCAACGGATTTTCTAAGATGACCCGGCAGATTACCAACCTAATAGAGCAGCTGCTACTAGAAATTTGTAAAATATTAATTATTTATAATTAAAATATGTCAAATAATTCTTAACTTTATCTCCACAAATTAATCTTTTTAACTTTTTTTTTTTTTGGTAAAAATGATTTTAAAGTGCAAAAAATATATCATTACAAGTTATAATTGAGACTTTTTAAATGATACTAAAGTAATGATTTTAAGTTCATAAAATCATTACTATAAATTCGATCATTTATTCATTATTGCAAGTTCATAAAATCATTATTATAATTTGATAATTTTGTTAGAACTGGATCCACCATAAACTGAGTATAGATGTATATAACGAGATAAGAAAATAATAATTATTGACTTGAGGCCCTAATAACCTAAAAGAAGAAGTACAAAAATACTGACCCAAAAGCCGCTAGAAATTGAACCCTGACATGTCAACAGGAGAAATAAGACTCAGACCAATGGACCAGAAAGAGAGTTTTGGTGAGCCAATAGATGATGATGCTTGACAAATGTACGGCATCGAGTTGCCTTTAATATTGGTCGGGGTCCCACACTACTTGCTTTGAGTGATGCTTGACAAATGTACGGCATCGAGTTGCCTTTAATATTGGTCGTGTCCCACACTACTTGCTCCAATGTAAAAGTGGAGTTTCCTGCCCTTCAGTATACAAGATCTTGAGTGACTTGGTAGTTTAGAACTTGTGATATTATGTTTGAGGTCATGGATTTAAATCTTGTTAGTTGCACTTTCTTTAACATTTTGCCCCACGCTTAGATCAATACTTTCTCAATAAAATGGGATCTCGGAATCTCATGTCCCTATCATAATTTATAACTCATTTACGTCAATATTGTATGTCCATTCTTCAAAAATCACTATTGCAAGTAACTATTGCAGGCTTATTAAAGTTAGTAATGTATGTTCATTAATTTATTATTATATATTTATAAAGTCATTATTAAAGATTTATAAATGTACAAATTTAGATTCATCACACAATTATTAAAATGGTATATTTTTAATATAATAATAATAATAATAATAATAATAATAATAATAATAATAATAATAATAATAATAATAATACATAGCTACTTTGATTATGGGAAAGCTTACAACTGCAATTTGAAGGTACATTTTAAGTAAACACATATTGTGACTTTAGCTGGTAAAATACTGCAATGAGATAAACTAGTCTAGATTGTCAATTGCTAACCAGTTCAAATTAAGAGGAGCTCCCACAGATAATTGAATTTGAAATTTTGTAATTGCAAAATCAATTGTCTGACTAACTTTGTTAGGGTTGTCCCATTATTATAAAGGCAACCGCGTACCCCACAAGAGTATCAAGTTACGTTTTTTTTGTTGCCATTCTCGGGGGAGAGGGGGAGAGAAAAAGATGTAAATTTTTTTTTTTAAAAAAAAAAAAGAAGAAGAAGAAGAAGAAGAAAGAGAGTATTAACACACATAGAGACACGTGCATGGCAGCATGGATAAGTAGTTCTTTTTAGTGTAGGATCCACAAAAAAAATTGTATTTTTTTTTAATACTATTAATTGACTCTGTTACAATGTTCATACATACTTTCTCAATCTACTAAAGCACAAAAAGCCAACGCTCTCACTAAAGATTTAACCTATGACCTCTCACGTAGAAGGGTCACAGCTATGCCGCTTGGGATAAAACTTTTTTGACTTATTATTTATTTTAATATTTTTTTTCAAATAATAGTTATTTTTATTAACGGTGTAGAGATAAATGAGTATTATATGAATTGATGTGGAGAAAAAAACTTTCATTTACAATGATTGATTTGAGATGCCTATATGCCAATTCAATATTGGCTGAAACGACACAAGGCATTTGAATTGTGAACGGAAATTTATTTTGAGTACTCTGTCCACCTTGCAAGGTGAATTTAGGTCTAAAAATACACAATTTACATATTGAATGTTTACAATATTACATACTAAATGTTCACAATTTATTTAGTATATAAGTTATGTATTTTGACCCAGATCTCCTTGCAAGGTGAACACGGATCCTCGGCATAACTATTGATTTTGACTCTGGCAAAACAATTTCATGCGGGCTGCGACATTCCAACATTATTGTACCAAGGTAACTACCTTTTGGGCTTTACGTCAATCTATTTCAATTAGCAAAAACAATTCTTTAGTTTATTTAAATAGCCCAGACCATCTTAACCAATTAGTCTGCTTGGTACAATTAGTCCAATTAAAGGATCAAACCAATTTGTATTGCCTAATCAATAAGCAGTCCATTTCGAGTTGACACAATAAAATTCATAACTCGACTTAGGACAAATTATTGTGTGGACCATGGTCCACATAACTGTGTGAATCATGAATGCTGATAATTTTATTGGGACCGAGTCTACCATAAATCGGGTATAGGAGTACAGAATGGGGTAGGAAGAAAGCAGCTTTATTACCCGGGACGCTAGGCCCAAAATAGCACATACAAAGTATGAGGTATTGGTCCAAAACGGCGACCCCAAGAATACATAAATAATAAAAACTATAGCGCTAAGGAATTGAGTAGGTCCCAAAATGGCGGCTCAAATAATAAATAAATTAATAAACAAGCTAGGCACCTAATAAATAAAACAAAATTAAACATGTTACCAACCTGGCTCAAACCTTTGCATGCGAGAAAAAAGACTCAGACCACTGGACCAGGAGGCATTTAGTGAGTTAAGGGTACTTTGCTTTTGCCCACTGGACCAGGAGGCATCAGCTCAGTGGGACGAAGATACTCTCCAAATTGCTTCCACTGAGGCTCGAACCCATTCCCATATGTAAACCAGGTGCCACTAGACCACAAGGCCTTTTGGCAACAAGATTGTTAGTATTATAGAGAATTGGTACTTCAAGCCTTAGCTTCTGCCATAGTAACATAAATCGTTGCGCCGTCAACATTAGTATTAAAGAACAAGATTTTTATCAATTTTAGGTGTGGATGTAGAACTTGATCCCGAGGAGCACCTCCGAGTATGGCGTTTTCAGGCTACTGCAGTAGGTGGAAATCTCGGAGTCGTCTCTCCACGTCGCCACCAGATCCTGCCGCACTCGCAAGTTCATTGCGCCAACGTAGAATGCTATTATTCACAACAGTCGCAAACAAAAGTCGCATCATATGCATAGACTTTGGACAATTTCACATAGGATCTAAAACATCCTCATTTCTACACCACAATATTTCCATTCAACATGGGGATTCCAGCAGATTTCGCATTAGTCGACAAATCTCCTGACCGCTGCCAGATCTACGGCATGGACGCGTCCTTGTGAGCCATGTACCCCGGTAGGAAATAGTTGGAGGAGCAAACCACCTGAATTGCGTTCATCTTCACCTTTATCGCCTTCTCAATCGCCGACCTTTTGTCGGAGTGACAATAGACGTAGAAAGACGATTTTTTCGCTTACATTAAAGATTAATTGGTTACTTAAAATTTTTCGGTGAGACATTGCCGACAATTTGATCGGAGTGAGAAATTGAATAGTTAAAATACTAAATTAACAATTCTGAAAGTCTTAAATTACAAGTAACAAGATCTAATAGTTATAGGATCAAAATTAAAATTTATTCTTAATTTTTGAAAGTGAGAAAATATTGCATAGTTGCGGATAACTTTAGCATTATCTCTCATGTGCTTCCTTATACAATATCTATCTTGCTCCGCAGACTCCAATCCTTTCCTTCTTAATACCATCCCAACCTACCCCCCAACTACTCTCTTTCTGTGTTTTTTTCGTCACGCGCTCCTCATACTACACTTTTACTTTCCCTACTCGTCACGCATCCAGCATGCGCGTGGAACTTATATTCAACACAACTGCGAATTGCCCGATCAAATATACTTTAGGTTCACAGTTGTAATCCTTGCTTGTACTCTCGGGTTTCTTCGTCTTCCTTCGATCGAAGCGGTGATCCAAGTTATCGGAAATAAAGAAAAATATAGAGAGAAAATATGAAAATTTTCGTGAAGACTCTAAAGGGTACCCACTTTGAAATCGAAGTGAAACCTGAAGATACGGTAATCTAATTTTGTCACATTTTATTTATTTTTTTAAAAAAATTTTCTGATGATATATGTGTGTGTGTGTGCGTGCGTGTTTGCAGTTGTGTTTATGTGGTTGATAGGTTCTGAAGTTGAATTCTTTTGTTTTTTGATTGTTCTTAGTTGAATTGTTTGAGAGTTAGGGTTTTTGTGGATGATTAGACTGAAGTCGTTATCCTCGTGACGAATGGGTGTGTTGGTATAGGAATTCGGATCAGTTTCGTTGAATTATAGTGTTTTTGGGATATTTGGATTCTTTATGGATTTAATGTATTGGTAATTCATGGAATTAGCTTGTTTAATGCTGGTTTTTTAATGGGACAAGTGAATTCATGAAGTTCCTGGACTAAGATTGGGGCTTTTATAGGTTTTTGATTGTTTTGTGAAGTTAACTGTATTTTTCCTTTTTTTTTTTCCCTTAATTTTTGTGTTCCACAGCTTCTGAACTGAGAGAAAGCTGTGGTTTATCAATTTTTGATTTAGGATATAATAGATATTTAAACATGTAAGTTTACTAGGTTAATGCAGCTGATGTGTATGCTTGACATTCATGTTGGCATTGGAATCTGTACATTACATATGGTTTATGGATCAGGATCTCTCCTGGTTTGACTTTAAACTTTTATCATGCCAATTATCTCTTCTATTAAGTTCTTTCAACAAATGTTGATTATTTCACTTTTGACTATTTTCTGTACTATGAGCCTATGACTAAGAATGATCATAATATTGTTAAACCTGGGCCTTTGTTGTGAACTCCTAATTTTGTAGCGAATATGCTATTAATTTAATAATTGCTATCATCCATACCTCTTATCCCTGTGCCTCCTACCAAAGATGCAAAGGGCGGGTTATTTTTGTCATGTCAGGTGGTTGAAAGAAAAGAAAGAAAAGAGGCTTCTTTCTTCGAAATTGCCCCCCTTATTTCCCCTTTATGCATGACAACATTGGAGTAGGAGGGATCAAAATATTTCCTTATGTATGTATATATATATATATGTGTGTGTGTGTGTATATTATATACACACATATATAGAGAAATTCTACAATGTCAAAAAGGCACTGTGCCTACTACTATAAAAAAAAATGGCTGAGGTCTATTTGTAAATAGAATGATAATTATTTACAAAAAGGCCAGCTCTCCATTCTATTTATAGTAGTAGGTATTGACGTATTGTGCCTTTATACACACACACACACACACACACACACTTAAGGATTATTAACTAGAGGATAGTCCACATTTATTAGTTCAGGTTGGTTCTATTTCTTTTTCTAGAGTGATAGTTCATACTTTTCTTTCTTTCACAGTTTTTGCTTGATCACTGTCTAATTAACCTAACCATGCTTATATAAGGTCCTCATTAAACCCATCTTATCAGACTTGTTATGCATGACTTATTAACACTTTACAATTTGTGTTCTTCACTGATACTACCAATACTAGCTGTAGGGAAACCAAAGCTATTTAGGTAGGTGTCAAAGGTAGAGACTAGTATGTGGAATCTGTATAAGTATAGTTAAATAAGGAAATGCACAGGCATAAAGGCTATTGATAGACAGTTGATGTTAAAGGATTTTGACTTGTGAGAGGAAAACTTGAGTAAATGTAGTTGCGGTCTAAATGAGGGAAAGGAATGAAGAGACAGTAACTATGATGATGTGATTTAGGTATTATGGCTAGATTATTCACAATGAGTCAATGACAGTGGTGGTTGAGGCACACTTGCCAAAAACAATTGCTTCATCGCTAAAGTGATGAAGTGATTGCCAGCGACAAGTCTTTGCTTCGGCAGATATGCACTAAAGTGGACCAAAGCTAGTGAAGCAAAATCGTTGGTAAAAGTACGCCTTTCTACAAAAGGCGAAGTCAACAGATCATCACTGAAAAATTAGAGCTAACATAAGATTACCTTGCACACTTCTTTATGCAAAGGCAGGTACAGTGGTACACTATCTTCTTTTTTCTTCATCCATCAACTGCCACTTTTCTTCTTCTGCATCTTCTGCAATGCAGTTCACTGTTCATGTCTTTTTCATCTAGTTTGTTTGTTTGTTTGTTTGTTTGTTTGTTTTTTTTTTTTTTTTGTTTTTTTTTTTTTTTTTTTTGACATTTTCTTCTCACTTCGTCTCAGTCTCTGCGGGTTTTCTCTGATGAATGCACTGGGAACTCTCTGTAGGCAGAGGGTTATACCCCTTTGTGGAATCTCTCAAGTGGAGGGTGTATAACTCTGTCCTCAACTCCACCGGACACAGTGTTATACACTCTATCCACTACTCTACAACTTCACAAGACATATTACTTAATTTAATTAAGTTGTAATTTATTAGATTATTTGTAAAGAGAATAAATATTGATAATTGATGAATAATTAAATATTATGAGAATATAATTGTATTATTCTGCTCTTGTTTTATCAATTGTAGTATTTTATACATTTGTAAAAAGTGACTGTCAATTGTTTAACGGATATATACATGGATGGTTGAGGAAACAATATTCTTGCATTACTAAAAAATGCTGATGTCAATTGTAATATATTTCATACTTCTGGTCTTGCCTGAATCATGATGTTAAATGTTATTTCTAAGAAAAATTTGGCTTTTTAGGTTGCTGATGTGAAGAAGAGCATAGAAACTGTTCAGGGATCGAATGTTTATCCTGCTTCGCAGCTGATGCTTATCCACCAGGGTAAAGTTCTTAAAGATGGCACCACATTGGAAGAGAATAAAGTTGCTGAAAATAACTTTGTTGTGGTGATGATGACAAAGGTAATTTTGAGTTCTGTTACTAATGTTAAACTGTAAACCCATTCTTCTTCTTCTTCTTCTTCTTCTTCTTCTTTTTGAGTTGTTATACTGTGAGTCTGCGCTCACCTTGCATGGTGACCTTGTGAATGGATTCATTGTATTTCTAATTTGAACTTGTCTCCATTTCAAATCAAATTCTTCAGAGTCATGTCACATTCATCATAATTCATCAATTTGAATTTTGACGTATTTGACATGGTAATAATTGACTGAAGTTTACATACAAAGTTTGTAAATTCAACAACTTATGGCTCACCTTGCAAGGTGAGCCTAAGATCATGATATAATTTGTGTAATTATGTGCAGGATTGCATACCCATGCTATGAAAGATGTAGATGGGAGGATATGCCTGACCTCTTGTCTTTATTCATGCTTTCAAATTTGGGAGATGCATGATTGTTTTGAAATGATTATGTGATGTTTTCTTTACTGGTTTTTTCTTATTCTTTTATCTGCTTATTTATTTATTTATTTTGTCTGGCATTTTAAGAGTAAGAGCTCATCTGGAGAAGGCTCAGCATCGAATACAGCTACCACTAAGGTTTGGAACACTATGTTATCTTTTTTTACATCTCCATTTTCTCTGTGCTAGCTGTGAGTAGTAACAGTATTTTGCTACTTGCTTCGACTATAGTCTAATTCTTTTACAAAAAAGTGCTTAAGGGGCATTGTGATTTTCTCCCCCTTAGGGCACAGTAGCTTCTACTTTTCTTTTCTTCTTCTTTTGTTGTTTTATCCTATTTTATTTTGTTGTGATCAATAAGATAAAAGATCTTATTATGACTTGCTAACAGTGCTTCTAATTAGTGTGACAACTTTTTCACCTTTGTTGACACCACAGACAATTGCACCTGCTAGCTCAACTTCTGCATCAACAGCTCCAGTGTAAGTTTTCCTTATTCAGCTAATTCTTAAGGGTTTTGTTTTTGGCCTATGTGGAAGGTGGCTCCACCTTAAGCTAATGTCTCAACTCTCAAGTTTAGAAGCATGTTTAAGCCTGGTTAATAAATTTACCATGTTTCGACCTTGACTTGGTCATAGCTCTTGGTATGTCAAAATAAGCTGATGTGGCTTAGGTGAGTAATCTACTACGTATTATATAACAGGCTCATCTTGATCTCCAAGTCTATAACCAGCCAACATCATTGTTTGGGCTTGATTTGTTAACTTATAGACCAGATTCAAGCTTGAGTTCAACTATTTATAACCAGCCAAAAGAAGTGTTTGGGCTTGTTTCATACTTTCATGACCTTAGAAATCACTTTTGAGCTAGGTTTAATGATCCAAACCGAACAAACCTACTAAAGGTCTTGCTAAAGTGATAGTTCTAGCTGCTAGTACACACTTCTAAAAAAATCCTATTGCAGCCCCACTCCAGCTCCTGCCTCAGCTCCTACTCCAGCTCCTGCCTCAGCTACAGCTCCAGTTCCAGTTCCAGTTCCTGCCCCAGCTCCCACTCCTGCACCAACTGCTGGGTAAATCTCAATCTTCATGTGCTGGATATCAGTTTTTATATCTATATGTATATATACCAAACTTGTGAATGAATTGTCTGATGCATTCAATATGCAGCTCAGGAGATGTCTATGATCAGGCAGCTTCCAACTTGGTTGCGGGGAGCAACCTTGAGGGAACAATCCAGCAGATTCTTGACATGGGTGGGGGAACCTGGGATAGGGAAACTGTTGTTCGAGCCCTTCGTGCTGCTTTTAACAATCCAGAGAGAGCTGTTGAATACCTGTATTCTGTAAGCCATCACCCTGTTTTGATTTTTGCACGTGAATTTTCTGGCATCATCTGGTTAATGACAGAGTATGTTGGAGGAAATGTCTTAGTCTAGTAGGCACAGGAACTTGTTTGATGGAAACGGAACTGTCGCACTATCTTGTTTGTTATTACCTATCTAGACACTGTTTACTGTCTCATTTATAGCATAAATACCAGATAGAAATATAGAATATTTCTGCCCTCTTGTTTCTATATGCACATATTAGAGCCTACAACATTACAGTTTAATTGGATTACTGTAATATTCTTTTGTTTCTTTACAGGGTATCCCTGAGTCGGCTGAAGTTCCTCCTGCTGGAGGAAACCCCCCTCCCGTTCTGCAGCCTCCTAACCAGGAAGCTCAGCCTCAGCAAGCTGCACAACCAGCACCTGTTCCTTCTAGTGCACCAAATGCAAATCCTTTAGATTTATTCCCGCAGGTATATTGTTCAGCCAGCATTGAAGATGCTTTGATGTCTATCCTCTGTATTGTGGCTTCTAACCTTTTCTTTTTGCAGGGTCTTCCCAACATTGCTTCCTCCAACACTGGTGGAGCCAACACCTTAGAATTTTTACGCAATAGTCAGCAAGTACATCTGTTACTCTTGTTCTACTTTTCCTATTTCTCATTCTCTCCGTGCTTCTCACCTATCATTCCTTCCTCATGCTAGGAATAAAAGAAAATATTAGCTAGCTAATGCCTTTTTACTACTATTTTGTTCTCAGTTCCAGGCCTTACGAGCAATGGTTCAGGCCAATCCACAAATCTTGCAGGCATGGCTCTCTCTTACAGAATTCATCTATTAACTAGTTTATTCATGAGGCTAACTATATATATATACCTGTAATTTCTGTTATGTTTGGCAGCCCATGCTTCAGGAGCTGGGGAAGCAAAATCCTCATTTGATGAGGCTCATACAGGAGCACCAAGCTGATTTTCTTCGTCTTATCAATGAACCAGTTGAAGGAGGAGAAGGGTACTTTTGACTATTAGCTTTTATATTCGATGAACTCTGTCTACAGACTAATTGTTCTTCTCTTGATTTTAGCAACATATTGGGACAGCTTGCTGCATCAATGCCTCAGGCTATACAAGTAACTCCCGAGGAGCGTGAAGCAATAGAACGTGTAAGTGGTTGCACTTAGTCTTGATTATCATTTGTGTATGCCTTCTTTGATTTCCTCTGGAGATTCTTTTGATGGTTTTCGTTTTCCTTTTGTCGGGGGTGTATGGATGGATGGTACTTCACACATGGCTGCTTACAAGTCTTAAATGATAAATTCATATTTGCAATATACTTGCTTTGTGCTTTTTATGTCAAAATAATATTTTAATCTAGAGCTGTGCTAAACCTTCTTCATTTCCATATTTATTTTGTGCAAATTATGCTGATAGTTTTTAGAGCCTCCTCCTCTAGGCACCACTTCACTAAGCCTCATGAAGTGTTACTATGTAACAAAATTGTCCCCGCACTTTTGCTGCAGCTTGAAGCAATGGGATTTGATCGAGCACTCGTGTTGGAGGTATTCTTTGCATGCAACAAAAACGAGGAGCTAGCAGCTAACTACCTCTTAGATCACATGCACGAGTTTGAGGATTGATGTCAGTCGGAAAATGGAAATGTTGAGTCGGAGCAATTTCTGTGTGTGGGCACAGCCAGCATGCATGCATAATAGCCATTCACGTCGTGTCAAGTGCTAGATAAGAGGGACATTTGAAGAAAAAGAATGTAACTATGTTGTCTTTCTTTGTTTAGAGTTTTAATCTCCTCCTCCCAGTCCCAGTGTTTAATTTGACTTACAGTCTAGCGCATTGATATGATTGGAACTATATAAGCGTTTTTAATTTAGTTTGTAGGGATATTTCTACTCGACTTTAATGTTGGACTCCGGAGTTTGCACAGATTGCTTTTATATGCACTTTCAACATTTTAATCGTTTTAATTTATACCCAGCTCTTCTCAATTTATTTGCATACTATTATAACCCCCTATATTATATACAAGTTATTTCTCTTTCAGGGATGCATATAGCCTAATAGTATTATATGATAATAACATCGTGGAAAGGTTTCACGAAGTAGTTATTGCTAATAAATTTAGGCTGCTAACAAACAATGTAGCCCAAAGCTTAAGAACAGAAAATGGAACTACATCATGGGCAAATAGTTCAAGCTTTAGATGGTTTAACTACATGTTAGGAAGCTCCATTGTTATTTGGACTTAAAGGTATTTTTTGCCTAGGTTCCAATCATAACACTAAAATGTAAGCTCAAAGCAACCTCCTCCTTTTCCTTCTTTTCCTTTCTTCTATATCATATTGTTCTTCTTAAACTTGCCATTTTTGTTATTGAACTTTTTCTGATTTTTGCTTTGGCATTTAACATCATACTTGAACGTGTTAGTAGTATTCAAAAAACCTGTTATCTTTTGCACTAGTCTCAATAACATTAGCCTTAAAAGGATTTTCAAGATTAAAAAAATAGTGACTTCGTTTTTGAAGTGATTAACCTCTTCAATTTTCAAGCTAATGATTAGATCTTAGAATTGTGATGACACATTTTTTTATGGTTCAACTTGTTACAAAAATCATACCAATAATTAGGCAATTTTCAATCAAAACATTAACTTGAAGGGCTTCACACATTTTCATACCTTCGGATAGCATGTCTGTAAATTATACTTCCTGATGTGGCAAGCATGTAGCCCATCAACTATAATGAGGTTTCGCTTTTGGTTTTAATTTTGATTTATTTCAATTTTAGTCTTCAATTTTTTTTTAAAATCACTTTTAATCCAAAATATTTTAAACTACAAATCCTATAAAAGAACAAGCCAAATCATAAATATTTATTGCCTTCCTTGAAAAACTGACAAAATTCTGTAAATGTCTCTCCTTGCACCCAAAGAAAAAGCAAAAGAAAAAAAAATGAAAGTACAGCATACATTGTAGCAAAATATATTGCTAGAAATGATGAACCACTATCTTTCAATCAATCTTTCCTAAGCCCAAATAGTCTGGTTGGCATGACAGTAAAGATACTTTATCAGTCTCTATACTCACCATCTACATTGTCAAACTGTCAGGGTTCTCAACAATCTTCGAAAATGTTTGAAGGAAGGCAGCCAAGTCGGCACCATAGATGATTCGGTGATCAGCTGTGACATTTACCTATAATGTTTTTTGGGAATTTCAGTTCAGAGTACCTTAAAGAAAGTTGCCTTGACATAATGAAATCGCAGACAAGCAGCCAAGAATACCTTTTGCTTTACAGTAAATTATGGAGTATTAGGTAAAATGAAGGGATATAAGGTCACGTGCTTCAATATTAAGCAGTGGATACACTGCTTGCCGAACTTAGGCTATTTCCAATTGTAGATAAAGGATTGTTATGTGAAATCTTAAGGCATATTTGCATATAAAAGTAAAATAAATTGGATTGAAACAAGGTATTAAATCATGTTTTCCTAACAAAGTCTGTCAAAGTTGTCTAGTTCTTGACTTCTTCGCATTACAGCTGTAATTTCTTTTACTTTAATTTTAATTGAGTCCCACCCCACCGTGGGGCGGTTCCAGGCTGACCAGCTATCTTCACCATACTATAGCCTTACTCTCATCCACCCAATATTAGTTGGTCGGGTAACACTTGTGTGAGACCGCCTCAAGGGTCTCAATCTATGAGACAGGTCAAATCTTTGATTAATGAGGTCAAAACCTGTCTCACGAATTGAGACCTGTAAGACGGTCTCACACAAGTTTTTGCCTAGTTGGTCTAGTTCAAGTACTTAGCTCAAATTCACAGGCTCACTTCAAACCCACATATTAGAACCAGAAGTGGCAGTAAAAGTAATCAAAGATGGTAAAGAGTAATTAATGATAATAAGGATAGACAGATGGTAGACACATACCAGCATCCTGTTTTTGACGCTAAAGAATCCGTCAGCATCAGTAACAACAGTAGGTTTTGATGCTCCAACAGCCATAATAGCTCCCTGAACACCATTAAGTTGTTTAAAATTAGCTGCTATAGTTTGGACGGGCATAATAACTCATGATCACAAACCAAAACATTGCTGGATATTGTTCTAATACCTGGCCTGGAGGAAGAATAGCATCAAATCTATCCACACCAAACATTCCCAGGTTTGATAATGTGAAAGTCCCTGAATTAAAAACAATAATAATATCCAGTCGGTCATGTATTAGCAGATAAAACAGTATCTTGCTGATCAAATGCATCGCAGCAGTTACCTGTACTATACTCGTGTGGTTGAAGTTTTTTAGCCCGAGCCTTCTCTACCAGTTCCTTCCACTTTTGAGACAACAAATACAGGTCCAACTACACCATCACAAGACACTTCATAAGAATTAACAATAAAGTGAACAGCTTTCTCAGGCAAATTATACACGATCCATCCATAAAGTTTCTGCTTTTAAATTGGAAAGAAAATTGCGTGGTATTAACTCTACCTTGTCAGCATCCTCAAGTACAGGGGTTATCAATCCGCCATTAATAGACACTGCAACAGCAATATTTATGCTGCTATTGTAAGTAAAACTCTTCCCGTCCTTGCAAGTTGCATTCACAACCGGATGCTGAGCCAATGCCATTGCTGCAGCTTTGGCTAACAGTGCGGTCATAGTGACTCCCTTTGCCTTAACCTGATATTCATTCAATTCCACATGATCTCAAATCTCAACATCTAATTCTGATAAACATGAACCATACTGCACTCCAATTGAACTTAATAAACACACTTACTCCATCCCATTTTACCTATCCTATTTACTATTCATAGTCAAACAAACTCTTTCTCCTTTGTTTATTTTCTTTAGTTTCTACTTTCTAAATATATAAATTTTTGTATACTAATACTAAACTCAAATTATGAAAAATTAAATTAAAAATGACTTAATTCAACCCTAGCTAACCGAACCAGTAATCAAACAACTAAAAAAACTCTGAAAACCAGTAATTTGAAGCAATGTACCTTGGCATAGAGAGCATCAAGGGCGTCAGTAGAAATGGGGTACCCAACACGAAAAGTGGGTACAGAGAGGCTATCTACCATGTTCTTGGAAACCGCAGATTGCATTGCGGTGAAAGGGACGACTGTTGAGCCTGGAATCTCAGGATAGCTTGCAGGGGAAGTTTTAGCAGGGGACGAAGCAGCAGGAGCGGCAGCCGCAAGAGGCGCAGCGCTGCTCTTCTTAGGCGTAATTCCGGCGGCTTTCTCTACATCCTCCGCCGTAATTCTCCCGAAAGGCCCAGTCCCGGCCACTTTATTGATGTCAATTTTGTGTTGCTTTGCAATCTTCTTCGCATACGGTGTCGCAACTATCCTCCTCGGCCCCTCCGGAGCCGCCGCAGGCGGCGGAGGAGCAGCAGCTTCAACTTTAGGAGGGGGAGAATCAGTACTAGGCGGAGCCGATGAGCCGGAACCAACGGATTGAGCTTTAGCTTTGGCCTCAGCGATTTCGTCTTCAGTCTCGGCTAAAAGCCCGATCGGCGCGCCGACTGGAGCCGTCTCGCCGTCGTTAACAACAATAGCCGCCAAAATGCCATCATAAAAGGTCTCCACATCCATATCCGCTTTATCCGACTCAACCACCACAACCGCCTCGCCTTTGGAGAGCACATCGCCCTCGGACTTCACCCACGAGACGATCTTGCCCTCGGTCATGGTGGAGCTAAGCGCCGGCATGAAGATCTCGCGGATCTTCGATTGAATAGCGGGGAGGCTGCGGCGCCGCATTCTGGTAGGGAACGCGGCGGAACTGAGGCGGCGGAGGGGCTGAGCAGAGGAGACGGAGGAAGAGAATGAGAGAGCTGGAGATTGGGATTGAAGGAGCGACGCCATTGGAGAGTTGAGTTGTGGGAATGCGAAGCTCCTGTGAGTGTTAATTGCAGATTTGCAGTATTGTATGGATGAGCAATGAGAAATTGGTATATGGAGAGTGAAGGGGGAAAATGGGGGCGGAGAAGACGAGGGAGACTCAGTTTGAGCAATCCGCCAGTTGTGGAAAATGTTACAAAAATAAAGTTCGTTGGGCTAACTCATCAAAACAAGTTGCAAGTACAAGTTATTAAGGAGGTTTTTTTATAGGTAAAGGTCTCTCAACAATTATTATACCGTGAACCGAATTCATATTGTATTGTGAACTCTGATAATAAATTTCTGTACCATCAATTAATATATTATGTACCGTTAACAGTTCCTATATATGTAAACAAATAACTTAATAATTGTTGACACATCATATTATAGCTACAAGTACAGAAATTAGTTAATTGCAGATACAGAATATGTTAACTACAGATACAAAATTTGAATGTTATTTTTGGACCACGGTATACAATGCAAGGTAGACCCTAGTCCGTGGTGTAATTTGTCGTCTCTCAATGACCTCTCAAGTTTTTAGTGTGATATTGAATCTCACACTTCTACTCAAGCAAGACTTTAGGGTGATCAGTCGAACCAATTGAGCTAGTTGCACAAGATGAGTTTTTCTCTTCTTTAGCACAACTCAACTTGTAAACTAATTAAAATAAGTTCATAAGCTTTGCGGCAAATTATATCATAAACCATACTCCACATTACATCATGAACCATAGTTACAAAAGCTTGGGCTATTCTCAAGGGAGTCGAATGGGCTTGGAGCAAAGGATTCAGAAAACTGATTGTGCAAAGCGACTCAAAAAAAGTTATTGATTGGATTGAAGGAAGGAACACTCCTAAAGGTCCAGTGTGTAACAATATTATTGAGAGGTGCAAGAGGTGGAAAAAGAACAACTGGGAGATATCTTTCAACCATATTTATAGAGAGCAAAACACGGTGGCGGCGGACTCCTTGGTTAAACACGTCCAAGACTCCAACACCACATGTGTTGAATGGGAGGAACCTCCTCACAGGGTCGAGGAGGCTTTACTTTTTGATTTGAGTGCTCTTCCTTGCGAAAGATTTGTCTCGGAGGATTGTATTTTGTAAGCTACCGGGCTTGACCCTCCATTAGATAAAAAAAAAAAATAGTTACAAAAAATGAAATTTCTTAGCTCTCAGGTGCAACATGATACTGGATGATCAATATTTGATGCCTGATATCTACAAGTAGCTCACTACATTAGGTGTAACTCTTATACTGTGACTATCAAGACTTGATCCTATGTCATTGCTCACAATTTATTACTCAAAAACCAACTGAAGCACGAGCAAATGTGACTATTACTTGAAGAGTAAAGCATAGGTGATCTAGGTGAATGTATCTTTTTTCTTACGTTTACAACTTCTGTAACTCTATTATTTACTACCGGTATGAATTTTTTCTAGAATTCTTCCTCACAAAGAGAACTCACTTGTCACTTGAGTTATTCCATTGGATTCGAATTTAATTAGATCTATTGTTAAGAAAAGAAGTATATATATAGCTAGCTTACCAACAATCTAAAATACGGAGTATATGATATTTGCAAGAAAAGAATAACCTGGTTATTGCAGGCCGGAATGTCTTGGCATGCTGGGGTTTGTTCTGTGTTTGTTCGTCCATTATTATAGCAAGCCAGGCAACAGAAGTTAAGGTTGCCAATCCGAGGCCGTTTCTTTACCTCAACACATTCGATTAGATTCCTTATTGACACACAGGTATTTCCATTACTTTCATATACTACAAACCACCTTTGAAATATCTCTGTGACCATTTATTTTCAACAAAATCCCAAGTACAAAACCTTCCCATTTCCATCTACTTAATTCCTATTATTGTGAATCAAATCTGGGTTCTTCTCAATCCTCCGAATTAATGCCTAATCAGGTAACGATACATACGATGATTTCATGGTTTCCACTTCTTAATGAGATTAATTAGTTCCTTCATCCTTCTATAACTAACATAAATTTGGGCTAATCAATCATTATTTTTTTACGATAATAACAGTTATGTTGCATGGAGATGAGGATTAATCTGGACTGCCCAGCTTGTTGCAAGAAAATGAGACGAGTCCTGCTGAAAATGAAGGGTAGGTAGCCTTTGCTCATAGCATGGACCATTAACGTTGCATGGGGTAATAATATTTTTGTTTTGTAACTTTTTGTATCAAAACAATAAAATTTACATGATACAATGCATTACATTGTTTCATTTTATATACAAAAAAAAAGAATTACACTTTGTTTCATTTGATATAGGCTGGGTAACCACAATTTTAATTTCTAATTTAAATAGTGTTAGACTTTGAATCATTGGCTTTTGATTGAAATGAGAAATTTTTTATAGTGATTGACAAAAATAGAAATGTTTTTAACTTGGACAACACTAGAAGAAATTACATTGGGTCTTGCATTTTTTGTGTTGACCAAATAAAAAACGCAAGTTCCAATAGAGTTTATATTATTTTGAAAATGTTTTTTTTTTTTTTGGCTTTTAATGTAGATTATGTAAAACACAAGCCTCAATTGAGTGTGACATGGTATATAGAGTTTTTTGCATTTTTAGTCCCACGACTATAGTAGCACTTGTAGGATTGGTCCACGACTTTCAAACTTTGCAATTTTGGTCCATGACTATCATTTTTTTTTGCAAAAATGGTCCTTCCGGCGCCGGAAAACAAAAACCGGCTAATTTTCCGGCAATTTTTCGCCGGAAAAAAAAAATTGACATATTTTCCGTCAATTTCTCGTCGGAAAAAAATTATCCTTTCAAGTAAGATTAAAATTGACATTTCTGAACAATTAATGTAGTTTACTTTTTATTCAAATTGACATTTCTAAAAAATTCCCCTTTGTGTTCGCAGATGTTACTACTGGGCAAAATTATTCAAATATTATTTTTACTTTTTAGTTTAAATTTAATCTTAATAATATTATTTTTTGTTGATCTTGAATTTGTATTAATAATTTCGAATTTGTACTTAATTGGCGAAAAAGTAAATATAATTTAAATTTAAACGAAAAAGTAAAAATAATTTTGAATTTGTATTTAATTTACTAAGATTAACTTGACTACGTATGCTTTTAGAAATGAATTAGTTTTAACTTTAATTAGTTTATCAAAATAAAAATAATTAAATTGACTACATATGTTTTTAGAAATGAATTTGTTTTAACTTAAATTGATTGTTTAGAAATGTCAATTTTAATCTTACTTGAAAGGAGAATTTTTTTTCCGACGAGAAATTGACGGAAAATATGTCAATTTTTTTTCCGGCGAAAAATTGCCGGAAAATTCGCCGGTTTTTGTTTTCCGGCGCCGGAAGGACCATTTTTGCAAAAAAAAATGATAGTCATGGACCAAAATTGCAAAGTTTGAAAGTCGTGGACCAATCCTACAAGTGTCACTATAGTCGTGGGACTAAAGATGCAAAAAACTCTGGTATATACCCCACACACAATTGAGGCTCGCGTTTATACATTGTTTCTGATGGCGCTCTCATTTAATGTTTTACTTTTATTCGTTATTTTAATTTTTGGGGATGACGAGGGTAATGCGGTAAATTTCATCGTTTTTTTTTTTCCTTTCTTTTAGTTGCTATAGACGTTTCTTTCTTTGATTCTAGATCCCTATATTCGATAATTTTATCGTGTCTCCGTTAAGCTTCTTCTCACTTCTGTCTATAGCTGGCGTTTTTTCATCATTAGTTTGTGAATCTGTGATGGGGTGGTGCATCGTAGGCGGGTGATATATGCATTAGTGCTCATAGTGTGGTGCATCGTAAGATATTGTGATGTGCATCCTAGAATGTTGGACTGTGTTTGAATGTACAATGCACGACAGTCGATATAGGAATGCACCACCAAAGCAACATGAATGCGTTGTCTGGGTCAAGAGAATAATCAAATATTACTCAACGGTAACAAGGCATATCAACCGGGACCCGTTGAACAGACCTGTTGGTCTAATGGTATTACTCAAGGGGTCTATTGAACCTATCAACGGGTTCAATAGACTCGTTGAATAGACATATTGAGGAACTCGTTGATTGATCAAATTGTCCTTCCTTATTTATTCCTTGACTTTAGAGTGTGGATTTTTTCTTTAATTTTAGTCAATGCCAGCAGTCTAATCCCTAATCTCAATGATTTAAATTAGTTCACATGTTCTCATGTAAGAGGTGGTTCACGGTATTTGCCATTTCATTGATATTAAAGTATGTTTTTTTATTTTTAATTTTGAAGAAATAGAGACGCATATGATAGAGAGGCAACAGTGCAGAGTATGCATATGCGGAAGATTCGATCCAGCAGAAGTAGCAATAAAGATAAGGAAGAAAATGAAGCGTAGAGTAGAGATAATGGATGTTCAGCTATTCAATAACCAGGAACAAGAAGAAGAAGAAGAAGGCCACCAAATCCCCCATGGCGACTCCGACCAACCCATCGCTCACCCTGCGTAACTAGCTTAATTTCCTTGTATATATAGCATTTCATTTTATTTTTTTCATTGTAGTTTATTTTTTTATTCTTGTACTAATTAGTGTGAACTCTGGACTTTATTTGGGTGATATGATTGTCTAAATTAAAATTTGATGTCTCTCGATAAAATGATGGATTTATGCATATAGGTTTTTTTTTTTTTTTTTGAAAAGGCATATAGGTTATTAGTTGTGTGGAGTTCATATATACATTTTAGATAGGGGAGGAGGGAAAGGGGGGCAAAGGAGGCAGTTCATTTAGGAGTAAGTGTATGAAATAGATTTGGATGATACACTGTAAAATTAGAATTAGAAATTAAAATCATAAATTTTCTTTGAAATGTAAATAAGTGTCCATAGATCAGAGAACTAAGAAAATTTCCTACAACTTTCATGTTTATAGTTAGAGATTCAGCATAGTGTTAGATAAACCAGCATCAATTCATTTAGTTCTACAAAAACTCTTAATAAGTCTAGTTAATTAACTGCTACCACAAAACAAAACCAAATGAAAATCAGAGAAGAGCAAAGTAAAAACTGACTAGAATAGTTCAAATAGTTATACAAATGTTTAATGATGAAAAACATTTCACACAAAAACTCATCAGAACTAAGCACACCACCCAACTGGATCCGGGCTCTACATATGAAATGGTATGATCATATATATAGATACATGCCAGACTTTATTTTAGTAAGAAAGGAAAATGCGAACAAAGAAACCAGCACAACAACAATGACAAGAAGCCTTGGATTGGAGCAAACATACATCTGAAAATGTTATTTGTTACCCCTGCACCAATTTAAAACAATATTAACAATAACAACAATAATAACTTTAGAAAACCGTAAAATAACAAAAAACTAAATAAATACCTTTTATTGGAAGAAATATGCAAATGCATCAATAAAGTTGTTGAATTCAGTTATCTGCAGGAGGATAAATGGAGAGATCAAGTCCATCTTGCTTTTCTCTTTGGATTATTTTTGCAGAAGCAGCAGCTTTTTTGTTGGTACAAAACAACTCCATAACTTTGAGGCTTTTAACATCCTTGAAGGCGAGTGGGACTGCCTCAAGGGATGTGCAATGTGAGAGGCAAAGCTTGTTGAGAGCAGGAAAACTATTCTTCTCACAAGTCCAGCGCACCAAGTCCGTTCTCCCAATGTGCAAGAATCGGAGACTCATAAAAACAGTAGTGTTGTTTAGCTCCCAATAGTCCCCCTTCACTGCTGATTCTTTCAACTTGAGGACCTCAAGCTCGTTAAGGGATCCCAATGCAGAAATGTATTTCCAATCTATGGAGGTGTTGGATAGAGTGAGCTTCCTTATTTTGGACGGAAATTTGTCAGGGAAGTTCCTTATTGTGCTACCCTGGTCATTGGCAGGTTCGTGCACAAGTTTCAGATTTTGCAGGTTATACAGCTTCCGAACATTGTCAAATAAGTAAAGTCCTCCCTTGCTCTCGAGAAGCTCTACTAAATCCCCACGAACCCCCAATTTCAGAAGGTTGGGCATCTTCTCTAAGATGGCTTCTGTGCAGCTCTTAGGTGATATGGGGGAAAGAGTTTGCAAGTCTTCACACTTGTCTCTGCAATTTGGGGGAGTAGGAAATTGCAGCTGAGCATTGGCTATGATATGCCTTATTTTTGTCAACTTCCATATCTCAGCCTTAACTTCAACACTACTTTGGGAGGTATTGAACACAATAGTCTCCATGTTCCATTGGTTTGTGAATGGCTTTGGAAGGATTTTGAGGTCGGTTGAGACAGCCACGTAGCGCAGATGATACAGCTGATAGAACTCTTTTGGCAAAATTTCGAATTTGAGGTTTTCCACATCAAAGACTTTGAGAAAGGGGTAGGCCTTTGGGATAGCTGCCAAGTGCTCTTTTGGAACATCTAATTTGTGAGATGCTAGAAGAGAGCGGATGTGCTCACCTGATGGCTTGTCCTCCGAACCTATAAACTCTTTAACAGAGGAACGGATGCACAAGCGACGATAATTTTCATTTCCATCTATTTTTGCCCCATTTATCTCATTGAAGAGATAATTCCTTATAGCTTCATCCTTACAAAACTCGTGCAATGTGTCATGAAGACGGCATGTTTTGATATCACCATCGGCTCTTCTTTTCACCACCATCAACAGATTCCTGCTCACGATTTCCTTCAAGTATGAGTCAGCTGTGCGCTCCATGGTGGAATCGGTTACTGCATGAATAAATCCTTCTGCAATCCACAACCTAATCAGTTTCCAAACAGAAATCTCATGCCCAATTGGGAATGCTGCAAGATACAAGAAACAATCTTTTGTGTGGGTAGGCAACTGACTGTAACTCAATCTTAGTATATTATTGTAGTCTTGGGTTTGGCGATTGAGTATTGGCATAGGATTTTCGGCCACATCATTCCACGACGAGACTTGGTCTTTATTAAGGACACCAGAAATAACCACTACTGCTAGTGGTAACCCATTGCATTTCGCTGCAATTTTTCTCCCCGGGACTTCAAGATACCCGGGGAAAGCTTCCTTGCGGAACACTTTCTTTTTTAATAACTCCAAACTCTCATCATCCTTCAAAAATTTTAAGTTATGTGGCTTGGCAAAAGAATCCGCATGTGTAGCCACCCCAGTATCACGTGTTGTTACCAATACTCTACTCCCATTATGGTTATTAGGAAAAGCAATTTTCAAAAGATCCCAATCTTTCTTGTGCCAAACATCATCCATCACAATGAAATACTTCCCGCCCTTCAAATATTCCTTGATGCTTTCAGCTAATAGTTCCTCCGATACATTCTTGAAATCATCAGTTTGCTTGGTAAACCTACTTATAATGTCCATGAATATCTGCCTCCTATTCATGGTTCTAGATACGTAAACCCAAAGCCGAGTGAAAAACTCATATTGAACATCAGTATCATTGAATACCATTTTAGTCAATGTGGTTTTCCCCAACCCAGCCATTCCCACAATTGAAATGAAAGTAGTATCTTTTGATCCTTCAGAGAGACGACCCTTTATAATTTTAGCCTCATCATCAAAACCTACCACATCATCTTCTTCCACCACAGGAGCCTTAAACAATTTCACAAGAAAATGAGGCCAGGTCAGGGGATTTCATTATATTACAGTAACTGTTATTAGATAACAAGCAATTTAGTACTGTATATACAGTAGAGAAGTCAGAAATTTTGTTTATTCGAACAAAAAATTAAATATTTTTAAAATGTGATAAAAATATTTATGATATAATCTGAAATGGTTTTAATAAATTACATTTCATGTCTATTTAATAAGACATATAAATATTTTTTATTTTAATTAGATCAATTCTAAGTATTTCTATAATAATTTAAATACGATAATGCATAATTGAAATTTTTAGATTATATTGGCTAGATAATTCAAAGTAAATTTTCTTTTAAAATATTTTTCATAATTGAATTACATGCAAAACATATTTTGTATCAATTAATTAATCAATTTAAATAATTTTAAAATATGTTAGGGTTTAGAAAGATAAAATTAATTTTAGGGTACTGGCAGTGTAGTTAATAAGCTGTTTGATCCCTAACCTTTCATAATAAAAACGGTCTAATTAACAACTAACCAATCTCAACTTTTTTTTTTAAGGGATAAGGGTCAAATAGGAATTTTAACAATAGGCCAAAGTGTAATTAGTCTAAAAAAAATTCAATTAAACATTTAACTTCTCATTTTTATGTACTTAAGTTAATTAACAAGTTACCTATAATAACCGATAATTTTTTTTAAATGTTAAAATTAATTAAAATAAAAAATATACGAGGCCTAGTTTCTTCGTCTAGTTGGATGGAAAAGTATGCCATAGCTTCTCCATCCAACTAGATGGAGGCCTGCTTGGCTTCTCCTTCTAGGTAGATGGAGAATCCAGAATGCCGGCTTTATATGTGTTTTCTTTAATGATTGTTAAATTTGTTTTTTTTTTTTTTTTAAATTCAATTTTACCTGCTATTATTTTGAGTTTACTTGCAAAATAAGTTAATTGCACAAATGTAATACTTATGTCGAAAAATGTAATATTCCCCTCTATCACATTTTACCTGTCCTATTTACTATTCATTGGTCAAATCAACTCTTTTTTCATTGTTTATTTTCTTTGGCAATTTTTTATTATTTTTATATTTAATTTTTTGTGTTTAATAGTACTTTTATTGTAGTTTTTAAATATATAAATTTTATATATTAATGTTAAACTTAATATTATGAAAAATTAGGTTAAAAATAACTCCAGTCAAGCCTCGTTAAACGAATCAGACAACCAAAATGGGACAGAGGTAGTACTATTTAAAAATAAAGTGTTTGTTACTTATAAGGGAAAATATAATACTTTTAAAACAAAATGTAATATTTAGGGGTTGAATAGTTAGTCTTTTTCCGTTGAACAGAATGAATGTTTTCCTTTGACTTTTTCCTTTGAATAGCCAAACAGGAGAAATCTAGAAAATGAATTTTGGAAGTCATTTTACGAGTTCCCAAACGGATCCTTAGTGTGTAGTTAAAAGTATGTAAGGCCATCCAATTCAAACAGCTAGCCCATGATTATAGGCTACAAATCATGGAGAGAATACTATGTGGACTCTCATTCTCTTGTCCCAACTTTTATGGTAGAAATCATTTTACGGATCTCCAATGTTTGGATGTGCCCAAAAAATGCAGTCAACGAAAAACATTTTTTGTTAACTAGTGAAAATGGTAATTTTGGCATAAAGTCATTTTCCACCTCACTCACAATAAGGTTTCTAATAGAAACCATAGTCTGGTTTTCGTCAGAAACCAATGTGTTAATTTTTTTTTATATAATTGTAATAAATAAAATTATATTTAGTATTATTATAAATAATTTTATATTCTAAATAAAATAATTTAAATATTTAATTATACAATTCTATTCATTTTCCAAAAAATAATCAAACACACCAAAACAATTTTCCATAATGCAACCAAACATTAAAAATAAAACTATTTTCTAGAAAATGGTTTACAAGTTTGCCAAACGGACTTTTATTCTCAGTCAAAATCGTGATGCATACACTTGTAGTAGAGCACACATGAAAAAAATAAATTATCGCCTACCGCATGAGGGTGTAGGAATATAATTTGGAGTATATATGTAGTAGAACCATATATACTTGGGTTTTCTATTATAAGTCCATTACCAACTAATCCGGTGTTTATTTATGATTTGTTTTGACAATGACCTTCTGCTCAAGTTTATGAAGGTATTGGCTATTTATGTTTTAATAAGTTGAAATTTTTTAGTAATGTAGTATTGTTCATAGCTAATTTCTTTCTCAACCTACTGAAGCACAAAGAGTTACGCGTCGCCTCCACTGAGGCTTGGACCCGCACTCACTCCCATGTGGGGTGTAAATCAGGTGCCATTAGACCACAAGATCTTTGACTATAGATGAACATATACTTAATAGAGGAGGAATAGATTGATATATGTTAGGGGCCGGGAAGAGATGGAGTTGAAAAAATAGAGTAAGATAGATAGATACCTGAAGAACTGCGGGCTGACGATTATTTTGCGAACCGCCTTGGAGTAACTCGAGGGGGTGGGCGTAATCTTGACGGATTTTCTTGGCCCTTTCCTTGATGCTTTCGATCTCCCTGGCGGATAGATTAACCTTGGTATAATAAACAGCTTTTTCCGCCCATCTCTTGAGGGCGGGTTTGGCCTTGTGGATCTTTCGCTCAACAATATATTTATCAATAGCATCTTCAGCATCCCTCGCAACATTGCGAATACTCTGCTCCACTTCTACCAGCACAGCGTTGTCCCTCCAGCTTTCTGTCCTGCCCGCTTCACTCAGATATGCCTGGAACGCCTTCAGTTCTCTCACCAGATCATCCACCTGATCTTTGATCCCAAGAATCAGAGCCGTGTTTTGTTCCACAGTTTGTGCTACCCTGTTTATCAGCCCGTCTACAATTGTATCCATCTCGAGACTCTCTCTCTCTCTGTAATAGACACCACTGATACAGTGATACACCTTTCTTTCTTTCAAGTCTTGCCTTCTGCTTTCAAAAAAAAAAGTCTTGCCTTCTTGGCTTTAATTAACTCCGGTCCGCGGTGATCCTTTTATTTATTTATTTATATATATATAGAGAGAGAGAGAGAGAGCGCAGTCTAGGTTCAACCTAACCCATGTCTACTGGACAGTGGACAACTGGACACAAATTAATTAAGAACCCATGTCTACTCGCACAATACTCGATGAGTCTTTCTACCTAACGTTAACGTAAACCTCCACTTATGTATGGTAAAGCTACTTTAGTTAAATTACTTGGCCCACAATTCAATTAAGTCTTTGATAATATTTTATTCCCATGTCACAAACAAATTAAACAATTTAGTATAACCTAATGGTCGAAATAGGCGCTCGTGAATTAAATATATCAAGTTGCTTTAATTATCTTAATTACGTTATGGATAGTATATTAGTTGTGATTGTAAATGAAAATGAAGGAAATAATAGTCAATGAATGAAGTTGGTGGATACTGGATAGATACAAGATGACAAAACACGGTTGTTAGATATAAATAAGACATTGATCAAATATATTATGATGAAAGTTGTGCAAGAAGATGGTATGGTGTGAAAATTTATTGCCGTTCTTCTTTGTTCAATTGTAACACCGCGACTACAAGAATTAAAATATTTAGTGACAAATCTTTTGTGACACTTCATAATTTAGTCACAAATAATATTCTTTTGTGACTAAAAATAGTTCAATACTATTGTTTATGATAATTGTACTAACTTTTTTTTTTTAATTACATATATGGTAATTGTGACAACTATGTATTTGTTACAAATAAGTTGTCACTATTACTAGAATGATAGCGTCGTAACCTAAGTTGTCACAAAATGTATGTACATTTTGACAACATTATAATTATGGTGTGAACAAATGTAATTGTGACAAAATATAGTGTGAACACAAATTTTTATAATTTTTTTGTAACAAATAGTTTTTGGTCACTCTATTTTATATATTTGTGAAAACTTTTTTTTGTCAATAAAAATTAGAATTAGTCAATACAATTAGAAATGAGATATGATTCTGAGTAAAAAAAATATTGTCACCTATTGTCATTTTGTGATGAAATTGTTACAAATATTTAATTTGTGATGTTGTATATATAACTTCCTAACAAAAATTACTAAATTGTGACAATAATTGTGTTGAATTTAAGTTTTGTCACTAATACTATGATAATTGTGACGAGTAATTATTTGTTATAATGACTTTGCCATTATAACTAAATAAATGAATATTGTGTGAAGTTATGTTGTAATCAATATTTGCCACTAAAATTGCATTCAAGTTGGTGCCAAAGTAATTTGGTGTGAACTAGGTATTAAATATTATGGTCAATTAAAATGCAACTAGTTAGTGATATATTCTTAAAATAAATGTAATTGTGAAAATAAATTTTGTAATCGTTCATTTAATAACTTTCTATTCATGACATATAAGTTCATTATCATTTATGGAAGATATATAGCTAAGAAACAATTTCACAAGTCAAATTGTTTCAATTCATTCCAATACAAATGTTAAAGAGCTCATACTTATCACTGATTGGCTTTAAAAAGAATATGATAACCAGATAACCAAAGAACTCCATGGTTAAACGTACTTGACTTACACGATGTGTGACTTATTGGGAAGTAAGCATAGTGTAACATTAAAATCTATCAATTGGTATTAGAGTTGAGGTCAAGGGTTCAAATCGATTTGAATGGGATGGATGTAGGTCGAGCCATGTCTAGGGCAAGGTGGGGGTATGGCTCGAATGGGAGTAGTAGGTGCTGGATTGTTGGGGGTCGGCCGGGTCGGGCCCGAGTTCAACCTAATTATTGATTACTACCTTTTAGGTCATTGATAACAATTTTTAAATCAACAATAATTCTCACAAATAAGTCAATTATTGTGACTAAAGTGTTATCACTAGATCATTTTTTTTTTTTTTTTGTAATGACATATTAGATCACAGAATGTAAATTTATTGTGACGTATATTGTTATCACTCAAATAGTACTTTTAGTGTAAGTAAACATTGTCACAAAAGTCTTGAGTAATTGTGACAACTTTTCAGAAGTCGTCGCTATTGTAATAGTGATGGAGGATATAGTGACGACTTCAAAAATTAGTCACTAATAATCACTAATAAAATTAGTGACCAAAATCGATAGTTTTGGCGCCTGTGTTGTCACTAAATGTGAAATTTCTTGTAGTGCATGCGAGTGTGTGTATATAGCGGGTCCGATTCATATGAGAACCACTGCTTGAGTGTGAACATGTGAACTCCTATGCAGAGTTGATATGTGAGATTGGACGTCCGAGATTGAGGAGTAGTGCAGTGATGTGGTGTGTGATGTATATTTACCAGATCAAAATCATTATAAACCACAAAATCAAATGTCCACAATGGTACACAGGTTCACATGTTAACATAAATTCTCATTTGAACCTAATTATATATATGACTGGCAATAATGTGCGAACACGCGTATTTCTTCAGTAATGAACGATAAGGTCTTCATGAATGCACAATAACTACTCCAGCTCCGTGACTACTCTATGAATGCACCAAAACTACTACATGAATGCACGGTTATTACTACAATAATGCACGGTGCATTTGTGTAGTAGTCGCGAAGCTGGAGTAGTTATTGTGCATTAATGAAGAACTTGTCGTGCATTACTAAAAAAGTCACCATGTTCTCACGTTAAGAGATGTTCTCACCTGAAAATAAATCTATATACACATGCACACACAAGTGACTACTATAAATGAGAATGGGGTGGGGGTAGGAAAGTAACTGCCCCACTATAGATCTGCCCAGATATATATTTGAAAAAATTAGTTTTGATCTCTTAATTATATAGCCCTGTTAATTTTAGTTTATGCTTTTCAATTGTAAAATACACCTCTACGCTCTGACGTTATAAAATAGTTACAACTTTTGTTCTTTGAGTAACAAAACTGTGAACATCTATTGCAAGTCATATTTGATTAGTAACTGTAGTTAATTAGTAAAAATCATATATAAAAGGTTTTTTTTTTTTTTTTTTTTTTGAGTGCTAATGGAGGTTTATGGTTTCAATGCTCTAAAGACAAAAAAAAAATGTTTTTATTTATTTATTTATTTATTTTTTTTTTGGTTGAACATCATTAATTTTTAATAGATGGAACTCATGGAAGGAGTAAGTAAGATTTAATTTATATTCAGGAAATTTTTGTTCAATTTTTCGCGCAACTCTTTTAAATTGTTTCAAATGGTAAATAATTTCTAATATTAAGTGGCAAAAACCTTCACATGGTGATGGTTCAACTTTACTACCTAAGTGTGAACCTTCACATGGTGATACTGACGTGATGATATATAATATTATTTGATCGAGTCTTTAAGAATATGTTTTCCCATCACAATCAATTTCATTATTAATATTGTCAAGTGAAAGCTCCTCACGAATTTAATAGTAACATGGTCAAATCTTCGAGGCTGATTTATCGGGCAAATTATACCATGAACCAGGATTTACCTTGCATTATAAACTCTGATTCAAAAATAACTTTAAGATTCTGTATCTGTAGTTGACAATTTCTTAACTTAGTTATCACATTATGCGCCAACAATTATCAAGTTATTTGTTTACATGTACAGAAACTGTAACTGTAGATACATAATGTGTTAACTGAATGTACAAAATTTTTGTATCAAGATTCATAATACAATATGAACCCTGGTATATGGTAAAACAATTGAATTTATTGGATGTAATTTTTAAAACATAAATAAAAGAAAGACCTTGTGGTCTAGTGGCACCCGATTGCACCCCACATGGGAATACTATATTGTAACATAGACAATAGTACTCCAAAAAAAAAACATAAATAAAAGAATACTAATAAACAATGAATGAGGTTGAGCAAGATGCCAAAACATGGTTGTTACATTTAAATTAAACAATATATTAATCAATAATTCCGATGAAAATTATGAAACCGCGTATGTTCCAATAATCACATGCATGGTATATTTATTATCCACAATAGATAGTATTTCCACTACATAATTTATAGGCAAAAATTATGACACTGTACTACTTTGTCTAAAAAAAATTCATATAAAATGCAAACCAGCCAACCAGGCCATCACATGATGAATTTTATTTTACTTCAAAAAATAATAATTAAACGTTAATGTTTGATAAAATATAAAGTTGACTTTAGCTCAATTATTTGAGCAAGTCTTTGATAATATTAATGGCATACAGCTCACACTATTGACTTTATTATACTTGGGAGATGAGAGCAACCTCAATGTAAAAAATCTCCTTTGAAATTTTTTTGCCATGTGAAATTTATATCCTTAAAACAAATAGAGTAATACTACACATACTCCCACATTCTACTCCAATTTCTACTCCATGCTTACATGTCACTCTTTGATTCAGTCAAAAAAAAACGTGGACCACAATTTTTATTACTCCCTACTTTCTTTTCATCCTCATCCAATAAAATCAAGATACATGACGGGAGTTTTACTCTCTTGGAGTTCATTTTATCATTTTCCAAACAAAAAAGAAAAGAAAAAAAATCAAAAAATCAGGGTATGACCATGCTCAGTTTTGGTTTTATTTGGAAAATAATAAATGGACTCAAAGGGATTAAAACTTTCACAATATGTCTTTTATTATTGGTAAATGATAAATTATATTCCTATCCCAAATACTACATATGCATGGGGCATACCCCTGGTCCAAAAGGAAATACAAGATCCACCATTTTAATGGTGACAAGCAAAAACCACTAAAACCTATATTTGGCAAGAAGAAAAGTCTAGACTAGTAGTTCATAGTCAAGTGAATGAATGTTATTTCATCAAAGAAGAAATAGAGGTTCATCCAGTGGACTACTAGATAACTAAACAAAATACATGAAAAAGAAGACTAGGACCACCGTGATATCGGGGTAGAAACGCGGCAAATTATAATGTGCACCATGGTACACATAGCAATGTGCACCACGTACCTAAACGACGTCGTTTTGAGCATTCTAAACTAATCATCCGTTTTTTTTTTTTTTTTTAAATCACATTTCCCGTTTCGGCATGTCTGTATTTATGTTAATATTCGGCAACTGTTATGTATGTGTATTCATGTTAGTAACACATGTTGTGATTTCATGTTAGTAACACATGTTGTGATGTGTTTGTGCATTCGAATGTTTAGGAGGATGAGTTCTGTGTATTTTGTGTAAATATTCTGTGTATTCATGTTATTAACACAAGTTGTGATGTGTTTGTGCATTCGAATGTTAGGAGGATGAGTTTTCTGTGTATTTTGTGTCAATATCCTGTGTATTCTCGGCAAACATTATGTGTATTCTAGGCAAACGTTCTGTGTATTCTATATAATGATTATGTGTATTATAGATAATGAATTCCCTGGAGACTGGAGTCATTCGCGTCCGCGTTCGCATCCACTAACATCTGTGTATTTTGTGTCAATATTCTGTGTATTCTAGGCAAACGTTCTGTGTATTATAGATAATGATTATGTGTATTATAGATAATGAATTCCCTGAGTCATTCGTGTCCGCGTCCACTAACACCAAAACGACGTCGTTTTACGTACGTGGTGCACATTGTAGAAACGCAATAGGAGTCTCCTAGATTCACATGTATCATGATTTTATTATATTGGAGGTTGAAAAATAAGAAAGTTAGAACAAAATGAAATTAAAAAAAAGTTGTTACCCTTTTTTTTTTTTTTTTTTTTTTTTTGCATAAATCAAAAGAGTTAATTCCTATTTTGGTCTTAGATTTATAGGTGACAATTCACTTTTAGTCATTTTTTCTCAAAATATTATCCTTTGGTCTTAGTATTATTATGACATGACTATTTTTTTTTATCCTACATAAACAAAATAGTTCAAATTCCGTAAAATACAAATGCATTTAGGTAGGGCCGTTCCAATAAAAATTGGAGCCCTATGCAATATCTTAATTTTGACTCTTTTTTTCAAGTAATTTTTATATATAAATAATAGTTGTTCAAAAAGTTGTATCAAAATATAAATATTGTATAAAAATACATATAAAATTTTATTTAAAAAGTGACATGCAACGTGCACGTTTAGATGCAAAATCATCTACCAAATTATACTTTTGATATCAACTCCTTCCATCCCAAAAGCTCATTTTCAATAGAGATTAAAGCTAATCTATTGAGTCTGTCTTGGAACATACCTGATCGCAAGTAAGATTTCAACAATTTCAACTTTGAAAAACTCCTTTTTGTAGAGCCAACAGTAATTGGGATAGTCAATAATATTCGATATGCAATAGTAGCATTTGGAAAACAACACATTTGTTTCAATGAATTCAATATACTCACTGCCCCAACTATCATTTCTTTCGATGAAATCTCTCTAAGTAATTTTAGCTCAAAATATAATTCATTTCCAAAAATATCACCACATTATTCATCTCTCTTTAAGAGCTGATACTTCTAAACAAATGCAATAAGACTTCAAATCCGTATCAACCATCGATTGTAACTTGTCATAACTAAACAAAAAATCAAAAGTTCCTTCATATATTTCATATTGCTCAAACCTCTGGGTCAATGAAATAATAGTTTGATCTACAATGTATAAAAAAGAATGAACCCTAAAAGATTCTTCGAGTGATAATGAAGTGTCATCAACACTCTCATCAAATTGGCTCAATCTACATGCACTTAGCCTGAAATTCTGTAAACTATGTATACATATAATTTTATTTTTTTTTTAAATATGGGGCTCCTAAAATTAGGGGCCCTGTGTGGTCGCTCATGTTAGACATGTTCAGAACCGGCCCTGCTAATTTAGGTATTTAATTGTGAATTTTTAAATAAAAATAAAAATAAAAATATAGCTGATCAACCCGGTTTTGTTAACAGAGAACAAAAATTGATTAGGCCACAATAATACTAGGACCAAAGAGAGGCGTTCTGAAAAAAGACTAAAAGTATACTATCACTTATAGATTTAAGACCAAAAATAAAATTAATTCTAAATCAAAATGTGTCATATGTAAATAGTGAGTAAAAATGAAATAAAAATTAAAAGTAAGACTTAATTCCATTTTTGGTCATAGATTTATAGGCGACAATCCACTTTTAATCCCTTTTTATTAGAATTTCATCATTTGATCCTAGTATTATTATGGCATGACCAATTTTAGTCCTCCAGCAACAAAATCATTGAAATATTGTTAAGTACAAAGAAATATTTCAATCTTTTTTTTTATACAAAGTATGTTGAATCGCTATATATTTTATGTTTATTTTTTTTAAAACATTCATAATTGAAGATCGAAATGTCTTTGTATTTAACGATATTTAAACTGATTTGTTGATAAATGACCAAAATTGGTCATGTCACAATAATATTAGGACCAAAAACGAATGTTCTAATAAAAAAAGACTAAAAGTAGATCGTCACCTATAAATCTAGGACGAAAAATGGAATTAACTCTTAAAAGTAATGTAGTATTACTATTTTTCTTTTCCCTTGTCTAACAAAATTTGTAGAAGTCTTGAAATTCCCTTGTCTAACCCCCTCCTCCTCCCCCAACCCTCTCAAAATTCCTAAAAAAAAACTCCACTAGTCCACTAAAAAAGTAAAATGATGGTTTGAGCTAAGCTAGCTTTTTATATTTTTGGATAGAGTTGGACTATATACGTACTCTCAAATTCTACTCTGATCTCTTAATTTTATATCCTGATGTGACATATAAGGATGGGTTATTTTTATTATGTGAGTCCATGTAAAAGTGTCCATATCAAAAATTTATAGGGAAAAGTGTCAAATTGGCCCCCTAAGTTGATCGGATAGTGCAATTGGGTCCCCTAACTGAAAAAAGCTCAATTCTGATCCCTTAAACCTGTAAAATTGTTCAATTAAGTCCAAAGTGACTTGTTTAACAGGTTAAGTCTTCAAATGGTTGACACGTGTCTTTTTAAAATATTTTTAATTTTTGTTTTTTTTATAAATTTTATTTATTTATTTATTAAATATATTATATAAAAAATAAATAAAATAAAAAATAAATAAACAAACAAACAAAAAAAAAACATAGCCACCGCCGAGACATCCTCTGCCGACGTTCTTATCCCGCGTACAGTGAGCAGCGAAACATCGATCTATGGTGGAAGGGGTGGTTGGGATGAACTTGAACAATAGATCCGATGACCTCTTTCTTTCGCCGACGTTAATGGCCAGAGAGATCAAATACCATGAGAAGCAAGGACATGGAGTTGCAGAGAAACGAATAAAAGACGCCACATTTTTTTACAGCAGCATCAATGTTGTCCTTCTGGTTATAACCAACTGTGAATGTTACCAAATACTTAGGTCCACTAAAGCAGAACAAATAACCTGTTGATGATAATTCAAGAATCCACTAAACTAGAGCTGAGAAATCGATATTATGAAGCCAAGAAGCACTGCAATGCAGATAGTGAATAAAAGATCCTCTACGCCTGTAGGAGCTGCTGTTGGTCGGAGAACCAGTCGCCATCTACGCCGGAGAAAGCTCGCCGGGGATTCGATCCATCCATTGCTGCTGTCCGCCAGAACTGGCCATTAACGTCGGCGAGAGAAGAGGTCACCGGATCTGTTGTTCAAGTTCGTCCCAACCACCCCTTCCACCATAGATCGATGTTTCGCTGCTCACTGTACGCGGGAGAAGAACGTCGGCAGAGGAGGTCTCGACGGTGCTATGTTTTTTTTTTTTTTGTTTATTTATTTATTTTTTATATAATATATTTTAATAAATAAATAAATAAAATTTATAAAAAAAAAAACAAAAATTAAAAATATTTTAAAAAGACACGTGTCAACCATTTGAAGACTTAACCTGTTAAACAAGCCACTTTGGACTTAATTGAACAATTTTACAGGTTTAAGGGGTCAGAATGGAGCTTTTTTCAGTTAGGGGACCCAATTGTACTATCCGATCAACTTAGGAGGCCAATTTGACACTTTTTCTAAATTTATAAGATAAAGTAAAAATTGAGAGTATAAAATAAAATTTCAACAAGTATTTTTCTTACCGATAAGATTGAAAACTGAAATAAAGCATGTGATGCTGTCGTGCTGTACTATATATATAGTACTGCTGTACAGGAAAATAATAAATGTAAAAGCAAATGAATTGAGTTAATCGAAGTCTTTTTTTTTTCTTTTTTTTTTTTCCGAAGTTTTTAAAGATATTCTATGCATGATTAGGTTGTTTTCAAACTTGTCCCTACTTGGTTTAAAAAACTTCCACTTGCATATTAATTATAATGAGATAAATTAAAGATGCTTTTGTTTTTGTTTTTGTTTTTCTTTTTAGAATAGATGCTCTTTTTTTTTCTTTTGAAAATCAATAATCAAATATATTAAATCAATAGACTGGAAATACACAAAAGCGGGGACGAAACCCACACACCCACGGCAGATGAAGAAATTAAAGATGCTAAATCCAAACATTATTTTTCCGATTAATTTTATAAATTCAAGTTAGCCTCGTTAAAAGCTAAAATGGATATGATTCGACCACGCGGTTTGAGCCAATCATTTTTCTTTTCTTTTTTTTTTTTTCTAATTTCTTCTCATAATTATCCAACTAAAGCCAGTTCAAATGCTTATACTCCATACCAATTCATCAGTAACCGTTAAAATTGAGTTAAAATTTTTGGTACAATGTGACTCTCAAAAAATGAGAGGTCATGGATTCAAGCCTCAATGACAGTAATGGCGATATTAATTCTTTGTATTTCAGTAGTGATAAACAGATACTAAATTGGAACAGAGTTACTCAAAAAAATCATTTAATACTGTAATTACACATATTTTAATTCAATGACTGAATTATACAAATTTTATATGTCAAATGATCTATTTAACAAATAATACTACATTATACATAAATTCTCATTTTCTATTTATTTTTTACTCCCTAATACCTACTGATGTGTCTTACTTCGACTGATTCTAAAAAAGAAATGAAACATTTTTATTTGTTTATTTCTTTTTACAATAAAATTTATAAAAGTAAATACATCATTTTTCTAAGAGTTAATTCGATTTTTGGTCCTAGATTTATATGTGACAATTCAATTTTAATGCTTTTTTATTAGAACATCCACTTTTGGTCCTAGTATTATTGTGACATGATCATTTTTTGTCCTCCATCAATAAAATAGTTTGAATGCCGTTAAATACAGAAACATTTCGATCTTCAATTATAAATTTTTTCAAAACAATAAACATAAAAAGTATAGTGGGTCAACCTACTTTGTATAAAAAGATCTAAATGTCCTTGTATTTAATGACATTTCAACAATTTTGTTGACGAAGGTCCAAAAATGATCATATCACAATAATATTAGGATCAAATAAGAATATTCTGATAAAAAAAAATTAAAAATGAACTGTCACCTATAAATCTACGACAAAAAATAAATTAACTCTTTTTCTTATTTAACACTTATTTCCATTAATAATTAGTCAAGCATTATTCATTTATTCCTAGTGCAGCAGACAGGCGAGTGGCGGGCCCACTTAATATAATATTGACGCTTTCCTTTTTTGTCGTTTACCGCAAGACTCAAGAAATCAAGTACATGAATTTTCCAAAAAAAAAAAGTACATGAATTTTACCTCAATTATTGAGTCAACGATGGAATTCATAAGTCTTCCGGTGAGACTAACTACCCTCTCAATCTCTCATATATTTTTATCTGTAAAACGAGTCAAATCAAATCAAATTAATATGAGGTTTTCAAAAAAAAAATCAAATTAATATGTAAATATAAACATCGTTAATCAAATTCGATACATAAAATGAGATGGAAAAGTACTAATTAAAAATAAAGTGTTTGTTTCTTATAAAATAAAATGTACAGAGAAATACTTTTGAGGCTAATATATAATACTTTTACATTTTGATGTAAAAGTATTATTTTTAATTAAAAGTATTATATTTTTTCATATAAGTAATAAACATTTTATTCATTATTTAGTATTACCTTTGCTAGTATAAGTATTACATTTCATATTAAGCCGACATGTCTCACGGATAAGAATCCGCGAGACGGTTCACACAAGTAACACTTTGTTCCCATTGTCTATATGATATCATTAGACCACAAGGTACTTGACATCTTATGTTTAAAATGGTAATAGTAATGTCATCAGACCATAAAGTACTTGACATTGCATATATACTTCTGAACAAAAAAATTCTTTACTATTACTGAAAGTAAAACTAAAGTTGCTTGGTCGATGATGATGTTTTTTTTCTTCTTATCCATTTGATATGTTTTTGTTTTGTTAACTCATCCATTTCTTTGATATCGTTTCATAAGTGTTGATACAATTTTGTATTGAGCAAATTTCACTTTTAGTTGTCGACTATTGTGCATTGTCACAGTTAGTCACATGCATTTGTTTATGACCTGACTCTAATTCACTTGTTTGGATCAAGCGTTACCACTACGCCAAAAACTATATCTCGTAGCGAAGACACAACTTTATTTCCTTATACCGCCACATTTTTGAGAGACAATGTGCTAGACATGGCTTTTCAGACCTCTGCCCAACAATTTCCCTAGCTACCTAGTGTTGGACTTAACCCTTCACTTGTCTAAGCCCAACAAATTGTCTACAGTTAATCTACGCCCCGACAAACGCCCAACAAATTGTCTACAGTTAATCTACGCCCTGACCCTACAAAACATATGGGAGGATGTAAATCATGGTAACTCAACTGAACACAGAGGCTAGACATTTGCTAACTGAGCACAAGAAGCCCTCTCACTTTGAGAAGTTGCTTCCACACTACCGTTGGGGAGACTCGATCCCTGGTCTCTTCTCCCAAACTTCACCCCTATGACCAGTTGAGTTGCCCATGCGGGCCCTGTTGCCTTCTCCTTAGAGACCATTTGGTACTTTCCTATTGATGTTGTGGTTTAGTGGTGGTGTGTTGTGATGGTATAAGAGGGTAAAACGGAGAAGAAGTTCCCCGAGTGTCGTGTTCTCAAGGATGACAAATTGGAACCGAATCAAGTGTTGGCATTTAGGATGTTAAGAGGCAAAAGTTACATGAATCGACAACAAGTAAAAGAAACATGAAATAAGAGTTCATCAAAGGCAAAACAAAAGCAAACAATCAAAGGAAAACAAGGAGATGAATGTCCTAACTAGGTCTCGTGTTTTATCTTACTACGGGGATTCTAAGCAATGTGACTCGGAATCAATCAAGGGAGCCTGTGGCACCATCACCGGTTGACATCACACTCCAGACTCTCGATTCCTCATTCGGATGGGGCATTATATCGAACACTTAGTCTACCACCCCTCCCGGATCAAAGGCGAGGATGTGGTTGATTAGGACTCATATAGATCCGCTATCGCGCAATGTATACTTCCCCTAACTTTGCTACCTATTCAGGCCTCAAATAGGCACAAATCAAGCTACACATCAACCACACATGACATAAGAACCCTAAATCAACATTTCTAGAATCAATGGAAGAACTGTATCAAATCAAACACAATAACTAGATTGGAACATCCAATCCCCAATCTAAACTAACAAAGCATTGCAAGAATCATAAAAACAAAGCAAAACATAACATCAATAGATTCTAATTGAAATTGCAATTGTAATTAAAGGAAATGAAGAAATAGAGTAGAAATTACCAATCTATGAGAGAACTCGATTACACTTTGATCTTCAATTCACCAAAAGCAATCCAAATCTAATCTACTCCTTATCTAAGATCTAGAACTAAGAATGGGAAAAATCCCCTGAGGGAAGAAGGAGAATTTGATCTACAAAATCAAGATTGGATCCCCAAATGTTGGGTTTTTTCTTTAAATAGCCTCCCATGGGGAAAATCCCCACGCGTGGAAGAGGAAAGTTGGCGAAAATTCCGCTGCATACGAGGGGGCGTACGGGCGTACAAGGCCTCGTACGTCGCCCAGAATCAACCAGTGCGGTCCACCTCGTTTCTTCATTGTTTCTTTCCTTGGCCTTCGACTTTCTCTAATCCTACAAGAATTGCTTTGAAACACAACAAAAGGTAAAATTTTGCAAGAATGAACACATTAAAGCTTATTATGCACGAATGGATCAGAAATGGACATAAAAACATTGCATTCAAGTCCTAGATTTGACCCTTTTCACAGCTATTTTTGGCACTTATCACCTATCAGTTAAAATTTCGAGAAAATATTTTCAAAGAATATGTTTGATGAGAATAACTTTACATGAAAAATTAATTAAGATGTTTGGTGTTACCCTGGAAACATAATGATGGGGTCATGGGGCCCTAGGGCCCATTTTATTAGGAAAGTCTTGACCCAAATGGAGACGGTGAAGGGAAGTCTTGGCCCAAGTGGGGGTGGAAGGATGTTGGCCCAAATCTTGTTGGGCTAGGAAATAATAGAAGCCCAAAAAAGGAATAAAATAGGAGAGAGAAACAATTCAGTGGGAAAAACCGCCGGCAGTCGGTCGACCAGGTACCGATGGGTTGGCCCGCCGGAATCCCCATAGCGGGGCATGTCGGGTCCTGCTGGACCAGTGTCACCCCCTCGACAGGCTGGGTGACGGCAGCAGCAACGCAAAATATAAAAGTTGCTACCAAGGATAATCAAACCCGCAACCTTCCTCTTTCCTCGTGCATCCCAGACCACCAGGCTGCCTCATCTCTTATTTACTAAAGCGTTGCATTTAATCTGAACCGTTCATTTTATCAAATAATTTGACCGACATTTTTTGTTCTCGTTATAGGCTTAACTTTATTGGCTCTTATATATAGAAATCTGTTCAAATGTGGTCGCGCCTTCCTGTGCGGTCAGTGTGGTTTGCACCACTCAATATTAGAAAATGCACCACTCAATGTTAGAAAACGCACCACAATGAAAATAAACAAAAACACCAAAAAGCACACCACACACCCAAAATAATGCACCATAATTCCCCTGCCCCTAATGGTGCATTTGTTAATACTCTGTGGTGTATATTTGCATAACTAGTGGTGTGTTTTTTGGTGATGCGTACGTAATGATGCATATTTGCGTGAACTTTCTAACATTGAGTGGTGTATATTTGTATACATAGTGGTGCGGCCGCATTGACCGCATGTTAAGGGGCGGCCACACCTGATTATGACTATATATATATAGTCAAAGGCCTTGTGGTTAAGCGGCATAGTTGTGACCCTCCCAAGTGAGAGGTTACAGGTTCGATCCCCAGTGGTGGGCACATTGGCTCCTTGTGCACGTTGTGTATAATTATATATATACTTCAAACAATCTAAAGAGAATGAAAGTATAACCAATACAAATTATAATTTTAAAGACCAAATAAATTAAGAATACAATAATGGTAATAGTTAAGTTGGCTGGAAACATGTTTTTTCAAAATTGATTCAAAATTATCCAGAACACAATTAATAATACTATTAATAGCAACATTGCACAAGAAGTCAAGAACTAATAATTTGCAGTAAAAAGCCATACCAATAAAATAACAATTAGGAGACTAAATATAAAAAACCAATTTTAAAAACTACAAGCCTTTAAAACGCTTTTAGATTTGATTTTAAAACTTAAAAAATTTAAAGTCTGAAAAATCATTAATGCCAAATGTTATACATTTTGTCGCACACTTGACTCATGTTTTTCTAAGTAGTAAAAGTACTCTAAAATTGTATATGCTATAAACTGTATATTGTGTATCCTATTTTCTATCAATGCAAGCATATAAGCATTATATAAGCGTAAGCGGTAGTGTTAGATAAACCAACATCAAATAGTTATATAAATGTTTAATGATGAAAAACATTTCACACAAAAACTCAGAACTAAGCAAACCACCCAACTGGATCCGAGCTCTACATATGAAATCGTATGATCATATATAAATAGATACATGCCAGACTTTATTTTAGTAAGAAATTAAAGGAAAATACGAACAAAGAAAGCGCCACAACAACCATGACAAGAAGCCTTAGATCGGAGCAAACATACATCTGAAAATGTTATTTGTTACCCCTGCACCAATTTAAAACAATATTAACAATAAGAACAACAATAATAACTTTAGAGAACTATAAAATAACGAAAACTAAATAAATAAATGATGACAGACCTTTTTATTGGAAGAAATATTCAAATGCATCTTGTTGAATTCAGTTATCTGCAGGAGGATAAACGGAGAGATCAAACCCATCCGCTTGTTTTTCTTTTTGGATTGTTCTTGCAGAAGCAGCAACGTTTTTGTTGGTACAAAACAACTCCATAACTTTAAGGCTTTTAACATCTTTGAAGGCAAGTGGGACTGCCTCAAGGGATGTGCAATGCAAGAGGCAAAGCTTGTTGAGAGCAGGAAAACTAGTCTTCTCACAAGTCCAGCGCACCAAGTTCGTTCTCCCAATGCGCAAAAACCGGAGACTCTTAAAAACAGTACTGTTATTTAGTTCCCAATACTCCCCCTTCACTGCTGATTCTTTCAACTTGAGGACCTCCAGCTCGTTAAGGGATCCCAATGCACAAATGTGTTTCCAATCTATGGAGGTGTTGGATAGAGTGAGCTTCCTTAGTTTTAAGGGAAATTTGTTAGGAAAGTCCCTTATTGTGCTACTCGGGTCATTGGCAGGTTCGTGCACAAGTTTCAGATTTTGCAGGTTATGCAGCTTCCAGACATTGTCAAATAAGTAAACTCCTCCCTTGCTCTCGAGAAGCTCTACTAAATTCCCACGAACCCCCAATTTCAAAAGGCTGGGCATCTTTTCTAAGATGGCTTCTGTGCAGCTCTTAGGTGATATGGGGGAAAGAGTTTGCAAGTCCTTACACTTGTCTTTGCTATTTTGGGGAGTAGGAAAGTGTAGTGAAGCATTGGCTATGATATGCCTTAGTTTTGTCAACTTCCATATCTCAGCCTTAACATCAATACTACTTTGGGTGGTATTGAACACAAGAGTCTCCATGTTCCATTGGTTTGTGAATGGCTTTGGAAGGATTTTTAGGTCAGTTGAGATGGCCAAGTAACGCAGATAATATAGCTGATAGAACTCTTTTGGCAAAATTTCGAATTTGAGGTTTTCCACATCAAAGACTTTGAGAAAGGGATAGGCCTTTGGGATAGTTGCCAAGTGTTCTTTTGGAACATCTAATTTTTGAGATGCTAGAAGGGAGCGGATGTGCTCACCTGATGGCTTGTCCTCCGATCCTATAAAGTCTTTAACGAAGGAACGGATGCACAAGCGACGATAATTATCATTTGCTTCTATTCTTGCCCCATTTATCTCATGGAAGAGATAATTCTTTACAGCTTCATTCTTACAGAACTCGTGCAATGTGTCATGAAGGCGGCATGTTTTGATATGACCATCGGCTCTTCTTTTCATCACCATCAACAGATTCTTGCTTACAATTTCCTTCAAGGATGAGTCAGCTGTGCGCTCCATGGTGGAATCGGGTTCAGAAGGAATAAATCCTTCTGCAATCCACAATCGAATTAGTTTCCAAACAGAAATCTCATACCCCATTGGGAATGCTGCAAGATACAAGAAACAATTTTTGGTGTGGTTAGACAACTGATTGTAACTCAATCTTAGTATATCATTGTAGTCTTGGGTTTGGCGATTGAGTATCGGAATAGGATTTTCGGCCACTTCATTCCACGATGAGACATCGTCTTTATCAAGGACACCAGCAATAACCACTAGTGCTAGCGGTAATCCATTGCATTTCGCTGCAATTCTTCTCCCCGGGGTTTCAAGATACTCAGGGAAAGCTTCCTTGCGATAAACTTTCTTTTTTAATAACTCCAAACTTTCCTCGTCCTTCAAAAATTTTAAGTTATGTGGCTTGGCATAAGAATCGGCATGTTTAGCCACCCCAGTATCCCGTGTTGTTACCAATACTCTACTCCCATTAAGGTTATTTGGAAAAGCAATTTTCAACAGGTCCCAGTCTCTCTTGTGCCAAACATCATCCATCACAATGAAGTACTTCCCGCCCTTCAAATATTCCTTGATGCTTTCAGCTAATAGTTCCTCCGATACATTCTTGAAAACATCAATTTCCTTGGTAAACTTACTTATAATGTCCATGAATATCTGTCTCCTATTCATACTTCTAGACACGTAAACCCAAAGTCGAGTAAAAAACTCATACTGAATATCAGTATCATTGAATATCATTTTAGTCAATGTAGTTTTGCCCAACCCAGCCATTCCCACAATTGAAATAAAAGTGGTATCTTTTGATCTTTCAGTGAGACGATCCTTTATAGTTTTAGCCTCATCATCAAAACCTACCACATCATCTTCTTCCACCAAAGCCTTAAACAATTTAACAAGAAAATGAGGCCAGGTCAAGAGACTTACATTATATTGCATAATTCAAAACATATTTCATATCAATTAAGTAATCAAGTTAAATAAAAAAGTAATTTTTTTTAAAAAAATATTTTTCATAATTGAATTACAAAACATATTTTGTATTAATTAATTAATCAATTTAAATAATTTTAAATTGTGTTAGGGAAAGAAAAAATTAATATTAGGGGTATTGACAGTGTAGTTAATAAGGTGTTTGATCCCTAAACCTTTCATATTAAAAATTTTCTAATTAACAATTGACCAATCTCAACCTTTAGTTACTTTTTATAGGGATAAGCTAATGGTCAAATAGGACCTTCAACTTTTTTTTTTTTTTGAAAAAAGGACCTTCAACTCTTCAACTATAGATCAAAGTGGAATTAGTCTCGATCTTAAATTAAAACAAAGTTCCAATCAGATATTTTAACTTCTTATTTTTATGCAATTAAGTTAATTAACATGTTACCTATAGATAATCGGCATTTTTTTTAAAAAAATGTTAAAATTAGTTACGGGTTTTGAGACGTATTAGTTCAGACACCCAATACTTATAGGCCACATCATGAAAAAGAATACTATGTGTACTCTCATTGTCGGGTCCCAACTTTTACCTTTATAGTCAAAATCTTGATGTAGACACTTGTAATGAACCTACGTGACAAATAAACTTATTGCTCGCCATACGAGGGTATAATAATATAATTCGGAGTATATATGTAGTAGGACCATATATACTTTGAGAAAATATTTGGAGAAAATTAAGAGTATTTTCCTTTGCCGCATAAGGTAATTGAGATGCCATATTAGATTTCTATTAATTACCAACTCAGATAGATGTTTATTTATGATTTGAATGACAAGTTATAATTTTAATTATTATTTTTAAATCAAGTTTGTTGAACACAGATCAGAAGGAATACGAAAATCCAGAAAAGAGTATGATAAAGCAGTGAACCGCCATGACATATTCCATAAACTTAATTAATATTGATTATTGATTGATATATGTTAGGGGCCGGGAAGAGATGGAGTTGAAAAAATAGAGTATATACCTGGAGGACTGGGGGCTGATGATTATTTTGCAAACCGCCTTGGAGTAACTTGAGGGGATGGGTGTAATCTTGACGGATTTTCCTGGCCCTTTTCTTAATGCTTTCGATCTCCCTGACAGATAGATTAACCTTGGTATAATAAGCAACTTTTTCTGCCCATCTCTTGAGGGCGGGTTTGGCCTTGTGGATCCTTCGCTCAACAATATACTTATCAATCGCATCTTCAGCATCCCTTACAACATTGCGAATACTCTGCTCCACTTCTACCAGCACAGCGTTGTCCCTCCAGCTTTTTGTCCTGCCTGCTTCACTCAGATATGTCTTGAACGACCTCAGTTCTGTCACTAGATCGTCCACCTGATCCTTAATCCCAAGAAACAGCGAAGCGTTTTCTTCCATAGTTTGTGTTACCATGTTTATCAGCTCCTCTATACTCGTGTCCATCTCTCTCTCTGATAGATTCAAAGATACACCTTTCTTTCTTTCTTTCTTTCTTTCAAGTCTTGCCTACAAGGGGCTACTATAAATGGGGATGGGTGGGGTTGGAGGGTAACTGCTCCCACCGTAAATTCACCCCGGTATATATTTGGAAAATTTTGTTTTGCTTTCTTAATTATATAGCCCTATTCATTTTAAGAAATAAAACTGTGAACATCTATTGCAAGTTTACTCATATTTCATATTTGATTAGTAACTGTGTTAATTAGTAAAAATCATATATAAAAGTTTTTGTTTTGGGTGCTAATTAATGGAGGTTTATGGTTTCAATGCTCTAAAGACAAAAAAATGTTTTTATTTATTTATTTTTATAATGGTTAAAGATAGAGTTGTAAATTGTGTAACAACGACATACGCTTAATATTTTTTCCCATCACAATCGATTTCATTATTAATAATGTCAAGGAAAACCGCGTCTAACAAGCAATCAAATGGTATATTTATTATCCACAAATAAATATAAAATTCACTTCAGCTCAATTATTTGAAAGTCTTTGATAATATTAATGGCATACAGCTCACTATGATTTTAAAACATTTAAGATGCTCCAATTTGCGCAGGCTAGTGTTTTAATTGCATTTCTGAGCTTATCTATGCGATGCCTAAAAAATAGGTGCTCAATATTAATATTTTATATTAAAATTTTAAATTTATTTAGATTTTAGATATTTAAATTATTGTAAATAATAATTATAATGTAAAATATTTTTATATATTTTATATTTATATTTTATGAAATAACTAACTTATAACTCCAATATATAATGGGTATATATTATTATTATTATTGAAGAAAATATATAGTGGATGCATGTGCATAGTAATAATAGTAGAAAAGATAACGGGAGTTATAACTTATAACGGTAAGGGTATGTTTGTCTAATATATTGTAAAGTATAACATTTATAGCATAATGTATAAAAAAACTTACCGGAAAAAATAGACATAGATGAAGGGTATAACCTTCATTCACACTTATTATATTTTTAGATTTTGATATATCAGAGTAGTTAAGTGACAAACTAACATCTTAATATTGGAATTTTTTGATGATTTTTTTTTTTTAAAGAGAGAAGGCAAGGTGACAGTGGAGAAAGAAAGTTGAAGTTCTATTTGCTAAATTCTGAATTTTTGTTTTAATTTTTTTAAAACGATGCTCGCACCCAAGTCGCCAAGCGGGGGTGAGCATTTCATGCTCGGAAACTCTAATTATTATATTATTTCTTTAATTTATGTTTCTATTTTTATTTAGTTTGAAACACAAAAAAAAAATAAATAAATAAATAAAAAATCAATTCATTAGTCATGCTAAGTGTGTTTGAAAGTAAAACTTGGTCATAAATACTATTTTAAAGGATCATAATAAATTAAAAAGATATAATTATTCTTTACATTTTCTTAACATGTTACATTATTAGAGAGAGAAAATTATGTGTGGAAAGGAAATAGTATTATCAAAGACTTGCTCAAATGATAGAACTACTTTGTCTGCAGAGAACTGACTTGTTTTCAAAAAAAAAAAAATTGTCTGCAGAGAACTGACTTGATTATACATGGGAGATGAGACTTGAGAGCAACCTCAATCAGAAAACGTTATTGAATTTTTTTTGGCCATGTGAAATTTATATCCTTAAAACAAACAGAGAAATACTACGCATACACTCTCACATTCTACTCCAATTTCTACTCTCTGCATACATGTCATTCTTTGATTCATTAAAAAAATGTGGGCCAATATTTTTATTACTCCCTCCGTCACATTTTATGTGTCTAGTTTGATTAACGAAACTTGATTGAAATTATTTTTAATACAATTTTCATAATATTAAGTTTAGTATTAATATATAAAATTTATATATTTAGAAACTAAGTAAGGTTAAACACAAAAAATCAAATTCAAAAATAAGTAAAAAAAAATATTAAAGAAAATGAACAATGAAGAAAGAGTTAGTTTGACCAATTTATAGTAAGTATGACAAAGAGAATACTTTCTTTTTATTCACATCCAATAAAATAAAGACGAGTTTTACTCCTTGGAGTACATTTTATCATTTTCCAAACAAAACAAAAAAAAAAAAAAAAGATAAAAACAAAAAAAAAATCCAAAAAAATCAGAGTATCAAAATGCTCAATTTTGGTTTTATTTGGAAAATTATATATATATATATATATATATATATATATATATATATATATATATATATATCAAAATGCTCAATTTTGGTTTTATTTGGAAAATAATATATATATATATATATGGACTCAAAGAGATTAAAACTTTCACAACATGTTTTTTTTTTGGGTAATGGTAAATTATATTACTATCCCAAATACTACAAATGCATAGGGCATACCCCTGGTCGAAAAAGAAATACAAGATCCACGATTTTAATGGTGAAAAGCAAAAAACACTAAAAACCTATATTTGGCAAGAAGAAAAGCCTAGACTAGTAGTTCATAGTCAAGTGGATGGACACTATTTCATCAAAAGAAAAATAGAGGTCCATGGACTAGCTACCAGATAACTAAGCAAAATACATGAAAAAAAAAAAAAAAAGAATAGGACCACCTTGATATAGGGGTAGAAATGCGAAAGGAGTCTCCTAGATTCACACGTATCTTGATTTAATTAGAGGTTGAAAAAATATTTTAAAAAATGAAATAAAAAAGTTGTTATCCATTTTTTTGAATAAACCAAAAAAGTTAATCTCAATTTTGGTCTTAAATTTATAGGTGGAAATTCACTTTTAATCTTCTTCTTCTTTTTTTTTTTTTCAAAACATCATCCTTTGGTCCTAGTATTATTGTGATATGACCATTTTTGGTCCAGCATAAACAAAACAGTTTAAATTCAGTAAAATACAAAGGCTTTTAATTCTTCAATTATGATTTTTTTTTCAACAAAATAAAAATATAGTGGGTCAACCCATTTTGTATTTAAAAAAGATGAAATGTCCTTATATTTAATTACATTTCAACGATTTTGTTGATAGAGGACAAAAAATGATCATACTACAATAACACTACGACCTAAGAATAATGTTCTAAAAAAAAGACTAAAAGTAAATTGTTACTTATAAATTTAGGACAAAAAATTGAATTAACTATAAATCAAAATGTGTCAGGTAAATAATTAGTAAAAAATGAAATAGAAATTAAAAGTAGTGTAGTATTACTATTTTTCTTTTCCCTTCTCTAACAAAATTTAAGTGGTGTATTCAATCATGACTTTTGTAGACTTTTAAAGACTTTTAAAATTATAGATTTTAGTAACTTTTTATTGACTTTCATAGAATTGTTCAAAACTTTGTAAGACTCTATAAAAGTTTATATAAAAAGCATTCATAACATTTAGCAATTTTTTTATTTTAAAAAGTCTACAAAAGTCATTAAAATTCTAAATTGAATACATTTTTACAAAACTTTCAATGATTTCAATTCTTATCATATACAATATAATTTTCTTACAAAACATGTTATAATATATCATAAAATTCTTTCTATTATATATAGTTTTTCACCCACATCAACATTATTATTTTTATCAATAGTATGGTGAGCCTTATATGCTAATTACTTATATAGTATTAATAAACATAAAAAAAAGTATATCATAAGAAATTCATAACAATATTGAACACTAAAATTTATAGTAATTGAATTGTTCAAATAAAATATTTAAAAATATAATTACTATATATAGAGAAAATGACACTTTTTCCCCTTATGTTATGTGCATATAGCACTTTTCCCCCCTGTGTTATTAAAGTGGCACTTTTCCCCCCTGAAATGTTAAATTGTCATTGTTACCCTTAAAAATAATTATTTCATTTATTTTTCTTCTCCAACAAATTATTATTCATATGTATGGATGATCACGATTCGGTTCAAACCTAACCAAACATTGTAGCAATCATATCGAAATATTATGGACGGTTCTGGTTACGATTCAGAACCGAAAAATTTAAAATTAAATCATTGTTGAATCGTGAACCGAAACTTAACCACAGTCATATATAGTGGAAATAATCAAACGCTTATTTTGATAAATCGGTACGGTTCGATTCAAATTTCGAGTTTAAACCGCCAATCAAAACTTATGTATTTATTTACTACGTATTTATTTTTTTAATTTTGTTTCTTATTTAAAAATAGTCTAAATTTAACAATTATTTTATTTTATTTTTTCGGTTATGAATCGTAACCGTAACCGTAACCGTCTACACTATTTAAGTTCAATTGCTACAGTGTTCAATTAGGTTCGTATCGAACCGTAATCTTCCATACATATTAGTAACAATTGATTGGAGAATAAAAATAAATGAAATAGTTATTTTAAGGACAAAAATGTCAATTTAACATTACAAGGGAGAAAACTACCACTTTTAAAATAACTGAGGGGGGAAAAGTGCCACTTTAATAACACAGGGGGAAAAAGTGCTATAAGCATATAACATAGGGGGAAAAAGTGTCATTTTCTCTATATATATATATATAAACAACAGGCTACTACGAATAGTGAATTATTGTTTGCAACAACATTTTGAGGAAACAATAACAATGTGCTACTATTTGCAGCCTCAAAATGTTGTTGCAAACAATAATTCACTATTCGTAGTAGCCTGTTGTTTATATATATAGCGAATATAAACATAAAATGAAAAAAAAAATCAAAATATACAAATATTTATATGAATATTATGAAAATGTAGTAAAATTTGATGGTGATAGATGAAAATTTTGCTTTGTTCATGTATTTAGGGAGAAAAAGTTCTTAGAGAAAGTTTAGAAGTTAGGGAGAAAAGTTAGTAGAAAAAGTTTAGAAGTTAGGGATAAAACGTTTGTAAAAAAAAAAATCAAAATATACGAGCAATAATGAAGTAAAAATAATATTATTTCAAATTTTTAGGGAAAGATTGTAAAGTTTAGGATATAAAAAAATATGGTAGAGTTTAGGTATGAAGAAAATATAGAATAATGAAGAAAAAATAATTTATTGAAATTAGATATAAGGTTTATATAGTTTAAAAAGGGAGAAAAATAGAGTTTAAATAGTGAAAGAAAACGTTCAGTATTAGTAGAAAGAAAATTTTAAAATCTTGGAGTTGAGGGTTGGATTTCAACTATTTATATTTGAGAAGAAAAAATCTACAAAAGTCTTGAAATTAAAAAGTCTACACAAATTCATAATTTTTTGAATACCACGGCTATGTTTGGCAAACCTAGCTGAAAAGGTAGCTGAAAACTGAAAAGCTATAAGCTCGAAGCTGAAATCTGAAGAGCTGTTATGTTTAAAAGTGTTTGGTAAAAATTAGTTTTTTGATAAGCTGATAAATGTAAAAAGACTAAAAAGGACATATTCATACAATTTAAATAGTTTTAAATTTAAATAGGTTTGTTTATATATTAAAATATAAAATAGTGAAATCAATATATTTTAATAAAATATAAAGTAAGAACATATATTTGAAAACATATAAAGTAAAACAAAATGTTTATAATTCATAAGATTAGTTATTCATAAAAAAATCAATGTTCAAACACAAATGTCAAATTGAAATTACAACCAAACATATTGAAGAGAAAAAATCGAAAAGTTTTAGCCAAAAATATTTTAATTGGGAAGTGTAAATGATGTCATTTCTTTAAAATAATAAGGTTAAAGATGGAAAAAAAGTTAGGAAGCTACTAGCTTATTTTGAAACGCTACCTTAGGTAGCGTTCAAAAATAAGCTCTTATTTTAAGCTACTAGCTTATTTTAGGAACATTACCAAACAAAGCTTATAGCTTATTAGTAGCTTAGAATAAGCTATAAGCTCCTAAATAAGCTATGCCAAACAGAGTCCACATGATTTTTAAAAGTCTTAATCGAATACTACCCGACTTTTAATGACTCTTTAAAATTCTTAGTTGAATACCGCTTAATTTTTTAAAATTTCCTAAAAATTTAAATTGAATACCTCTAGACTTTTAAAGTTCATAACAATCTTTTAAAATCTATAAAAATCATGATTGAATTCACCCTAATCTTAAAATTCCCTTGTCTAACACTAAAAAGATCAATATTTCAAAAAAAAAAAACACTAAAAAGATGGTTAGAGCGAAACTAGCTTTTTATATTCTATGGATAAGATTGAAAACTGAAATAAAGCATGTGATGCTGTACTATGTAAGAGTATCCTCACAATAATTTTTTTTTTTTTCTTTTTTTACGGTTTTTGGAGTTTCAATTAGGAAAAAGAGAAGAGAGTAAGAAAAATGAGAAAATTAAAGGAAAAAAAAAAAAAAAAAGGCTGACCAAAAATTTATATAAAAAAATTGAAAAAGATATAAATACACGCCCAGTAGGCGTGTTCTGGGTGCGATTCTGTGCTCCACGCGCAATAATACAGATTTTTCTCTTTTCTCTCTCATGGCGAGCACCACAACAAATCAAAAATTACAAGGGAAAAAATCTTAGGAAAAAAACAATTTTCACATTAGTTAAAAATCAATACTTTAATTTTATTATTGTTCTAAAAATCAAGAAAAGTTCCGTATTGAGAATGCTCTAAGATAATAGTTAAATTAAATATTTATATTTCTTCTAAAAGCATAATAAGTATCAACCAAAGTTATATCCCTAATTTATGTCTATGTTTTTAGTGTTAACCATTTTGTACATTGTTTTTTTAGAATTGTACTATACAATTTTTTGGACAAAAATATCCTTATTGTTATAACTTCTGTTATCTTTTCTATTAACTTTATCATGCACATGCATCCACCGTATCTTTTCTTATATTTTTTAATGATAATAATATTTGTAGATATTAATATAATAAATAATTTTTTTCATTTAAATTTTAATTAGTAAGAATTTGTTAGTTATTTTTTAAATATAAATATTTGACATATATTTTTGTACATAGTGCATAGAAAAGACTAGTTATACACAACAATTTAAGATATATAAGATAACGAGTCTAGTCGTTCATAACCCGCCATTATCCACGCACATCACTATGCATGATTACATTTGGGGAAATTGCGCAGTAATTTCTTTGAAAAGGAATATATATTAGGACACCTAAGACTATACTTGGATTTGATCATTCACAAGTTTGCATAAGCGGAGAACCTAAGATTTAATTAATTAATATTATTAGTTGCTTTTATGTTGGAATTCTTCATAATTTTAGAAAGCGAAAATAAAGACTTTCAGCTATTAGTAAATGGCCAAAGTCTTCGAGGGCAACAAAGTAATTACATGGCATTCGTAAACGTCCACGTCATGACAGCAATTAACGACAATAGGCATGTGATGCTGTCTGTACTATATATAGTGTACTGCTGACCTGCTGTACATGAAATTAAAACATCCATGGTTAGGTTGTTTTCAAACTTGTCCCTACTTGCTTCCACTTGTATATTTTTTTTCTTTTGGTGAGCAGAAGGGACCTAAGGTCCCGAACCACTTGCATATCTATTTATTACTCCCTCCGTCCCATTTTATGTGTCTTACTTTCCTTTTTAGTTTGTCCCAAAATAGTGTCATCTTTCTAAAATTGAACATAACTATCATTCTACATTTCCCAAATTACCCTTTTGACTTTTCAACTTTTTAGATCATTAATGAGGCAAGTACAATTGTACTTTGTACAAAGAACACTTACTTTTGAAGGGCAAAATTGGAAAGTTAGTATCATTTGTTATGTTGTATTAAAAACCGTGCAAAAAGTAAATGAGACAAACAATTAGGGACGGAGGGAGTATATATATTAGTATTTTCACTCGTGCGATACACGAAATGAGTTTGTTATAATATTTTAAGAAATTTGGATCAATATATAATTATATAAATTATAACATTAAATATTATATAGTGCAATTGAAGATATGTTTTGGATCGATTATGTTTTCTTATGTTATCCTTGTTTGAATTTTGACAAATAATTTCTTAATTAATAGCTAATGTGTAGATGTACGCATGCGGTGCTGGAACTTTAGAGATTTTATATATCATTGTTTAATATTTTTATAAATTGGGCAAATATGCTCGTTCTTTAGTAACTTAATTATAGGAATCAATTGCTATTCTAATTCATATGTATGGAAGATATATTTTTGTGTAGATATATAACAATTTTTTCATCTTGGAAAAAACATAATATCACCGGTTGTATTTACACATTATTGAAAATCTCTTTGTAGATAACATTGGTAGTAGCAACACAATCTTCTCCATCCTCGTCTAGAACTAATTAACACGTTCTGGCTATCAGGATGAGTGACTCGGGAGAAAGTAATGTACAATTGACCGTGATTAAAAATTGGTTTTTTCCAGCAATAACCCAACGTGAGTTAGTGTTCGACCCTGACTTTTGTTGGTAGTCATGTCATATGCAAACATCAATGAGAATTATTTATGCTGGAACTTGAAGTGCAATATCGTATTAGAAAGAGTAAGAGACATTCGAGGAATAAGAACTTTGGTTCCCCCATGTGTTCCATTAATTATTTTTACTTCAACAATGTGATTTGTCAATCTTGTGATGATGAGTCGCGTACCGTTATAAAGACCAAGAGAATGGTCTATCTTCCGCAATAACATAACAGGTGCACCGACCTTTAATTAATGTCAATGAATGATTAATAAAAATCATACAATCTTAAACTATTTAAGAATTTAGGAGTGTGTACTTCTGATAGATTTTACCGTCCGGTTCTTCCTTACACAAAGATTTACAATTTAAATATGTTCGTCCTTTTGCAATATTCATGTCGCATATGTATTGATTAATTTGATCAACGACATCTAAATAATATGTTCGTCCCTTTGCAATACATTTTATTAGGAATTGCATTACCATATTTTAATGTACAATTGTATTACGAATATGAATTATATTACCATATTTTACAATATTACGCAAACCTTAATAGTATATGAGTGTTTTGGGCGGGAAGTTAAAATTGAATATATATGCATTGTATTATATGCATTGTATTATTACGATAAGTAATTTTAATCTATGCATTGTATTCATGGTTGAAAAAATCACTAGGCGCTCCACGAACGCTCGGGGAGCGCCTAGCGCCTAGGACGCCTAGACGGGGATTAATCGGCGCCTAGGCACCAGTGTATTTTTTTTATTTATTTTTATTTTTTTAAAATTTGTTTTAAGTATTTTTAATTTTTAAAGACTAATAATTATAAATTATATAATACTTTAATAGTTAACACTAAAATATTAAATATTAACCTAAAAAATATCGAGAGTTTTTACAATTTAGGGTTATTTTGCTCAAAACGATGTTGTTTTGACTGAAATAACTCATTAAAAAAACAAAAGAACAATAGTTAATTGGCTGACTAGGTGGCCTAGTCGGCGCCTAGGAGGCCTAGGCGGAGCTTAGGCGGTCGCCTAGCCGGTCAGCCGCCTAGACCACCATTTAAAGTGACACGCTAGGCTGTCGACCGGCGCCTAGCGCCTAGGCGGGGATTAATCGGCGCCTAGGCGGGATTTTTGCAACACTGGTTGTATTCCGAATAGGAACGTAGAGAAGAATATATTTTATTAGGAATTGCATTACCATATTTTAATGTACAATTGTATTACGAATATGAATTGTATTACCATATTTTACAATATTACGCAAACCTTAATAGTATAGGAGTATTTTGGGTGGGAAGTTAAAATTAAAGATTTTATTTTTATTAATAGTATAGATATAGATACTAATAAGAGCTAGAGAAAATTAGGCCTATAATACGTAGAAAAAATGACGGTCAAATTGTCAAATGAATTGTTCAGATTATTTAGATTTATATTTTTTTCCTTGAGATTTCCTAATTTATCATTAATTATATAATTATCCCTTAAGTTTTCTGTTAAATATTATCTTTTCCGTTAAAATTTCGTTAACTTTTAACTTACCCATTAATTTTTATAAGTAAGGTCTTAGGTTCGAACTTCATCGCATTCAAAGTTGGCATAATTGTTGAACATATACTACAAATATGTTAGAGTATATTATTCAAAAGTAAGTAACCACTCTAGATTTATTACTTTTATTAAATTAAATAAATTAGTAGTTACAACAAGAAAATAATACATATGCATTTCTTTAATTTATAATTCGATGTCTACAATGTCTTTATTCAAAAAAACATATTCATTATCAAAAAATTTAAAAAGAGATATAATTTCACTAGTTATATTGTCTATATTTTCTATAATACAAAGATTCTTTACCTTCAAATTTATTAATTAATTATATTCACTACATTGTTTATTGTTTTTTTTACACTATCTTGTAATTAAATATCAAAGTTATACTAAAAATAATGTTATATATTTATTTACCAACTATTATGTTAATAAGATGGAAAATTTTAAAACAAATAGTTTCAATCCAATCATATTAACCACTTATGGAGGATTTGTTGACAAAGAAGATAGATATTCGAATAACCCAATAAATTGATTTAAAAGTCATTATTAAAAATGTTAATGTAGGACAATAAAACATTGTGACACACTTTATGCATTGAAAAGATGTTGAGACTACAACATTGTTGGAATCAATCTTTCAAATTCATAAAAATAAGAAATTTGAAAAATAACTACCGTTGCAGCATTCATTAATCTTGTATGTAAAATACTTGTTGTGCATTCTTTAAATATATTAGAACTAATATAAATTTACAATTCGTTTCATTTTTTACAATCAACTTGTTTGGATTAAAGACATAATCAACATCGATCTTGACAACAAACATAATTGGTATATATGATGTAGCCATTATTTAAAAATGTTTATGTACATGCAAAGTGACAAACTATTTAACTGCATGCATTGTGATGAAAAGGTAGCAGTGGGTACTCCAAGATTAGTATCAAATCAACAACAAACACACACACACACACACACAAAATCAAGTACTATACTCATTCATACTAATTCTAAAAATATGAACTTCAAAATAAACATGTGTAAAATGGATGTAAAAGCTGTTGATGAAACTAAGCTAGACATATTGCAGCATCAGTATTCGGACTACCTGCAAAGCTATTGTTGTTACTATCAAGTAAACAAGTTATGAAACTAGAACAAAATGTACTACTCATTGACGTTCTACAAATATAATAAATATTAATATTTTGTTCAATACTTTCACATGTGAATGTACGACACACATCTCACAACACATGAAACATGTAGGAAAAACTACCACTGTCAAATATCAATAAGCACTTGCAAGATTAAGAGTTTATAGTACAACTAAGATCTCAGTCATATATACAAACACAACGAGACAAATCCACAACTTCTTACGTCATAATCTCATAGCATAAAGTTGCCCTCTATACTACTACAATAACTCAATTGCACATGACACAACATTACCAAACACCAATAAATAATTTTTTTTTTTTTTAAAAACAAGTATTGAAGATAACTCAATTGCCCTCTATACTACTACAATAACTCAATTGCACATGACACAACATTACCAAACACCAATAAATAAATTTATTTAAATAAAAAAACAAGTATTGAAGATAAAGGCAACAATAACAATGCTACACGAAAGAGAATTAAAAAGGCTTAGAGAAATTCAAACGAAAAAGTTGTATTTATTTATACTATCATTTTAACATTTTTAGACTAAGTATTTAGATTAGCGTTTTTACAAATTGTAAATATTTATTTTAGTAACAATTATAATCAATCTTTCATATATTATCTTGCATTCATAAACTTTGAATTACCGATTTAAATAAACAAATTCAACATTTAATTACATATGCATGAACATCTCCTATATAATCATGCATTGATATATTTTAAAATACTTATTTAATAATAAACATTGAGCATTATCTCATTCGCGCAATGCGAGTGGAAAACTAGTTATTTATATAAATTAAAGATGCTAAATCCAAATATTATTTTTCCGATTAATTTTATAAATTTAAGTTGGCAAAAACTTGTGTGAGACCGTCTCACCATGAGACGGGTCGGGTCGGGTCGGGTCAAGATGCAAATGTAACACTTATATGCACAAATGTCATACTTATATGCTCAAATGTAATACTAATCAGGAATAAAATTTTTGTTACTTATTAGGATAAATGTAATACTTTTAAAGGAAAATACAATACTTTTACATTTTGATTTAAAAGTATTACATTTTTCATCAAAAGTATTATATTTGCCCTTATAAGTGAGAGGCACTTGTCAACATTACTTATTATGAAAAATGTATTACTTTTTGTCTTATAAGTAACAAAAATTGTATTTTTGATTAGTGTTATATTTGAGCATATAAGTGTGAGGTTTGCACATATAAGTATGACATTTGCATGGTGCTTTGACCCGACCCGACCCGTCTCACGAATAAAGATTCGTGAGACGGTCTCACACAAGTGTGACCCATTTAAGTTAGCCTCGTTAAAAGCTAAAACCATTTTTTTTTGTTTTCTAATTGTTACTTACCACTAAAGCCAGTTCAAATGCTTATACTGCATCCAATTCATCAGTAACCGTTAAAATTTTCACCCGTTACACTTGAGGAGAAGAGTTATTATCAACAACCTCACTACCATACATTAAAGGCTCACAATCATTGAACAACCGTTACAAGTCATAAAGAGTCGTTAGTTGTACCTCAAGTATAAGAGGAGCCCTGTTGTAGAGGAGAGGGGGAGATTCTAACAAACATTATTGTATTGTATTGGAAACTAATTATCTATTGTTCAAAACTACTGCTACACACACTTGTCTAATATCACTCCGGTAACATTCTTACCGTCATTGGTGCTTTCATTGATAGCTGAGGCCAAATTGATATATGCTATTTTGTACAATTATTCACCCCTTATCCTAGTTGTTTTGAAGGTTATTTTCTGTATCCTAGTGAAATTGGGAATTGTTTATGTGTTATATTGTCCAAGTGCTGATTTATCTACAAGGAATAACAAAGGAAGAATATTGGAGCATTTTGGACAAGTTCTGGAAGAATAGGGAATTACAATGAAGAATACAAGTTAGAAAAGAATTAGAAGTTGCCTAATGGGCCAAGGCCCATCTACCTCCTATATATTTGACCTATTCTCTACAATTAAAAGAGGTTCCCTTTACAGAGTTATTCTACCCTAGCTTTTAGTTTATATTTCCCAGCATAGTTTAGACTAGTTTTACATTAGATTATTTTATTTCAAGCTTGGAATCTTGGATTGAAGTTGGATTTGTTATTTATAGTTAAGTTTCTCTTACCTTTATATTTCTTGCAATGTTTATCTTTAATTCTTGCTTTGTTGTGTTTACTCCCATCATGAGGGAGTAATTCGCTTATGGGTTTGGATTAGGGGTTTATTGTTGATCTTGATGTTCGGTTTATGATTAATTACATAAAGAGATTGAATCTTTTGCCTAAGGTTTATGTTGGTTTGGGGATTTCTTTGCACTAGTTATTGGTTTGTGGCCAGAATTAATTGCTAGTCTAGGAGAGGGATTCATTACAACGACAGTTGGATGGAGACCTTGAGCCTTACCAATTTCAACCTAATTTTCCTACTATATATGAAAATAGAGGTAATTATGGGGGCTTACAATGCCTAGGTGCTTAAGGTTATGATTGATGCATCACGACAGTGGATCAATCTTAGCCTAATTCTCTTATTGATTATGAAAGTAGCTGAGTTGAATTCTTTTGTGCATTGCCCATATATCCCTTGGTTAATTATTCTTTCCCTAACCCTGAGTTGGTTGGAACATCAAGATTGCAACCCCCTAATCTGGCCCATACCTTTATCATACAGTTTACACATTAATTAATTGTTTTCTTCTACACCATTCAGTCTTTGTTACTTGGATTCTATAAATTCATATACTCCAATGCCTGATAATTCACACAGTTTCGTGCCATAACACCAATCCTCAGCGGAATGACATTACACCATTTTCACTCATCATTTGTGCTCATCACATTTTGGCGCCGTTGCCGGGGATTGGTTTATTTGGTTTTGATTGTGTGATTAATTTCTTACTAGCATTAGAGTTAGTGAATTTTAGGAGATCAAGTTTTATTTTTGTTTATTCAAAAAAAATACAAAAAAAGTCCAAAAAAAAATAAAATAAAATAAAAAATTGCTAATATGCCTGCAAGTCTATATCTTTTGAGTTGATTGAAAGGGATTCCCATGATGGATCAAGGAGGATACTATAGTTGTCAAGAGCAAGGAATGTCATTGCCCGATTTCGCCAGAATGTGTATAAAGACTTTTCAAGGTGGTCCACTTCAACCAAAAGTATTAAAACTGGAATAGTTCAGATACATACTCGACCAAATGTTTAATAGAAATTAAAGATGAAAACCATTCATTCACACAGGAATTCAGATTGAAGCACACCACCCTGCAGCTGGAGCTCCACATATGAAACCGTACGTACCATTATCGCACAAATACATGCATGCATGCCAGCCGTTATTTTAATAAGAGAAGAAAGAAGAACAAATTAAAGAAAGTACCACAAAGATATATAGTGATAAGGAGCGCGCCTGAGATCGGAGGAGCCATGCATACATCTGAAAATGTTTGTTATTCGATACTCCTGCACCAAGATAAGACAATAATAATAATCACAACTAACAACAACAATAATAATAGCTTTAGAGAACATTAAAAGTACATAACAAAATAAATGACTGACCTTTTTGTTAATGCGCAACATAATGCATCATGTATCTGGATAGACGGAGAGCTTAATTAGCCCATGCTCCAGAGGTTTTAAGTTTTGTATTTTTCTTGCCGAAGTAGCAGCGTTGCTGTTGGTAAAAAACAACTCCATAAACTCAAGGACTTTCACATCCTTGAAGGCGAGTGGGACTGCATTAAGGCGTGTACAATGGAAGAGGTAAAGCTTTTTCAGTGCTGGAAAGCTAGTCTCCTTAGAAGTCCAGTGTGCCAAGTCGGTTTCCCCGATGCGCAAGAACTGGAGACTCTTGAAAACAGTGTTGTTTAGTTCCCAAGAGTCTCCCTTCACCGCAAGTTCCTCCAACTTTAGGACCTCCAGCCCGTCGAGGGATCCCAATATGCAAATGTCCTTCCACTCAAAGGATGTTTTAGATAAAGTTAGCTTCCTTAAGTTGCTCGGGAATTTGTCGGCCCCAGGAAAGCTCCTTAATATGCTACCCTGATCATTGGCAGTTTCGTGAACAAGCTTCAGATTTTGCAGTTTATGCAGCTGGTTTCCAATATTGTCAAACAAGCAAATTCCCCCCTTCTTCTCGAGAAGCTCTACTAAATTCCCACGAACACCCATTTTCAAAAGGTTGGGCATCTTGTCAAAGATAGCTTCTGTGCAGCTCTTAGGTGATATGGAGGAAAGAGTTTGTAAATCTTCACACTTGTCACTGCAATTTTCGGGAGTAGGAAATTCCAAAGAAGCATTGGCTAAAAGATGCCTTAGGCTTTTCATCCTCCATATCTCAGCCTTAACTTCAACACTACTTTGGGAGGTATTGAATACAAGAGTTTGGGTGTTCCATAGCTTGGTGAATGGTTTTGGAAAGAGTTTGTAGTCGGTTGTGACAGCCAAGTAGCGTAGGTGATATAACTTATAAAACTCTTTTGGCAATATTTCAAATTTGAGCTCTTCGACTTCAAATACTTTAAGAAACCGGTAGGATTTTGGGATAATTGCCCAGTGCTCTTTTGGAACTTTATATTTGGTAGATGTTAAAAGAGAGCGGATATGCTCACCAGATGGCTTGCTCTTTGAACCTATGAAGCTTTTAAGGTTGGAACGGATACACAAGCGACGATAATTCCCATGTCTTTCTATTCTTGCCCCATCAATCACATGGAAGAGATTATTCTTCATAGCTTCAGATTTACAAAATTCGTGCAATGTGTCATGAAGACGGCAAGATTTTATTTCACCATCGGCTCTTTTTTTCACTACCATCAAGAGATTCCTATTCACAAAATCCTTCAAATATGTTTCAGCAATGCCCTCCATGTTCTCGGATGGAGGAATAAATCCTTCTGCAATCCACAAACAAATCAATTTCCTAACAGGAATTTCATGTCCCATTGGAAATGCTGCAAGATATAGGAAACAATCTTTTGTTTTGCTAGGCAACTGATTGTAACTCAGTTTTGCCAGTTCATGGTAGCTTTGGTTTTCTTCATTGATTAATGAAAACGGATCTTCAGCCACCTTTTCCCACCCTGCAAGTGTGTTGTTGTTTTTAGCAAGGACACCAGCAATCACCACTAATGCTAGTGGTAACCCATTGCATTTCTTTGCAATGCTTTTCCCAGTGGATACAAGATTATCAGGACAAGATTTCTTGTGGAAAACTTTCTTTCGTAATAACTCCCAACTTTCCTCATGCTCTAAAAATTTTAATTCGTGGGGAGCTTTGTTAGAATCAACATGATTAGCCACTTCAACAATACGTGTTGTTACCAATATTCTACTGCCTTTCTGGTTGTTGGGAAAAGCAATTTTCAATTCATCCCAATCTTTTGTGTCCCATACATCATCCACAACAATGAAATACATCCCATCCTTTAAAAACTCCTTGATTGTATCAGCTAAAAACTCCTCGCTCACATCCTTGTAAACACTGGTTTCTTTAGTAAATTTACTTATAATGTCCATGAATATTTGTCTCCTATTCATGTTTTTAGATACGTGAACCCAAAGACGAGTGAAACTATAGTAATGAAGTCCATGATCATTGAATATCATATTGGTCAATGTAGTTTTGCCCAATCCAGCCATTCCAACAATTGAAATGACCATTGTATCATTTAACTTTGCAGTAAGACGATTCTTTATATTTTTAGCCTCCGTATCAAACCCTATCACTTCATTCTCCTCCACCACTGGAGCCTTTAACAATTTCAGGAAAAATGAGATTAGGGAACTAACATGGCAGTAAGTGTTGCACTTCAATCAAATTAATTCAAAGGCAATTTAGTATATACCCTATATTTTTTCAATCCTATTATTATTATTAAATAATTCTCATAAATCATAAACGGAAGTGGCTACTAGGGATATCAATCAGGCAGGGTACTAGCAATCGTTATATTGTAAACCAAGATCCATAGTGCACTGTAAATCCTGATCCAGTACATAGAATTTGATTTCATAATGTACAGAATTCATGTTCATAATGCACAGAATTCATTTCATAATACACATACACATAAACGCGATATAATAAGAAGAATATGAATTATGTATATTATGAAGTCAAATTTTGTGTATTGGATGAGGGTATCAAGCTAGTTTTGTTGGGTTGTTAGGTTTATCAGTTCAAAATTTTATTTTTTTTTTTGGGTTGGATTTTAAAGCCTTAACTCTAACAGTGGGATGTCAATCTTAACCCGAAATCAATGAGCTGACCTGATAAGCCTAAAACCGGTAAGCCTGATGGCTCGAAATTTAATGAGCTAGCTCGATAATTCAAACTACTTAAGGCTTTTCTTCGTTTCACAAAGGATGTGGAACGAAATATATAGAGAATTTATATATAACCTCATCTTTAGTAATTTTTATTAAATTTGTAAATAAAATTTTGATAAATTTATTTCAAAATAAAAATATTTTGTATTAAAATAAATAATAAAAAATAACGTATTATAATTATTACATTATAGCATAAATATATTAATTATTTTTAGTTAAAATTTAGAAATTGAGGTTTATATTGATTGAATGATGTATAAGTTTATGAAAAAATATTTGATGCACGGCGGTGAACAACAAGATGACACCTCGTAAAAAAATAAAGTTAAAATTGACTAGGCCCTTCAATTGTAAAATATATTTCTTTCTAAATTATTATATTAATAATTACATGATTTAATTACAATTAAATTATTTAAAGTATTTAAAAATTTTATTGTTAATCCATAACATCTTTCTAAACTCCTAAACTTAAGAATTTTAGAATATAATTATACAATTCTGTGTATGTTCTTAGGATTGGTTTTTAAGAATGTTTTGCTGAGTTTCTGGATATGGCGGCTTCCTTGAACAACTGGCTAGGATTTTTTTTTTTCTCCCACCATGACCCTCAGCCGTCTCGGTCACCGCCGCCGGAGACAATTGTCCAGTGCTGCTGATTATTGCTTTATGCAGTTTGGGTGGCTTAAAACTTTAGCTAATAGCTTTAAAGGAATTTTGTCAATGGCGGTACGGTAAACATCATGTGCTGTGTTTACATACGTTGTCTCATGCATATATAATATTTTGTAAAGTGGAGTCATAGGAAAGAAGCGTAAGGAAACAATATTCCGTCAACAAGACCTTGAAAACCAACAAGAAAGCTGGAGAACTTTCTGGTGGCAAGATGCACCGTCAATTTTTCTAGCACCGTCAATTTTTCATAATTTTTCATAACATCTATACAAGGACGGTGCATTAAATATTTTCCTAAGTTTATACCCCACAATCACATTTTACTTGTCATGTTCAGTATTTATTGGTCAAACCAACTCTTTTTATTTGCTTATTTTTGTTAGTATTTTTAAATTATTTTAAAATTTAATTTTTTGAATTTAATAATACTTTTAATTTAGTTTCTAAATATATAAACTTGATATGCTAATACTAAAATTAACATTATAAAAAATTGAATTAAAAATAACTTTTGTAAAGCCTTGTTAACTAAACTAGACACATAAAATAAGATGGAGGAAATATTTATTAGTGTAAATGCGCCAATTTATTAAAATTAAAAGTTCATAATATTAATATGAAAATGTCAAAAGTTTTGGTTGAATCCTCCCGATAAGCTAAGTGCGAAACCTTATAGGGTTAGCCCAAAACTGAATAGGCTAACCCTATTGACATCCCTACTTAGAAAATCTGCTATCGAGCATATCAAGTAAGCTGAATATAAATTATTTATATTTTTAACTTAAGATTCTAAACATTTTATCTTAATAAACTAGTACATTACATTAATAAATATAAACTTCAACATCATTTAATCAATTCAAACCTTCACTTCCATATTTCAATTTAAAAAAAATAATAATAATGAAAGTATGAACAATTAATTTAAAGGGGGTGTGTATTCAAAAAATAGATAAATTTAAAGGGGGTGTATTTAATCGCGACTCTCATAAATTTTTAAAGACTTTTATGAAGTTTAACAGTTTGGAGGTATTCAATTCAAACTTTTAGAAAATCTTTAAAAGTCAGTCGATATTTAATCAAGATTTTTAAAGAATCTTTAAAATTCGGGTGTCATTCAATTAAGACTTTTAAAGAGTCTGATCTTTAGAAATACACTAGATTTGAAGAATTGCACAAATGCACCAGATCCTGGTGCATTTATGAACATGTGGTGCATTCTTACCGGATTTGATCTGACTGTGTATTACAACTCAATCTTAGAGGGACGTATTCAATCAAGACTTTTAAAGACTTTCAATGACTTTTAAAGTGTGATTTTAATTGACTTTTGTTGAGTTTTTGTATATACTTTTCTAGAATTTTTTAAACTTTTATCAACTTTGTAAGAATCTATAAATATCTTTAGGACAAACATTTATAGACTTTTAAAAACTTTTTCCATATTAAAAAGTCTACAACTCTAAATTGAATACACCCTCACAAACATTCCGTAACTTCTATTAATATATTATTTATAATTTTCTTATTTTTTTATAAATCATTAATAAATTAATGCATTATAAAAAATAAAAACTAAATATTGATTGTCACAAAAATAGAATATATTATACATAAAGAAAATATAATCAATTTTCAATAAATATAACCAATAAAATTATTTCTTGAACTAATAAAACAATTAATGTTGAGTAATATAATTATATATATTAATAATTAATAAACATACAATTATATAAAATTATAAACTTATATTAATTAAATTAAAATTAAAAAGTATAAATTATAACAATTTGTTGCAACCAGCAGGCAGCAAATATTTATGCTGTTCGCAGCAATTATTTATGTTGTTGTTCGCATAAACTTGCTGCTGGTTGCAGCAATTATTTATGTTGTTCGCAGCAATTATTTATGTTGTTGTTCGCATAAACTTGCTGCTGGTTGCAGCAATTATTTATGTTGTTGTTCGCATAACTCTGCTGCGAACAGCAGCAAGCTGTTGCTGTTCACATCAGATTCTTACTGTGATCGCAGCAATTTTTTTTGCTGTAATCGCAACAATTTTTTTCTTGCGATCGTAATAATTTTTTTGTTGCGATCATAGCAAAAAATTTGCTTTAAACATCAAAAATAATAATTTTTAAGTAAAATAATGAGTATTTATGAAAGATTTGAAACGTATCGTAAAATTTGATAAAAAGTTTGCCTAGTTTAAATAGAGAAAAAAAATTTGTAGAAAATGTTGAAAAGTTTGGGGTCGAAGAATTGAATTTCATCTATTTATATTAATAAAGAAAAAGTCTACAGAAAGCATATTTTGACAGAATGAAAGTTAGTAACTTTTTGAATATCAGACTTTTAAAAGACGGTATAAAAGTCTGAATTGAATACCCGTATACTTTTATAAAGTTTTGAAAAGTCTGGATCCAATATCCGTAGACTTTTAAAAAGTAAATCTAAATTGAATACCACCAAACTTTTTTAAAGTTGATGAAAGTCTTTAAAAATCTTGTACCCCTTAGATTCTAACCACAAGAACAAAGTATTCTAAAGTTTATGCTTCAAATATACCATACGGACGGGAGTAGTGTAATAAGATTACGAGTATATTTGGACGACATAGATATACCTGGAGAACCGCCGGCTGAGGATTATTTCGCGAACCGCCTTGGAGTATCGTGAGGATATGGGCATAATCTAGACGGATTTTTTCCGCCCTTTTCTTAATGCTCTCGATCTCCTTGGCAAGATCTTTAACCCTGTTATAATAACTTAATTTTTCCGCACATCTCATGACGACCGATCTGGCTCTGTGGTTCCTTTGCTCAACAAGGTATTTATCAATGGCATCTTCAGCATCGGTTACGACTTTCCGAATCTTCTGCACCGCGTCTTCGAGCACAGCGTTGGCATTACAGCGCTCGTTCTTGGATGCTTCAGTGAGATATGCCTTGAACGTCTGGAGTTCTTCCACCAGATTATCCGCCTGATCCTTGATCTGATGAATCAGGGACGCGTTTTCTTCCACAGTTTTTGCTACTTTGCTTATCAGATAGTCCACAACTGCGTCCATGCCTCACTACTCTCTTCTCTTCTCTTCTCAGGGAATTATTGGGAGAATGAAATAAAGACAAATTAAAACAGCTTTCTTTCTTTCAGTCTTGCCTTCTTGGCTGTTCAACTCCTTTGATGTCATCTATAGATACACAACAACTAATAACGAGTAATAATGTTTCTTCCAATGTCTGGATCTGATAAAGCTACTTTAGTTAAATTACTTGACCAGCAATAATATATATATACTAGTTTTATACTCGCATTGCGCGAATGGGTTAGCCATACAGGTAATTGAATGTCAAAATTGTTTATTTAAATATGTAAGTAACTCAAAATATATGAATGCAAGATAATATAGGAAATTCATTATAATTTTCATTAAAATAAATGTTTGCAACTTTGTAAAATTGATAGTCTAAAAACGATAGTCTAAATAAAATACTACTTTTGATTTGGATTTTTCTAAGTATTATTAATTCTCTTTTGAATAGCATTGTTATTGTCTTCATCTTCATTATTTGTCTTCTTTTTTTTTTGTTAGTAGTGTGCTATTTGCAATTAGGTTACTATTAATAGCATAGATGAAAACGTCATGCAATGAGATTATGGTGTAAGAAGCTGTGAATTTTTCTTGTTGTGTATATGACTAGGATCTTAGTTGTACTATCTTGTTTTGTATATGACTAAGATATTAGTTGTACTATGAACTCTTGAGCTTGCAAGCACATGTTGATATTTTGCAGTGGTAATTTGTTCCCTTACATGTTTCATATGGAAGTATTGAATAAAATATTACTCCGTAATATTTATTATATTTGTATAAGGTTCACGAGCAAATTTCTTATTATATTTTCATAACTCGTTACTCGATAGTTACTTGATACTATGACCTAAGAGTGATATATGTTATAAAAAAAAAAACACTAAAAGAAGACTGTTATTTATAAATTTAAGACAAAAATGAAATTAATTCTAAATCAAAATGTTTCAGGTAAATAGTGAGTGAAAAAATGATAGAAATAAAAAAGTATCGTAGTATTACTATTTGTCTTTTATGGATAAGATTGAAAACTGAATAAAGCATGTGATGCTGTACTATATATATATAGTACTACTGTACATGAAAATAATAAATATAAGAGCTCTAGTACAAAACAGTGTTCACATTAATTAAAAACCAAGCAACCTTTTATTTTTATTATGAGTTTATTACCAAAATGGTCATCGACTATTGTGAAATTATCAATTTGGTTCTCAATAATTTTTCTTGACCAATTAAGTCCCTCGACTTTGAAAATTTTAATCAATTTAGTACTTCGTTTATTTTTCCGTTAATATCCGTTAAATCAGGACCAAATTGGTAATTTTGCTATAGTCAGGGGACCATTTAAGTGAAAAATTAATGGATAAATTACAATAAAGCCATCGTACTATTTGGGAACAAGTAATTAGGTTATCCAACTCAAATAACCCCCAAATAAGGCATTGAACTCAGGAAAATAAAGCAATTAAGCCACTGCAACCCAAAAAGAAAAAAGCAATTAACCCATTTTTAAAATTTTCGGTGACAAATTCCGACACCGACGACCATTTCCGGCAACCGGCGGTTTCTGGTCGCCTTCTCCTGGGGAAGGCGACCATTTTTTGTCGCCCTCGCAAGAAATGGCGACCGGCGGCGACCATTGGAAATGATTGTCAGTGTCGAAATTTGTCGCCGGAAATTTTTAAAATGGGTTAATTGCTCTTTTTTTTTTTCGGTTTTAGTCGCTCAATTGCTTTATTTTTTTGAGTTCAATGGTTTATTTGGGGTTATTTGAGTTGGATGGCCTAATTGCTTGTTTCCAAATAGTACGATGACTTATTTGTATTTTATCCCAAAAATTAATTACCAATTTGGTCCCTTGACTATAGCAAAATTAGCAATTTGGTCCTGATTTAACGTATGTTTAACAGAAAAATAAACGGAGGACCAAATTGGTTAAATTTTTCAAAGTCGAGGGACTTAATTAGTCAAGAAAAATTGTTGAGGACCAAATTGGTAATTTCGCAATAGTTGAGGGACCATTTTAGAAATAAACTCTTTTATTATTGTTCTAAAAATCAAGAAAAATCTCCTATTAAAAATGTTATAAATTGAATTAAATATTTATATTTTATATATTATATACACATCAATCAAAGATTTATCGGATAACGAATATAGTCGTTCATAACCCGCCATTGTCCACACACATCACTATGCATGATTACATTTGGGGAAATTGCGCAGTAATTTCTTTGAAAAGGAATATATATTAGGACACTTAAAGACTATACTTAGGATTTTTATAGCTACTTTCTCAAGTATTACCGTAGCACACAAAATAAACAATTGCTTCCACTGAAGTTCAAACTCACTTCCATTATCTATGTGAGAGTATTTTTCAAGATACCGAGTGCTACTAAACCACAAGGTCTTTGATACTATACTTGAATTTGATTATTCACTAGCTTGCATAAACGGAGAAACCTAAGATTTAATTAATTAATATTATTAGTTGCTTTAATGTTGGAATTCTTCATAATTTTAGAAAGCGAAAATAAAGACTTTCAGCTATTAGTAAATGGCCAAAGTCTTCGGGGACAACAAAGTAATTACATGGCATTCATTAACGTCCACGTCATGACAGCAATTAACGACGAAATTAATCGAAAATAATAACATGTGATGCTGTCTGTACCCCGTTAGGTTGTTTTCAAACTTGTCCCTACTTGCTTCCACTTGCATATTAATTATATAAATTAAAAATGCTAAATCCAATTATTATTTTTCCGATTAATTTTATAAATTCAAGTTAGCCTCGTTAAAGCTAAAATGGATACGATTCCACCACGCCGGTTAAGTCAAAACATTTTTCATGTTTGATTTTTTTTTCTTACAACTAAAGCCAATTCAAATGCTTATATTGCATGCCAATTCATCAGTAACCGTTAAAATTAAGTTAAATTTTTTGAAAATTTACATTTTAACCCATTTAATGTTATAATTACACATATTTTAATTTAATGACTTAATTATACAAATTTTATATGTTAAACGATTTATTTAACAAATAATACTACATTCTGCATAAATTTTCATTTTCTATTTATTTTTACTCCCTAATCCCCTACTTATGTGTCTTACTTCTAAAAAAGAAATGAAACATAATTTTTGTTTGTTTACTTCTTTTTAAAATAAAATTTATGAAAATAAACCCCTCGTTTTTCTTATTTAACACTTATTCCCGTTAATAATTAGTCCAGCATTATTTATTTATGAGTGATTTACATGTACTCCTAATTTCTACTTCTATCTTTTTCTCCTTATGATTTGACATGTTTTGATTGCACAATTTAATAAAGGATCATATTGTTTATTTATTCCTTTCCTCCAATTAAATTTGAACACAAGTGAGTAAAAATTGAAAATACATTTTTGAGAGTAAATGAAATATATTTCTTCATTTATTCCCAGTGTCATGTGCTTGATTTCTTGAGTCTTGAGGTAAACGACAAAATGGAAAGCGTCGATATTATATTAAATGGACCCGTCATTCAGTTCTCATCCGCCACTCGTTGAGTCTTGAGGTAAACGACAAAATGGAAAGCCTCGATATTATATTAAATGGACCCGTCATTCAGTTCTCATCCGCCACTCGCCAGTCTGCTGCACTGGGAATAAATGAAGAAATATATTTCATTTACTCTCAAAAATTTATTTTCAATATTTTCAATAAATGAAGAAATATATTTCATTTACCTCAATTATTGAGTCAACGATGAACTCAACTAACTGCGATTATATAGTATGATTGTTAACAGTATATTTTCTGGAAATGAGTTATTTTCCAGAAATTATTTTCTAATTTTATTTTTTCAGATTTCCATAAAGAATCTAGTGTATGCAAATTTTCACATGGTGAATTCAACTTTTACCTAAGTGTGAACCATCACACCGATTCTTTGATAATATTTTTTTTTTCCATCACAATCAATTTCATTAATATTGTCAAGTGACAGCTCCTCAAGAATTTAATATAATAAGTTGCCTATATCTCCCGGGCTAATTTATTAGATGCAATTTTTTAAAACATAAATAAAAAAATATTACTCGACAATGAATGAAGTTGATAAAAGTCATCAGACTAAGCCAAACACCTTCTGTTTAGTTGGCAGCTTTGTAGCTCTTCTTGTGTGAAAGTCACATGATCGAATCCCGGTAGTAGAGTATTAACTCTTTAAACTGCAATAGATTGAGAAAATATAGAACAAATACTATCAAAGCATGGTTACAAATCCTATCCTATATATAAAAAGCCAAATATTTTGGCTCCAATTTCCGCCTATTCAATACGGCGTCGTTTTGGAAATAACTATTGTTTTGGTTGTTGACTTTTGGACTATATTTTTTTAGCCATTCTTATAGCTAATTCGTTGAGTATGCTACTTTTTTTTGTTAGATCCAAAAGAAAGTTGGGATCTCTTTTGTCATATCCTTCTGCACAATAAAAAGGGTATGGTTGACCAAATTTGAAAAAATTAGAAAGGCTTTTGTGGAAAAATGTGAGGGGTTAACACAATCAATTGTGACAGTAACTAAGCGTCTATCTGAATGTGACAACATAGAACAAGAATGGAAGAATATTGAAAAAGAGTTAGAGTCATTAGGGATTTTAGATCGTAATGACCTCACTCTCAATTACAATCAATTGCCGCACATTTGAAGGCGTGCTTTTTATATTTTGAAGTCTTCCCAAAACGCAGTGAAATCTTAGTTAAATCCCTGGTTAGGTTATTGATTGTGGAGGGTTTTGTGATGTCAGAAAATCAAGCTTACAAGTATTTACAAGAGCTTATTGATAGAAGTTTTGTCTTAATTCATAGCCGAAGTTCTAATGGCCAAATTAAGACCTGTAGGATGCACGGTGCCTTGCATACCTTCAGTGTAGGAGAATCTCAAAAAGAGGGTTTTTTTTTTGGTGCTGTAAATACTCGACAGCATTTAGGGTTGCCATTAGATGTGATTGCAAACTCGAGTCGTTGGTTGAGTTTATATTATATACACATAGCTTTGACTATTATGTGTTATTCCGTACAAATAATCTTCGCTCCATTTTCTTTCATGAAAATCCTGAAATGATTGTACATTCCAAACTGATAAGAGTTTTGGCTTTTGTTCCTTCTCCGTCCTTTGTTCCATCTTATCCATTCCTCACAAGAATGAATTTCGAGGATTTAGCATGTTTGCGATACTTATCTTTAACACAATGGGTTGAACATCTGGAGCACATAGTGTCAGCTAATCCGAATTTGCAAACGCTTATCATGTCTAAGACAAGAATATGCAATAAGCGTTTGTCATCTGAGATTTGGAAATGACCGCAACTAAGGCATGTCAAGGTTAGCTATTCCCTTTCCGTGGATCCTCCTAGTGAGGTCAAACATAGCTTGCACACACTCTGTTGGTTGAGTTTAGAACATTTACAAAGGAAGTCTATTCAAGGATTCCGAATGTAAAAAAGTTGGGGATTATTTGTGAATCAAATCCAAATGGGGTAGTGGACTCTGATAACCTTGGTAATCTTGATTGTTTGGATAAGCTTGAGATGTTAATGGTTGCATTCCGGAAAGGCTCATCAGTGTCGGGCTTCCAGAATTTGAATTGTTTGTCACATTACCTTAACATTAAGAAACTGAAATTGAAGAGAACTTGTTTGGGGTGGAGAGAATTAAATATAATAGCATGCTACCAAATCTTGAATCTCTCAAGCTGAAAGAAGCCTCCAATGATTCGGATTAGGAACCCACTCAGGGAAATTTTGGAAAAAGGTGCGTTTACTAACTGGAAAATTTCTCTAATTTTCTGGAAATTTTGAAAACTAGACAACAGAAAACAGAAAACATGTTTACTAGCACAGTTTTCCATTTTGAAAACAGGAAATAATTTTTCAGTTTCCAAGAAAACTGAAACACTATAAAAAACTGTTATCTAAATGGAAAACAGAATCAGCTATCATCTATTAGACTATATGTCATTATAACCACATTCTTACCATTATCTACTTACATATTTATTCATTACTATGATTACATTATTATCATCTCTTTTACTTATCATCATCTTCTATCTTTTCTATTTACATTATTTATTTAAACATAACTTATTTGATTATGCTTAAAATTATACATCATTCACATTATCTAAATTAAAAATTGAAACATATACCACGCTTTATATTTTGATTGAACTCAATTGATTATTGGTTTTGGTCCAGATATCAGATATCGAAATTTCACAAATATATTACTATATTAGAATTCAAAATAAAAATTATATATTACATACATGTCATGTCATTCAAATGAATATATCCAAACATATTTTAAATATTAGCTCAAAAAATATTAATATTATCTAAATTAAATTTTTTGTGAACTTAATAGGTTATTGGTTCAAATATATTTTTATTTATGTTATATACATATATAAATTTGGTCCGGATATCAAATGTAAATTTTTTTTTTTTATACATATATTGGACTTCAAAGTAAAATATATATTTATTCTATTTAAATCAAATATATTTTAAAATATTTTAAATATAAGGTCTAAAAATAACTCGAAATTAAACTTATTGTTAATTTTATAACGTTAATTTGAAAAAATAAGTGTTAGTAAACAAGTTTTCTAAACAGAAAACAGGGAATGGAAAATTGAGAATGAAAACTGAAAAATTAAAAAACAGAAAACAGAAAACAGTTTTCTGTTAGTAAACAGACCCGCAGATGGTTCGAATATTGATGTTACAACATGTCCAGTTTCATCAATAATTTTCACATCCATTTTGCACATATTAATTTTCAAGTTAGTATTTTTAGAATTATTAGTAATAATGAGTATAGTACTTGATTTGTGTGTCTTTGTTGAATTGATATATATTAACCTTCGAGTTAAATTATTTTTCACCTTGTGCATAAACTTTTTTTTAAAAAATAAAAATAAAATAGTGACCAAAATTAGGCTTAGGATGAAATGAATTGTAAATTTATATTAGTTCTAATATATTTAATGAATGCACAATAAGTATTTTATATACCGGATAAATAGATGAATCAACGGTGGCTATTTTGAAATTTCTTCATTTTCTATGTTTGTCAAATTAATTGCAGCATTGTTGTAGTCTTAGCATATTTTCAATGCATCAAGTGTGTCACAATGATATATTGCCCTACATTGACATTTTTTAATAATGAGTTTTAAATTAATTTATTGAGTTATTTGAATATCTTATTTGTCAACAAATCCTCCCTAAGTAGTAGTTAATATGATTGGCTTTAAACTATTTTTTAAAATTTTTTTTCCATGTTATTAACATAATACTTGGTAAATAAATATATAACATTATTTTTTAGTATAACTTTGATATTTAATTACAAGATAATGTAAAAAAAAAAATGAACAATATAGTGAATATAATTAATTAATAAATTTGAAGGTAAGGAATATTTGCATGGTAGAAAATATAGACAATATAACTAATAAAATTATATTTATTTTTAAATTTTTTGATAATGAATATTTTTTTTTAATAAAGGCATTGTAGACATCGAATTATAAATTAAAGAAATGCATATGTATTAATTTTTTGTTGTAACTACTAATTTATTTAATTTAATAATAGTAATAGAGTGAGGCCCGTTACTTTTGAATAATATACTCTAACATATTTGTAGTATATGTTCAACAATTATGCCAACTTTGATTGGAATGGGGTTCGAACCTAAGACTTTACTTATAGACATTAATGGGTAAGTTAAAAGTTAACGGTATATTAACGGAAAAGAGAATATTTAACAGGATAATCATATAATTAAAGATAAATTAGAAAATCTTAAGGAAATATATAAATCTAAACAATCTGAACCATTCATTTGATTTAATAATTTGACCATCATTTTTTCTACCCATTTTGGGCCTAACTGTCTTTGGCTCTTATTAGTATACTAGTTTTATACGCGCATTGCGCGAATGGGTTAATGCCTAATGTTTATATTTAAATAAATATTTGAAAGTATATCAATGCAAGATTATATAGGAGAAGCTTATACATGAGTAATTGAATGTCAAATTTTTTTATTTAAATATCTAACTCAAAGTATATATAAATCCAAGATAATATAGAAAATTCATTATAATTATTACTAAAATAAATGTTTGCAACCTTGTAAAATCGATAGTCTAAATATTTGGTCTAAAAATTATAGTCTAAATAAATACTACTTTTAATTTTATTTTTCTAAGTGTTCTTAATTCTCTTTTGAGTAACATTGTCATTGTCTTCATCTTTACTATTTGTTCTCTTACTTTTTGTTGGTAGTGTGTTATTTGCAATTCGGATATTGTTGGTAGCATAGATGACAACGTCATTCAATGAGATTATGATATAGGAGCTATGAACTTTCCTTTAGGTGTTCTGCTTGGGGTTCATTTGGTTCAACCATTATTGTTGATGAATGAGTTATTGTTGATAAAGAAATCCATAGTTTAAGAAAAAAGATTAAATAAATTAATAAAAATTTGAAAATTTAAAATATTATGTATTCCAAAGATATTAAAAGATAGTTTCTCGCTTCAATTTGCTGGGTAATGAGTTATTTGAGTACTTTCATTTTCAACAAATCACCCAAGTAGTTAATATGATTGGTTTCAAACTATTCTTTTCTATTTTTTTCATAGTATTAAAGAAATACATATGTACCATTTTTTGGCGTAAGTACTAATTTATTTAATTCAATAAGAGTAAAATAGAGTGATTCCGCTTCAATTTGTTGGGTTATTATTCGAGTACTCTCTTTGTCAACCAATATAATCTCCAAGTAGTTAATATAATTAGTTTCAAATTATTAAAAAAAATTCATAATATTAATAAAATACTTGGTAAATAATTATATAACATTATTTTGTACTATAACTTTGATATTTAATTACAAGATATTGTAAAAATAAGATAATGGACAATGTAATGAATATCAATTAATAAATTTGAATGTAAAGAATCTTTGCATTAGAGAAAATAAAGACAATATAACTAATGAAATTATTTCTCTTATTTAATCTAATTTTTTGATAATGAATAATTTTTTCAAATAAAGGTATTGTAGACACATAATTCTAAATTAAAGAAATAATATGTATCATTTTTTGTTGTAGCTACTAATTCATTTAATTTAATAAGAGTAAAATAGAGTGAGAAACTTAATTATGTCAAATTTGATTGAGATGAGGTTCAAACCTAAGACATTTCTTATAGAAATTAATCGGTAAGTTAAAAGTTAACGAAATGTTAACGGAGAAGAGAATATTTAACGGAAAACTTAACGGATAATCATAAAAGTAAGGTTAAATTAAGTAATCTCTATTAGTAATATTAATTTGAATTATCTTAACCATCTATTTGATTAAATAATTCATCTGAACCATCCATTTGATTAAATAATTTGACTGTCATTTTTTCTACCCATTTTAGGCCTAACTCTCTTTGGCTCTTATTAGTATATATATATATATATATATATATATATATATATATATATATATATAGATATAGTTTTACACGCGCATTGCGCGAATGAGTTAATGTCCAATGTTTATATTTAAATAAATATTTGAAAGTATATCAATGCAAGATTATATAGGAGAAGTTTATACATAAGTAATTGAATGTCGAATTTGTTTATTTAAATATGTAACTCAAAGTATATGAATCCAAGATAATATAGGAAATTCATTATAATTGTCACTAGAATAAATATTTGTAACTTTGTAAAATCGATAGTCTAAATATTTGGTCTAAAAATGATAGTCTAAATAAATACTACTTTTGGTTTGATTTTCTAAGTATACTTAATTCTCTTTTGAGTAACATTATCATTGTATTTATCTTTACTATTTGTTTTCTTCCTTTTTGTTGGTAGTGTACTATTTGTAATTGAGTTATTGTTGGTAGCATAGATGCATGACAACATCATGCAATGATATTATGATATAGGAGCTATGGACTTTCCTTTAGGTGTTCTGCTCGGTGTTCATTTTGTTCAACCATTATTGTTGAATGAGTTATTGTGGATAAACCTAAGACATTTAATGGATAAGTTAAAAGTTAACGGAATATTAACGGAGAAGAGAATATTTAACGGAAAACTTAACGGATAATCATATAATTAAGGATAAATTAAGAAATCTCAAGGAAAAAATATAAATCTAAACAATCTGAACCATTCATTTGATTAAATAATTTGACCGTCATTTTTTCTACCCATTTTAGGCCTAACTCTCTTTGGCTCTTATTAGTATATATATATATATATATATATATATATATATCTAAAAACATAATAAGGATCAATCCAGGTTATACCCCTGGTTTATGTCCGTTTTTTCCGTTAAGTTTTGTTGTACCTTATGTTATAAAAGTTGTACTACATAATTTTTTGGACAAAAATTTCCCTACCGTTATAACTTCTGCTATCTTTTCACATTATAGTTACCATGCACATGCACACACGATATTTTTTTCTTACATTCTTCAATGGTAAGTTTGAATTCATTTAGATTTTAATTAAATATTACCATAGTTATATTTAGAAATTTATCATTTCTATAATTCTTACTTCAATAATATTAATATGAATTCTACAATTATATATATATATATATATATATATATATATATATATACACACACACACACACTAACACACACACACACACATATATATATATATATATAGGTACACACTATTATTTTAAAAAAATATTAATATTATAAATGTTAAACAACATAATGTATTTGCAGTTGAATTGAGACAGGATTTTTAGATATCAATTTGTGAAAGTTGTTGAATTGAAATATTTGAAATCAAGTATTATATATATCTATATATGAATATGAATTTATAAGGGATATATCTCTAATTAGAAGAAGACTACATTTAAACAAATTTTATTCATTTTCAAAGAAAAAAAAGTTGTAATACAACGTTGAGTACCCTTAAAATTACAGTGGAATATATTCATCACAATGAATTTGAATTTCTTGTGTTAATTTTAAATACATACACACCAAAAATTTTACTCAAATATTTGTGAAACTTCGACAACTAAAAAAAAACGCATTATATTTATTTCAAAACGATTTACTAATTGGGTTTAAATATTGGGCACAAGTCTTCGGGCAAAGCACGTAGAAATATATATATATATATATATATATATATATATATATATATATATATATATATCAAAAAGTTTTAAATACATACACAACAAAAATTTTACTCAAATATCTATGAAACTTCGACAACTAAAAAAAAAACGCATTATATTTATTTCAAAACGATTTACTAATTGAGTTTAAATATTGGGCACAAGTCTTCGCGCAAAGCACGTAGAAAAAACTAGTATATATATATATACACAGAAACAACCTTAAATGCACAGTACAGTTTGAATGCACATTACCTCACAGTTGGATTGCACACAGAAACAAAGTTAAATGCACACAGAAACAAAGGTAAATGCACAGTACCATCCTAAAGACTAAGCTTGGGAGAAATATAAGATACAATTTACCAGTTTACTAGCACACAAAACCAACTGTGAGTCTGTGACTGCACGATACCAACTTCAATACTCTCCTTTGACACCATTACCATTCACCACTTTCAAACAAATCCCATCAACCATCAATTCAACGATCCTTTTCAGAATTTCCTCACCAAAGCAGTATAAATCACACTGCCCAGTATCTAAATTCAAGCAAAAATTCAACTAAATTACCCATTACCCATTCCATGCAACTATCACTCATCAATAATCCCACTGGTACAAAAGAGCACTACAACAGCCACTTCTCAACATTAGAATTCAATTAACAATCAATTATTTGCCCAGCAGCAGAAGACAGACATACCACACAGTTTATATAATTTCTCCCACACACAGACAACTGTGAATGCATATTACCAAACAAAATATTTTACTTTGGCGAAAATGCAATTCAATATGAAAGCAAAAATAAAATATAGCAATAATTATAACCTACTGATTCTTGTAGTAATAATGTTTTCCCTTGGTTGTTTAAATACAACATAGCCACTACCAAATTACCCACCTATAATTTGCACACTTAACTGAGCACATATAACCACACATAATTGCACAACTAAAAAGGGCATCAGTTTATAAATTTAGATTGTATACGATGTATTAGTTTATTACCCAGAATTATATCATACTGTTCATATTTCAAAAACTAACCAGCACACACAGTCTGATAACCCACTTGTAAACCTACAATCGCACTAACAGATGCAGAATACCCGCCACGCCCAAAGTGTGCAACCAACTGTTTAATTCTTAGGAGCTTGTAAAAAGAAACATTAACAATTTTCCAGAGAATTGTATTCATATATTCCACCGTATCAACAAAGTAATAGTTATAAAAAAAAACAGAAGATACATACACACTATACACAGATGAGAAAGAGAACATCCCCCCTCCGGCGACCAAGCCCCCCTACCCGCCGGTCGTCTATCCGACCAACAAAACGGGAAACAAAATAACATACCTCGAACCGAGTGTACAACCTCAGCCGGCCGGCGGCGTGACCCAGATGGCGTAGCCGCGTAGGGAGGGACATTGCGCTTGAGCAGAGGGGTGTGGATTATCCGGTGACGACAGATAAGGCGGCGAGGAACCAGTTGCGCGTGGGCACCGGCGGCGGCGGACCTGGCAGACGTCGGCGGTGGCTGAGGATGAGGCCGATGGCGTGGGAGGCGGCGGTAGTGAGAGTCGCCGGCGGAAGAGGAGAATATTATCGAATACACAAAAGCGACCGATCACCCTAGAGCCCTAATTTTTGGTAACAAAAAAAAAAGAAAAATAATAATAATAATAATAATAATAATAATAATAATAATAATAATAATAATAATAATAATAACAATAACAATAAAAAGAACATTTAATCTGGCCAAATATACCCTTGCACAGATATTCCCCCAAATGTCTGGCATAAAAATGAACATTTAAACAAACAACCCACTATTAATCTACACCATTGATCTTCCCATTTAAAGGGTCAATAATTGTGCACATGGACTCATATATCAAACAGGACTCATTTGATCATTAGTATATATATATATATATATATATATATATATATATATATATATATATATATATATCAAAAAGCTAAGAAGGAATGAAAGCCTACGAGAGAAATAAAAAGCTTTGAGAATGCAACAAAGGGTGATGAAGGCTATAGGATTAGAACCCTTGCCTTTTTTTGCTAAGTGAAAACGCACACCATCCAACTCAACCACCTGATACATTATTTACTTGTATCTGTTTTTATATACTTATATCTAAAACTGTACTATATATACATACATACATACAATGGCTATTTATAGGGTGGGGGTGGGGTGAGTGGGGGTAGCTGCCCCCATTGTGGCTCCGCCACGGATGATATCTAGTTCTTTGTATGTTATTTCTAATACATTCTTCTTTGAAATTTTTGATTTATCATGCATACTAATTGATCTGTTGGGAGCTTAATCTGGTTTTGTTAAATTCATGGAAAAGAATATATATGAGGGCTAAGTTTAATAAATACTGGGGTGATCCAGACAAGATGAATTTTTTGATCTTTTAATAGAAATATCTTGGACCCTAGGAACAAAATTGAATACATGCCATATCAGTTTAATCAATTATATGGTGATGTAATTGGTAAGTCCTTGTTTCAAAAGGTTATGACTGATCTTAAAGAATTGTATGCTAATTATGTGGCAAGTTTTTTGGTCCAGTCTAATCATGTTGAACAGGCTGCTCCCTCTATTTCATTGTCTGATCCAGTTTCTGTTGGGAGACTCCAATATTTGTTAAAATCTCAGTTAGAAAACAAAGATTGGAGAGTGGAGAATTGATCAAGAAAAAACTGAGTTGGAAGTTTATTTGACTGAGGCAATTATAGAGAAGGAAGGTGGTTTTGACCTCTTGAGATAGCGGATGCTTAATGTTGGAAGGTTCCCTATGCTGTCTAAAATGGCAAGGGATATACTTGATGTTTTCATTTATACAATTGCATCAGAATCAACATTCAGTACCAGTGGGAGGGTTCTAGAGTTCTCTTACTCCTAAAATTGTTGAGGCACTTGTGTGTGCACAAGATTGGCTGAGGTTGACAATCAATCTTTTTCAGTTGAAGAAAACATATATGAAGTTGAGAGATTTGGAAAAGGTAAATTGTATAACCTTATTAAATATTTTTGTTTTATATTTTAAACTGTAACTTTATTAGGTTTCTTTCTTTCTTCTTTTTTTTTTTTTTTTTTTTTTTTTTTTTTTTTTTTTTTGCAAGAGTAAATTGTGCACTAGAGGAAGTGGACTTGGTACGGGAGTTGGTTCTTCTCTGTCTACAATACCTGTAAAGTTATGTCTATTTCTATTTCATTTTCAGTTATAACATATAACCTGTTAACCTTAATAAATATTGTTTGATTTGTTTCAACTAATAATGTGCTTGACTAATTCTGTTGTACTGTTGTATGCCTGTTTGACTATGAGTTTATGAAAGTATGGAACTATGGTCCTGATGACTCCCTGGCTGGAAAGTTTGGTGCCTCAATGGCTTGTCCATTTTAGATGCTTTCCAATTGAGCTAATAACTCAAATACTCAATAGGCAATACTACCCTAGGTATGAGGTATCAGTAAGACTGTAAGAATCTAAATTTATAAATTTCAATCAATAAGACAGTAAGACAGGTAACTGGTGTCTGGTATATCTCTCTAACTCTTTATCTTTATGTTTGTTTGATTGTTTCTGTAATAGCTTCTACCATATTCTCTGAAATTTGGGGTTGGGTTTGGTATGTTGTCATCATGTACTAAGGTCAAGCCATAACTCATGGGCAATTTGCCCCCAATCCTAACATGATATGGAAAAAATAAGCATTCTGAGCACCTTTTGTCCCATGAATGAATTAATCACTTAATCTTTTCAAAAGTTTATAGAATTGCAGTTTACTTAAGTTTAATTTGAATTTCTTCAGGAAAAGGAATAGCCCATTAGGAATTAGGATTGGATAGTTGGTCAGTTGGATGCTTGACATTCTGGTTCTTGTCTATGATTCTTATCAGTGATGTTATGGGTTTGTAAATTCACTAAATTGTAATTTCGTATAATTTAAATGTAATTTGTATAATTGGATTATGATTGCACTATGCAATATGCTACTATGCTGAATTGATGATTTTGTCATTTTGTGCCAAAGTGCCAAACTACTGTCAGTTTGTATAATTATTTATTAGATTGTTATGGTTTAATGTTTCACTATTTTACTATTTTGTAATTTGTATGTTTGACTGTTTGGACTAAATTTAATTTCAGTTAAGTGTTTTTTTTTTTTTTTGAAAACCAAGTCAAAACTTGTAGATTAAAACAAATGAGCAATAGAGTTAGGAGGAATAGCCTCCCAATACAACAGTACGTCCTGGTAAAAGGCCGTAGATGCTAAAATATGAGCCTAGAATTACTATTCCTGGGAATATAATGCACTGAACATGAATGAAAAGAGGACATAATAGACTTAGAGGCCTCTACGGAGAACCCAACATAAGAATAGATATCGATGTGTGTAGACATCAAGAGAGAACGTAAGGTGGAACAGTCGGTGAATAAATGCACCGAATCCAGCCCTCGCCCTTTTAGCCATGTAAGAACTTCCTTGCAAGCCAACGATTCCACCATGAGGGGAGAAAAACACGCCGGGAGACGCGAGGCAAAGGCGGCAAGGAAGCTGCCATCGTGAGATATGAGGACCGCCCCAACGGACGCCGTCTTGGTACTGGAGTTGAATCCAGCGTCGAACTGGCAGTGCATGGAGTCGGCAGGAGCTGATGACAAAAGATGGCCATTTGCATGCGAAGGTTCTGGTGGATTTTGCGTAGAACGGTGCGGCGAATGATGGTCTGGGTTGCCCGAATGATGGACATGGCGCCATGCAGAATTGCAGATGCAGCAGCTTCGGCCATCCTCCAAGTCATTGCCGGCCGTGGCAATTTCTTCTCCCAAACCGCAAGATTCCTTGCTCTCTAGAGATGATACAGTACTGTTATCACAACAAACAAATTATCATTGGTTAGGTTGGAGCTGACATCACCGAACCATGTAGCAAAATTATCCCCAACAATATTTGGTAGTTGCAATGAGGATTCATGCCATACAAGCTTTGCATAATCACACATTAGTAATGAATGCATGATAGTCTCATGCATTTGACCACACATTGAGCATGTTGGATCCAATTCCACTCTCTTTAAAATCAAGTTGGTAGTGGTGGGCAAGACATTAGATAGAGCTTTCTAGAGAAACATTTTCCATTTTGCAGGGCATCTAATCTTCCAAAGATGTAGCCATTTGTCATAATTCCCGGGGTGGTCTTCCACCTCTCCCATAATGCATCTATAACCTTCTTTCACAGTATAACATCCACGTGTCTCATTTGGCCAATACCAAGAATCTTTGTAATTCGGGGTTACAGGCACTTTTAAGATACGATTAACATCAGTAGTAGTAAACAAGTCCTGCAAGATTGAGATATCCCATGTTCTTGTATCGGGATCAATTAGCCCTGAAACCAATGCCCCGTTTAGGTGACCTGGCATGGGGGTTTGAATCAAGGGATTAGGCCCATCTGGCAACCACGGGTGCCCCCAGATGAGGGAATCACTCCCATCTCCAATCCTTCTCCTAACTCCACTACACACAAGTTCATGGGCTGCCATTATACTTCTCCAGCAAAAACTTGGATTACCCCCCAAAGTAGCATCAATAAACGAGGTTTTGGGAAAATACCTGGCTTTATACACTTGTGCCACCAAGGATTCGGGCCTTGTTAGAAACCTCCAAGCCTGTTTTCCTAGCATTGCAAGATTGAAAGCCCTCAAATCCTTGAAACCCAAACCCCCATATTTTTTAGGCATACACAACTTGTCCCAAGCTTTCCAGTGTATCCCTCTCTCGTTTCCAGAGCCCCACCAGTATCTATTCATAGCTCTTTCAATAGACAGGCACACCGAAGCTGGAAGAAGTAAAACGCTCATTGAAAAAGTAGGCATGGATTGAGCCACACTTTTCAAAAGAACTTCCTTCCCTACTTGCGAAATTAATCTTTTATTCCAGGAGCTAAACCTTTGCTTAATTTTGTCCTCCACGTAAGAGAATACAACCCTTTTTTCCTTTCCAATAAATGACGGGAGCCCCAAATATTTACCAAAGTTAGGAGCCTGTGTGACCCCCAAAACAGAAGCTACTTCATCTCTTACGGCCTCTGATGTATTTCTACTAAAGCACACACTGGATTTATGGAAATTTACTACCTGCCCCGACATGCTTTCGTAATCAATTAGGCACTGCTTGATCACTCCCGCCTCCTGACTATTTGCCTTGAAAAATAAAAGGCTATCATCTGCAAAAAATAAATGTGAAACAGATGGGGCATCCCGAGCTACTCTGCATCCATGAATAGATCCTCTAGCCTCTGTTTGCTGTAACAGTAGCGAAAGGCCCTCAGCACAAATTATAAACAAATAGGGAGACAGAGGATCCCCTTGTCTAATCCCCCTCGTGGGAATAACCTGACCACCATTCCTACCATTCACCAGAAAATTATATGACACAGATGTCACACATAACATTATCAAAGCAATCCACTAACCAGCAAACCCCAAATTAAAGCTGATAGCATACGACGCAGAAAGGGCCACTCCATCCGGTCATATGCCTTTGCCATATCCAACTTTAGGGCCCCCCAGCCTCCCACGCCACATTGTTTTCTGTTAAGATAATGTCTCACCTCTGCTGCAATCAGGATGTTGTCAGTGATGAGTCGATTCGGAATAAACGCACTCTGGGAGTCAGAAATAATGTTCCCTAGTAGGGGTTTCATCCTATTCGCCACCATCTTAGCCATGATCTTGTAGACCACATTACACAAGGCAATAGGCTGTAGATTAGACACCAACTCCGGTCGACTCTTCTTGGGAATTAGGACTACATTGGTATTGTTCAAGCCATTCGGAAAGGAACAACTGTTCAGGCAATTAAGCACAAATGCCGAGACATCCCCTCCCACCACATCCCAATAATGCTGATAGAATCCCGGATTCATTCCATCAGGACTTGGTGCCTTATCTGGGAACATATAAAACAAGACTGCCTTTACTTCCTCCAACTGGAAAGGCCTTAATAGCACTTCATTCTGTTCCTGACTAACTCATGGCACAATAGATGCAACAAAGGGATCCATCGAAGAAACAGAACCAGAAGATGCAAAAATCTCATGAAAATAATCAAGTACAGCAGTGTTTAACTCATCATCCTTAACCCACAAGCCAGAATTATTTTTTAAACGAGTTAAAGTATTCTTCTTTTTACGAGCAGAAGCATACCTGTGAAAGAACTTGGTATTTGCATCCGCCATTTGCAACCAGTGTTGCTTTGCTCTCTGCCGCCAAAAAGCCTCCTCCTACTTCTCTAGTTGGCACAATTCAGCCTCCAAGTGCTGAAATTTGGTTAAAGACTCAGTATCAAGACGGCCATGTAGCCCAGCCTGTTCCTTCTTCAATCGCCTGATCTTTTTTCCAAATTTGTGAAAATGATCACCACCCCAACTATGGAGCTTTCTGGCATAGTATTGTAGACAATCCATCAATCTGTTACCCCTTCCTTCTTGCCACGCAATCTCAATCTGTTGCCTACATCCTTCGTCATGTACCCAAGCCATCTCAAATCTGAACTGTCTGCACATGTTAGTCGATAAGCCCCCAGACTCTTTCACCCCCAAGAAGAGGGCAGAATGATCAGAGTTGCGAGTTAGAATATTAGTGACATTTGCAGCCGGAAGGGAGTCACACCAATCAGCACGAGCTAAAACTTTGTCTAGCCTCTCTTCCATCCACTCCTGAGTGCCCTTTCCCCTACTCCAAGTAAACTGATGGCCCTGCATGGGTAATTGAAACAGACCACAAGAATCTAGGGTCTCCCCAAAACCGCGTAGAAGACTATCTGGATGTGGATTCCCACCCCTCTTCTCATGCTGAAACAGGAGATCATTGAAATCTCCCAAGACAACCCAAGGCAGCGGTGATCTCCCTGCTAATGTTTTCAACAGATCCCAAGCAGCATTCCTACGACTTCGCTCCGGGAATCCATAAAACCCAGTAATTCTCCAAAGCCCTAAACCTGTCACACAAACTTCAATATCAACATGGTTATTGGAGAAGCTCAACAACCTGGCAGTATTGTTTCTCCTCCAAAGTAAAGCTAGACCACCACTGCGACCAACGGAATCAACGTAAAACAAACCTTCAAACCCAATCTTAACCCGGAGTCGCTCTGCATGCTCCCGGTTAACCTTAGTCTCCATGAGGAAGACAAACTCAGGCTTCTTACGGGACACCAAGTCCACAACTTCTCGAACTGTACATGGATTGCCCAAGCCACGACAGTTCCAACTTAACGTACTCATGATGACGGGCGGGCCTGTGAACCAGTGCCCGCCACATGCAAGTTTTTTTGGACCTCAGACTACCACACTACCAGTCCACACTACCAGTCCCCTGCCGCCTCGTGCCCGAACTTGAACCTTCACGCCTACGCTTTGACACCGCCACAACCGCAACTTCTGCCTCGCAGCGCTGCGGCTCAACCGAGACTGCTGGTGGCGGCGCACGGCCGACCGAAGCGGAACCAGACCCGTCATCCGACCGCGGCCGTCCCCCTACCGACACAAGACAATTATCACCGACCCCCCGAGGCCCCCGTCGCGAACCCGCCCGAAGCTCTAGACCGAAAGGGTATTGCTCAACTGGAACCATTGCCTCGCGAGCTTTAAGACAAAACTTATGCACGTGACCCAACATTCCACAGAAGAAATAGAAGCTATGCAGTCGTTCATATTTGAATGAGACCCAAGACCAAGTTTTGTCACGTTTCATCAGCTTCATGCGCCTTTTTAGTGGTTTGTTAATTGGTAACGCCACCCTAATGCGGTAGAAATCCAGCCATGGCGCTCCTGCGAACCACTCATCATGCTTAACAAAAGTCCCAATAAAGTTACCCACCTGTTCAAGAATCATACTGGATGTGTAACCAACCGGTAAATCGTGCAGCTGTACCCACATATCAACCGTATCAAGGGTGACATTCCCGGGAAGCATACCGTCCGGCACAGCTCTACAGATTAGTGTGTGATTCTCATACGACCAAGGCCCTTCATCCAAGACATACTGCAGATCCGATTCGTGGAAGAACACGAACATGAACAGATTTGGTTGTAATTCTGTAACCTGGACTCCTCTTACCGGTTGCCAAACAGAAGCAAGCACCTGACGCATATATTTAAGCTTTACCAACTTAGCCGATAAGAAGCGACCTACCATTGGCCACGTCGCATGCACATCGCCGGCAACAACTCCTACCTCTTCAAGAACCGGTTCGAACGCATCATCTTCTTCCTCCAACGCCATGTCCGCCCACCTAGACGTGAGCCGTCCAACATCTACATCTGCCGAGTTCGCCATGTGATCACCTACGCAGAAGCAGGAAAGAGCGTCGGAAAGGAACCGGAAAAACAAGAGAAACGAACGGAAAACCTAGAAAATACTAGAGAGAAAGCGAAACCCTAGGGAGAGAGAACTCTACAATTTTAGTTAAGTGTTTAACTACAAAAAAATTTATAAAATTTGCATTTTAATTTAGTTTTATTAAAAATCGAACTATTCGACGGAAAATAAAAAAATCGACGGATTCAGAACTACTAATATCCGAAAGGCTTCCCATTAAATTCACACGGATTGGGGTTACAAAATCAAAATTGAAAATCACTAGTATTTTCACCCGTGCGATGCACGGAATGAATTTATTATAATATATTAAAAATATTTGGATAGATATATAATTATATAAATTATAACATCAAATATTATATAGTGCAATTGAAGATATGTTTTGGATCGATTATGGTTTTTGATCCTATCCTTGCATTGTTTGAATTCGAGTAAATAATTGTTGAATTAATAGCTAATGTGTATATGTACGCATAACCGTTGATTGGTAGACTACTCATGCTTCATATTTCATCAAAGTATCTGTTTCTTATAATATTATGATTTATAGCATATTCAAATAAACTATAGTACGTATGAGTCTTCCTTGCATGCAACAAATATCACAAAAATTCAGTGTTCTAAAATAAGTGTATAAATGCAATATGTAGATAATATGCATTGCATTATATATCATTAATTTAATTACTTGTCGGTTAGTTATTGCAAGATCTTAAGGTACACTTATGTTTTGATATTCAGTAAGTATAACTATATATTAGAGAAAAATTCACTTGGGAATAATGAGATAATCAGTTGAGTGATTGTTCGTTCACCGTAGAGCGTTGATATTTTCTAGACAAATAACTGTTGGAAAAAATAGCATAAAATGACATTTTAGTGGCTATATTGTGGTACAAATTTATGCGGTACAATGAAGTTGGTTGAGAGATAACAAGACGACAAAACATGGTTGTTACTTGTTAAATATAATTAAGGAGCATTGCGTTTTATTTCTTCTAGAATGGACACTCCCGGCAATAGTTGACTGGAAAATTGGACGACAGGACCAAATTTGATACAAATTACAAAGTCATGCACCTAATTAGAAAATTTTAATAGTCAAGGACCAAATATAATTCATACATGTATAATAATCATGGTTCCCAAATAAAAATTTAAAAGAATTTCTAATATTAAGCGTCCATTTAGAAACTTGGAAAATCAGTTTTTTTTTCAGTGTTTGTTACTGTATATTTATTTACCATACTGTATGTTTATTTACTGTATTATACCCGTATTGTCTTTGTATAATGTATTGTACTCTGTTTGGGAATAAATTTTATAAAAAATAAAAATGCATTCCCGAGATGCATGTTGAAAAAAGTAAACATACATCCCACAATGTTGTTTTTTCCATGTTTGTATCCCAATAAAAACTGTCATATTTTTATATCCCACAAAAAATTCAGTCCTAAATGGTGAAATCACCCTAGAATTAAGTGATATTGAGATTTGAATCTTGATTTTGATTTGATTCTTGGCATGATTGAGGATATGCATCTCTAATATTGGCCTTTCTCCAATGAAGAAGGTGATCGGTTGATTTGATAGTAAATAGAAATTAGAATTAAAATAAATAAATAGAATATATAAAAATATGCACAATGACTAATCCCCTCGCTAGGTTAGTTGCCTTATCTTGTTGGCCGCCTTCTCTGATGAAGAAGGCCACCATTCGCCGGTAGTTGATTTGATAGTAAATAAGAATTTGAATTAAAATAAATAAATAAATAAAATATATAAAAATATACACAATGAAATCTCCTCGCTGAATTGTAAAAAGTAGATAAACAAAGTAACAAACATGATAACGAATAATATCAAATCCAATAGTAGGTTACATCAAACGATGTATTGGTATGGAAACAATAAATGAGCAAAGTCATCACCCAGATAAAGTTCCACATATGAACCCGGCCGGCCAACAACCATATAGATACATGCCAACCTTTATTTTGAAAAAATAAAAATAAAAAACAACAACAAAGTAGCGAGTAATAAGATGCTCTGGAGAAGCCATATATCTGAAGATGTTATTTGATACTTCTGCACCCATTTTTTTTTAAAAAAATTATTAATAATAATATACTTTTGATGAGGAACAGAAAATTAAACATAACAGTACAAAAACAGACTGACCTTTTGATTTGTTGTAACAACCGCTATCGCAATAGATGGAGTTGAAGTCAATGATGAGGAGGCAAAATAGAGAGCACAAAGTTATCCAACTTAGGTTTCTGGTCTCGTATATTCCTTGCCGAATTAGCAGCCTGTTTGTTGGTAAAAAACAAGTCAATAATCTTGAGGCTCTTCACATCCTTAAAGGAAAGTGGGACTTCCTTAAGTTGTTCACACTGCAATATTTGAAGCCGTTTCAATGCCGGGAAACTACTCTGCTCACAAGTCCAGTACACCAAATCCGTTCTCCCAATGCGCAAGAATCGGAGGCTCTTGAAAACAACATTAACCTTCAATTCCCAAGACTCTCCCTTGGCTGAAAATTCCTCCAACTTGAGGACCTCCAGCTTGTCCAGGGATCCCAATGCGCAAATGTCTTTCCAATCAAAGGACGTCTTGGATAATGTCAGCTTTCTTAAGTTGGGTGGGAATTTGTCAGCTTGTGGAATGCTCCGCAATTTGGTAGCAGCAGCTTCATCATTGAAAGCTGCTTCATGCATGAGTTTCAGATTTTCGAGTTTCTCCAGCTTTCGAATATTGTCAAACAAGCAAATTCCTTCCTTGCTCTCTAGAAGCTCTGCTACAATATTCCCACGGACGCCCAGTTTCTGAAGGTTAGGCGTCTTGTCAAAGATCTCTTCAGTGCAGCTTTTGGGTGATATGGTGGAAAGAGTTTGCAATTCTGGACATGAAGAAGAAGAGTTCTCTTTGCAACTTTCTGAATTAGGATGGGGGAGTTGCAAAGAAGCATTAGACAGGATATGCCTTAGTTTTGGCATGTTCCATATCTCAGCCTTAACATCAACTGTACTTGATGTAGTATTGAACATAAGAGTTTGCAAGTTCCAAAGATGAGTGAATAGTTTTGGAATGATATTGTTCTCAGTTGAAATAGCCCAGTATCGTAGTTGATATAACTGATAAAACTCTTTGGGCAATATTTCGAATTTGAGGGATTCAGCATCAAACACTTTGAGAAAGGGGTAGGACTTTGGGATAGTTGCCAAGTGCTCTTTTGGAACATCTAATTTGTGAGATGTTAGAAGAGAGCGGATGTGCTCACCTGATGGCTTTTCCTCCGAACCTATAAAGTCTTTAAGGGAGGAACGGACGCACAAGCGACGATAGTTATCATTTCCTTCTATTCTTGCCCCATTTATCTCATGGAAGAGATAATTCTTTGCAGCTTCATCCTTACAAAACTCGTGCAATGTGTCATTAAGGCGGCATGTTTTGATATCACCATCGGCTCTTCTTTTCACCACCATCAACAGATTCCTGCTCACAATTTCCTTCAAGTATGAGTAAGCTGTGCGCTCCATGGTGGAACCAGATACTGGAGGAATAAATCCTTCTGCAATCCACAGCCGAATCAGTTTCCAAACAGAAATCTCATGCTCTATTGGGAATGCTGCAAGATACAAGAAACAATCTTTTGTGTGGTTAGGCAACTGATTGTAACTCAATCTTAGTATATTACTGTAGTCTTGGGTTTGGCGATTGAGTATTGGAAAAGGATTTTCGGCCACTTCATTCCACAATGAGACTTGGTCCTTATTAAGGACACCAGCAATAAGCAATACTGCTAGCGGTAACCCATTGCATTTCTCTGCAATTCTTCTTGCCGGGAATTCAAGATACGCAGGGAAAGCTTCCTTGCCGAAAACACTCTGTTTTAACAGCTCCAAACTTTCCTCACCCGTCAAAAATTTTAAGACATGTGGCTTGCCATAGGAATCAGCATGTTTAGCCAACCCAGTATCACGTGTTGTTACCAATACTCTACTCCCATTTTGGTTATTAGGAAAAACAATTCGCAAAAGCTCAAAGTCTTTCTCGTTCCAAACATCATCCATAACAATTAAATACTTCTCATCCTTCAAAAATTCCTTGATTCTTTCAGCCAATTCTTCCTCTGACATGTTCTTGTAATCATTGGTTTGCTTGGTAAATTTTCTTATAATGTCCATGAATATTTCTCTCCTATTCATGCTTCTAGATACATAAACCCACAGGCGAGGAAAAAACTCATACTCAATTTTACTATCCTTGAATACCTCTTTGATCAATGTGGTTTTACCCAACCCACTCATTCCCACAATTGAAATGAAAGTCGTATCTTTTGATTCTTCAATTAGTTGATCCTTTATAATTTTAACCTCACTATCAAAACCTACCACATCATCTTCTTCCACCACAAGAGCCTTAAACAATTTCACAAGAAAATGATGCCAAAGTCAGGGACTTACTACATTAAATCAAAATGTAATATTTTACTTATGAGAAAAAGTGTAATACTAAAAATGAATCAATTAATTTGAAGCACAAAGAGTCAACAGATGCCTCCACTAAGGCTCGAACCCAATCCCTTCCATATGAGAGTGTACACCAAGTGCCGTTTAACTACAAGGTCTTTGACAAATTAATTTATTATTAATTAGGAAGGAAAACATAATACTTATAAGAGTAAATTCCACTAAAGGTTCTCCGACTTTGAGGCATTACCAATTTTAATCCTCAACTTACAAGTTTACCATAATAAGTCCTCCAACTTTTCTAAACTATCACTAATAGTCCTTTAAATTTGAGATGCTACCAACTTTGATTCTCAACTTACAAACTTACAAACTTACCATAATATGTCCGTAAGATAAGTCGGGTCAATATAAAATATAATGTTTATACTGAAAAATTTAATACTAATAACTAATAAAGAATAAAATGTTTATTACTTATAAGTAACAAATTAAACACTTTCCAACAATACTTATAAGGCTAAACTGTCATTTAGCACTCTGAACTATATCCAATTATTCATGCCGCACTCTGAACTTTCATATCGTATATATCGAGCCACAAACCAAAAAAAACAATTCACCTAGAAATTTTAGCAGGTTTAATTTCCCTATCTTCCTGCTGACATGGCAGGTTTCCTACTGATGTGGCATTTCTTTTAACCTTATGTGTCCATATAAGCATTTACATATTAAAAATTAAAATTAAAAAAAAAAAACAAAAAACATAAACAAAAATCGGATACCAAATTTCACTATTTCGCCCAACCCTATTTCACTTTGCAACTGTTTAGTTGTTGACAATAAGATACTAAACAAAAAAAAATTAGCATTTCGATAAATTTGAAATTTTGAAAAAATACTAAACAAAAAATTAGCCAAAAAAATATAAATTCTAAAAAAAAAATTGAAACATTGGAATTGTAAAATTGAAAAAAGTATACACTATAAAAATAAATAGAAGAAAATTCTGGTTATTTTAATATAATATTTTTTTAATTTTTAATATGTAAATGCTTACATGGATAACATAAGGTTAAAAGAAATGTCACATCAGTGAGAAACCTGCGCCATGTCAGCAGGAAGATAGAGAAACCTGCTAAAAGTTCTAGATGAATTTTTCTTTTTGGTTTGTGGCTCGATATATACGATATGAAAGTTCAGGGTGCGGCATGAATAATTGGATATAGTTCATGGTGCTAAATGACACTTTAGCCTACTTATAAGGGAAAAATGTAATATTTTTGATGAAAAATATAATACTTTTGCATCAAAATGTAAAAATATTATATTTATATATGTTATCATTGTAATATCAATCAATACGAATTAATCCCATGTTATTATATATTTATATAATTAATTAACAAGCATAATTTATTTTACTATTGCACAGTTTCTCTACACTATCAACTTGTTAGCATATTTATTACTTTATTTAATATTAACATTAATCTTGAATAAAATAGTTAAAAAAACTATTTTTTTTTATAAATATAAGATCCTAATACCCAAAATACTTGTGATTTCCTGAAATTATTAAGTAATTAATTAATTAATATTAATAAATAATAAGTTATAGAACTCATGCGAGATTACGCAAGCATCCTTGCAAGCAATAGCATACATTATACTCCGTATAATTAATTATTATTCTTTACTAGTTCTTTTAGTCCTTAATTAACTTTTTACAATTTTTGTACACTCCTAACTTTTTAAAAAAGTTTCAATTTTAACCTTTGAAACAACAAAATTATTAAATTCTATTAAAATTTACTCAATACATGAATATTTTAATACCTTTTAATGTTTCTTTTTGTAGTTATAATCCTCTTTAGTCTTGATATTTAATTTATAACATAGAAATTTTCATTTTAACAAATTCTTGTAGGAAAAATATGAACGATATACCATAATTGAAGAAGAAAAATTTAGAGAACAAGGTTGTCAATTCTCTATTTTGCATATTAAATACTGAAACTTAAAAAGTTATAAAGAATAAAAGATAATAAAATTTTAAAATACCTATATACTAAATAAAATTAATAGTTTTGTTCTTATAGAGTTAAAAATGTAACATTTTTGAAGAGTAAGGAAAATATATTGCAAGAATAAAAAGTTATGAACTAAAATAGCAAGCAAGGAACAATTGTAGGACTAAAAACTTTAGCATTTTTTGTTGTTGAAATAATGGTCAAACTAGTATCATTCACAATATTCAAGTTAAAACATTTGCGTATATAATTTTTAATCTTAAAATAGTGAAATCTTCATCCATTCTCAATATAACAATATGAATGTAAAACATAATATTCAAATAGTTTTCATGCAAATAAGAACATAAATACACAATTACAAAATACAATATATCTGAGTCATTTTCATTTTTGGTCCTACTATTATTGGGGCATTGTCAATTTTAGTCCACTTCATTAATTTGTGTCACATTGCGGCCAGTCTTATTTAGTCCTTACCACTTTTAGTCCACCGTTAAAATTTTTGTTAAATAACCGTCCAAAACAGGGGTATTTTGGTCTTTTCATGCTTTGGTCATCTCCCGTCATCTCCTTTATCTTTTGCAGAGGTTTTCCTTATACATTTTCATCCAATGAAGAGGTCCGGCGAAAGACATGGGTTTGTAATGTGGCTCACATGGCTTTCGTCGGACCTCTTCATTCGATGAAAATGTGTAAGGAAAACCACGGCAAAGGGTCAAGGAGATGACCAAAGCATGAAAAGACCAAAAACACCCCTGTTTTGAATGGCCATTTGACAAAAATTTTAACGGTGGACTAAAAGTGGCAAGGACTAAATAAGACTGACCGCATTGTGGCAAAAATTAATGAAGTGGACTAAAATTGGCAATGCCCCAATAACAGTAGGACCAAAAATGGAAATGACTCTATATCTATCTATACAAATAATAATAATAATAATAATAATAATAATAATAATAATAATAATATTATTATTATTATTATTATTATTATTATTATTATTATTATTATTATATTTTTAAAAAAATTGGAAACCGATGGGATGGAGTGAGACGGGGAGGGGTATTCCCGTCACCGTTCATGCCCTCGTTTTACCAATCTTTTTCTCATCCTCATCCTTGTTAGGACAAAAATCGTGAATCTGGATCCAAGGTAGAGAAAATTGACATCTCTAATTCTAACAACAAGAACAAGAACCTTAGATTCTAAGTTTCTAACAACAAGAAGTGAAGAACATAGTATTCTAAAGCTTATATATGCGTCTTAATTATACCATAGGGATGGGAGTAGTGTAAATAGTTGGGCGACATACCTGGAGAAGCGGCGGCGGCGGCGGCTGAGGATTATTTAGCGAACCGCCTTGGAGGGAATGGGCAAGATCTACACGGATTTTCTCCGCCCTTTTCTTAATGCTCTCCATCTCCTTGGCAGCTTCATTAACCTTGGCATAATAACTTACTTTTTCCCCCCATTTCACGAGGACCCCTCTGGCTATGTGCTCCCTTCGCTCTACAACGTATTTATCAATGGCATCTTCAGCATCAGTTCCAACTTTCTCAATCTTCTTCAGCAAAGCGTTGTCATTACAGTTCTCATTCCCGGCTACCATATAGAGATATGCGACATGGAACAACGATCTAATTTCGCTCACCAGATCTTCCACCTGATCCTTTATCCCAAGAATCAGCGTCTCGTTTTCTTTCACACTTTGTGCTACCTTGCTTATCACCAACTCTACAACTGCGTCCATGGCGCACTGTACTACTCTCTCAGGTGAGGAAATGGGAGAATGAATTGAAGAAAAAACCAGATAGGCCACTCATACAGCTTAATTGCTTTCAAGTCCTTTGATGTCTGATCTGATCTGATCTGATCTATATATACAACTAATAATGTTTTCTTCCAATTAATTAAAATTATGGTATTAAATATATCAATTAAGTTGCTCTAATAATTGTCTTTACTTATGGATAGTATATTAATTGTGATTCTTAATGAAAATGAAGGAAATAATAGTCAATTCATGAAGTTGGTTGAGAGATAACATACAAGACGACAAAACATGGTTGTTACTTGTTAAATATAATTAAGGAGCATTATTGGATTTACCTTTTCTAGAAGGGACACTCCCGACAATAGTTGACTGGAAAATTGGACAACAGGATCAAATTTGATACAAATTACAAAGTCATGCACCTAATTAGAAAATTTTAATAGTCAAGAACCAAATATAATTCATGATGTATAATAATCAAGGTTCCGAAATAAAAATTTAAAAGAATTTCTAATATTAAGCCTCCATTTAGATACTTGGAAAACCAGTTTTTTTATTCAGTGTTTGGCAATTGACACTCAAAAAATTTAAAATCAAAGGAAAATATTCATTATGGTCAACAGACAAAAAAAATGCATAATTTGACTGAAAATGTCTTCTTAATTTTTCAGTTGGAAAACATTTTCGGATTCTTTATTTTTCATCTCTCTTCCCTCTCTTCTTTTTCAAGATAGTTTCCGGATTATAATTATTATCATCACACCACAACATCACCACCACCACCACCAATATCACTACCACCACCACCACCACTATCCCACCAACACCCCGCCGCCGCCATTACCACACCACTACCAACATCACCATCGTTACTACCACACCACCGCCACCATCATCTCCACTAGCACCACAACACCACCATATTACCACATATTATTATTATAACAAATAATATGTTCGTTTTCAGGAAAATGAACCAAATAGGAAAAAATTATAATTTTGTAATTTTCAAGCGGAAAAAAGAATAATTTTTTAAAATTCAATCAAACACAAAAAATTAAATACTTTCTGAAAAATGAATCATTTTTTAAAAAACATTTTCCAAATTTCTAAATTGACCTAGTGTATGCAAACCTACACACGGTGATGGTTAAACTTTTCCCTAAGTGTGAACCATCACATATTCACATGGTGATACTGATGGCGAAGATAATATTATTTGACCGATTCTTTGATAATATTTTTTCCTATCACAATCAATTTCAGTAATATTGTAAGTGATAACTCCTCAAGAATTTAATATAGCAAGTTGCCCAAATCTCCAGGGCTATTTTATTAGATGCAATTTTTTTAAAAATAAATAAAAAAATATCACTCGACAATGAATGAATTCGAAGTTGATTAAAGTCATCAAACCAAGCCAAGTATCTTGTGCGGACTCTCCTTGAGGAATACCTTGCACACATGCAATTGCAGCTTGTAGGAGGTGATTTCTATGATTTCTATCCACCGGCTTCAAATAATCAGTGAACTAGTCCAAGCACATGCCTTCCATCGCTTCACTTTCCGTTACGTGTTGTCGGCGTCGACAACGTCGGGGTCAACGACAAACACGTTGATTTCCCAATGAAATCAATTATGCCAATAATAATAGAAAATGTAATTATTGTAGGGCAAGAACTCATACTTCAACGCAGGCTCGAACTCAGGACCTCCCATATATCTCATATAGGAGAGCTACTACTCTGCCATCTAAGCACAAGGTGCTTGGCCTAGACTATATATTTATTTACCGTATTATACCCGTATTGTCTTTGTATAATGTATTGTGCTCTTTTTGGGAATAAATTTTATAAAAGATAAAAATGCATTCCCGAGATGCATGTTGAAAAAAGTAAACATGCATCCCACAATATTGTTTTTTCGATGTTTGTATCCCAATAAAAATTGTCACATTTTTGTATCCCACAAAAAATTCAGTCCTGAATGGTGAAATCACCCTAGAATTAAGTGATATTGCGATTTGAATCTTGATTTTGATTTGATTCTTGGCATGATTGAGGATATTTATCTCTAATATTGGCCTTTCTTCGATGAATTGAAGAAGGTGATCGGTTCGCCGATCGTTGATTTGATAGTAAATAGAAATTGGAATTAAAATAAATAAATAGAAAATATAAAAATATGCACAATGACTAATCCCCTCGCTAGGTTAGTAGCCTTATCTTGTTGGCCGCATTCTCCGATGAAGAAGGCCACCATTCGCCGGTAGTTGATTTGATAGTAAATAAGAATTTGAATTAAAATTAAATAAATAAAATATATAAAAGAATTAATTACACTTTTGGTCCTATGATTATAGAGGTCTTGTTAATTTCAGTATTTAATTTGACTTTAAAAACTAACAATTTAGTCCCATAACTATGCAATTTTTAACACATTTGGTCATCCCGGCCAAATTACCGGCCAAATGTGGCTGGAATCTTTTAATTGGGTTTAAATTATTTAATGAAGGGGGCAATATTGTCATTTCAAATTCAAATTAAAAGAGTAAAGTGAACTCTAGCCATCATTCCAGAATTGCTTCCTTTCCAACTCCAAAGCAATGAACATCTGCAATGCCGCAGGTTGCCAAGACGAAGATTTGCAGCTCAGACAACTTTAGTTTTCCCACTCGGTTTCTATGTTGCACGCGTCGCTTTCCCTTCAAGATATGTGTGTGCTGGCCATCAAAGCTAGCGCCGCCCTTAATGATTACCACTCTCCGGCGCCCGGAGCGGTTCTCCGGCGATGTTCTTTTGATGAGAGAGTTCCCGGTGGCTGTGGTAACATTAACAGAATGGGCTTTTACTGTAACAAAAGAGTTGAGCTTTAATATTGATAAATTATAGCTGAATTAATTTCAACATGGGTGTGTTGTCGGAGGAATCAAATGGAGGATGGCTAGAGTTTGCAGTCGCCTCTGCTACAACTTGGTCATTCTTCATTAATCACATAAAATGGCCAGGAAAATCAAAATAACAACACTAGTGTTGGGCATTATGGTGCTAGCCGCAGTTTTATTTTGGCTACCTCCATAGCTTGTCCTCGGACGACCACAGTACTCATGGCGGCATAATTTCAGTTTTGGGGAAGAAGAAGAACAGTAAGGAAGAAGAAGGAGAATAAATGACGTGAAATGACCGTTTTGCCATTATGATTAAATAATTAAAAATGATTCACATTTATCAGGCGACATTTGGCGGGTGATTTGGTCGTAAGGACCTAATGTGTTAAAAATTGCATAGTTACGGGACTAAATTGTTAGTTTTTAAAATTAAGTACTGAAATTAACAAGACCTCTATAGTCATAGGACCAAAAGTGTAATTAATTCTATATAAAAATATACACAATGACTAATCTCCTCGCTGAATTGTATGATAGGATTAATAGCAAAAGTAGACAAACAAACATGGTAATGAATAATATCAAATCCAATAGTAGGTTACAAAAGTCTCAATCAAACGATGTTGGTAGCCACAACTCCACAAATCCAATAGTAGGGACTGTTAACTGGGTACGGGAAAAATTGGATAGAGTGTTGGTTTCAGATGGATGGCGAGATATTTTCCCTCAGGCTCGGGCTTGGTCGGTCGAAGGTAGTAGTAGTGACCACATGCCTTTGCACTTGGTTTTGAATTTGGGTGGGCAAAGGGGGTTTACTCCGCGTCCTCAGTATGAGAACACATGGGGTAAATTAAGGGAGTGTGGGGAGGTGCTGGCGGGAGTTTGGGCTAGAAGCAGGGGTGAGTCAATTGATGTCCAGCTGGGGCGGTGTGGACAGGAATTGTGGGAGTGGGGTAAGCGGCGACAAAAAGGGGAGACTGAGGGGCTGCGAAGCTGCCAACGTCGAATGGCGGTATTAAGGAATAGGGGGGATGAGGAGAGTGTGAGGGAGTTTGGGGAGGTTCAGAGGAGGTACTTGGGAATGGTTCAGGCTCAGAGTGATAAGTGGCAGCAGCGAGCAAAGGAATGGTGGTATAAGGGGGGTGACACAAATAGCCGCTATTTTCATTCTTCTGTGAATGGACGCCGGCGCCGAAATTATATTGCTGGTTTGCGCACTGATAGTGGAAATATGGTGATGGATGAGCAGGGCAAGGCAGCAGTGATGGTCGATTATTTCCTAAATTTGTATAGTACAGAGGAGGGAGATGATCGCGCTGTCGTTGCTTGCGTAACGCCTCAGATTACGGCTGAACAGAATGAAGCTCTAGTTCGCCCAGTTGTGGCTGAGGAGGTGAAGGCGGCCCTTTTTGCAATGTTCCCCGATAAATCACCTGGTTCAGATGGCATGTCCCCCGGATTCTTTCAAACACACTGGAACGTAGTGGGTAATGAGGTAGTAGCCTTCTGCCAAAATTTCATTACTAATTGTTATTTGCCTGCTGCAGTAAATGAGACTCATATTGTTTTGATTCCCAAGAAGAAAAACCCTGATAATATGTCTGATTTTAGACCAATATCTCTTTGTAATGTAATATATCGCATTGTGGCGAAAGTTCTAGCCAATAGGTTGCGGGGGGTGTTAGATTTAATTATTTCTGATGCTCAAAGTGCTTTCATCCCTGGTAGGTCTATTGTTGATAATGTATTACTTGCTTATGAAACGAATCATGCTATGCATCAGGGTAGGGGGGATAAGGGTGGTTATGCGGCTCTGAAGGTGGATATGAGCAAGGCATATGATCGGGTAGAGTGGGGTTTTTTGGAGAGAGTAATGGGTCGTATGGGGTTTTGTAGTAAGTGGGTGAGTTTGATGAGAGAGTGTATATCGACTGTTCAGTATCGGGTTCTGTCTGAGGGGAAGGAGTGGGGGCCAATTACCCCTACAAGAGGACTAAGACAAGGGGATCCGTTATCGCCATGTCTGTTTCTCCTTGTCGCGGAATGTTTGAGTGCTATGTTGAGGGTGGAGGAGGCGTCGGGGGGTTTACACGGGCTTAGTGTGGCAAGGGGGGCTCCAAGTATATCTCATCTTTTCTTTGCGGATGATTGTTTGTTTTTTTTAAGGCAAATAATTTGGAAGCGGGGATTGTGCGAGGGGTTTTAGAGGAGTATGGGTGGGCTAGTGGGCAGCGTGTAAATTTTGAAAAGACTGTTGTTGTGTTTGGTAGTAATGTAGAGAGGGAGGATAAGGAAGCAGTCTGTGAAACATTGGGTGTTCTTGAACAGACTGTAAGGGGGAAGTATTTAGACCTTCCGGGTTATGTGGGGCGACGAAAACGTGAGATTTTGGGCTTTGTGCGTGAGAAAGTGCGGAATAGGATTTTGCATTGGGGCAATCGTTTTCTGTCTAGAGCAGGGCGGGAGGTACTTCTTAAAACGGTCCTTCAGAGCGTCCCTAACTATGCCATGAATGTTTTTCTAATGCCTAAGGGTTTGAGTGAGGAGATTGAAAAATTAATGAATTCATTCTGGTGGGGTTGTGAGGGAGGGAGAAAAGGGGGATACGGTGGAGTACTTGGGCTGATTTGTGTATACCAAAGAAGTTTGGGGGAATGGGGTTTCGAAGGGTAAGAGCAATGAATCTTGCTATGCTTGGAAAACAGGGGTGGAAAATGCTCACTCAGCCTAACTCATTGGTAACTCGTGTTTTTAAGGCTCGATACTTTCCTAAATGTTCTTTTCTTGAAGCAGGAAAGGGATCAAATCCTTCGTTTGTGTGGTCTAGTATTCGGGAAACTCAGGGTCTGTTGAGCAAGGGGGCTAGATGGAGGATAGGGGATGGGAATGGGGTGCGAATTTGGGGTGATCCTTGGTTGCCGGATTCTAGTTGTCCTTATATTTCTACATACTCCAAATCCTGGTTTTACTGATAGTCCCCTTGTTGGGTCTCTATTTCATCCTAATACTACAACTTGGGATGTCGAGGTGGTTCGGGATTTGTTTTGTCAACGGGATGAGTCTTTAATTCTTAGCCTTCCTACCCCTTCAACTACTATGCCGGATATTCTTTTTTGGGGAGGAGATAATACAGGAGTATACACTGTTCGCACTGCTTATAGACTTGTTTCTGAAATTGAAGTTGATGAAAGGGAATTTGAGTGGACAGGAATGTGGTGTCTTAATGTACCCCTAAAATAAAGAATTTTTTCTGGACTTTGTGTACGAACAGGCTGCCCACTAAAGATGTTTTACTTATCAAGAAGGTTAGATGTGATCCTATATGCCCTTTATGGCTTTATGTGGTAATGAAACAATTTAGTATAGCCAAATGATGGACAGCTAGCTGCCCATGAATTAAATATATTAAATTGCTTTATTAATTGTAATTGTAATAAATTCAATTAGTGTGAACCTTCACATGGTGATAGTGACGTGATGATAATATAATATTATTTGATTGAGTCGTCTTTGAGAATATTTTTTCCAACTAATAATATTTTCTTCCAATGTATGCTACCGGTAAAGCTACATTATTAGTTAAATTATTTGGCCGGCAATTCAAGTCTTTGATAATATTTTCTTCCCATGTCACACACGTACAAATGAAACAATTTAGTATAGCCAAATGATGGACAGCTAGCTTCCCATGAATTAAATATATTAAATTGCTTTATTAATTGTAATTGTAATAAATTCAAATTACAAAGTCATGCACTTAGAATAGTATCCTGTCCAATATCCGACTCATTGAGGCTCGAACCCATGACTCTTATTTGAGAGAGTCACTTCATACCGCTTGACCACAAGGTCTCTTTAACTTATATATTTATACCTTAAGTATATTCATTTGCCAAGTGAGAGGTCACAGGTTAGATCCCCCGTGGATGGGGCGTTGGCTCTTTGTGCTTCAGTAGGTTGAGAAAGTATGTATGAACAAATACTACAATGTAACATAGTCAATAGTATTCAAAAAAAAAGTATATTCATTTTCACCATATCGCATTTAGTTTTTTCTTCCTCCTCCATGAATAAATTAATTGTAATTATTATAAAAAATTCAACAACCCATGTTTAATTGTAATTATACTAATATCTGTGTAATTATTAGCTTAATTAACATAATAATTATTAGTCAATTATACTAATATCTTTGTAATTATTATCTTAATTAACATAATAATTATTAGTCAATTATACTAATATCTGTGTAAATTATTAATTATCATAATAATTATTAAGTAATTATACTAATATTGTGCAATTATACATTTATACCATGTTTAATTGTAATTATATTAATATTCATGTAATTAGTAGCTTAATTAACATAATAGTTATTAGATTTTATATAGTAATAGTTTAGGTGGAAAATTGCAAAAGTAGGCTTTTTTTTAATCAAAAAAAAAATTAGCATTTAAATTTTGTATGATTAATTTAGTGCATAAGTATATATATGTATGTATGTATTTTTAAAAAAAAATATTTATGAACACATATTTTGTTAATTTTATAATTTTATTTTCTTAATTATATTTCTTATTTTAGTAATTATAATCAAGGAAACTGCATGTACAAATTAAAAGAATTTATATATTAAATTTGTATGAATTAATATAGTTCGTAACTATATTGAGCATAAATTATTAAAACTATGAATCATTATCATTATTTTGAGTACAATATAATTCATTCTTTAATATAACTTTAGTTCTTTAATATAATTTTAGTTATTTGATGATATTATGAGTATAAATCATTACTATATTATGAATATAAATCATTACAACTATAAATCATTATCATTATTTTAAGCTTAAATCAATACAAATATTAATCTTTACTGTAATTTAAATATAAGATTGAAAATATATACAATTAAATTTTAATAAAATAAAATTATTTCAATTTTAAAATTTTTGAACTAAAATACAAACAAATAAATTTAAAGATATCTACAATATGAAGATATTAAATTAAATAGAATACTTCAATTCTATCTAATTAGAACAAATTTCACATATCAATTTCTTACTTGAAGTTTTCATTTTATTTTATTAAATATAAAATTACGCGTAGATAATAGGTAAACAAGTCATTTTTGGTTCAATTGCAAGATTTTGCATTGTTTCGGGATCCAATTGTAATTTTTTTTTTAAAATCTAATAGCTAATTGCATATTCCGGTGTAATTCGATGACATATTTGACGCTTATTCGAAAACAAAATACATACAAATATCATAGGAGCGAGAATGCTTGGAAATATATATATTTATATGAAGGGTTTTATAAGGGTATTTTTAGAATAATAAAAGTAGTTATTCCTAATGGGTTAGGAATAACTTATACAATAGTGGCATTATACTGGAATGACTATTCTCATTGCAAAGAGAATATCTCATTTCATGGAATATAATTCTATTCATTGCTATAAAATTAAACCAAACAACAAAATAGATTTATCTCGCGAAATGATATTCCAATTTTCTCAAACTGCATAATTCGTAGATCAAAATTGTAACATCACATCAAAGTACATACAGTTTTTTTTTTAAATGTGTTTTAGCTACTTAATCATATAACTTTATTCGTTTTATTCAAATGTTTTCAATAATAAGATACGGCTTCCTCTATCTTTACAAAGGGAATATCTCATTCAATTCCATAGAATTTTATTCCTTGTTGTAAAATACATAATAGATCAGACTTTTTCTACATAATGACATTCCATTCTTAACGTATTCCACGAACTAAAGTACCAAACGCCATGTAAGAAGATTGTATGGTGTATTTTTTTTTTTTTTTTTTTGCAGCACGTTGGAGTTGAAAAAGGCAGCACATTGGACATGCACCTGTCGCGTGAGAAATTTGAATTTCATGGACGACTACACTCACCTCTATCTCCAAAGCTCTCCAAAGCTGCAAACGAATTGACTCTACTGAGGCTTGAACCCACTCTCATCATTCATGTGGGAGTGTGAATTGGAACACCGGGTGCCACTAGACCACAAGGTCTTTGACACCAAATTCATACTTAGATAAACTTTTTTATCTTAACAAGAATTATTCAGATTCACAGTTCATCTCTTTTGTGAAGATCGACAAACAAATCAATCGCATTTTGAAGTTGTGGTTTTAGATCTACTGCTCAAGGCAACTCTATGACTAACCCTTGGAGTAGAAGGTCAAGTGTTGAAGATCGGAGATGACATCCGGATCGAAGGAACACTGACTAGCTAGTTTAATTTACCGTGCTTGGTGGATACATTGTAATCAATTTCACTTGTATTTTGTGACAAAGAATACTATTGAAAACCTCCTTGGACGTTAAGGAGAACAGTGAAGTAGTCAGTTGCCGAACCACTATAAAATTCTCTATATTTATACTTTTACATTCTGCACTTAATTTCCATGTGATTGGATCATAGACACGCACGCATGCTTTAAGTTATTTAAAGCGTAAAAACGCGTTACAAATTTTCTAAAAGTCTTTTAGTTTGTTGCCTATCACCTATACTCAGTTAGTGATAATCTCTAGCAGGTTTGAAAATTGTTTTAATGTAAAATTTTGAGAAAGTCTATTCAACTCTCACCCCACCTCCACCCCACCACTTTCTAGACTTTTTATCAATCTGGGACCAACATAGATCGATGCACAAAAATAACAAGTTAGATGTATTTAATTGTAACTTTTTAATGTTCGGGGGTATAATTACTTTTTCATATTAAGTTCAAGCTAAAGGGCTTATTTGACCCCTTTTTTTTTCCTTAGATAAATTTATTGAACAAGATTTTTAATATTAAATATCAATAATTTTTAATAGATGGAAGGAGTAAGTAAGCTTTAATTTATTTTCTGGACAATTTTGTTCAACCAATATTTGAACAAGTCTTTTATATATAATATTTTTAATGAGTGATGATACATTCCCTCCTTAATAGAAATAAAAAATTCTTGATAGCAAACAAATGAAACAATACACAATTACACATAAATAATGATATAGAATAATAAATTAAACTTCAATAGTTTACACCATTCCACAATATGTGTGACAATACAATGACAATAATATAATATACAATAGTAGAAGACTCTTGATAGCAAAGCAAAGCTTTATGAATCCTTTATTCAAGTGAAAATTAAAAAAAGCAAACTCCAAAATTTATTAATCACTTGAAGCAAACTCGTAGAAATGACCAAATTGCAAACCATGTTATCCTGTGGAAAGAAGTAACCATTAAACACATCAAACTTTATATGTATCAAAAGCCGTGATACTAATTCAATAGAGAACAAATATAAATATATTTATAATGCATGCCCTTAAAAGATTAAATGTGATAGCATTAATAATAGTTGGTATAACCCAATGGGGTAACTCAAGTAACAAGTGAGCTGTCTTTGTGCAGTGGGAAAATATTTCGGGCGTTAAACTGATGGAAAAAGACCAAGAACACTTTGTAGATTTACCAAAAACAAAAAACAAAAAAACAAACAGAGAGAGAAAAGACAAACTAACCAAGGTGAATATCAACGGTTTTGTATGCATAATCATCCTTGCGCATAACATTAATTTCTTGGGCAGAAGACACAGCAGAAGGGGAGCAATTTCGTAACTCAATTGACTCCAGCGTGATGATATCTGCAAAACCAATTGGAATCGCTTTCAAGTTGATACACCTTTTAAGAACAAGGCGTTCAACACAAACAAATTGTTCATCTCCGTCGATTTCCCAGCGAACAAGGTTTCTAGCTTCGAGGAACAAGAATTTTAGTTTTTCAAATTTTCCCTTGGTGGGTTCCCAATCCGAATCATTGGAGGCTTCTTTCAGCTTGAGAGATTCAAGATTTGGTAACATGCTAATTATGTTTAATTCTCTCCACGCCAAACAAGTTCTCTTCAATTTCAGTTTCTTGATGTTAAGGCAATGTGACAAAGAATTCAAATTTTGGAAGCCTGACACTGAGCCTTTCCGGAATGCAACCATTAACATCTCAAGCTTATCCAAATAATCAAGATTACCAAGGTTATAAGAGTCCAATACTACCCCATTTGGATTTGATTCATCACATTCACAAATAATCCCCAACTTTTTTACATTCGGAATCCTTAAAAAGACTTCCTTTGTACAATGTTCTAAACTCAACCAATAGAGTGTGTGCAAGCTATGTTTGACCTCACTAGGAGGATCCACTGAAAGGGAATAGCTAACCTCGACATGCCTTAGCTGTGGTGATTTCCAAATCTCAGACGACAAACGCTTATTATTGCTTGTTCTTGTCTTAGACATGATAAGCGTTTGCAAATTCGGATTAGCTGACACTATGTGCTCCAAATCTTCAACCCATTGCGTTAAAGATAAGTATCGCAAACACACTAAATCTTCGAAATTCTTTCTTGTGAGGGATGGATAAGATGGAACAAAGGACGGAGAAGGAACAAAAGCCAAAACTCTTATCAGTTTGGAATTAACAAACATTTCAGGATTTTCATGAAAGAAAATGGAGCGAAGATTGTTTGTACGGAATAACACATAATAGTCAAAGCTGTGTGTATATAAACTCAACCAACGACTCGAGTTTGCAAACACATCTAATGGCAACCCTAAATGCTGTCGAGTATTTACAGCACAAAAAATACCCTCTTTTTGAGATTCTCCTACACAGAAGGTATGCAAGGCACCGTGCATCCTACAGGTCTTAATTTGGCCATTAGAACTTCGGCTATGAATTAAGACAAGACTTCTATCAATAAGCTCTTGTAAATACCTGTAAGCTTGATTTTCTGACACCGCAAAACCCTCCACAATCCATAACCTAACAAGGGTTTTAACCAAGATTTCACTGCGCTTTGGGAAGACTCCAAAATATAAAAAGCACACCGTCAAATATTGCGGCAATTGATTGTAATTGAGAGTGAGGTCATTGCGATCTAAAATCCCTAACGACTCTAACTCCTTTTCAATCTTCTTCCATTCTTGTTCTATGTTGTCGCATTCAGATAGACGTTTGGTTACCGTCACAATTGATTGTGCTAACCCCTCACATTTTTCCACAAAAGCCTCTCTAATGTTTTCAAATGTGGACATCATACTCTTTTTATTGTGTGGAAGGGTATGACAAAAGAGTACCCAACTTTCTTTTGGATCTAACAAAGTCATGTAATGGATATAGTCGGCATTGCCTCTAGCATAGGAACCATCAAAGTGCCTAGTGGTTAGCAATATGCAACTTCCATTCCCATCATTAGGAAAATATCGGTGGATATCATCCCAAGCTAAATGGTTCAATAAGTTATCCAACACAATCACATACCTCTTGCCGTTCAAGCACTTGCGTAGCTGATTTGCTAGATCAGCAGTAGTGGTAGTGATGATTCCCTCTTTGGTTTGATCATTTGATTCTGCTACATTGATGGATCGAAGGAGGTCGCTTAGCATTTGTGTCTTGTCCAATTCGGGACGCATAGTAACGCCTCCTCGTACTTGGAAATGCGACAGAAGTGCTGGGTCGGTATATATGCTTTTAACTAAAGTAGTCTTTCCGATACCCACCATTCCAACGATTGGGATAAGCCCTAGCTCTGAGGAGCCACGTAAGAGCTTGTCCTTTATCACGTCACAATCCCGGCCACGACCGATCATAAAAACCTTTTCCGGGGAGCGCCACCAGGATCCCTCCGACGATTGAACATTCTCAGAACGGGAAGCCACCGCCGGTTGAGTTTTAAGCCCTGTATGGTAAAATAGTTAGTCTATCAATCAATATAATTTTGGTTTATTTGGTCACTATTAGCTATTTGACTTGGTTAAAAAATTAATGTAAGTGTTTGGTTAATAAACTTTTTGTAACTCCAAAATGCTAAAATTCAAAAAGTTGCTCAAAACAACTTTTTCAATTAGCTTTTTGAAAAAAAAGAAATTATACGAAACATCTAGCAACTAACAGCTAATTTACCAAACATTTTTCTACAATCAGCTAATATTATCAACTAGTTATACTCTCTAACCCAATCAGCTAACGGTCATTTACCAGAGAGGGTCTTAATGGTGTCCACATCAGCTTCACTGCTTATAGTGGTGTTGATAATGTTGGACAATTCAACTGCGTTTTGTGTGGCTTCTTGCACGGCCTGATGGAGTGCCCGAGAAGCTTTTTCTGCCTGGTGTTTGGCTAGAAGGAGAGAGTGTAGTTGTGTTTCGATTTGGTCTTCGGCTTTGAGTGCAAAGTCTCTGATTTTGGTCTTCAGATGTTTGATTGTTGGTGCTGAGCCACCACCACTAGGCTTCTGCAGAAAGGCTTGGAAGTGAGATAACTGACTCTGAAAGGCCTGCAAATAAGAAAGATTTTCAGCATCAAGAGACACCCTTGGGGCGGATTGTAAGAGCTCTAGCCGAATTGTTTCCATGAGAGAAGTTAAAGCAACAAATGCCATCTCTCTCTCTCTCTTTCTGTCTTTTTCTCTCTCTATGAATGTGATTGGAAATTATGTATTGCTATTGCTGACAACAATGGCTTCAAACTAATATACCATTTTCGAAAAGTAGTCATACTTGATATTCCACATGACACATGCGATTAATTAATGCTGTGTTCTATCCATGACAATGAGTTCGAATCTTATCAATATCTCTAGGTCGAGCTCGCCATACATAGGCTATGTTTGGCAAACCTAGCTGAAAAGGTAGCTGAAAGCTAAAGAGTAGCTGAAATCTGAAAAGCTGTTAAGTAGCTATTATGCTTAAAAGTGTTTTTTAAATTTAGCTTTTTGATAAGCTGATAAATGTAAAATGACATCTTCGTATACAATTTAAATAATTTTAAATTTAAATAGGTTTGTTTATATATTAAGATATAAAATAATAAAATCAATATATTTAAATAAAATATAAAGTTCTATATTTGAAAATATATAAAGTAAAAAAATGTTTATAATTCATAACATTAATTCATACAAAATTAATGTTTAAACACAAATGTCAAACTGAAATTACAACCAAACATAATGAAAAGAAAAAGTTAAAAGGGTTTAATTGAGAGAGGTAAAAGATGTCATTTATTTAAAATAATAAGGATAAAAATGGAAAAAAGTTAAAAAGCTACTAGCTTATTTTTTAAAAGCTACCCCAAGTAGCGTTTCAAAATAAGCTCTTATTTTAAGCTACTAGCTTATTTTGAGAACATTACCAAACAGAGCTTATAGATTATTAGTAGCTTAAAATAAGCTATAAGGTCCTAAATAAGCTCTGCCAAACAGAGCCATTATCTTCCTAGTAAGGCTTATTTCTCGTGTGTAATTTGCGAGCTATTACATAAGAGAAGGAATCCTCGAATAGTTGTTGGACGCTATTTCATTATTGTCATCAGGATTGATTGATATGTTTTTTAATTTAAACGTAACAACCATGTTTGGCATCTTGGTGAACCTCATTCATTGTCTAATAATATTTTTTATTTAGGTTGAAAAAAAAAAAATGCATCCTATAAACTAGCCCCGAAGAGTTGCCCAACTTGATAAATTAAATTCATCAGGAGCTGTCACGTGAATATACTAGACAACTAGTTATATTATATTGTTTGTGATGGTAAAAAATATTATCAAAGACTTGGTCAAATAATATTATCATCACCATGGGAAGGTTCACACTTAGGTAGGTAGTAAAGTTGAACCATGAGTCCATGACCATGTGAAGGTTTGCATATACTTAGGGTGTGTTTGGTTGACACAAAAGAAATGGAATCGAAATAGGAATCAAATACAATACTTCGTAATGGTAATAAGTTTTGGTGAAAGTATTTTGCATATTTGATAGTATGGTGGAATTAGAGTGATTACTAATATTAGGCAAAAACTTGTGTGAGACCGTCTCACGGGTCTCAATCCGTGAGGCGAGTCAAATTTTTTATTAATGAGGTCAAAGATCGAACCCGTCTCATGGATTAATGAGACTCGTGAGACGGTCTCACACAAGTGTTACCCATAATATTAATGTTTGGTTATGTATGACGCTATAATGGAATAAAAGTTTAAAAAATACAAAAATAAAAATTAAGGCAATTGATCCTAATATAATGACATTCAAAGCACCAATATGAATATAAAAGATCAAAACAAAAATCTAAAAGCACTAATCCAAACTTAAAAATCATATTACCAATAAGATGGAATGATACCCATTTTTAATTGAAGCGGTAATCAAATCTCATAGTTGTGTTTTTAAAAAGTTGTCAACCAAACATTAACTATAAATTTGATTCACATTCCTGATATGTAAACCCATAAACCAAACACACCCTTAATATTAGAAATTTTTTACCATTTGAAATGATTTAACACTTACCGCCATGCTACTTCCCTGACCTCATTTTTCCTGAAATTGTTAAAAGGCTCCTGTGATTGTGGTGGAAGGCTTTGATAAGGAGGCTCAAACTATATAAAGGATGGTCTTACTACTGAAAAATCAGATGACATGACTGCAATTTCAATTGTTGGAACAACTGGATTGGGCAAAACTACATTGACCAAAATGGTATTCAATTTACCAAACAAACCAATGATTACAAGAACACGTGAGAGCAATCACACTAGTGTTCTATTCACGGTTTTTGAGGATGAGATAGCCACATGGAGGAGAGAGAAGGCTAGTGAGAGAAAATTAAATTCTTTATGCAATTTATGGTTGTTCAAACCTTGTTCGTTGACATGTGGCCAAGGAAGCAACCTTTATCGCGCACAGCTAGCCTGGCGTTGGACAATTTTTTATTTTGGGGTGTTTACCTGTTTGTGTGAGATTTAATTTTCTTTTTTTTTTTTCAAATTACTTTTCCTAACAACCAGAAAGGCAGTAGAATATTGGTAACAACACGTATTTTTGAAGTAACTAATCATGTTAATTCTAAAAATACTCTACACGACTTAAAATTTTTAGAGCACGAGAAAAGTTGGGAGTTACTACAAACCAAAAAAAAAAAAAGTTTTTCGCAACGAAACTAACATGTCCTAAGCATCTTGTATCTAGTGGGAGAAGCATTCCAAAGAAATGCAGTGGGTTACCACTAGCAATAGTTGTGATTGCCGGTGCCTTTAATAGGAGGTTCAGGGAACAAACCATCAAGTGAGCATATCCGCTCTCTTCTAACATCTACCAAACTTAAAATTCCCAAACAACACTTAGCAGCTATTCCGAAATCCTATCAGTGAGTATGCCCAAAATTTGGGTTAGTAATACTGATGACTGATCGAGTACAATTTGTTGCATGTTACAGAGTATTATACAAATATACATATTAATCTTGCAATTTAAACATTGAATTTGGCAAATTATACCATTGACCAAGTTCCTCCTTACATTATAAAACTCAGGTCTAAAATGACATTCAAATTATACTGCAGTTAACATATTATGTATCTGCAATTATCATGTGTTTATAATTACATATGGCCCTGTTTGGTAAGTGGTTGTTAGTTGATTGGGTTGGCTGTTTGGGTTAGAAGGTATGAATTGTTGATAACATTAGCTGATTATAGAAAGTTGTTTGATAAATTAGTTTTGATATAATTTCTTTTCTCAAAAAACTAATCGAAAAGACTGTTTTGAGTAGCCTTTTGAATTTTAGCATTTTGGAGTTACAAAAACCTTATTAACCAAACAACTAATAGTGGTCAAATAAGCCAAAATTGGCTGATAGGCTGATTATTTACCTAACAGGACCATTATGTGTTTTTATTTAATATATTATGTACATTCAATTTATTTATAAACACCATATAATTTTTTGGACCATTAACCACAATACAAGGTGAACTCTAATCCATGATATAACAATCAAGAAAATTCGTATGCTTTTAAGGCCGCAAGTAAATTTAAACAAAAGCCCAATTCATTACGGAATGTAAGCATTTCTCAGTTAAAAACAAACCAAACTGTCAACTAATAACAACACAACTGTTCTGTCAACAGTTAGAAAACATTTACACATTGAAATCTTCTCACAACACTCCAACATTAACCATTCAGAAGAACATTGCAGATGAGATATGTTCATGCCACCAATTATTTGTTGTGCAAGAATACTGCCACTTAGAACAAATGTCTGCAAAGGTTAATTTTAAGAAAGAAAAATGTTACTTTTGAAGAACAAAGCACTCTTTATCATAAAAAAGTGCAAAACAAAAGCTATATATACTAACTTGAAAATATATCAGATAAAAAAGTAAAACTGACCTGTGTAGCAATGTGATAGAGCAACGGAGTTGAAATTACTGATCAGGAGGATAGATAGAGAACACAAATGTACCGCTTCTCTCTGTATTCTCCTTTTCTTGTTTCTGTTTAAATATCTCGCGAGCAGAAATACTTGCTCTAGTGTTTGTACAGAACAACTCGACCACTCTGAGGCTTTCTATTTCAGCAAATGAAGGCGGGACAGCGTCAAGATTAGCACAATGTCTCAGATGAAGATATTTTAGTACTGGAAAGCTATTCTTGGAAGCTGTCCAGGATACCAAGTCTGTTCTTCCCATGCGCAAGAGCTGCAAATGCTTAAAAGAAACATTGCTTAGATCCAAAAACTCGCCCCTAAAAGCGTTTTCCTCCAACTTTAGGATCTCGAGTTCCTCGAGAGATCCCAGTATATACATGTCCTTCCACTCAAATGATGTGCTCGACAATGTCAACTTCCTTAGCTTGCGAGGGAACTTCTCAGCACGAGGAATGCTTCGCAACTTGCTAGCCTGACCAATGGCAGCATCATGCAGCAACTTTAGATTTTCGAGGTGATCCAATGAGCGAATGTTATCGAACAAACAGCTCCCTCCCCTGCTCTCTAAAAGCTCTGACAAATTCCCGCGAATTCCCAATTTCTGAAGATTGGGGATTCGAGCAAAGATCTCCTCGGTGCAACTACTTGGCGATATTGTGGATAGTGTTTGTAAGTCCATAGCTAAAGAGCTAGGTTTGCTGCTTTTCGAAGGAGGAGGAAGCTGTGCAGAAGCATTGATGAGAACATGCCTTAGTTTTGTCAGGCTCCAAATATCCGCCTTAACTTCAATTGTATTCTGTGATGTCTTGAACACAAGAGTTTGCATATTCCAAAGATTGTTGAATTGTTTGGGGAGGATTTTGAGGTCAGTTGAGATAGCTAGGTACCTAAGATAATACAGATGATAAAATTCTTTGGAAAGGACTTGAAATTTGAGGTACTCAATATCCAATACCCTAAGAGTTGGGAAGGCTTTTGGGATGGTTGTCCAGAACTCATTTGAGACTTCAACTTCTTTTGAGGATGATGATAAGAAAGATCTGATATTTTCTCCAGATGGCTTTTTATCTGAAGCAAGGAACTTCATAATGAGAGAATGATGGACACAAAGGCGACGGTAATTACTACTATTGGTCTCCAATCTGTTACCATCTACGCTGTGGAAGAGATTTTTCTTGCCTGCTTCAGATTTGCAAAACTCGTGCAACGTGTCATGGATACGACATGTTTTAATTTGACCATCTGCTCTTCGGTTCAATACCATGAGAAGATTCCTGTCAATGAGATCTTTCAAGTATTTCTCGGCTGTACGCTCCAAGTCCAAGGTGTATCCTCCCTCCGTGGGTGGAATGAACCCCTCGGCTATCCACAAGCGCATCAACTTCCAGGAATCAATATTGTGCCCTGTCGGGAATGCAGCAAGGTAAAGAAAACAATCTTTCGTGTAGAAAGGCAAATGATCATAACTCCACTTCACTAGCTCATGATAGCTTTGCTTTTCTCGATTAATCTCAGCAAAGGGATTATCAGCTACTTGTTTCCACTCAACAGACGTGCTGTTTTTGTTCAACACACCTGCAATCACTACCACCGCGAGTGGTAGTCCTTTGCACTTTATAGCTATAAGTCTCCCGCACTCGTTCACTTCATGAGGACAAGTTTCCTTGCGAAAAACCTTCGTCTTTAGCAACTCCCAACTTTCATCATTTGTTAAAAATTTCAAATGGTGGGGATTACTACCCGAATCTGCATGTGAAGCTACATTCTCATGCCGAGTTGTTAAAAGGACTCTACTACCTTTCATGTTTCGAGGAAAGGCGGATTTCAGATGGTCCCAGTCTTGCTGGCTCCACACATCATCAACCACAATGAAATACTTCCCGCCCTCTAAAAACTCCTTCACTTTATTAGCTAACAGTTCATCTGACAAATCATGGTAGTCTTTTGTCTTCTTGGTGAAATTACTCAGGATGTCAAGGAATATTTGCCTTCTACTAAAAGTTTTTGAGACATATACCCAAATTCGAGTAAAAAACTCATATTGAAGTTGAGTATCATTAAACACCATTTTGGTCAAAGTGGTCTTGCCAAGCCCAGCCATCCCCACAATTGAGATGACCATCATTTCATTGGTTTTATCAAGAAGACGATCCTTTATAGTTTTCGCCTCTTCATCAAACCCCACAACATCATCTTCTTCCACAACAGGAGCCTTGTTAAAAATTTAAGAAAATTAAGTCAAGGAAAAATGAAATGTTGACTTCAATATGACACCATTTCATTAAGATGCTATGTTTATCCTTAAAGTACAAGGGTGAGTCTCCAACGTCTCACGAATTATTATCCGTAAGACAGGTCCGGTCAAAATGGAAATATAATACTTATCTAGAAAATGTAATACTAATCAACAAGTGTAATACTTTTAGGGGCCGTTTGGTTCGGGTAATCTCAGATTACCTAGGTAATCTGAGTCTGGTAATGTTATATTACCTTGTTTGTTTCAAGTTATGAGATTACCTGGTAATGTTATATTACCTCAAAGCTGACGTGGCGGTAATGTTTCAAGGTAATGTGATTACCCCCGTTTTTTTAGGTAATCTAAGATTACCTTGGTTATTCCAATTTTGCCCTTGTTAACTAATCCTTATATAATAATAATAATAATAATAATAATAATAATAATAATAATAATAATAATAATAACAACAACAACAATAATAATAATAATAATAATAATACTAACACAATAACATATATAAAATAAATATCTGTTTATATAATCAAATATACATGTGTGTATATTTATATATTTATTATTTTAATATTAAGCATCAATACATTCATACATATAAATAAATAAAAATACACACAATAAAGGCACACAAATAAATAAATAAATAAATATATATATATATATATATATATATATATTAAAAGGACATTATAGTAAATTGTCCCATATAACCTAAAATATAACCCTTAACCAAACAAAGTAATATTATATTCCACAATCCAAACCAAACACATCAGGTAATCTTACATTCCCGAAATCTTACATTACCTTCCTGGAGGTAATCCTATTACCTGGGGTAATCCAAGATTCCGTGAACCAAACGCCCCCTTAGGAAAAACGTCATCTTACGGATAAGGATCCGTGAGACATAGTCTCATAAGAGATTTTGCCAAAGTAAAAACCAAACTACTTATTAATTGACATACTAGTCCCTCCAAACTTGATATAATGGTAATAAGTTAACTCTTCATCTTATGCCTTTTCCACTTCTTTGAGCATTTTAAATAGGTTTTATGTTACTCTATTAATGTGAAAAGGGGAATGGTAAGAAGCCAAGTGCGATGACTATAAACAAAGTTTTTCAAAAAGCTTGTTTAAATCAACTCCATATTTCTTTTCTTTCTTTCTTTTTTTTTTTTTAAAAAAAAAGTCAATAGGGTATTTGATAGCACTAGAGATAACAATTGAGTATCACGGCAATAAATTTAAAGTTTTGTCTAATGAGCTAAAAGAAACTGAACAATGACAAACAAATAAATGAATTCTAATTTTAATTCCTAGCTCGACTATTACATCTTTCCACTTTTAGCTCATAAGTTTAACATTAATCAAATTTAGTCTCCAATTAATGAACATTGTGTCGCATTTAAGACTAAACGTGAAAGGTGAAAACCACAATACTTGAGAAACCAAAACAAGAATTAGCTCAGAACAAATTGTATAAATAAATAAGATAAAATTAATCAATTAATTTAACTCCAAATTTCACACTCATTAGTGAACTAAGAAATAATCTGCGGAGTTATTTAATCCTATTCTGAGCTTTCAAAAATATAATTTCCATGTCAACGCAAAAAATAGTAAAACACATTCCCAATTTGAATATAAACTATTTATATAAAGGCAAAAACTTGTGTGAGACCGTCTCACAATGAGACGGGTCGGGTCGGTCGGGTCAAGATGAAAGTGTAACACTTATATGAACAAATGTCATACTTATATGCTCAAATGTAATACTAATCATGAATAAGATTTTTGTTACTTATAAGGGTAAACTAGTTTTATACGCGCATTGCGCGAATGGTTAATGCCCAATGTTTATATTTAAATAAATATTTGAAAGTATATCAATGCAAGATTATATAGGAGAAGTTTATACATGAGTAATTGAATGTCGAATTTTTTTATTTAAATATCTAACTCAAAGTATATGAATCCAAGATAATATAGAAAATTCATTATAATTATTACTAAAATAAATGTTCGCAACCCTGTAAAATCGATAGTCTAAATATTTGGTCTAAAAATGATAGTCTAAATAAATACTACTTTTAATTATAATTTTTCTAAGTGTTCTTAATTCTCTTTTGAGTAACAGTGTCATTGTCTTCATCTTTACTATTTGTTCTCTTCCTTTTTGTTGGTAGTGTGTTATTTGCAATTCGGATATTGTTGGTAGCATAGATGACAACGTCATGCAATGAGATTATGATATAGGAACTATGAACTTTTCCTTTAGGTGTTTTGTTTGGAGTTCATTTGGTTCAACCATTATTGTTGAATGAGTTATTGTGGATAAAGAAATCCCTAATTTAAGAAAAAAGATTAAATAAATTAATAAAAATTTGAAAATTTAAAAGATTATGTATTCCAAAGATATTAAAAGGTAGTTTATCGCTTCAATTTGCTGGGTAATGAGTTATTTGAATACTTTCATTGTAACATATCAACCAAGTAGCTAATATGATTGGTTTCAAACTATTCTTTTTTATTTTTTTCATGGTATTAAAGAAATACATATGTATCATTTTTTGGTGTAACTACTAATTTATTTAATTCAATAAGAGTAAAATAGAGTGATTCCGCTTCAATTTGTTGGGTTATTATTTGAGTACTCTCTTTGTCAACCAATCCCCAAGTAGTTAATATAATTAGCTTCAAATTATTTTAAATTTTTTTTCATAGTATTAATAAAATACTTGGTAAATAAATATATAACATTGTTTTGTACTATAACTTTGATATTTAATTATAAGATATTGTAAAAATAAGATAATGGGCAATGTAATGAATATCAATTGATAAATTTGAATGTAAAGAATCTTTGCATGAGAGAAAATAAAGACAATATAACTAATGAAATTATTTCTCTTATTTAATTTAATTTTTTGATAATGAATAATTTTTTCAAATAAAGATATTGTAGACACATAATTCTAAATTAAAGAAATAGATATGTATCATTTTTTGTTGTAGCTACTAATTTAATTAATTTAATAAGAGTAAAATAGAGTGCGAAACTTAATTATGTCAAATTTGATTGAGATAACCTTTCTTATATAAATTAATGGGTAAGTTAAAAGTTAACGGAATATTAACGAAGAAGAGAATATTTAACGGAAAACTTAACGGATAATCATAAAAGTAAGGTTAAATTAGGTAATCTCTATTAATAATATTAATTTGAATTATCTTAACCATCTATTTGATTAAATAATTCATCTGAACCATCCATTTGATTAAATAATTTGACTGCCATTTTTTCTACCCATTTTAGGTCTAACTCTCTTTGGCTCTTATTAGTATAGTAAATGTAATACTTTTAAGGGAAAATACAATACTTTTACATTTTGATTTAAAAGTATTACATTTTTCCTCAAAAGTATTATATTTGCCCTTATAAGTAAGGGGCATTTGTCAACATTACTTATTATGAAAAATGTATTACTTTTTTTCTTATAAGTAACAAAAATTGTATTCTTGATTAGTGTTATATTTGAACATATAAGTACGACATTTGCACATATAAGTATGACATTTGCATGGTGCTTTGACCCGACTCGACCCGTCTCACGAATAAGGATCCGTGAGACGGTCTCACACAAGTGTGACCCTTATATAAATACTACCTCCGTCCCAAAATGGTTGTCTGGTTCGTTTAACGAGGTTTGACTGAAGTAATTTTTAATCCAATTTTTCATAATATTAAGTTTAGCATTAATATATAAAATTTATATATTTAGAAACTACATTAAAAGTACTATTAAACACAAAAAAAATTAAATTTAAAAATAATAAAAAATTACTAAAGAAAATAAGCAAAAAAAGAAAGAGTTTGTTTGACCAATAAATAGTAAATAGGACAGGTAAAATGGGACAGATGAAGTAATATAACTCAAATCAATTAATAAAACGCAAAAATTTCGCACTCATTAGTGAACCAAGAACCCAATTTCCAAACTATAATCCTATTAAATCTTATCTTAAGCAATACACAAAATATAAGCAAGTTGGTCAGGCTATTGACTTGATAACAATATAATTTCCATGTTGGCATAAGAATTAGTAAACTATAATCCCATTTTGAATATTAATTGTTTAGATAAATAATGTAAAATAAATTAATAAATAAAACCCCCAAATGTCGCACTCATAGGCAACTAAGAACCCAGATTTCAAACTAATAATCTAATTGCATGCCATTTTAGGCTTTCCAAACTACAATTTCCAAGTTGACACAAAATTTAGTATAATAAAATGTCAGTTTGATTATAAATTGTTTAATTAAATTAATTAAAATATCAATTAATAAAACCCCCAATTCAAATTCTACCATCATTAGTGACCTAAGAACTCATATTTCAAACTAATAATCTAATTCAATCCCACTCTGTAGCTTTCCAACTTATAATTTCAAAATTGACACAAAAAACTAAAGATTATTGAGACCTAAGAACTCAAAAAATCTGTATATTGCGAATTGTGATATACCTTTCTTTGGAGGAACAACTGAGCTTGGTTTGGATCACGTTGGAGCTCCCTAAGGCCAGAATCGTGATCCTGTCTAATCTTCGCCACTCTTCCTTTAATGGCATCTATCTGCTTCGCAGCATCGCTGGCCTTCGAATAGTAAGCAACCTTATCCAAATACCTCATCACCGTACCTTTGGATTTGTGCTTCCTGGTGTCGACTAGGTATTTGTCGATGGCGTCCTCGGCTTCGTTGACCACGCTCCGGATCTTGTCCACCACGTCCCTCAGGACATCGTTGTCGTTGCTGCTTTCGTGCTTCGATGCTTGCTTGAGTATGGCGTGGAACGAGTTGAGGTCGCTCACTAGCTCCTCCACGTGGTCTCTGATGCCGAGGATTAGCGTCGCGTTCTCTTCCACGACTTGCGCTAGCCTGTTTACCAGTAAGCTAATGGCTGCGTCCGCCATTTTTTCGTCTGAAGAAGTGAAGGTATAACTGATAACAGAGATAGAGAAGAGAGAGAAAGAGAGAGTGAGTGAGTGAGTGGAGGTTTGAGTTTTGGAATTGTGTTTTTTGAAACTAAGTTTTGGAATTGTTGATATATATAGAAGTTGATAACTTGATATATATATATAATAAGAAATGTTGCAGTGCTAAGAAAGCGTGTCCTGCTCTTTTCTCAGTAATTTAACATCAAAGATGGAAGAAGTTTACTGTTGACCAATTAAATTAGTGGTCCATATTCCAAAGTACGATTCTTTTTTAGTTCCTATAATTAATTAAAAAAAAATGCCACTTCTTGCCATTACTATATCCTCTGTACCCAAGTCCAAATTAAAAAAAAAAAAAAAAATTGCACTTTTCATCTCTAAGTTATAGGGTAATTGTAGAAGTCGTCCTTAAGTTATCATTTGTGCTGTGCTTTTCATTCTTAAGTTATTGAAATTAAAAATTCCGTCCCTAAGTTATCATTAGTTGCACTTTTCGTCCCTAACTTAAGTAAAAATATTCTTTTAATTGTATTTATTTATGTTCTCAAAAAAAAATTATATTTATTTATAATTGTGTTAACATATTATGTACACTCTACATGTACACAATCCATTAAGTAAAAATATACATAATATGTTAACAATAGGTCCAGCAAATCTACAATATATATATATATATATATATATATATATATAGTGGATACTGATTTACGATATAATTTGCACACTTATTGTTGTAGTAAGTTTAGAAAATTCATTTTTTTATATCCTGTAATAATTATATTTCAAATTTAAAAATTTCTTGAAAAAAATTATATATTCATATCTTCTGTCAATTATGTCTAATTATACTATATAATCCTAACAATATTTCAATTTTTTATTTAGATATTTAATTCATACCTAAAAAATGTTTAAACATATTTTTATATATGTAGAATTTTTATAATTCAATTTTAAACTTTTAGTTGCATAAAGTATACCTGTTGATAGAGTTAATATTCAATTTAGTCATCGACTATAGTATTTTTTTAAAAAAACTTAGTTCTAAACGACTTTTTGTGCTTAATTAAATTCTCGACTTGACGGTTTTCTCAATTGAGTCAATCCTTTTCTACTAATTCACACATATATGTTGTTATCAATATATACATATTAATAACATATATTAATATGCAATAGCAATGAATAGGCCCATTGACAACATCCGAAAAGAACATTGGATAAAATGCAAGTGTTCAAGATGGTCAAAGCTTTCAATCGTGCACATGAACCCAGAGGCAACCTCAATGCAACTGAGGATAATTTGGGTAAATGGGAACCTCCCAATGACAACAAGGTGGCTCTTAGTGCGGTGGGGATGAACAGTGTAGCGCCATATTTGATGTGTTATTTTTCTTCCCATTTTGCCCCTTGCTTTTTTTCCTTTTATGTCCTTTATTTAGTTAAGGTATTTTTATATTTTGTTAAATTGTTAAATATAAATTTTATATTATTAAAATTAAATTATATCACTTGAAAGATCTCAACAAGACGATTAAAATAAGACTAATATTAAACATAGATTGATTAAAAATAAAACTACATTAAGCATAATTTTAACAAAATTAAAGCAAATTACATCTAAAATTATTTTTTTTTTGAACATAATTGTGAACATAGAGTTATAAAATTGTGAACATAGAGTTATGAAATTGTGAACATAGAGTTATAAAATTGTGAACATAGACTCGGATCCACCTTGCAAAGTGAACCCGAGTCTATAACAAAATTTGCCTCCTTACTGGAACTCGAACATATAACCTCTCATTTAGAAAAATCACTTCGTGTCGCTAAACCACAATGCCATTGATAAGGAAGTACATCTATTTAGAAATTGATTTTCACAAACACAAGTACACAAACACAAACACAAATTGATTTTATAAATATTGAGTTTTATTTAATTTAATATTGAAAAGTTAATGTGTCTTTTTAAAAGAAGATGCATGATGTAAGTAGGGATTACGCGGTTGCTAGTACCTTGTGCTTTACACTTTTACGCGCCTTGAATGATGACCCACACGTCGTCCTACGCGCAAATACAAAGATTCCACGCATGTGTTATGGGAAAAAAATAAAGAGTAATTCTACATGTAATTTTAATTTGTACTCTTATTTTATATTCTTTATGATTTTTTAAATCAATATTCTTTATGATTTGATATGTTTTGATTGTTCAATTTAATATGAAGCTATAATGTTTATTCATTCATTTTTTTTCTTTCTTTAATCAAACTTGAGCACAAATGAGAGTAAAAATTGAGAGAAATTTTGGAAGCACATCAAGTATTTCTCAAAAATAAAACATTTAATATATTAGATTTCTCAGCTTATGCTAAATCAATTTTAAGACTCCAGAATTCATACCACAGAGTCGCTGAATGAGGAAAAAAGCGAGTCACCCAAACAGCCTCCCAGTAAGTTTTTATCGTTGATTCTGCGCACAAGGGATCCATTTGTACACTTACGCCAACTTGAGAAACTCAATCTCCAATCTAAGAAGCCCAATGGCCCAAACTCTAACTTGGCACAAATTTTACTGTGGATCGCGGTCCACAATGAATTGTGGACCATGCATCAAAACGATGTCGTTATGATTAATGAAAACAAACGACTGAAACGGCGGCGCCGTTAACTTTCAATTTATATACACTGCAGTTACCTTTCAACACAACTGTAGTTCCTTTTTTATATAACTGCAGTTTCATTCGACATTATGCACTCAAATATGTTAAACTGTTATTCAGTTTCAGTTCAACACAACTACATTTTCTTTTATAATACACTACAGTTTCATTTCATCACAACTACAATATCATTTTGATATAACTACACTTTCATTGGAAAATATACACTCAAAAATGTGAAACTATTATTCAGTTTCATTTTATATACACTATAGTTTCCTTTCAACACAACTACAGTTTCATTTGATAATATAAAAACAAATGTGAGACAATATCTTTTGAGATGAACTGTAGTATCCTTTGCGGAGCTCCGTTACGACTTACGACAGTTGTTTCTCCTACTTAATGAAACGGCGTCGTTTTGTAACCATGATCCACAATGCATTATGGACCATACTCCACTGTATAACGACTACAACTTGGGGAGTCCTAACTACAAGATGTTGATGGGGGTTGAATTCGAATTCCCACCCTGCAATTAGAGTGGTGACTTTACGTCAAGTAGTTTACTACTAGAGCCAGCCCTGAGGGGCATGTTTTGAAATTTTTACATTGATATCTTTCTCTCACTCTATATATATATATATATATATATATATATATATATATATATATATATATATATATATATATATATATATGCCTAAGATTTAATGTTTTTAACCTTTTTTTCTCAATTTAAGTGGCGGGGGTATGAGAGTAATTTTGTTCAGTTTTCCTTGCATGAAGTTTCCAAATACATTATCCTCCTTGATTTTAAACCATTTTAAGGATTTTTCTGGTTGTTTTCCTACATTCTTCTAGGAAAATATTTGAACGGAAATTGAATTCAAATTTCATGGAAAACATATTACCAGGAAAATAAATTTTATTGTTTGGTTGGTTGGTGGAAAAGAAATTACTAGGAATATGAATTCTATTGTTTGGTTGGATTTGGAATGGTAAGGAATTATGAATATAAAGACTAGTATGCCCTTAATAATAATAGTGATAATATATATATGCATGTGTAAATAAGAAACTTTTTTAGGGTAAAATAGTCCAAATGTGTTAGTTTTCTTCCCAAGTCTTTTGGAAAACAAAATATCAGTGTTTTTGCTCAGATTTTGTTTTCTTTCACTTTTAGGAAGTCCTTTTCATGTGGAAAATATTTTCTATCCAACCAAACAGCATAAAACAACATATTCATTCACTTCTAGGAAAATCTTTTCGATGAAAAATATTTTCCATTCAACTAAACACCCATTCAACAATATTTGAAGAGAAATGGAATTGAAATTCCATAGAAAATAAATTCTAAGAAAATGAATTCCATTCCAATCATTAGTTGAACCAACTTTTTTTAAAAATATTTTTACTTATATTTAAATTACTAATCATTAATTGAACCAACTTTTTTTTAAAGTATTTTTACTTATTTTTAAATATGATTTTTTTTCGTTTAATAGTAATTTTAGTATAGTCTCTAAATTTAATTTGATATTATGAAAAATTGAATTAAAAATAACTTTAGTTAAATCTCGTTAACCGGAGAGTATTAAAACTTTCAATTTATTAATACAACATTGTAATCTCGAATACAAATTAAACTTTCATAGTAGAGCTTACATTACACCTCTTCACCAACAGACTAAATTAGTGAGAAAAGGCCAAATGTATGTATATATCGGCTAGCAGCTGAGATGATCCCCAGTCTGAATACCAAATTGACGGCAATACTCCTTAAAATACTCAACCCTATTGCTAACTGAGCTAGGGCTGCCGCCGTCGCACTCGATTTGGCCGTTGATGGCTCGAATGGTGGCGCCGAAACCTTGGCCGGAGATGATGAGGGAATGGCAATACTTCATCCAATACCACAGGGCTGTCTTGAAGGATATAACGCTATCTCTAGCGACGACGTCAGGATCGTTTAGGCCGTCGAATCCTATGCTTTTTCCGGCGGGTCCGTAGTTGAAGTTCCAGGATAGTTGGATGGGTCCCCGACCGTAGTACATCTTGCCGGATGCGCAAGGGTACTCTGTGTTGGTTTCGTCGCAGTAGTCTCTGGTGGTGCCGTTGATCTCGTTTATGTAGCACATTTCTGCATTGTTAATTAAGTCACAGATTCTTTCTTGTCATTGGGAATACTCAAGGCAATGGTTTATAAATGGCAAAACAAATATGACAAATAACCAACTTGGTTGGGGTAAGCAGTGGTGCATTCTTATTTTTGAAGAGAGGTCGGGAGTTGACAACAATAAAAAAAAAAATTGATATGCCCAGTAAGCGCGTGCATACGGGGTGTCTGGGCGCGATTCTTGCACTCCACGCACAAAAAAAAATCAAAAATTACAAGAAAAAATTCACTCTCCACATTTGTTAAAAACCAAACGTGTTTGGTTGAAATCAGGAAGTACAGTTAACAAGATTTAAACCTACACCCAATGGAATACGTGAATAACAACACAAGCACTAACCACTCAAGCCACTCAATATATTATGAATTAAAAGGTAGGATGTTTTATTTAATTTACCCGTGTGAAAATGGTTGGCATCCGAGCAGTGGGGAGACACGTGTATGGTCAGGAATGAAAGCGAGCTAGAGCCATACATTTGCCAAGTATCTAGATGTGCCTCAGGCACCCTTATTTCCTCTAAAGACATCATCTCTTGGTTCACTAAATTAGTAAATCTCTCATGTCCAGGGGTTTGCATGTGATCAACCAACGACACTAGAGTTCAATTCCCCACAATTATATTACGGAGTATTATTTATAACCCACTATTTGGACTTAGAAGTTTTAGCGAACAGAACTTTCGAGATGCCCATTTAAGATTGTTTACAAACAAACTCATTTAAATACAATTTATTTTAGTTTACGCATTTAGCCTATATATTTTTTAAAAAAAATTACTTTTGAACTTTTTTTTTTGAAAATTACTTTTGGACTTATTCGCATTATTTTTATAGTCTTTAGGTTGTTTATTTGGTTATTGTTTGTGAACATAGACAATTATTTCTTGTTCACGAACAAATTATGATCATGAACATATACATATATTTGTTTATTTAGCATTCATGAACGTGTCCACGAACGTTAACGAACATTAATGAACGCTTAACAAACGAACACGAATATGATTTTCAAAAATCTTAACAAATGAACACGAAGAACCTTTGTTTGTTCATGTTCGGTTCATTAGCCATCCTATTTGGGTTATAGCTTGTATTATTTATTTATTATTTGGATTGTCATTTTAAGCCAGTATCTCCGGCTTTGTACGTACTATTTTGGACCTAGCGCCTCGAGCAATAATACTATTATTTTCCTACCACGTTCCGTACTTCCATACCCGATTTATGGTGAACATGGTCCCAATAAAATCATCAATTTTGATTAGGATAATAATTACTCATATTATTTATATTTAAATAAAATTATAAATTAAATATATAAGAAATAAGATTAATAATAATTAAATAAAAATATGTAAATAAATAATTTTTAACTTGTAAGTTATTACTCCATATAATAAAAATAAATACATAAATTAAAAAATATAATAATTCTAAACATAAAAAATTTACTCTATTCCAAAAAAAAAAAAAAAAAAAAATTTACTCTATTTTGGGATATGAGTTGGGCCGTTCATGTGAAGATTTTTATTGTTTGGTCTAACCCGACCAAACTCATAAACTAGATTAGTTCAATATAGTTCAAATAACAAACATACATGTGGCGAGTCAACCATTTGATTTCACTCAAAGGGAGATATAGAACATAGGAATATATGAAAAATGTCTTATGGGTACAAATTTAAGAAGACATTTTACACCAAAATGAGTTATTTTTCCTTTTATCAAAGTGAGTATTTTTTATTAATATTCAAACACTAAAAATATAATTTTGAAAAATGACTTAGGAATGCTATTTTACGAGTTTTCGAAGACTATAAAGTCACATCCACTATGAATGCATGGTGGAATTGGGCGAACAATTTCAATCTGATTTTTCAACTGCGTTGGTGATGCGGAGTAAATCCAAATCGTCGCAATTCATTATAATTTATAAGGGTTTATTGTATTTTATACATTTGTCTTTTTAATTTTTATGAGCATTGAATGAAAGGGACGACTATTCGTTCGTACTTAATTGGGATTAGAAAAGAACCACCTTGCATTAAAGTATGGTCCCAACTACTTTCAATTCGAATTAATTTTGGAAATTTCGTATTCAGTTTTAAAACTATACTCCGTATTGATGAGATAAAATATTTGAAAGGAAATGATATAATTCATCACTTTTAGCCCACCAATTATATTGAAGTTTTTATTTACTCAACTTTTAATTTTTTACTTTTAAATTTAGAGTTCATTTGGAAGCTTGAAAAAGGACTTTCAAAAGACATTTTGTATATTATCAAACGAATTCTAGTAGAATTAAAATGATATTTTAGTGTTGTTATAGTGAACTTATTTGTATGTATAAAATAAAAATGAATAACAAAATCCATATAGATATGTATACGGTCAAATGAACCTGTAATGAATTTAAAATAATACTTTAGTATTATGATAATTAACATATTGTGTGTATATTGTCAAATGAACTTGTAATGAAATTAAAATAATACTTTAGTATTGCTATAATAAACATATTGTATGTATAAAATAGAATTGGATAAGGAGACTTGAAATTTAATTAAAATGATAATTTATCATTATTATAATAAAATTAGTGTGTAAAAAAATGAAACAATTTATACAATGGTAACAAAATAGAAAAAAGGTAGCAAAAATTAAAATCAAACGACGTGATTTCACTTCATGATCTACATTAAAATTTGCCCAAAATTTTCATTAAACTTCATTCAATTATATTTTATGACCCTAAATATTTTGGAGTTTAAAAAGTAAAAGAATTCAAATTGGTGAAAAGCAAATGGTAGAAGGGAGAAAATGGGAAAAACTTACGGATAGTTTCATGGGTGACGTGGGCGAAGAAAGCAGCGATCTCCCGCTTGGCGACATCAGCTGAGCCGACCGTTCCGAACTCGGGATACGACTCGGCTGCTTTGAGAAACGCGGCTCGCGTGTAGAATCCTTTCGCCTCGCAGCTCGGCGACGCCTTCCCGGCGATTCCGTCGAAGAACGCGCCGGTGACGGTCCCGGAAACCGCATTAGGGGATGCGTAACACGGCGAGGCAGTGATAGTGAAGGCTCCCAAAAGGAAAATTGAGAGAATGTAATTTTTGGTAATAGAATTCTTCATTTTTAGGATGAAAAAGGGGGAGTGGTGCCAAAGGAGATAAGCAAAGAATATGTGCACTAGTATTTATATATCTAAAATCCGTCACTTTTGGGTATTTTTTATACACTCTGATTTTTGTTTCAATTCATCAACACTATTCATAGGATGCTTTTTTGGGAGTTGGCCTGGTATGATTTGGAAAGCAAATGTCATGCACATTTATTGACTTTTTTATGAATATAATTAATCGAATAAAGGTCATTCACATTTATTGACTTCTTTATCAATATAACTAATTGAACAAAGTAATTCTCTATCGAGAAAATATCAAATAATATCAATAAACGGTCGGCTCATATCTCTACAATCACTCATAATACATATTTTATAAAACAAGTGAACTCTAAAAGTGTACCATATTATATGTAAAAATCAAAATATACAAGTTATCAATGAACACAATTACATTAACATATTTTATTATTTACTAAAATAATAACAAACAAATACAATTACAAACAAAATCTCAATCTATATTATCTATCAAAGACAAAACTCTAGTTTTCTTTTTTTTTTTGAGTGACGAGTGGAACCAGTAGCAACTATCCGAGGGTGTGCATTAGGTAAATACCTCCTTATAGTCTTAGCAAGAAAATGACTACAAAGAGATAAACTAGCCTAAATTGACCGCCTCAAACAAGAACCCAAAGGCTACTCCAAGAGTCGAACTTGTAATCTTGTAATTACCAAGTCAACACATCGCTTTTGGATTTTAATTTTGATTCTTATGATTAAATGAAAGGCCAAATGGTGGGGGGGAAATTCGAACATCTTTACCTAGTTACAAATAATGAATAAAAAAATTAGTTTTATACAAGGGTTAGTTGACTTAGTTCAAATCTTTATTTGGGTCAGATTGCAAAATTAACTAAAATCTTACAAATTTAAAAATTTTGGTATACATTTGTTTTTGTGTTGAGATGGAAGGGACGAGGGCCAATCAGCAACATGGTTCTGTTCATGGAAGACATGGATACACATGACAGTAAAGCAAAAATGATCATTAAATCATAGAGCTTGAATTTTTTATTTTTTTTACACCAATAAGCATTTAATAAAAATAATAACTCTATTATTATGTAACAAAAGGACGTTGAAAATCAAATTATAAGCCATCAGTTAAGCCCAGCAAGATGCAACCAATTTTGCCAAAAGTGAATTGAAGTTAACAACCAAACACACCCTCAACAAAATATTCACGAATTTTATCCAAAAAATAAAAGCAAACAACTAACAGTCTAAAACCTCCACCTTTCATTTAACCTGGATTCCGCAGAGTAGTAAGGATCAGAGAGTGGTTGCCCCAAAAGGGATAAGAAATCTTAAACCCTATTGTACAAGACAAAAATGGGGGAAAGAAACAACAAATACTTTGATTCAAGGAGAGGCCTTGGGAGCAGCAGACCGCTGCTGCTTCTTCGAACCATCTTGCTTCTTGTCAGAATCTGCAGCCTTTCTCCGGTCCTTCCTCTCCCTCTTCTTCAACGCAGTCATCTGAGCCTTCAACAAAATTGCATAAGAAGCTTGAAAACGCTGGTGATCTTTCGGCCCCACCTATTTTCCAATCAACCCAAGTGCATGGACAGCGACAAGAAAAATGGCATCAACATAACCTCCATAAACAGTTAAATGTGACAACAGTGATGAGAGAATATAGTTCAAATCTGCATTGCAGCATCCACTTTAAAGGCAAGGCAAGGCATAGTATGGCCGTATGGGCATTTTAAGCTATAGAAAGGATAAACCAAATGGCTTTTATTCAGCAAGTTTCCATCTTAATACAAAATAAGAAAAATAAAACATTCTGCAATCAAGGCATCTCCATCTAAATTGAGTTGCCAATTACACAAAAGAAGATCGGCTCCATGTTAAATCCCAGTTCTCATCAAATACAAAAAAAAAAAAAATTAAAAAAAAAAATTAAAAAAAAAATTTTTTAAAAAAAAAACTAAAAAGGAAATCTGTGCAGGTGGGCTATAAACTCAAACTATACCAGTCCACCAAACAAGGTCAGTCATCATGCAAGTGCAACTAGAAAATGCCTATCTAAACACGACCTTCAGACAAGAACAACATTACCTAGAGAGCACAGAAGTTCAGCAATTGCATTATAGCAGAGAAAATGGATAGCCCTGCCAACTATTTATTGTTGCTCTTTCACTCCTTCAAATGAATCAATCAGGAGGAAAACAGAGGGGGAAAAAAACAAACAGGAGACTGAATCACATTTTAAACATTCAGAGCCCTACTATTAATTCAACCAGCATGATAACAACATATCTACTGTTGGAAATATACTTGGTGCTCCCAGAGCAACATGGTGGTCACATCCTACATGGCACGACTAAGTTGACCGACCCCTAATTTTGTGTCAAATGCATAAATGAAATCAGCACAGACATGCTGTTGTCATTATATTTGGACACCATGTTCATTAAATGGAACTTCATTTCCATTTTTAGGGTGCTTAATGCTGATTTTATCAGAACTAAAGTTCACTTTGAGATTTGCGTACTTTAGACTTCAATTTAAAACTTCAACATCATTTTCAAAGGAAATGTAATTATGTAAAATCATTTTGGTTAAGTCCATGTTCATTTTGGTTAAATTGTAGGTTCATTACGGAGTGAAGTGAACATAAAGGTAAACCTAAATGAACGGAAAGGCATATAAGTTATACGTGAAGGCTAATTTCTTTAAACATGAAGTTAGGAATAAAAAATGTGTGGGTGCTGATGTGAACCCAGAGCACTATCCTCAATACACCTGGAGTTGTATGCCAACTGTCCACTATTGTTTAACTGGTAGAGAGGTGGCAAAATTATTATTTTGCAGTAGAGAAAGAAAGCTCACTTGATGACTTGAATGTAAGCTGAGGAATAAAAGTAGTTGCATACTTGCATTGGGTGCCATTTTATGTGATAGAATAAGGTATTTCAGGAGTCTCACTAAATTTTCATTTCAGAATCAAGCTATCTCAAATTCAAGCAGTAGAAAACCATAATAGTTAGAAGAATGCAGTTAAAGGAACAACACTTACCATGCTACCTTTTAACTAAGGGTCTCAGAACTTTTAAAACAAAGCAAGCATGAAGCAAAAAGCACTTATAATTATGTGAAACTTGTTTCCTAATTCTTATCCAAAGGGTACAGAGAGCTAAAGCATATTATTTTCCCTTTGACACATTAAAGGCTGGTTCTTGAGAATTAGCACAAGATGCAGAAAAGAGCTAGTTGAAATTTTCCATCCAATGAAAATCAAGCAAGAAGTTCAAAAACAAAAATGGAGCTAAACAATTTTTACCATTGTAGAAATGTTCTTTTTCCCATCAGTTGCTCGAATAAGGCACTTATATTCAATTTTTTCACCAGCAGACTTCAGTTTATTCCGCTTGGCTTTAGATTTATCAGAAGCTGCATATACATGATGCACACAGAATTTATTATCTTAATAAAATAAGGCAAAAAGAAAATTCAGATGAACAGAGGCATTAAATTACAGTGTTTGAGAGTGACCCAAACAGAGCCCTTTTCTGTAGTTCGCTCAAACATGTTTGTAAGTTCATTGAGGAATGGGTCTGGCTGTAAACGTACCTAGTAAATTCAGTACAAAAGTAACCCAAGTCAAATAATGTGTATCTAGAAACAAAGATAACCATTCCCTGCTCGCAATTTAATGCTAACTCTTGCTAATATTCAATATACACATTTAGGCAGCACATTATAAAACTATGAAATGATTTCACTCAATTGATACTTACATACAAATCAGCAGCTAAATAGAATACATATTGGGGCAAAATCTTAACACACAGAGCCTTAGAACACATTACATGATAAGAATAAGTACCTTCTCTTCATTTCATAAATCCAAATCACAAGAAGTCTTGCCATGTCATAAGAGAAAATCTTATTATATCCATACATAAGTCTATTCTGATTGTAATTCTAATTTGGCATTACAAGCAGCCATCCTCCAACACCCCAAAAATGTTTTCTACTCCTCATTCTAGCTGCAGCATTCTCAAATTTCAAACAGAAGCAAGACACTTCTCTAACTGGTATAGTGCATCCGTGCCCACCCCTTTCCTTAGATTTTACTGGCTTTATGTCATTGCTGTTTAATAGACTGTAACCCCTTTCCCTAGATTGAATGACTCTATTTCCTACTACCCCAAGTTCTCTGTTTGAAAATCATTAACCCAAATATTGAGTCCATTTCTCAATTCAATGGAGGGAGAGAAAGATAAAATGAAAACAGGAGATCTATGTGCCCTAAAACCTTCAAATTCCGTTCAAACACATTCCAAAAAACCCATTTCACACCACATTGACACTTGAAAAGCAAACCCTAATCAGACTCGGTGCACAGACTAAATATCGGTTATATCGCAATGAAAGACAGACCAATAGAATTGCGAAGTCAAATCCTGCATTGAACTAATTTACTCTCTTTACACAATTTATCATCGACGCTTCGAACTGGTGAATTTTCAAATTTGATTACGTCTACAACTCATCGATTTTCATTGAATGGAAATTCAACACAGATTTATATACAAAATGAAAGATCAACATAGTTACATATAGCGTGTATATACACATCGATTCGGAGTTTACCATCTTCGAAGTGTTTCTCCGTAACGATCAAAGCAGTAGCAAAGCAGCCGATGTCGAAGAAAAGTCTTCGTCTTTTGCTTTTACGATCAACCGGAGAGTTTAGAGAGCTGGGACCTGGGGAAACACTGAGAAAAGAGGGGGGGTTTGTATTGTATTTAGAGGAGTCCGATTTGGGTCGGATCGGATACTATCCGAATTAATTTTCCTCAAAAAAAAAAATAAAAAAATCAGTAGAAGTATCAAAATTTGAATCTAGGATGTTTGGAAAGCAGAAAAAATGAATTTTGAAAAATATTTTCTAAAAAATAAGTCATTTTACGAAAGATAGTTTCATTTTTAGTGTTTGAATTTATTCTAGAAAATTATTTTTGTGTGTTTAGTTCATTTTCTAGAAAATAAGTAGAATTGTATAATTATATATTTCTATAATAATATTAAGAGTAATATTTTAAGAAACACCCTCTAGGAGGAAGTCATTTTCCGTCAAAATGCGATCATTTTCCCATTCAACGAAAATTATTTTTTATGATTGGGTTTTTCAAGCGTTGCCAAACACCGGAAGCTCGAATATCATTTTTCAGGTTTCCAAACACACCCTTAAGGTCCATTTGAAAATTTAGAAAATATTTTTTAAAAAATGATTCATTTTTTTAAAATAATTTTAATTTTCTAGTGTTTAGCTGAATGTTAGAAAACTATCTTTTTGTTCGGATGAAAGTTAAGAAATTTCATTTTTTTCTGTTTGCTTCATTGTCATGAAAATGAACATATTATTTGTTATAATAATAATAATAATAATAATAATAACAATAATAATAATAAGGGAAAATTACACTTTTCGTTCCTAAGTTATAAGGTAATTGTAGAATTCGTTCCTGAGTGTTGGTCATGCTCACTTTTCGTCCCTAAGTTATTATTGACATTGCACATTTCTTGCTCACTTTTCTCTGAGCTATACTAAAATTGTAAATTTCGTCCCTAATGTTTTATTAGTAAGGGACGAAAAGTTCAACGTCAATGATAACTTAAGGGCGAAAAGTGAGTATGACTATCACTTATAAACAAATTCTACAATTACCCTATAACTTAAGCGCGAAAAGTGTAATTTTCCTTTTTTTTTTTTGAATACTACTAACTCTATTACAATGCAGTATCTGTTTATAACAACTTTCTCAACCTATTGAAGCACAAGCGTTAGAATTGCCTCCACTGAGACTCGAATCCACCACCTCCCGTATAATAATAATAATTTTCCTTAATAATAATAATAATAATAATAATAATATGTGATGATGGTGGTGGTGGAGTGGTAGTAGTAATTGTGGTAGTGTGGTGGTGGTGGAGATGATAGAGTGCTCACTTCTAGTACATGACCCGGTTGTATCGTTACGTGAACGTCGTGAAGGCATGTAACAATATGAAGCCTAACCATACATACCTCTCGGAATCTTCATAATAAGACTTGAATACACAATAATTCCACAACCCAAAATGGCAAAATATAATCAACTAGTTCTTCCCAAAAACTCATCAAATCCACTATTAAATATTTACAATCAAGACTAGTATGTCCAAAATATATCACAAGCACAAAAAACCAAGCATAATAGGTTACCAAAAATACAAAGGGTCAAAGGTATTATCCAACACAAGCAAAAATCCATGATAAGCTGTAATACTATGACTAAGTCTCTTAGTTTCAAAAGTCAACTTCAAGACCCACCACTTGTTCTTGTGTAATTCACAAGTGTACTCCTTAACTACTCTGAAACATGATGAAATATAATTAATGGGCTAATGCCCAGTAAGTGATACTATTCTCAACCCCGGATCAAGTAACATTAATGGAATACCGTAAGCTTTAGAGTAATAAATAAAAATTTCGCCTTAGTTACATGGCCATCAACATTATTTGATAACACAATACTTTCAAAAGCTCAAATCATCCATATAGTGCATTCACACATTATTGAAAATGCATTTAGAAACCCTTGTGATGACACAGAGGAAGAAGGTGATAGGTAGAGGTAGTGCCTTATGTGCACTGAAAGCATTTCCAAATGAACTGTCAAGTATTTCTAAATGTACAATCGTAATTACAGAAACGCAGCCGCATTTTTTTTATTCTCATTTTCAATAATTTCCAGCCTTTGATCATCTTAGATGAATGAATCAAATAAGAACATGATTCTCATGTAAAAAGTGAAGATTGGTCTCATCCACCCATCAAGATTCATCAATGATGGAGGGCTTTAGTAAAGTTAATGTACTTTTTAGAATTTTATGTGAGATAATAATATTTCTTTTCATCTAAAATAAATTTTTTTGTGACAATTCCAATTAAGGGTGTGTTTGGAAAGCAGGAAAATGACTTCTGGAAAATGTTTTCTGAAAAATGAGTTATTTTCCGGAAAATGAGTTCATTTTCCATGTTTGGATGTACTCTGGAAAACTGTCTTTAGGTGTTTGGTTCATTTTCCGGAAAATGAGTGGAAAATGAGTAGAAATATATAATTATATAATTTTATTCTTTTATTTAAAATATAAAAATATATAACCTAATAATATTTATTATAACTAATTTAAAATAAAAAAAAATTAAAAAAAAAAGGGGACGACTGCTGTGGTTTCCGGCGGAAACCAGAGCAGTCGTCGCTACTGTGGTTTCCGCCGGAAACCGGCTGCTCTGCGTCGGAAACCAGAGAAGGGAGGGACCATTTTCCGTGAAGCCCGTGAAGCCAGTTCGCCAAGTCCTCCCTTGGCGTGAAGCCATTTTCCCTCTCCGGAAAATGACTTCCGGATTTTTTATCCGGAAGTCATTTTCCAGAAAAGGCCCCTATTTTCCGTGGTCAACGGATATTGATTTCCGTTGATCACATTTTCTGGGTGTTCCCAAACACCCAAAGTCCGGAAAATGATTTCCAGAAATCATTTTCCGGGCTTCCAAACACACCCTAAGTTGGTTGGGCAGTTGGTTTGGTAAACACAAGGTTTCAAGTTCAATTCCTCATGGAAGCGGTCTATTGACAATGCGAACTTTACCTTCACCGAGTGTACACTTTTGGGTAGCAGCTTCAGGTTTTCCAGTAAATTAAAAATAAAATTTTCATCTTCTAATAGTTAGATTTATGCATTTTTTAAAATTCATTTCAATTACGTGATTTTACCTTCTTTTTTTATTGGACATTTTTCAATCCCATTACAAGTAGTATTATTTACTCCGTAATTGTATATAAATGTGTGATAATTTTACATAAATGTATGTATGTCAATGTGTATATATTAATAATTAAATATATAAATACACACACATGTATGTATTTTTTTATTATAAAATATAAATACACATTTATTTATAAATGTTGTTATTATGTAACTCATAGCTAATAATGACAAACTTGAAATATTGAAAGGTAATTCTATCACATCATCGACCTTGAGGTAATATATAAATTAAACAAAATAATACTATATAATATTATTATCCTCACATTACCTAAGTAATGTTAAATAATTTAAACCAAATGGCGTCTAAAATTTTTTGGGCAATCAAAAAAGTTTAACAAGTTAAAAGTGAGAAAGTTATCAAATAGTGTGCACTTTAATTTGGGAAAGTTTTAATCAACTACAAATGTACAAATGTAAACCCTAAGTAGTGAGAAACTTATTCCAACTTTAGGAGCTGAACTCACATTTGAAAATGAGAAATGTTTAAAAAAAAAGTGATGAAATTGTAAGTTTGATGATATGTAAGTCACTTTTGAAAACGAGAGAGTATCGCAGAAATAAAAGAAAAATACTATGAAAGTGTAACAATACTCAAAAAGCAAAGGAATAAGGGTCAAATAGGCCACTGATTTTAATTATTAATTATTAATAATTAAAAAAACTTCCGGCCAGAGACGACAACCGGGAGTTTTTTTTTTTTTTTTTTTTTTTTTTTTTTTTTTTTGTAATGGTTCTCTCATATGGAAGGTTGTGAGATAAACCTTAATGGAGGCAAATTAACTCTGGCTTTCGTAACGGAAAATGACTTTTCCATTTTTTTGGGCGAAATCATTTTCCATTAATTGGGTTTCTAAGCGTTGCGAACACTGGAATTGACGTATATTAACATAATATAGTAATATTTCTTTAATACTATAATATACATTATATAGTAATTTAATTGTTGAATTTTTTTTTGAATATTATCATGAGAGGAATTTAATTACGTACAGTAACATAATATAGTAATAGTTTTTTGAAATACTATAATATACATCATATAGTAATTTGATTGTTGGAATTTTTTTTTTAATATTATCATGAAAGAAATTTAGTTACGTGCATTAACATAATATAGTAATATTTTTTAAATAATATAATATATATTATATAGTAATTTGAATTGTTGGAATTTTTATTTTTTTGAATATTATCATGAGAGGAATTTAATTACGTACATTAACATAATATAATAATATTTTTTTTTGAGAATAATATAGTAATATTTTTTAAATACTATAATATACATTATATAGTAATTTGATTGTTGGAATTTTTTTTAATATTATCATGAGAAAAATTTAATTACGTACATTAACATAATATAGTAATTATTTTTTTTAATACTATAATACACATCATATAGTAATTTGAATAAAATATTTCATTAATCTGACCGTTTATTTCAGCATCATTTTTTAATATAATTAAAGTAATTAAAATATAAATAGTAAATAGATGTCTGAAATATAATTAAAGTAATTTGAATGCTATCATTTTTTTCGTGCACAGCTAGTCGTTTATTTATATTTTATTAATAAATAAGGAATCCATTACAGGAATGGAATTGAATAAAATATTTAATTAATTTTTGTGTATAATAAAGAATGGAATCATATTTTGAATATTTGATTAATTTTAACCCTAAATAAAGAATGATAAGGAATGTTAGAATTTTTGATAAGGAATTATTATATATTATTATATTGACGCGATTTCAAAATTTTTGGACTAAAAATGAACGGAAAAGTTAGCACTGTTTTAATATATATATATATATATATATATATATATATATATATATATATATATATATATATATATATATAGATGTAACCATTTTTGAAACACAATATCTACTAAATTTAATGTACTTTTTAGAATTTTATGTGAGATAATAATATTTCTTTTCATTTTAAATAAATTTTTCTGTGACAGTTCCAATTAAGTTGGTCGAACAGTTGGTTTGGTAAGCACAAGGTTTCAAGTTCAATTCCTCATGGAAGCTGTCTATTGACAAGGCGGACTTTACAATACAAAAAGTTTAACAAGTTAAAAGTTAGTGAGAAAGTTATTCCAACTTTAGGAGCTGAACTCACTTTTGAAAATGAGAAACGTAAAAAAAAAAAAAAAAAAAAAAAAAAAGGTGATGAAATTGTAAGTTTGATGATATGTAAGTAACACTCACTTTTAAAACGAGAGAGTATCGCAGAGATGAAAGAAGAATACTATGAAAGTGTAGCAATACTCAAAAAGCAAATAATGATCATAACAAGAATAGAGACAAGGGTTACTAACCAATTAGGGAACAAAAAAAAGTTATTGATCAACAAGAAAAGAAAAGGAAAAAAAAAGAAAAAAAAAAGAACTTTAGTTGAAAGGTAATTTCTACCATAAGAAGTACTGTAATACTTTTCGACACAGAATTCACAAAATTGAACTGGAAAGCCATATCCAAACTCCAAAGTAATTAAACTATTAAAGCTTCAGAGTTGAACTAAATCTGAATGGATTACCAGGCTCAAATAAGGCTTCCAGCTCTTCAAAACTCTGCTCAATGCTCAAGTTCTTGCCAACTTTTATACCTTCCTGCAACATATTCATATTCGCACAAATGAATAACACTTCTTTCAGTCTTTGGCTATTGAACAACTGGAAAACCGAACATAAATGATCCTTTGGTGTGTGAAATGCAAATCTTAGCAATCATCTTTAATGGGATAATTAGACAAGGAATACATATAAGATGTTTATGAATGCATGCAAGAAATACACAAACCGGCAAAACCAAAATTTATACTAACCTTCTCCACATATTCACCAATAGTCAAGTTGATCACTTGCTTGATAACTCGGTTATAAACGTCCAAATGTCCAAGAACTTCCAAAAGAACGCTTCTTGGTATCTGTGAAGTGCACGTACCAAGCATAAATGTCAAAGTTCGTTTCTAGACTATCATAAGTCGTGATTTCATTCCTTATGATAGTGACCAAGCAAAGGGCACAACTTAATAATGAATTATCCGGGTGTCCAAAGTGGTTATGGATGTATAACAGCAACAAGAAAGGACGAAGAAGTCAAGGAACTTACATTCGGAGTCTTCCCTGAGTGATTCCACGTTATTTACAGAAGAACATCATGGCCGAAACAAAGATCACATATAATGTTAAGATTAGGAAGATGTTAATAGAATTTCCTCGAAAGAAAGCTAAGAATTCAGAGGTGTAGATAGAAAGGCTTATATTACCTCCTTTTACTCTCCGAAATCCTGGAATAGGCGGAGCTTCAGCAACCATTTTTGAGAATACATCATCGAAAATTTCTTGAGTTTTGCTCCCCGATACATCAACTGTAATCTGTAATCATGCCTAGTACTCTCAAGATCACTACCCATAATTTACCATATTGATAATCACGAAGAAGATGAGTTTGGATCGTTCATTAGAGTCAGTTCAAGAATAATCCCCTGCTAGTGAGGGGTATCCTTCAAAATATTGACACCAAAAAATGGTTAACTTCTCACCTTTAGCTCATTAGAACTGTCGGTAACACTTGTACTGACAGAGAATTCTTCATATTGCACAGTGGAAACTTCAGCATCTTCCAAACCTAAGTAATGGAGAAGAATATAATGTTATGTTCATGGTGGCAAAAATGTTAGGATCTATCAAGCGCTTACCACTAAGCCAAAAGCTATAACTTGTAGTGAATGCGCAACTTTATCTCCTTATACCGCCATCACATTTTCGAGAGGCAGGGTGCTGGACTCTGCACCTGCCAGTCTTAACTGCACAGTTTTTGCTCTTCACATTTTCAAGAGGCAAGGTGCTGGAGTTAGCCCTTCACCGGTCTCCGCCAACAATCCCCTAGCCACCAATTGTTGGACTTAGCCCTTCACCGGCCTCCGCCCAACAAAAGCAAAATATTTTGTCACGACTAGAAAAAAAAAAAAATTGACCTGTTTTTTACCTGATGTTACAGCTTGAACTGCAGGAAAGTTGGTACAGATCCTAAAAGCAGAGAAAACAATACAATCAAGAAAGGTTTTTTTTTTTTTTTTTTTTTTTCAAAAAAAATTCATGTTTTCTAATTGATTCTAAAACACTTTCATCAACTATAGCGCACAAAAGGCTTCTTATTTCTGTATGAAAGCTTACAAGTTAAAAAAATTTAACCAAATAAATTACCCCAAAAAAACAAAACTTGAAATACCTCAATGAATCATATTGAACCCTAAGGGCTAAAAACTTTCTTCCAAATGAATTACATGGGACCAAGATATCTTTGCATTGCACTTGACCTGTAATCTGCAGTAAAACTAAACACACTTCTCAACCTCCTAGTTCCCAAAGTCAATCCATACAAAAAATTTTATAAACATTTGGTTTAATAACATTGCAGTATACACATTCTTATAAAGAATTCCCAAGAATTGATCTTTACAAAGCACCAGAATCAACAATAATAAAAACAATCATAATCTGAAATATAGTATTACCATATCCTTTGTAGTCCAATTACTGAAATCCCCCAAATAAATAAATAAAACATATGCTGTTAAATGATCTAATCTTGGTTATGCACTAGAAAGCTAAAAATTTATTAAAAACAAAACAAACACACACAAAGAATCACACACCCAACGCTAAGAAAGACAGGAAAGTTGTTTTTTTTCACCTTAGGATTTAAAAGAAAGAAGTGAGCTCCCGTGTTAACGGCTACCATTTTCCTTTCCTTATCTTCCTTTGTTCTTCTTCTTCTTCTACTTGTCAATGGCTTCTCTTTAAATATACAGAAGACACTCAAGACAGATACGATTTTTTTGGACCAAACTACCCTTGCAGGGATAATTAATTGGGATTGGGAAGAAATACTCTCAGCAGTTCACATATCCTCACATGTAGACATGTAGTGCAGTAACACTTTTATAAAGTAAAGATATTTTCTTCATTTTAAATTAAAAATGCAATTATTTTTTTAAATTGGAAGGTTAAAAGTGAAAATGTTTGTTTGTTTTTTGTTTTTTTGTTTTTTTTTTTTTTTCAAAATGAAGTAATAAAAGAAAGAAAAAAGAGTTTAAGTATAAGGGCTATAAATGGAAATGTATCAAAAGTGAGATAAATTCTGTTATCTTAGAAAAGGACGAGAAGAGAAGAGAAGTGAAGAGAAGAGAGAGATTCAGTCGGAAATGGCGGATTACCACTTCGTGTACAAGGACGTGGAAGGAGCTTCTACTCAATGGGATGACATTCAGAGGAAACTTGGAAACCTCCCTCCCAAGTCGCCTCCTTTCAAGCCGCCGCCTTTCACCCCTGCCGAAGATGAAGACTCCTCCAAGCCCAAGGACAAGGCATGGATCGATAAGAAATCCGCCGAAGAGCTCGAAGAAATTGAAGATGATTTTGACGAAGATCCCTTCCTTGAAGACTACAGGTACGTACCTCTTCTTTACCTTTGATCTGTCGAAAGAAACAAAAGCAAAAATCTGTTTGCTTTGATTGCAATTCACCAAATCAAGATCAAATCAATCAACTTGAACATGATTGAAAAAATAGCTGGGCGCTAGTGTTCATGCTGTGATTAATAGGCGCCTAGACGATCGTGTATAAAGTGTGTATATAATTTGACTCGATAATTATAAACTATTTAATATTAACTAAAATATTAAATATTAACTTAACAAACATATAGAGTTTGAATAATATAGTGTTATTTGGCGTTGTTTTGAATGAAATAACACATTTAAAAAAGATGAGAACAATAGCTAATCAGTCGACTGGTGCATAGAGGCTTATGCGGCGCTAAAGCGGCCGACTCGGCCACCTAGCCGTTCAAGTGACTAGACCACTGATTATGGTGATACACTAGGCGGCCCCGATTAATTGGTGTCTAGGCGAGATTTTTGCAACACTATTTCAGGAGTATAGTTTATTATGTAGCTCCATAGAGTGGGAAATGCCTACCTGCCAATTTGTGATTTTGGGAATGTTAAAAAGGAAATTGTGAGCTTAGAATTAAGATGATCTGTTTTCAAAAAAAAAAGAATTAAGATGATCTTAGCAGCAGCTGCTGCTGCTTCTTAATTTTATTTTATGGTGATTGTTTGAAGGAAGAAGAGGTTGGTAGAGATGCAAGCAGCAGCCAAGGTTGCAAAGTTTGGATGTGTGATTCCCATTTCTGGATCAGATTTTGTACGTGAGGTATCACAAGCTCCGCCGGATGTTTGGGTGATTGTTCTTTTATACAAGGATGGGTAATGTCTCTTTCTTAGTGTTGTTATTCCTCCATGCATATGTAATTCTAAATAAATAAGAATAGTTTTTGCATTCAGTAGTTGAAGCTCTGCACTTCTTCCTCCTCAACAGATATGCAGATTGCCGGGTGCTGTTGCAGTGCTTAGAAGAATTGGCTTCTAAATATCCAGCAACAAAGTTTGTCAAGATTATATCTACTGATTGTATCCATAACTATCCAGATCGCAATCTTCCTACTCTATTGGTTTACAACAACAGCGCTGTCAAGGCAAATTATATTGGGATTAATAGTTTTGGTCGGAGATGCACTCCTGAAAGTAAGTAGTATGTATGTATATATGTTGCATATTTGGATTTCCCAATGCCATTTCTCTTATTTTATTTGCTTCAGGTGTTGCCCTGGTTCTCTGCCAATCTGATCCGGTACTCAACGATGGCCATGTTGGAGAAAAGCAGTCGAGAGAAGCTGTTCTTGATGGAATTCGGAAGAGGTTTCTTGAGAAGGTTGTTGCGGAGCATGAAAATGATGATGGTTCTGACAGTGAGTGATTTGGTGTTTGGTGAACTCTTATTTTTCCTTTCTTGTTTTCCCCTTTCTTTTAGTGTGATGATTTTGGAGGGTGCCTTTCAAAGTTTCAACTCAACTTAACATAAAAGAGTCTATTTATTTTGGGAATATAGACACAGCTGCTTGGTTGGTTTTCACATTGTATGAACTCCGCAAAGATGAACGTGTTGTGTTTTCTTTCGTTCCTGAATGGAAGGCAAGGCACTACACCTTTTGATGAAGACATAAAAATAGAGTTCCTGAAAACATAATCTATCTATATATATATATATTTCAATTGCAACCCACTTCTTCAAAAAGTGTTTGGGGAAGGGGAAGGTAAGGTTAAATTCACTGCAGTGAAACAAAAGATCATGCATCATTTGTCTCCTCCACAGCCCATTCATTTAGAACACAGGATTAAACTTTCTGGTAATAACCCTGCTGGAAGTGCATGCTATGACGTGTTGGTTGATGTGCCCTTCCCGATACAGAGAGAACTGAGTGCATTGCTGTTGAGCACAGAAAAAACTGAAGAGATAGATGCCTGTGATGAAGCAATTTGTGCTGCTATTAGGAAAATCCATGAACACAGAAGGAGACGGGCATTCTTTCTTGGTTTTAGCCAATCACCTGTTGCGTTCATTAATGCTTTAATTGATTCCCAGGGTAAGGATCTCAAGCTTGTTACTGCAGAAGCTAGTCACAATGCCGAGAAAGAGCGTCGGTCAGATTTTTACAGCCAGCCCTGGTACTTCCTCTTTGCTGTTATTCTTAGATTCTTTGCCTTGCATTTAATGGCTTAATTATCGTCCCTGCATATAAGTTGTGTGTTAATGCTCAGAGTAGTTAATTGCATTTTCTGCACCTTGAAAGCTTTATTGTGAAACTTCAAATTGGATGTGAGATATAAATAATTCCTTATCCTAAAAGATAAGAAATAAGATAATCGCCCTATAATATATACTCCGTAGTATATACAGCGCCTGTGTGTGTGAGAGAGAGAATTTGTTTTCAAGCCCAGCATTTGGCCATAGGATCTAATGATCTATGACAGTGATGCATGATAAGGTGTAAGCACGTTGCTAATTTATCTATTTCATAATGATTTATCACCTTATTACCATGGTTGAAAAAATCGCTAGGTACTCCTTGGGCCCATGTTGCTGACACAATTTATTTGTATCCAAATTCTCAGTTGTGTATGACTGAGCATGTGCATATCTGGTTCCCGCTAGCATAACATCTACATACCGTGGCGGGTTCCAACATCTCTGCAGGGGAGAGCTTCTTTGGCGGCTAAGGCTGAGGCTGTGTGTTATGCTGCCCCAGTGGCTGTTGGTGTACCGTAATGGCACTGCTACGGGGTGGTCCAAAACGGAGGGTACGGGCGTCCTTGAATTGAGTCCAAGAAAATTGGTGACCATCCTGCGCTCGGCATTTGTACCATAGTTGAGTGCTATCGAGTAGATAATATGCAGCCGCGGTGACTTTCTCATGATCGGTATGTGGCGATTTTGCGAAGAACAATTCACAACGATGAAGCCAAACCAGAGGGTCGCTTTTGCCATCAAACGTGGGGAACTCGAGTTTGGTGAATCGAGTCGGAGGAGTGGGATCAGCTGGTATGTTGTATGAGATACTGACTGGTATGTTGGTTTGGTCCATTTGTCATCTTAACTACAGCTTTTTAAAGGTTGCAGGCATCAATTATGTATATAAACCATGAGCTTTGTACTTTGATTTGTTCCAAGAGTACTATATACACAAATACATAAATGAGTGATACACTAGAGGTCTTGAAAACTGGAAATATGTATGGTGTAAATTTTGCCGGACCCAAATCGAAAAAAGACCATAATTAAGATATAGTCTTGGTTACCCTGATTGGCACAAACCAAGAAGACAAATCAAATTCAACTTTTATTTATTGATCTTGTTGGTTTGAACCAATTAAATATAGACAACAATAAAAATTGTCTATTGACCTTTTTAGTAAACTGGTTTACCTAATTTGAATCATACAACATTTCATCCAAAGCATGCTACCGGTTTTACCATAAATACAATATATATATATATATATATATATATATATATATATTTTAGAACAATTTTCATTTAACTATAAGTAAATGATATACTTCAATATGAGGTTGCATTTCGATTCTAGTTTGATTCATAATTATCATAAAGGTCAAGACAAAAAAAAAATACAAATTCGTTTAAAATTTGATGATGAATAATATTCAAAATGGGCATCAACTATGGGTTATTACAACTAAAAAAATTGGACTAGTTGTTCATAAAAGAAGGAAGCAAGACAAATGACAATGAAAGTTAAACATATTTGCTAGAAGATGAAGAAATAAGATACGAGTATCATATTTATAGTGTCTAAACTGCTAAACATTGTGAGAGATGAGTGAACCGTACTATCTTATCATTCTTCGTTAACTCACACATACCACCCCATTAGCTCCCCCAATGACCCCCAACTTCTTCCAATGGCAATTTATAAAGTAAATATATTTTCTTCATTTTAAATTAAAAATGCAATGATTTTTTAAATTGGAAGGTCAAAAGTGATTTTTTTTTTTCAAAATTATAAGTAAAAAGGAAAAAAAAAAAAAAAAAAAGAGTTTTAAGTATAAGGGCTATAAATGGAAACGTATCAAAATTCAAAAGTGAGATAAATTATTTTATCTTATACAAAGAGATTTGAAGAATTAAACAGTGGCTCTGCTCTGCTCTGCTGGCCTGCTGCCGTCTCTTTGCTCGGAGAAAGAAGCATATCTTCAATGGCGACGATGACGACGACAACCTTGGCCGTAACGTCAGCATCGCGCCAGCAATTCAGAGTTTTGCGGGTAAGGATAACGTAAAAGCTTAAGGTTAGTAGTTTTATCATCTATGACCAATTTGTCGGAATCATTTATGTTTATATATTTTTTAATTTCGTGAATTATCAGTTCTTCTCTTGATGGTGCGGAGTAGCATTTAGTTATTCACTCATTCTTCGACGGAATAATAATTTGCAGTAAATTTTTAGATAATTGCGAATATATATCATCCCTAAAAACTGGAACTGGTTCAATATTTTGTGTTAATTTATGAATTACGAAACAAATTAATGAGGAAAGAATAATATTCTCTCTGTCCCTATGTCTCTTGTTTGGTTAAAGAGGGCTACTTGTGTAGTTGTGTATAATGTAATTTTTATATTAATTAATTTAGTGTTACCAAATAAATTCATATATTTAAAAAAGTATATACTAAAGATTCTATTAGAAATAAAAGTATTAAAAGAGAAAAGGTAATAAAGAAAGAGTTGGTTTGGCTTTCATTAACCAAGACTGATAAAATGAAAAAGATGGGGTACCATCTTTTATCCATGATTATGGCCTCTACAGATTTGCAGTATTTATTGAGTCATAATAGAGTCTCTGATATGTGTAACAGAAACACTATTTTCCATGTTTCGAATTTTTATCCTTGTGCTATCATTTTAACAGGGTTTTTGCATTACAAATTTTCCGAAATATTCCCTGTCTAGCTGTGTTGCACTAAATGGGAAGTATGCTGTTGGAATTAAATTTGTACGCAAGAGGTAAAGTTTACTTCTATTGCTACGTTTTTTTTTTCCTTGGTATAATTGGAAGGTTTGAGTATAGATTTGCTGTTCTGGTTTGTACAGTGGCATTTCCACTCTGATTGCTATTTTACTTATAAATGCATTGTGGCTAGTGCCTTATTGACAATTCATCTGTTACCTGTAATTACAATGATTCAATGTCTTCATGTATTTAGCAGAACCAAATAGATATAGCAGCACAAGTGGCAGTATTGGTTTACAACCTTATGATTGCCATTTGTGTCCCCCATCCCCTTCATGGCATTCCTATTGATATAAATCTAATAGGAATCCTGGGTGGGGTGTCTTAGTACCTCTGTTTAGTGGGTATTTAGTCCTCATTTATTTAGGATAGACGGATAGTTGTAATAGGTCATTGTTAATTGTTGTGAATTCATCAATTATTTTGTTGTAATACATTATATACTCATTGTATTGAGCAAAAAGAATCTTATAAGAATGTCTTTATCGTACTTATAGATTTGATAGTACTTTCAGAAATGGCTGCTTAAAGCTTACTGACATCCTGAGTCATTCCTGTGAATCTGTGATATAGCACATCAAAATTTCCGTTTCTAACTTCCAATTGATTACTCTCTTCAGAGTATCTCATATCTAGGTGCCTAGTTTGTTTTATACCGTGTGGTGCCAACTCTAATAGGCCTTTTCTCATTTTCTTGCATGGGTTGCTAAACTGGTGTAGCCCCTTCAGTAGATATTTGGTCAGGCCCACATGTGCCCTTGGTTCAGGTGACAATTACTTAAAACCTGCCTACCACTATGAACAAGAAGAAACTGCTGTTTATCAGATTACCAATATCTTCCCCTCACTGCTGTTATAGTCATAGTCTTTTGGTTTTGCAGGTTTTCAAACATCCCTATCAGATGACGCTTCCATAACTGTTAAAGATTCCGAGATTACTCTTGTGTCTCAAGATGATAAAACGATACAAGTAATCTTGCGAGACTGCCTCTATTATAAACTTTATTTCATCTGTAGTTTCCGCCTCCTAGTGAAGCAACTGTTCTGCACTTCTGCCCCTTGCAAATAATGATTTGATATGCATTTGGCAAATGCACTAGGGACCAAATGGCCTGACTTCAATCAAGTTAGTAAACTAAGAGCTGGGATGACTGAACTCATTACCATCATTTTATTCGTTTTCTTTTTCTTTTTTTGCGTCATACATTTAAGTTATCCTTGCATAGGATAAGTTTCATTCATTGTTCTGAACTACAAAATATCAACTGTCAAAAAAAATTGATGCATGTCCTAGTAATGAGAAAATATGTCTGCTTCTTTCTTTGCTTTTATAATTTCTCAGTGAAATGAGGATACAACAATGGTTATACAATTGATAATAGGTTGATGAATGCCATTGAAAGTCGATATTGATTATAACAGAAAAGTCTACTATACTTGCTGTACTATTTATTAGGTTATCTCAATGTTTAACTGGGATTATACTTTTGACTTTTATATATTGACATGCTGTTCTTTTTTATTTTTTAAATTGATCTCAATATTCTCCAAATATCTATGTTTTTAAATATATTTTATCTGTAATTTCAAACCAAAGAAAAGGGATCACTTTGACATTCTGTTCAGGTCAGAGTTGATTTGACAGGAAAAGACACACAAATCATTTTTGATAAGACTTTGATAAGGTTGGGTCGGGAAGCACCACCAGTTCCAGGTTTTCGCAAGCAAAAAGGAGGTATTAGCAGACTTGGGCCACCTTCTATGTCTATAACTTTCTTCCCGAAGTTAACATTCATGCACCAATATTTTTGTTTATTGATTGCAATCATGGAACTTGGCATATGTTACTAATGTAATGCTTTTTTAATGGCTTCTTGGACAACTTATGGAATTTGTGTGAGACTAATAATATATTTTGCCATTTTCTTGTAAAACGAGAATAGATAGTGTTCTTGAGAGTTCATGTTTGATGTTAAAGGATAATCTGTGCTAAGTTTGCTTGGCATTTTGATACTCCATTTGTGCTGCCATGTGCCTTGCAGACCTATATTTTCTTCATTTTGACAATCTCCTTTGACTCGAGTAACCACTGATTATAATTTTGATCTTTCATGTCATGATGACTTACCCAGGGAAAATGAAGGTATGTCCAATTTGATGCATGTCTCTCCTTTACTGCTCGGAAGTTGATTCACAAGCTTGAAACTTCTGTATGTAGATTCCGAAGGAGTTCTTACTAGAGATGCTAGGTGCAGACCGAGTCACCAATTTTGTAATCCAGGAAATAATTACCTCAACCGTGGCCAATTATGTTACGGAGGCAAGTAGCGTTGTTATTCTTTTCTGAATATGAAGTGGGGATCTTGACTAACTTTTGCAGGGTCACCACTATTTTGACAGGAAAAGCTCGTTGTAAAGGACAACAAGGTTACCACTACTCAGACTGCCGAAGAACTCAAATCATCGTTTGCACCCGGGAATGCATTTGGGTTTGATGCTATACTTGAGCTTGAAAAATCAGCAGCAGACACACTTAACTCAACCACCTGACCTAGGATATGTGTAAGCTTATGTGTTCTTTTTGAGGTTCTTAAAGTGGTAAGCTGAGTGTCTTTCAATTCCAGGCAATGAGTTAGTCTGATTCCATATCTCTAACCTCTTCAAATGTACCCAAAAAAAATCTCAAAATTGCAAATCCTGCAAAAACCAATGATTTATTGCATAATATAAAAGAACATGGAGGTTTAGCTTGTATGATCATTGTTGTATCTTCAAGAAAGAACATCTGATTTTCTTGCTTACCAGGTTTTTCCATGCTATAGTGAATAGTGATGGTTAGGATGGGCCTCCAGGCCTCCATTTCTTATATCGAAATATTTGGGGCATGAAGCAAGCCCATTTTCCAAGAGTCTTATTACTACAAGGTGGCTTAAAGTGTCATACAATGGACCAGTATCCACCTTGCGTCCTTGCATTATGGGCCTTGGTTCAAAAATTATGTGTCTTATTATATGCATGTAAATAAATTGAGGGCACATAATATGTTAACTGCAGATACATAATTGAATGTCATTTTGGACTAGGGTCCAAATATAAGGTAGATTTTGGTACACGATATAATTTCCAGTAATTCCTTAATGTCCTTATGGGATTTTGCAATGTTGCATACTTGCATATGAAGTTTTCCCATACTTCCTTCTAAAAAATAAAGAGGATAGGTTTTTTTTGGGCATGCCTTATATGCGGTGAGACTAATTTAGTTGAATTTTGATCAAATTTTATTCGCATATAACCTTTTAAAGGCATTGTTGCACATAATAGTTGATTTAGTAACCACAATGTTTAAGTTTGTTTCCTTGTGAGAGTTGTCTTTATCTTTTTGTAACTTTTTGCTGACGAGTCACGAGACATGCTTCACCCAAAACGCTAATTCAAGTAATAAAGTGTAATGCATGATGTATCAAGTATATCCACTCTCTTATTTTGACACAACATATATGACTAGAAGAAGGCACCAAAATCAAATAATCAATCAATCAAAATTTCTCTCTATATATATAGACAACTCTAAAAACTAATTTATTGTGAAATTGGCAAAAACAAAAAGCATGGGGTGAGAAAAGAAGATGATTAGATTTAATACATTTTCAAAAACATATTTTTGACTCTGCCCTTGTGTCACACAATATAAAGTCATAAATGTAATTATGATAATTGGGCAACCTTCCAAGCCCCACCTACATTGAGTAGTGAAATCTTGACTATATGTGAAAATTATGAGCAATTGTCCCATAGTTTAGCAAAACGATGAAAACAACAGGTTGAAAAGGAGCAAAGTGATCCACCATCTTTTTGACTTTTGGTTCTTACTAGTCTCCTCACCTTGTGAATTGTGTCCTAAAAGCACAGCATTACTCCAACCTTAAAATCCCAATAGATAATACGTGAAAACAATAATGAAAATGATTTTGCAAATCTCTGAAAACATTTTCAACTATGTATCATTACCAATAAGGGGGTTTTTTTTTTAAAGAAAATATTTTATCATACAATTATGCAAATATTATAAGAATAAATCGACACAACATAACTGTGCTCGAGCGGCATAACTATAGTTCTCCCCCAAATGTGAGGTCATCGATTTTAACCCCGGTGGCGGCATTGACTCTTTGTGCTTCAGTAGCTTGTTTGAGAAAGTATGTATGAATAGAAGTCACAGCTATGCGGGCCGCTCGACCACAAGGCCTTTAGCACATTTTCACTGATTATTTTTAAGGAATAAGTAATACATTTTATTGCGGTTGACTAGGCGGCTTAGTCGGTGCCTAAGAAGTCACTGGTTAGGGTGATACGCTAGGCGGTCAACTGACGCCTAGAGACACCTATACAAAATTTTTGCAACAGTGTAAATTTAGCCTCTATATTTCAACTATTGCATAATATATCCTCAAAATGTACAAAAACAAAGTTGTGAATTTCTTTCTAAAACAACAAAACCATGAGCTTCCGTTACAATTTGGCTAATATTCCATGTCTGATTAGGCGTTTATTGGTAAAAATCATGTATGCAATTTTTATTTTTTTTTTTTAAAAAATTGGATAATAATGGAAGTCCAATGTTCGTTGTCCAAGAGATAAACTTATATGCAATTTTTGTTTATAAAATTAAGGTGTACTTACAATAATTGGAGGACAATACTTAAAATGAGTTACTGCATAACTGAGAAACTAAAATCATTTTTTTTTCTTTTTGTTTATTGCCCAACTAATCAAATAAAGGCGAGAATTCCTTGACTAATTTTCATTAGACATATCAACAGACAATTATTTCAATTATTTCTTAATTTTATCCAGAAAAAAAATTGGTTGATGCTTAATTAAGTATATTATTAAAGTGGAGTCTCTATCGTTACAACAAAGAGATGGAAAAAGATGGGGATTGTGCATGAATCATGAACGCGTGAAATAGACACAAATAATAATAATAATAATAATAATAATAATAATAATAATAATAATAATAAAAAAGTCCTCGAAACTTAGCGTAATTGATTCCTTAAAAGTCATGACTAGATGCGGTAGTGTGGGATTCGAATTTCACTGAATCGGTAGAATGATTACACGGCTCGTAATTTATCTCTATAGTGACTTTAGGGGTGAGATCATGTGAACTTAGAAATAGTTCGACGAAATTGAGATTACCTAAAAAAAAATTAAATAATAATAATAATAATAAAGCGTACATTTAAATATAGTAAAGATAATGCAGAATATTTTGTCTTTATAATTAAAAATAGCCAAACCTACAGTCAACGGCTAGTCGGCTGCAGCTACCAACCTAAAGCCACGTCACAAATTTGGCTATTTTTTTCTTCAGCTCATTGCCCCTGCTTCATTTGGTACATAATAAACTATTATAAGCAAGATTGTGTACGTTACTCCATCTTAATATTAGGGTATTACAACGTCTACTTGAAAAAAAAAAAACTATTACTACTTAACATTTTCTCTCATACCTCAATGGTCACAAATAGTATTGCTAAAGAGGGTCGAGACCCATTACAGCTATCACACCCTTATAGGTGCCTACAATTTAATGAAAGAATTAATCATTGTATTCGACGGTGAAAATATTACGTTACATCCAAAAAGAGGGTCGAGACACATCAAAGCTTGCCATTTGACGAGCATAGAAAAGGCTAGCATGTCCCCTCAGCTCTGCTAAGGCTTGAGGGCTATATGGCAAATCAACCCGCCAAAATCTAAATAATAATATTAGGATGTGCTAAACTGGGATGGTCTTTGACAAAAATTGAACTTGTGACTTTCAGATACGAGAATTATGTTTCACGATCTCAGTTATCCATTTCGAGACAAGTGATGCATCTTTCTTATATACCATGATCTGTTGAAAATCTGCAACATATTATCAACATTTGAATTTTTTTAAAACTATTTTTTACATATCAAATGGTATGTTGATTATGTCATGGTATATAATTTGCACGTAAACCTTATAAAGCATACTTTGCAGCTCTAAACAATAGCTATGTTACTTGCAAACATAAATATACTTTAGTAACGTATTTGTGTTAACTTAATAATGTAATTAATAAAACATCAACACTCTATAATTAATCGTTTAACTACTTATTATAAGCTAGAGTGAATGCAAGTTATATTCCTAAGTTATATCCGTATTCTTTGTGCATGTGAAGTTATCGATCAAGTTAGAATCATTTTACTTTAATTTTTAATGTCAAAAAATCCTTACACCATTAAATATTTGGTTAGTTAAGTATTAAATAATGATTGGATTTACCTAATTATACTTACCTTAATACATTACTTACGACAAGACCTTTCAACATAACATATGACATAAAACTAATAAAAGTATGCTAAAAACAATGAGAAAGTATAAGACATTTATTATATATATGATGAGTAGTGAGTACATACACACTAAAAAAACATTTATATGATTACATATTTTTCTCAATTTATTTTTATATTATAGATTTATAGTACATAATAAACTCAACTTTCTATTTTTTTAAAAACACAAACTATCAATATTAAGAAAAATGTCATTTTTATATTAACTCAATTATTAGTTTTAGTTAACAAAATTAATAGTCAATAATTAAAATTTATTAGAGCAAAAAATCTTATACTTGTTTTAGATAATCAATTAGTAAAAGTTTAGATAATAATGGGCATTGCCTATTTTTAATTATAATTTGATAAATGAGTATTTTATAGACTTTTTTTTAGGATGTTATTTGTCTGTGAGATTTTGTTGAAATTTCAAGTATACCTATTTTATAAAATCTAATAGACTTCTTCTTCTTGTTGTTGTTATAGCATAGTTCATGATATTTAATTATTAGTTTGACAAAATAAAGAGAGATTTAGATGAAATACATATCTTGATTTTTAATTTTTATCAATCATTCTTATCACATAATACTACATATAATAATAAATTTTATTAGCCAATAGGAATGTTCCTTTAATAGCCAATAAGAATCTCCCTACAAAACCTTACTTTATTAAATAAAATTACATATGTAGTATTTGTAGAGATGTTACTAATGCACCTGCAAGATCAGATGTTTGGCTCTTGTAAAGTACTCTGTGTGATATCTTAAAGAGTTAAGAGTCAAATTTAGCGAGTGCAACTCGGACCGAATCTAAATTAGTCTCACAATGATTGGTATGTCTCACTGTATCCAAAAATATAAAATAGTAGAATATATTTGTAATTTTTCACTATTAGAATAGTTACATGGACATTTGTCATTTTATATTTTAAAAAGAAGATAAAGCAATTTCTATGCTATTTACCACTCCGTAATATCCACATATGGTATGACAGGGATCAACTTTTAATATTACATTTGTGATCAATGTTTATATCATTTTATATCATTTTAATTATATGGTCTTATTTGAACATTTTCATACAATATCATCAAATTAAAACCCAATCCATATTATTGTTTAAACGAAAATAAATTCCACAAACTATGTTAAACGCCAACATACAAAACAAATTGAAACTGTTAATAAATATGACACAAACTAATAAATACATTTAAAAACAAAAACAAAAATGAATAAGATCAGAAAAACAATATATAAAAGAACAAGACAGCATTTTCATCAAACATCTAATCGAACAACACATGATTTTGATTAAAAAACAAACCTGTCCATTTGCAATAAATATTTATTTGATATATAATTAAAAAAACAAAACCGATCACATATGACATTATTGAAAAAGGCTAAGAATTGAAAAAATGTGAGGAATGGGAGGATGTGGTTGAAGGGGTGTTATCAATTCATAAAGAAAGTGAAAAAGAACAAAAATAGGTTAGGTTGTTTTCCTTTGACAATGATTTGATATCTCCAAGCTGGTTGCCTTTTTGAAGTGATGTTGCCCCACCTCTAACCTCTTTATTTTGGCTTCAATAGTTATGACATGGACCCGGCCGGGTCCACCTTGCAAAGTAGACCCGTGTTCATTTACATACTGAATGTTCACAATTTACATACTAGAGTTCACAATTTGAATTATAAAAATTTAGTATGTAAATTGTGAAAATTAAGTTGTGAACATTCAATATATAAATTCTGAATATTCAGTATGTAAATTGTGTATTTTGAACTCGGATTCACCTTGCAATGTGGACTCGGGTCCACTGAATAATTTGCCCGGTTTGTGTACCTCAATTGAGATGTTTTTATATATTGTATGAGTATAATATTGTTATTATTATTACTTTACTATTATTATTATTATTATTATTATTTGGGTCCAAATTTGATGATTTGGTGAGTTTTTAACTTTATATTGAGATAGTTTAATTTCTTTTGTGTTGTTGCTGGGCATGAGGAGTCGACCAGCTGTAGTTTGAAATTTGGGAAAGAAAAAAAAAAGAGTAAATTTAAAATATATCAATATTTCGATCAATTTTTGTTTATACATTTATTAAGTGATAGAGACAATGAAATTCAAACCAATACTATATTTATTATATAGACTTTAGAAATGAGTATCACATTATACATGTATGTGTGTGGTGTGGACCGTGTGGTGTAGCATGCACATGAGGATATATTAAAGTGATACAAGTGTGAAATTATTTTAGGGACTAAAAATATTATTTTTCTTCAATAAAATGGAAGTTTATGAGTGTATGCACTCTTTTGAATAATAATAATAATAATAATAATAATAATAATAATAATAATAATTATTATTATTATTATTATTATTATTATTATTATTATTATTATTATTATTATACAAAAAAAGTCTTTACAAACCAAGAAAAAAAAAGAATATAGTGGGAAGCTGGAAATGCATAAAACTTTTGATGAAATAGGAGGAAACAAAGGTTTGAAATATCACATAAATAGGTTTGAAATATCACATAAATTTGCTATTTAGCGTAAGGTCCTGTTTGGTAAATTTCCATCCCTAGTGAAAAGGGTGCAAAACTAGTGGAGTTGCGAGGAGAGAAAGGGAGAAGGGTGCTAGGGTTGTAGCGCTAAGGCTAACCTCATTCCTAAAATTTTACCAACTTGCTAAATGACATGGCACACCACATGGATATTTTCTTCTTTTTTATTTTATTTTGTTTGCCTACGAAACAGCAAGTTTGCTAAACACTTAAAGGCTGCCATTATGGTAGCCTTTTTTACTCTTTAATTTCTTTTTTGTTATTTTATTAGTATATATATATAATATAATATGAAAGTGAGACTCATTTTAGAAAGTGAAAGAAATTGCAGGGATGTAGGACAAATAGTAGAGAATTTGTAAATTAGATGATGTGGAAGTGGAATCCATTTTAAAAAGTGAGAGAAACTTGCTGGGTTAAGGACAGCCTAAGACTTACGAGAATAGCTAGCTAGCCAAGCTAACTAAAATAAAATCCAAATTATTTAAAGTAAATATTATCAACTCAGTCAAAACATTAATTGAGGAGTGGACACGAGTAATGGGAAGTGCATGTGATATCATGCCAAAATTGGCTTGACAAGTATTTTTCAAATATACAAATAATGGATTGATCTTATTTGTTACGTTGTGGGATCAATTCTCTTCAAACATATATTCTACTATTCTCCAAAACAGATTTTAATACCGAGCAGCCACGTTAAAACATAAATCAAACGTCACTGTAAACAAATTAAAGTAAACAGTGTTTATAAAATTAAATAATTCCATGCCAGTTGGCTGATGCTAAGCTAAATGATATGATCCAAGCAAACAAATTATGACAAGTATTCGAGAAATATATATATTCTCGTCAAGCAAGTGAAAACAAAACAAAACAAAAATTAACAATTTTTTTATGACTATGATAAATTAATTAACAGTTTAACACATTAGGAAGTAAATATTATTGGTTTATTTCTCAAATAAAGTATAAATTATAAGTTATTTACTAAAAAAAATTATCATGTTTTAAATGTATGAATATATAATTGTCGTAAAGTATAAAGATTATGGATGACAATTTCAATCCGCCCAGCGGAAAGATATACACTCAAAAATTATAATTGTTGCAAAATACAAATGTTTGATAATAATTTATCAAATTGTAAAAGTTTTAATATAATTATTATGCATAATTAGGTATAATTATATTGTTGAAAATGCAAGATTTTTTTAAAAAAATTATCATGTTTTAAATGTATGAATAATTGTCATAAAGCATAAAGATTAGGGATGACAATTTCAATCCACCTAGCGGATACACACACGAATTCACCTCGCATGGACCGAATTTTTTGGGTGATAGTGGGTGGTAGAATGGTGGTGAGTCTTAAAAAATTTAACCCGCGGTGGGTTGTGTCGGGTTGGATTTAAGTTTTATGTGCAAAAAAAAAATATATAATTTTTATTAATTTGTTACTATTTTTAGTTCTACACTAATAAGTTTATTTTAAAAAAATTAACAATTTAGTTATTATATTTGAATATTTCTATTATTTTATGTATTAATATAACTAGTAAATTTTATTATTTTATTATGAGTAAGTACTTTAAATATTATTTTATTTTTTTAAATAAAATAACAAGTGGCCGGTACCCATAGTGGTCACCCGCACCCAGTGGGGTAGGGTGCGTCTTGAAAAAGTCCACTCGATGTGGATTGTGGGTGGAAGTGTATGGATGTAGCCCTCTCTGACCCACCTTGACTCATTGTCATCCCTAATAAAGATTTAAATTTTTAATAAGTGTAATAAGTATGTTTTTTTTTTTTTGAATACTATTGACCTTGTTACATGTAGTATCTGTCCATATACTTTTTTCAACCTACTGAAGCCCAACAAAGTCAACATTGACCCCACTGAGGCTCGAACCCATGACCTCTCACTTGGGAGAATCACTCCATGCCACTTGACCACAGGGCCTTTAATAAGTGTAATAAGTATGTTCAAACATACTTTTGAGGCAATGATATTTAATGTTGGATGAATGTTCTTCGTCAATGGAAGTAAATTAATGAAACGCATGCAAAATTCAAGATTTCGAGTCTTTTTCATGGGAAATTCATAGGCAAAAGATCCCATGTTTTGTGCCACGATTCCCGTTAGGTTGCCTCTTTTATTATACAAACGCCCACCCTTTCACCTATTTCTTAATAATGTAGCTTCTTCAATTCCGTTTTCGAGTCAAACAACTTACCAACTACCTTCTTACTTTCATCCCCTCTTCATTAAGCCAAACAACATATTCTCCCATCATTTTCGTATCAAAAGATCACGAATTTAGTTCTTGTTAACGTTCTTTTGATCAAATCCGTCGTACATGATATTTCTAATACGATTTATCTCTCATGTGTAGTTTACAAACTATTACACATAAACAAGATTTATTTAGTGCACATCTTCAAATAGTGACTGCGAATTTACCTTGTCATCTAAAAAATAGTCATATCCCCTTTTTCGAAACCAATTTATTAAGTTGAAAAAAAAAGTATTAATAAATATAATATTTATTAATGTATTTTAATTAGTTAATTAAATAAAGATTTATTTTAAATCTATTATAGGCTTACAGTATGATTAGCTCACGCTATATGTTAGGAATGGAATAGCATTTGCAGGAATAAGTCCATTCCATCATTTGGTAAGTTTTTTTTTATTCATGCGAATAGTATTCACGAAATTGGTATTTTCGTTTCTTCAATTTTTTTCTTAATGAGTTAATTCTAGCGGATGTTCCTTGTCTTTGATGTCAATTCTAAATTTAGTCACAGATAATTGTTTTTGCCATTTAACATCCTAGTATATCAAATTTTGGACACTTTTGATCTTTTTGATGATTTTTTATGTGATACCCTAATTTAGAAAAAGGTATAATCAAAATACTTGATTTTTCCCTTTTTAAGGAGGTATCGAAAATCAAATAGACGAAAATGTCATTGTCTAAAATAGAGTTTCACTGGAAAAGTAATCGGAAAGACCAAAAGTGTCTAAAATATGATAGTCTGAGAATGTTTAATGGCAAAAATGATAGTTTGGAACTAAATTTAGAATGGACACCAAAGACAAAGGGACTTCAGCCGAAATTAACTCTTTGAAATATTTATGAAAGTATGAAATTGACCCTATCATTTATTTTATTTTTTCTTCATTTTTCAACCATTAGATCTATTAGATCGATGACTAGCATTTGTCTACAACTCTCAGAGAATAGTTCTCAAACTGTATTATGGTAAAAAAGAGGATACATGTATTCTCTTTTTTAATTTTTATTTTATATTAAAAACATAAAATTTATAATTTAATTTTAACAAATTGTTCATTAAAAAAATCGACATTTATGTAATGACGACAACATTAATATCAACAATTCTCATTAAAATTTGTCAATAGTTGTTTGTTCATAATTACTTTTTCAACCAATTGAAACACAAGAGTCAGCATCGCCTCCACTGAGGCTCAAACCCACCACCTCCCGTATAATGGGAAGGGTTTGATGTCACTGGACTACAAGGTCCTTGCCACGAGAGAGAATAATCTCAAAAGTTATAGAGGAAAAATTTAAGTCCTATGTAAAACACATTCTCCTTAGAACCGATTTGCTACCTCCGATGATACTAGTAGCGTTATAGTGTCAGTCTTCTTTGTTAAAATAGGTTACAACACTATGTTTGAGCAGTCAAATATAATGTTTTTAGTAAACTTGAACAAAGTGAGCACTTTGTAAATTTTATATCGAAGTGTTGACAAAATTTTTACACAAGGAGGAAACAAGAGTTCTCGTGAGAACGGAAAATCATTCTACCTAATACAAGTATTTGTAGGATAAATAGAATTTACTCCAGAAGTTACATGCTATACAAATACTTTTACAAAAGAAGTGTTGTCAAAAATTTAAATTTAATCCTTATCAACGGAAGACATTAGCAGGTGTACATGCGTCAAACATTTTCAAAATCATTTTGAGATTTGATTTGCGCACCTCCGTGCAAGAGATAAGCTACATGCTATATAAATCAAACTCATCCAAAAAGGGAATTGTATATATACTAGATTACTAGTGCAATCTCATACCCATTTTTTAATGTGAGACAAAGACGACTATTACAAAGTTTTCTCAACTTTATTTTTGGTACATCCAAAAGAAATGCCCTTACCTCTTAACTCATTGCGTAGAAATTGTTACGAAATATTACTACGAAAAATAATATATGGAAAATAACAAGCACAAGAGCGAAAAGTTAAGAGTTTAGTACAAGTCTAGTGAAACACTCTTTCCTAAAACTTTATTTGCTACTTCTGAAAGGTGTTCTCAAAGGTGCTAGGAGCGTTGTAGTCTATGTTTCCCAGGATAAAATGCACTACGATTCTATGTTTGAGCACTCAACTAAAAGAATCCGGCCAACTAGAATACCGGTAAAACACATAAATTTTGAGGAAGATGAGCAGAGATTTTCTAAGAGCAAAAATGCATTTTGTAGTTGTAAAAATCCACCAGCTCAACCAAAGCTTATATGTATAGGAGATGAAGGATTAAGTGATCATGGCATTAAAATTGGTTTAAAAATCATACTGTAACCTTCAACAAAATTAATCGGAGGATCATTTTTAAAATTTAAAATTTTACGGAAGAGAGCATCTATGTTATACAATTTAACCTCCTCTTAATTAAAAAGCTTTTGTATATATAGTGGTGCAAATTCCCTTGTTTTTTCAATGTGGGATAAATGCTTCTTTTAAGCATTTTCACCTCTAGTTTCCAACTCAAATGGATCTATTTTGATAATTAATTTCTCATTCATCCATTATTCGTTTTAAACTTACAATATATCGATCTCTTCATCTCACTCCAAAGAACACTTTGATCAGATCCAAATCGAAAATAAACCTCATATATATTTATACCACAAAATAATCATGTCATTTCATGTTATTTTTTCCATAGAAACACTCACAGCGTCAAAAACAACGAATCCTTCATATTTTTGGGGATTGATCCAACACTAATGTACCTTGAGTAACCAATTTCTACTCTAAGTTAGCCAAGAAAGCAAGAAGTCGGCACATTGGCCAAACAAATAAACAAAAAACAAAAGTGCCATAAGTGTAAAAAATCCATGCTATAGTTAGAAAGGCGGTGGATTGGGCAAAGTGTCAAGTGTTGGTACCAATTTGCATTAAAAACACAGGAAGTTAAGCCACCTAATTTTACTCTCTTTTGTTCTTTACTAAAGGGCAGCTAAACTAACTTTAGGTTTAATTAAGGTAGTGAAAAATGAGTTCCAAAGAGGATTAAATAAATGATTTGTGTGCGAATTGTAGGAAAATATTCTCGAAAAATCTCAGAAAAAATTGAGAAAAATAATAACCCACGGAAGATAAATAAATTAGAAATTTATCTACGAAAGGTTACGATAAAACTTGGAAAAAACACGAGGACGATGGAGGATGATCTCAGATAGGTTGGAAGTATGAGTCGAGTTATCTCTATCCTTAAAACCTTAGTTACCGCCTCCCGGAGTGCTAGGAACGTTACCGTCTAGGTTTTCCAGGATAAAACGTACTACGATTCCAACGTTTGAGCACTCAAACTTGGAACGCGGCGAACAAAAACGGGAGATGAACACCGATGGCTTGAACGAAGGAAGAGCAGAGTTTCGAGCGGAGAAAACGAATTTCTGTGTGTGTATTGCTTGGTGTTGCTGTACAAAATCTGCTGCTCAACCTGGAACTTATATAGTGGAGGAAAAGATTAAATAACATACGATCATGACATTTAATCTGATAATAAAAATATGTGTATAACCCATGTAACAGCAAACCACTACCTAAGAATTGATTCAGAAAATTAAAATTGGAATTAATTTGAAATTAATTCCGTAACAGAATCAAGACTCTAAATGGTAACAAAATCGTACATGAGAGAGAGTGAAAATGGATGTCCTGCAAATTAAGTTTTTGGAACAGTATTTGACAACATTAAAACCGAAGAAAAGAGAGGTGTTGTGCGCGTTCCGCGCACAGCAGCGGCACGCGTCCACTAGGTGCGTCAGGCGCGCCTAACCGCGTCACTTTTTTTTTAATTAGATTTGTTTTAATTTTTGTACTTCCCTCTCATTTTTTCTTTTCTAATCACACTTACAAAAACTCCTCAAAAACCGCAAAAAAGAAAAAGAAAAAAAAAACCTACTACTAAGAATGCTATTATAGAATTGATTAACTTTACTGCAAGTTAAAAAATGAATACACAATACAAAAAAAAAAAAAAAAAAAGGACCAATCAAACATAAAGAAGTAACTATTATAAGGTAAATTGAAACATGTGACACTCTCATCGACTACCAACAATAGAAAATGATGGAGGAAACTCTCATCGACTACCAACACCGTTCATATTATTGTGTAATAACCGACAAAGAAGTTCAAGTGTGATGAGTTTATAAATCATGTTCTACCTGGCCTACTCTACCATTCTTTTGGCGTAAAAAAAAAAAAGAACTTGATTAGTTTCAACCTAATGCTTCAGGTATAGCCAAACCGAATGTACTAGATCTGTTGCCAACTACTGTATTAGATAAATCAGCAGGTTAGATTAAGTCAGGTTTTGTCTAAATCGGATATATAGTACATTTGAAACACAACACATTTCAAGTTGATATGAAATTAATAGATTTAAAAATTAAATATAATCATGATGAGACATACTATTTTGATTTTTTTTTTTTGGGTGCAATACTATTTTGATTTTATTTACACTTTTTCCTTTTTTTCTTTTTGGATGTTACTAAACATTACAGGTTTCAAAAAAAAAAAAACATTACAAGAATTGAAACAATTGATATTCTGTTGTGGTCTTGAATTCTTAATCCGCATGTAAAAAGCCTAACGTGTATGTTATTTGGCATTTGGGGCGGTGGAGCTTTGGCAAACAGGGCCTTAAATAGAGTAAAGTAGTTTGAGTAACAGACAAAACTGACAAAATGAAAGCGCGTGGGGCCCGGAGTAAGATCCCCCTCTCGTGGACTTTCTGACCCCCCCCCCCCTCACCCTCGGATTAGGAAACTGCCCCGATAGCGATTTCGCGCCAACAACAAACCAAACCATCACGCTTTTCAAAATCCAATTTTGTTTCGTTTTTTGATTATAAATATAAAATATTAATACACTCGAATACGATGAATACGGACTAGGTATCCGTATACCCTCCATTTAGGAATTCTACCACCTGGCTCGGCTCGGCTCGGCTCATCCAGCGGCTCAGTTGAGTGTGCTTTTAAGTGTGTTTGATTATAGGGTCTAATTAGGTCAATTTAGATCCGCCAAGTCATTAGTCATATGCTCCAAATTGTGGCAAATTATAACCCTCAACATTATCAACTTATATATATTTATTCATTCCTATAATTTTATTCATTATCATCTTCTATCTTTTTCTACTCATACTTATATAAACATAATTTATTTGTTTACGTTTAATGTTAAACATTATTTATATTATCACTCAAAATTACATTTGTGTTACTTTTATAACGGTAATAAACAATATTTTTTTTTAAAAAAAATTATGTAAGTAAACAAGTTTTTTAAATAAAAAACAAAGAATGAAAACTGAAAAATTTTAAAATAAATCACACAAAAAAAGTTTATGAAGTAAATAGATCATTAAACTTTGATTGCTATCAAACCTCTTCCTAATGTAGAATTGAGATGAGCCATGAGGCTAAGCCGCGTGCTTAATAGTAGCCAAGTGGTGAGGTGAATAGGTAGGGGAGTAGATAGTCTTAAAAAGTAAGCAGTGAGAGTGTAGAAATAGTAAATACATTTCACATCAAAAAGTCATTTTCAACCATAGTTAAATGTGGAAATGACCTCACCCCTCAGTTTACTTAACTACCCCCTCCCTCTTTTTCTCGCTTGCTTGGTTGTATATTAGCTGTCATTTAAATACCTTTTTCTCTTTTCTATTTTGTCTTCGACATTTCTCATTAATTACTCACTCTGTCATCTTTAATTAATTAATTAATCATGAAAATTGGATAATGTTACAATATTTGATAGAGTTGTGCTACATGAATTCACATTTTTTACCCATACCCTCCGTGATGCGACAAAAGATTATATTCATTCGGTGGCTCTCAAGAAAAGTGTCAACATCAAACTTTTATGTGGGAAAGTAAAAATATGGAGTATAATTTGAGAATCAAAGTAGTATTTCTCTATCTGTTATTATAAGAGCATCCACACTAATTGGATTTTTGTACAATTTTTAAGAAGACCATGTAGGAGACAGACAGAAATGGAAGAGAAAAAAAAAAGGAAAAAAAAAAGAATCTAACGATTTTTTTTTTTTAAAAAAAAAGAGAGGAAAACCAACCATTTAATAGTCAGAGTGACTGCTTTGACGCACTCTAGCGGATACGTGGTGAACACGCACTCGTTAGGGGCACAAAGTGCGCCAAACGAGCAATTCCGACATTTTTTCTTCTCCTGCAAAAAAAAAAAAAAATCTTGTTTTGCAGGAAAAAAAAAATTGGCTAAAATCTATGCTTCCCATCAGCAAAAAACCAAAATGTTGGAATTGTTACTGTTCCAAAAATCTTTAAAAGTGCACTATGATGGATGCCCTAACCCTTCTTAGATGGCGCATCTGTGACTCTTCCACATAAGAGATTATATGTTTGAATTATGTATGGACAAATACTACACTGTAATAGAGTTAATTTTAATTAATTTGTAATGAAATCAATCAATTCACAAATAATTAAAGAATGTAAATTGTTTTGAAATTATATAAACTTATTATTATTATTATTATTATTATTATTATTATTATTATTATTTTGTAAATACAATATATGATACAAATCTTCAAACAAATTTATGTTATGATGTGATTTTATTCAATTAGTTTGTGATGATGTTGAATAATTAGATAAATATAAATTAAAGGTATTGTAACGTAAAATTATAAAATTTGTGGATACATAACATTTTATTTAAAATTTATATGATACCAATAATTCTTTGTGAAGTCTTATTTATTTACTAAATACCTCATAATAATGATTTATAAAGGTGTGTAATTTGCAACAATCAATATAAGAAAGAATTAAAATTAAATTTCATGAAAAAGAAATTATTTGAAGTATTGATTCCATTGTTTATTTAATAAGGAATAAGCTGTTGACAATAATTAATATAATTTCTCTTACATAATAAATATATGGGAGACAGTGAGAGTAATATAAGAATTTTAATTTTGTATATTTTCTCTCAAAATGCTTGAAAAATAAAGTACCAACAAGAAGGACAAAGAATTCATTTTCTATTGAAATAAATTATATATTAATCAAAAAAAAATTATCTATTAATCAAATAATTGGCAATACGTTTGTCCACTTTGTCTAGAACTCAGCGAATCATGTTGCTCACGTGTTGACACGAGTAATTAGTTTTTTGTATGTCTTTGGGTCGTGAGTCTCTACCCCACCAAGTTGTATTTCTCACTTATTTAGCGCTTAATGCATCTATCTTGTTTTTTTTGCTTCAAAAAAAATTATTTATTAACCAAATAATGTAATATATACTTTTTCTTAATTTTTTTTTGCTGGAGGTTTTTTCTTAAATTTGAGAAAAAAAATTCTCTCATAAAATTTTTCTATAATTATGTGAACAAAACATGCCATTATTAAATTGGTTTTAAAAAACACTTATTAAATTAAATGTTAATTTAATCATATTAATTTATCCAAATTTCCCTATATAAAATTATGATCACTCTTTAAGAAGAGCCCTTCCCCTATTACTTTGCCCTGTTCTCTTTCACCTTCTTGCAGAGTCCAGAGTACTAGAATCTCAGCCCTGTCTAATCGTCTCCGGCGATCCACCGGAACCCTTTTCCGGCGTTTCTCCAACCAGACGCATTTCTTAAACGTTCTGCTTTTGGGGTTAAAGTTCTCACACACGATCACCGCTTTGAAAAGAGCAAAATTCCGTGTGAACATAGACTTTGAGAGAGAGAGAGAGGGGGGGAGAGGAAAAGTTAAAAAGATTGAAACTTTCTTTTTGACTGTTGTGTTTTCAGTGAGCTGCCACAAGCCCACGAGCTAAGTAAGGCGCTTTTGTGCCCTAGGCAAAGTAGTGAGACGATTTTGTACAGAGGTAGAGGGAGAGGCTCTGATTTTTCAGGCGGTTGAGTTTCAGAGTGAGCTCTGAAGATTCTGATCTTGCATGGTTAGGATTGGTGGTAAATTCTTCGCATTCACTTTAGTACTAATTTCCTTATAGAGTATGTTATGCTTTTGGTGTTGTTTTCCCTGTACTAGTGTGAGTTCTAAATTTATGTTTCCATTTTCTTCTGCAATTAGTCCATTGATTTATGGGTTTTGTTTTGATTTCTTGTTTTCAAGTGCTTTCTTTGTTTAGCTAAGTTGGAGTTGGTGCACACATTGCCCTGAGTATAGGCAGCTGCTATCTGTATTTATCTGATTGAGCTTTTTAATTTAATTTATTTTTATTTTAAAAATTTCCCCTCTTTGGAAATAGGTTATGATTCTGGTTTGCTGATATTTGTGGTTTTTATTGATATTGTACATGGATGCAGTATTCTTAGTTTCATGAATTAGGCTTATGTTGAGTAGAGAGGAAGTTTAGTGCATAAACTCATGAGAATTTTAGGCTATCTTTTTGTTGTATATGATGAAACAAAAAGTAGTATTTGTAATTGAGTTGTCTTGAAATCAGTCTTTACTCAACCCACCCTGAAACCTTGCCTGTCCTGTCTGGTTATCTCTGCCCATTTTAATAAGCCCCTACACCAGACAGCTCCCAAACTTTTCTCGTAACATCCTTCCATGAAACGCCGAATTGGGTTCAAACAATTTGAGCTACTTCAATCTCTCGTTGAGCTCGGTTATCAATTGCAGAGTAATTAATCTTATTGAGTAGTGATCTCGGGGGCTTCGGGGCTAATAGATAGGTGGTCAGTGGTCATCGTTTTAGGTGGGTGGAAGGATGATGTTTGGTCGGTTTGTTCAATTGCATGCTATGACTCGAACTAGAATCCATACATGGGCATAGATTCCGTGAATGATGGTAGGAACTGATCATGGTGTTCTTTCTAATTGTATGTATTGGGAGTACTGTTCATATGTGTACACACCTGCTTCAATTTTTTATTGATTCAACAAATGATAGTCTTAAAAAACTATTTTGTGTTGTGTTGAACGCTTTGTTTTCTAGCTTACCTACATCATTATATTCTTATATCTTGGGCCATATTCATGCAATCATGCCTAAATGTTTCTTTGACCACAGCAGTTTATTTGTTTAAAGAATAGAATATCTTCAAGGTTTGGAATATTATGTATAATTCATGCTATGAAAACGTATATTTTAATGCAACCTGTACCAAATTGACAAGGCAGATTTTTTTTTTTTTTGAAAACAAGACAAGGCAGATTTTCAAAATTCTTTATTTGTTCACCTTAAACAAGTCTGACGTGTGTATGAATATTCATTAAATGATAGATGTGACTATGTGCTCTGGAAATGTAACTATTGATAGAAAATATAGTCACAGAAATATGTACTTTATGTTATTTTACTGCAATTTTACCTGTTAGAGTATCGGTCCCTGGCCTTCAGTATGGAGCAGCCTTAAATCTTTAGGTCAGCTATCGAACCCTTAGAGGTGCCTACAATTTGGTGATGGGATTAGTACCCTAGGTTACACCCCCCAAAAAATAAATCTGTTAGGAGTGTCATCCATTATGAAGAGATTAGAAAGCGAGGATTTTGTCACATAAAATCTTTCTGATACAATTTTAAGAATTTTCTTTTTCAATGTATTTGAGTAATCATGGCCTGAATCCACCATTTGCTTTCTCTACCATGCCTAATTATTGCATTTACATTCTATGGTTCAGTGAGTGGAAGCATTCAAACAAAAAATGATGGAACACAAAAGGGGCCCTGTCTCTCTTGACCACAGTAGCATGACGCCTTTGACACCTAAACGGCTCAAGGCAGATATGCCTATTTCTTCCAAGGTTATTTTCCCTTCCTTTTGCCTTTATCTTCACTTAATTTTTTTGTTTTTGTTTTTTTAATATGGGTGTGCCATGTGCACATGTAGTCAAAGATAAAGTTTCAAACTCTGTGTGCCATTGGCTTGGGGATTTTGGAACAGATAATGGCATTGTTTAAAGCTAGTATTTGTGGTGGTCATTAGAACTAAACAAACTGAAACTTAAACTATAATCGGCTCAAATGGGAACAACCCATACCGACACAGAAAACATTGGTCAAGCTGTGGTTTGGGATTTTTACCAAACTTTTTTTTTTTTTTTAATTTAGTTTTTTTGTTTGACCCCTAATTCAATCCAAAATCAATATTTTAATGGCTGTTCTATTAATATTTGAATGCTTTTGGGCTTTTGGCCATGAGGGTGATTTTCTTTAAATTTACATCTTTTCCTTATTTTTGTCAACCCAAACCTAAATAGCAAGTCTATACCATGATGGCCCAATTGATCGGCTATCAGGGTTCTCTGAGGTCTGGCGATGCTTTGAAAGTATTTCTTTCATCGTACTGTTAATTACATTAGTAGCAGGAAATATGAACTGTGTTTGATTTTTTTTCCCCGTTGTCTGAATTCGTCATGTGTAGCCTCTACTTGTATCTAATATCGAATTATTGACACTTTTTACTTTTCCCCCCGATAGGAAAAGAAAGAGAAGTTCGGTGAACGTATTGCAGCTCTGCAGCAGCTTGTATCACCATTTGGAAAGGTACCCCTGCCTAGCCTTGGCTTATTATATTACCAATAAATTTAAATTACTAACACCGAGAAGCAGAGTTTTGGATCATAAATTCACCTTTTAAGAGGCTAATTCGTTTTTTTCCTTTGTTTTTACATCAACAGACAGACACAGCCTCTGTTCTTTATGAAGCAATGGGATACATAAACTTCCTCCACGAACAAGTTAAGGTCAGCCAAAGTGACCCCTTAAACGTCTCCTTGTCCCTCGCCTTTCAGCTTCTCTTTCTTTTACTTTTTAACTCGTTCACTTCCAATCCTTCGTTAATTCTGCTCTCCAGTTCTCTCACTTCTCATAAACATGACTTTGTTGCGTTTTTGCTTCATTGTGGTTTTAGGTGTTGAGCGCTCCGTATCTCCATTCTACGCCCGTATCCAATACACAGGTTAGTGTTAATAGTGTATAACGAGATATATATTCCCCTATGCTCTCTGAACAAACGAAGGTCAAATTGCACTAAACCGTTAAAGATTTTGAGATTTAGTTCTCCTTTAGATACTTCCGGTTGCAGATTAGTGACACAAAACCAATGATTTTTCGTCCCTTTTATCTGTTTCAAAAGGAACCGCACCCCTACAATTTGAGAAGCAAGGGCTTATGCCTCGTGCCCATATCGTACACCGAAGGAGTAGCCAGTAGCAATGGCGCGGATATCTGGGCCCCCGTTAAGACTGTGCCGAAGTTCTAAAACATACACCTCGCTCTCGAGTCTGATTCAAGACAGACGACCAAATAAACGCGGTGAATGTGATAGATAGATTGCAGACTGGGATGGTAAAACCTCGTCCTCGGATGCCAGAAGTTGTTGTGAATTCGAGTTCGAATGTCTAACAGCAAAACCTGGAGGCTGATACTATTTTGGTAAATCATTTAGCTAGTTATAGATCCTAGTTCTTAATTGTCCAGGTTTAACTGAAATGTATATGCATGAATGAAGAGATGTATAATTAATGATCTCTGTAGGAACAACTCACCCGCCATCAATGTTGTATTCCATATATGAAGTCTCTGAGAATGTGGAAATCCATTCTCTTATTTCAATAGATCAGTTCTCATCTGGCACCATAACTAATCCTTTACTTTTATTTTCATTTTTTTAGAAAATAAAGAAATGCATAATCTATAATTCACTAAAAAAATTGTGTTGGATTAATGTTGGTAGTTCTATAAGAAGTTCCTCTTTTTTTTTTATGGAGTGATGAGAAAAATTTGCAGTCAATACTTGAGAGTGTGTATTGAATAAATTTTAACTAAGGACTACAAAAAAGCTAAATCAGTTTAACAATATAAAATTTTGTACTGTAATTATTAAATCAACAACTCGAGCAGTACATGATTTTAGTAAATTGCCCGCATGGACAGCTCAATTAGCCACTGGGTGAAGTCAATTCTCACCACCAGCGACAGTACGAGAGTAATCTCTGTCGAGTTGGGACGTGAGAGTCTTTGGAGTTAAAAATTTAACCTTTTTGGAAGGAGGAGTGATTCTAGTAAATTGAGTTGTTAGTCAGTACGTTCTTAATAAGTTGGTATTTTTTAATGTGAGTGATGATATTAAATGGTGTACATTAAAGTCGTCACATACATTAAAGTCATCAATCATTAGGATGCAAAATCAATAAAAAAAAAACTAAAAAGAAATGACCAAATCGAGCATTTTAATTCAAAGTCTGAAGTCATCAATCAGGAAAATCGCTCTGTGGCACGTCAGTAGAAAACGCGTTGAAATAAATTTTTAAATTGACAATTTAATTTGCTGCAGAAAAAGAAAAGAATTTTTTGTTTTGTTTTGTTTTGTTTTGCTGCACCAAAAAAAACTTTATTAATGGGGAATTTATTCGCGATTTTTGAAAAGTTTTTGTAAGTGTGATAAGGAAAGAAAAAATGAAAAGAGATAGAAAAAATAAAACAAATATAATTTTTTCTTTAAAAAAAAAAAAACAGAAAGTCAGGCGCACCCAACGGCCACACACCTGCTTTGGCAGCCAAGCACGCGTCTTGCTATTGCCTTTGGATTGCGTGTAATGGCACTAATGGGTGCCAATAACTGCACCTTGCAGGAGCTCCATTTTCACTCTCTTTCCTTCTCTCTCTCTTGCCATGTAGATGACTTTTCTGACATAAACCAAATATTATCCCTTGATAGGAATGCTCTAAGACCATTCATATCAGACAAGGAGCTACATGATTTTCACCAAATATTATCCCCAGATTTCCGTCCCGATTCCGATGTGACAACCAAACACCTTATGTTAGTAAATTCATAGTTGTTTTATTTTTTAAATTAATTTAAATAAATAGTAAGAAGTAAGAAAACTTGAACTTTGAAAATTCAAACACCATAATAACATAACTTTATTTATCAAACATCACGATTCAGGCCATGCACTAAGCATGCAAATCATCATAGTAACCCATACACAACCAGGTTTACACATTACAACATAGAATTAAAACACAGCCAACCTTTACAAGGCAGGTTTTACCCAGTACACACTATCTGATAGTGACTGCAGTTCAAAATGACAACCTCGATCAGGGCTGCTTGTCGTTGGACCCGGTTTCATTCTGGGCTGCAGCATGGGAAAATGGTCTATTGCCACGAATAGGGATTCCATCTCCATTCTTAAGATTCTCCTCGCAGCACCAAACCTTGGGAGGGTTGCAACACGGCCACGGGTACTCAGCCTGCGCCGTGGTCACGAGAACCACCATCATCATCATGCCAAAAACAATGTTTTTTGCAGATGCCATGAAGAATAAAGGCTATATATATTTGGTATTCAGAAATATTCAGAATATTGCTAATATTTGATTATTGGCAATGAAGATTCAATTCATCACTTCCCTTTTCACGTGCATTTATAGGAGGCTTCTTCGCTTTGCTATTTTTATATGATATTGGAGCTATCGACTGATCAATGTTTTGGTACTAACTGACAACAAGGTTCTGATAATTAAGAAACCATGGCTGATTGGTGGTGGAATAATACGAGAATTAATCAATATTTTTGTAGCACAGTCCAACAATGGTCGTCATGAATTGTTTGGATTAAGGATTTGGCTCATTATTACTTTAATTTATGATATATTGATCGAGATTCCAAATGGGTTATATATATGATGAATGGGACGGTGTATACAATATATGTTGATGATTGATGATTATGCATGGTAGATGTATCTAAAAATTTGATAGTTTTTGATAGTTTAAGATGGTTTGATGGTAAAAAGAAATCATGTAGATCTCAAATAAGGTAAAGTCTAAGAGGGTTCAAAAATGTTTTTACCTTAAAAGAAAAATTATCAAAATAACAATGTAGACACCGAAAATTTGAACAAAAAATGGGCTGATAAATTATTACTGGGCCTAATTTTGAGATTGATTATTAGAACAATTTAATTAATTGGGTCATGATAATTAAATTAATTTAATTAGCCCAATTAAATTTGATGTTGGGTTATTGAATTAATTGATTAACTTGTGTAAGTGCAATTTATTATTTGAATTTAATAATAATTATAATGATAATTTAAATATAATTTTATTATATTTGAATTTAATAATTATAATTAATTTGAATTTGAATTAAATGATAGAGTTTTGAACCTGGACTTGATTGTGGCAATGTTCATTCCCTTAATTAATTAATTATTTAAAGAGTTTGTTGAGGGAAGTTGATTACACACTCCACTATAAATAGAGCCCATCAATTCACATTTGAGACACACCTTGAAGATTGAAGACTTGAGAGCTTTTGAATGCATTCTGAAGCAGTTAGAGACTTGAAGTATTTTGACGGTTCCATTTGAATCTCGGAGGGTACGTCAAATGAATTTCAGAGGCTACGCCACTTGAAACCCGGAGGCACTTCAGTAGAACACGTCAGTGAACAACTTAAATTACACACACTGTAACCCGATATTGTGAATATATACAATTTCGAAATTTTGTGTTTACAATCAAAGTTACCAATTATACTATTATAAATCATTTTACATATAATCAGCTAAGAGTAGACAAATAATTTACCAAACATCTTTTCATAGCTCGCTAATACTATCAACTAATCAAACCAGCTAACACAATCAGAGCTATAAGCTAACAACTAATTGCCAAACACGCCCTACATGATTTAAGAATTGACTAATCATGCAATATTTTTTAAGTGATAATGGAAACTCGTAGTCACTATCGAGAGTGATAACGGAAACTCGCAGTCACTATCAATTAACAACAAAACCCCTTACACGATTTAACAATTGACTAATCACACAATATTTTAAAGTGATAATGGAAACTTACATTCACTATCTAAGAGTGTGTACTAATATGAGTAAATCATGTTCTGTGACTGCAAGGAGGCCAGGTAAGCCAACCTAGATAACCTTGTGTAATCACACAATATTTAATTGGCTTCTAAGCTTACTAGGCTATAATTATAGGCTAGCTAAATCCTACATTGAATATGATTACTAATTATTCAATCAGGAGTTCAAGACTATAGATTGCGCGATTTAACAATTATATTACTACGTAACTAATAACAACATAACAGGTTATGTCAAGTGAGATTTTTACTAGCAAAAGTATATTTATCTTCAAATGTACAATTCTATACATATATGTTACACTGTACTGCTACAAGAAAAATTAAATTAGCAATAAATTTGTTTTTTAGCCTTGTAGATAATTCAATGAAACCCATAGATATTTAGGGTGTGTTTGGTTCATGGGTTTACACATTAAGACTGAGAATCAAAATCATAGTACAGTTAATCTTTGATTGACAACTTTTTAAAACACAACTATGAATTTGATTACCCTTCAATTAAAAACCCCATTCCTTAATTTAAAAAATATAATTCCATTTGATCTTATTGAATTTGGTAAGTGCTTTTAGATTATTGTTTTGATTTTTTTTTTTGTTGCTTTGGATGTCATTATATTAGGATGAATTGTTTTGATTTTTTGTTTTTGTATTTTTAAAATCTTTATTCCTATGGGTCATACATAATCAAACATAAAAAATATTGGTAATAATTCCAATTCCACCCTAGGCTACTAGCAAACATGCAAAATACTTCCACCAAAATCCATATCATTATCAAGTACTCTGTATTTTATTTCCATTCAGATTCTGATTCCTATATGCGAACCAAACACATTATGTTAATAAATTCATAGTTGTTTTATTTTTTTAAATTAATTTAAATAGTAAGAAGCTAAGTAAGAAAACTTGAACTTATGAAAATTCAAACACCATAATAACATAACTTTATTTATCAAACATCACGATTCAGGCCATGCACTAAGCATGCAAATCATCATATATAGTAACACACAACCAGGTTTACACATTACAACATAGAATTAAAACACAACCAAACTTCACCGGCCAGGGTTTACTCAGTACACACTATCAGATAGTGACTGCAGTTCAGAATGACAACCTCGATCAGGGCTGCTTGTCGTTAATGACAGTAGACACGGTTTCATTCTGAACTGCAGCAGGCTTAGTAACACCATGGGAAAATGGTCTATTCAACAGCTTGATCATCAGAAAAGAATGGAGTAGACTTCAAAGGCAACCAAGAATCGATTTTTCTCCAAAAGAATTAACATCTAACTCAAATCAAGATATGGGTTCCTCTTCACCTCAGATTTGTAAATATAGAAGGCGCTGCACCTCAGATCTGCAAATATTGCTGCACCTCCTTCCATCGGCTTCCTTGGGTCACGGCGTTGATTGATGAAGCTCAGCAGTGGCGCCGGTTCTCATCCTCTGAAGTCGACGACATCCCTCCAAGCGCAGCAGTTGCGTGCGACGGTCACCGACGGCGCAGCTACGAGCTTGAACAGTAGAGATCGTGCGAAGCTTCAGCAAATTCCGGTCCGTTCCTCCGGCGAGCTACGAACAGCGGCTTCTCCCTCCTCTCTATCAGCAACGGCGGCATGCGAACGAACTAGCGGAGGCGTTCCCCTGTTTCCGGCGCCAATGGCAGAGTTAAGCGGTGGAGGTTTCTCCCCCTCCTTCTCGTCGACGGCAACCGGGGTGCGGTGGCGGTGATGCAGCAGCTCTCCGATGTCCTCTCGATAGCAGGTTGGCGGCGGAGTGTCTCCTCTTCTCCCTCTCGAACCAGTATGGCGCCCTCCTCCGTGACGGAACCCAAGCAGCGGCATTCCCTGTTTCCCGACGATGCAAGGTGGCGGACTGCAGCAACGGCACTCCTTTCCCGTCAGGCGTGAGCACCGAACAGTAAAGGGCTTTGGGAGAGAGGCAAGGGCTGTGTACAATGGAGCTCTGTACTCATTTCGTGATTCTATATTTGGATTTGTGTTCTTACACGCTGGAAGCAACAAAAACTAAGGAAAATAAACAAAAAACAATTACTAATGCCAACTAATAAGCCAGGTCAGCAATCAACCGGAAAGTAAGGCTGGAAACCGGCTAGCAGGTGAATTCGGAGGGATTTGCGCGGTTTAGTGACTTAATTGTACTTTTTTTAGATCGAGTGCCTGATTGCACTTTCGTGTTACGTTCAGTGGCTAATTTGACCCTTATTCCTTAAAAAAAACAAAAACAGAAAGTCAGGCGCCCAGCGGCCCTGCTTTGGCAGCCACGCAGCGTCTTGCTATTGCCTTTGGATTGCGTGTAATGGCACTAATGGGTGCCAATAACTGCACCTTGCAAGGAGCTCCATTTTCACCCTCTTTCCTTCTCTCTCTTGCCATGTAGATGGCTTTTCTAACATAAACCAAATATTATCCCTTGATAGGAATGCTCTAAGACCATTCATATCAGACAAGGAGCTACATGATTTTCACCAAATATTATCCCCAGATTTCCGTCCCGATTCCGATGTGACAACCAAACACCTTATGTTAGTAAATTCATAGTTGTTTTATTTTTTAAATTAATTTAAATAAATAGTAAGAAGCAAGAAAACTTGAACTTTGAAAATTCAAACACCATAATAACATAACTTTATTTATCAAACATCACGATTCAGGCCATGCACTAAGCATGCAAATCATCATAGTAACACACAACCAGGTTTACACATTACAACATAGAATTAAAACACAGCCAACCTTTACAAGGCAGGTTTTACCCCGTACACACTATCTGATAGTGACTGCAGTTCAGAATGACAACCTCGATCAGGACTGCTTGTCGTTAATGACAGTAGACCCGGTTTCATCCTGGGCTGCAGCATGGGAAAATGGTCTATTGCCACGAATAGGGATTCCATCTCCATTCTTAAGATTCTCCTCGCAGCACCAAACCTTGGGAGGGTTGCAACACGGCCACGGGTACTCAGCCTGCGCCGTGGTCACGAGAACCACCATCATCATCATGCCAAAAACAATGTTTTTTGCAGATGCCATGAAGAATAAAGGCTATATATTTGGTATTCAGAAATATCAGAATATTGCTAATATTTGATTATTGGCAATGAAGATTCAATATCACTTCCTTTTCACGTGCATTTATAGGAGGCTTTTCTTCGCTTTGCTATTTTTATATGATATTGGAGCTATCGACTGATCAATGTTTTGGTACTAACTGACAACAAGGTTCTGATAATTAAGAAACCATGGCTGATTGGTGGTGGAATAATACGAGAATTAATCAATATTTTTGTAGCACAGTCCAACAATGGTCGTCATGAATTGAGGCTAGATTTGAACAAGGAAAGTGTAGGATAATTCTGTGACGTGTTGAACACAACACTGCCTTAAAAGCTTTATACGACCAGGGTATCGTAAGCTCTCGACCAGCAAACACAGAATATTGAACCAAATTGATTCTGCTCAGACTTTGTATGAGTGACGAAGCATAGGAAGAAGAAATTATATGTTGTTCGTTGTGTTTGTCGTTTCTTTGGAGCTGAATGGAATGCAATTTATAGTAAGAAACACAACAACCCCTTTTCTACCAGCCACAAACTGAGAGTGAGAATAGGGAAGTGTGTGGACACATAGTGCTCATCTCAAGGAAAAGAGGACACGTAAAGTTCATTGTGATTTAAGTGGACAAGGTGCTATGTGGTGTCATGTGATGATCCACAAAATCAGGCTAGAGCTTCTTTCTTCTTTACTATTTCCCAACAATCCCCCACATAGTTAAGAAGTAAGGAGATAATAGGAGAACGTCTGAGCGAAACACAAGAGCTGATTTTAACATCAGTGCCAATGGCTTGAACTAACGCGTGACTACACCGAGTAATTTCCCTCCTTGAGAGTGAGATGACTCTTGAACTCTCAGATCAGTAAAATTTTGAACTCAAGTGTTCACGTCAGCTCTAATCATTTGAAGGTTCAGCACAGTCAACTTCTTGACTTATTCATAATCCCTGTTACGTCTATCTCTATATAGACTTTCACTCTGTCAAGTCTATCTCAGCATAGACCACCCATAGAAGGCTACAGAGTTGAACTACTTTATTTATTTTCCCTTTTGGTGTAAGTCTTTCCATGACTTCGTTTGACCACTGAAGTGGTATCCATCATGAATTTCTTACCTCATAGGTTTTAAACCCATCTCCCTTGATGTTTCAAGGACGGCTTTCTGATTTAAGCCTTTTGTGAGAGGATCTGCAATATTCCTCTCAGACCTCACAAATTCCATTGTGATAACCCCATTTAATAGTAACTGCCTTACAGACTCATGTCTGACTCTTATGTGTCTTCTCTTCCCATTATAGACACTATTTTTTGCAACACAAATGGCAGTTTGAGAATCACAATGTATAGGTACAGCAGGTGTTGGACACCCCCACAACGGCACGTCTGCCAATAGATTTCTTAGCCACTCGGCCTCTTGGCTAGCTAGATCTAGGGCTATGAACTCTGCTTCCATAGTTGATCTAGCTATACACGACTGTTTAGTCGATTTCCACGATATAGCCGCACCACACATAGTGAACACATATCCACTTGTTGAGCTGGCATCTTCACTGTCATTTACCCAGTTTGCATCACAAAACCCTTCCATCACTGTTGGGAATCCTGAATAGTCAAGTCCCCAGTCCATAGTACCCCTTAGGTACCTTAGCACTCGTTTCAGTGCACTCCAGTGGGAACTACTCGGGTTGTGTGTATATCGGCTGAGCTTGTTCACTGCAAACGCAATATCCGGCCTAGTATAGTTCATCAAGAACATTAGACTCCCAATTATTTTTGCATATTCTTCTTGGGACACACTCTCTCCCACGACTTTTGATAATTTGACACTTGGATCATAAGGGGTTTTAGCCGGGGTTACCTCAAAACTGTTGAATTTCCTTAACAGTTTCTCTGTATAGTGGCTTTGTGACAAAAGGTAACCTTTGCCGGTTTTGAGTACTTTTACTCCGAGTATAACATCGGCTTCCCCCAAATCCTTCATGTCAAATTTAGCACATAGGACCCTTTTGGTCTCATTTATAGCTTCTATGTTTGAACTGAATATCAGCATGTCATCTACATAGAGGCATATAATCACAACTTTTGACTCAATCTCTTTGGTATACAAGCATGCATCTGACCGGTTAGTAGTGTAACCCAGTTCTATTATTGTTTTATGAAACTTTTCATACCACTGTTTTGGTGCTTGTTTTAGACCATATAGAGATTTTTTAAGTCTGCATACCTTTTCTTCCTGACCTGGAGCAACACATCCATGAGGTTGTTCCATGTAGATCTCTTCTTCTAGATCACCGTTCAGGAATGCCGTTTTCACATCCATTTGATGGACTATCAACCTGTGCATTGATGCTAAAGCAAACAAAGTACGAATGGTTGAGATTTTTGTTACAGGTGAATATGTGTAGAAGTAATCTTCACCAAATCTCTGGGTATAGCCTTTGGCGACTAGCCTGGCTTTGAATCTCTCTATGGACCCATCTGGTCTCAGTTTCCTTTTGAATATCCACTTACAACCTATTGGTTTGCACCCTTTAGGTAGGTCTACCAATTCCCATGTATGATTGGACTTGATAGAGTCCAACTCACTTTGGATTGCTTCTTTCCACAAAGTGGAATCAACTGAGTGCATAGCATCTTCAAAGGTCTTTTGCTCTTCTTCTAACACCAACTGACATACCAACTGGTCACACAGTTCGTTTATATCTTTCATCTCAGTCAGATAGGTTATGAAGTCAGAGCCAAAGCTTTTCTCAGTTCTAGGTCTTTTGCTTCTTCTGGGCTCATCAGTTTCTTCTGCAATACTAGGCATAGGAAGTTGAGCACGTTCATATCTTTGAATACTATCATCATATAAATTTTGAGTATTCCGTAGAGGAAAGATGTGTTCAAAGAAGACAGCATCTCTTGACTCACAGATTGAACGATTTTCTAAACACATAAATCTATAGGCCGCGCTGTTTTCTGCATAACCAACAAATACGGCATCTAAGGTTTTGGGCCCTAGGTTAGGCCTTTTAAAGGACGGGAGTCTCACCTTTGCCAAACACCCCCACACTTTGAAATATTTGAGGTTAGGGGCATGCCCTTTCCACAACTCATATGGGGTTTTTTCAAACCCTTTATGGGGTACTCTATTCAGTATGTGGTTTGCAGTTAGAACAGCTTCCCCCCACAGAGAGTCAGGAGCACCTGAACTGATTAACATTGCATTAATCATTTCTTTGAGAGTGCGATTCTTCCTTTCAGCTATGCCATTCTGTTGGGGAGTATAAGGTGCAGTAACTTCATGGATAATGCCAGAAGACTCACACAAACATTTAAGAGATTTTACTTCATATTCTCCTCCTCTATCAGAACGAAGCCTTTTGATCTTTTTGTCTAACTGATTTTCAACTTCGGATTTGAAAACCAAAAACTTTTGTTCAGCTTCGTCTTTTGTTCTCAGAAGATATATCTTTGTAAACCGAGAATAATCATCAATGAATGAAATATAATATCGTTTACCACCTCGGCTTTCAGTGCTTTTAAAATCTGCTAAATCAGAATGAATAAGCTCTAGAACAGAAGAGGTATTATGGTTTACAGATGAGAATGATTTTCTAGCAAATTTAGCTTCAGCACATGTTTCACATTGAGCATATGATTCACTAGACAAGTTTGGTAAAAGATTCATGCTTTTCAGCCTTTTAAAGCAATTTAAACCAACATGTCCTAGTCTACCATGCCAAACATTAGAGGAAACAATGATATAAGCAGAAGAAGATGCATTATTATTATCATAATTCGGGCCATGCCAATTCGGGATAAAACCATAAATGGTCGACGGTGGACCCTCAACTGCAGGAGGATTTCTAATTACAGAGATATCTAACACAAATAGCCCTCCCCGCAAATATCCCTTCCCCAGAAATTGCCCACACAGAGTCATTATCAACCGATTAGACTCAAAAACTAACTTAATCCCAGCCTTGTTTAGCAAGGCTCCTGAGATTAAGTTTCTACGGAGGGAAGGGACATACAACACATCTCGCAACATTAATTTTTTCCCAGAATATAACATAAGCTCTATTTTTCCTTTACCACTTACCTCAGAAACGCTAGAATTTCCCATGAATACTTGTTCTCCTTCAGTGATGGGGTTGAACGTCTTAAACATGCTTTTGTCGTTGCAAAAGTGGCGAGATGCTCCCGTATCTACTACCCATTCATCTGGATTGCTAACCATGTTGACCTCCGTTATAACGGCTGCAATTACTTCAGCGTCTTCCGAATTTTCCAGTAGGTTTGCTTGATTTTTAAGCTTAGTCCCACCATCGCTTGGGTTCTGTGAGGTTGCCCCTTTCCTGTGGTAGCATTGAGCTGCACGATGACCTCGTTTCCCGCAAACAAAGCACTCGCCGCCTTTCCCTTTCTTCTGAATCTTGTCGTTCTTAGGGCCATTGTTGTTGTGGGATTTGGCATTCTTATTCCCGCTTTTATTATTTCCACCAGATTTTGTCCTGTCAAAATGAACACTAGTTTCTACTACGTTAGCTTTTACATTACCGGGATTAATCTCGGACCTGAGCATTAGCCGATTCTCCTCTTCTATGTTCAAGCTGTTGACTAGGTGCTCCAAAGATTGATATTTCCTCTCGTGTTTCATCTTATTTTTGAAGTCTGACCAGGACTCGGGTAACTTCTCTATTAAGGAGTCAGCAATGAAAGTGTCGTTTACCTCGCTTCCTTCAGCCAACATGTCAGCCACCAGGTTCTCGTATTCATGCACCTGTTCTACTATCGATTTTGAGTCAGTTAGCCTGAAATTTAGCCAACGACCGACAGCGTACTTCCTCCTCCCAGCATCATCCGAACCATATTTTTGTTGCAGTAGGTCCCAAATAGTTTTGGCAGACCTATGCTTTGAAAATATGTCGAAGAGGGCGTTGGTCATCCGCTGCAGAATAGCTGCTCGTGCATTCTTGTTGTCTTTCTCATATTTGGTGCAAGCCTCCTGGGTCACAGGTGTGGTCTTGGTTGATGAGGAATCCGGAACACTTGAAGTTTCCTTGGAGGCAACCTGCTTTCCCGATTCTATAGTTTTAGACGCACCTGTTTCAGACGCCGGTTGAAATTTAGCAGGGTCCACGTAAATTACGTAGTCGAGATCCTGAGCTTCCAACAGCATTAACAATTTCGCGGACCAACGCCTGTAGTTGAGACCGCCGGTTAATGGCTCAATGGAATTGAGGTCGACAACGTTCTTGAACGTTCCAGACATTGCTATCAACGTATAAAGCTTTTAACTGTTGTATCCTGGCTGCGAACGAACAGGAACGAAAACAATGTCGGACGAAAGTCCTTTTTATATAAAAATCGATTCTGGTTGCCTTTGAAGTCTACTCCATTCTTTTCTGATGATCAAGCTGTTGGGGAAATAGTAAAGAAGAAAGAAGCTCTAGCCTGATTTTTGTGGATCATCACATGACACCACATAGCACCTTGTCCACTTAAATCACAATGAACTTTACGTGTCCTCTTTTCCTTGAGATGAGCACTATGTGTCCACACACTTCCCTATTCTCACTCTCAGTTTGTGGCTGGTAGAAAAGGGGTTGTTGTGTTTCTTACTATAAATTGCATTCCATTCAGCTCCAAAGAAACGACAAACACAACGAACAACATATAATTTCTTCTTCCTATGCTTCGTCACTCATACAAAAGTCTGAGCAGAATCAATTTGGTTCAATATTCTGTGTTTGCTGGTCGAGAGCTTACGATACCCTGGTCGTATAAAGCTTTTAAGGCAGTGTTGTGTTCAACACGTCACAGAATTATCCTACACTTTCCTTGTTCAAATCTAGCCTATATAAAAAGGACTTTCGTCCGACATTGTTTTCGTTCCTGTTCGTTCGCAGCCAGGATACAACAGTTAAAAGCTTTATACGTTGATAGCAATGTCTGGAACGTTCAAGAACGTTGTCGACCTCAATTCCATTGAGCCATTAACCGGCGGTCTCAACTACAGGCGTTGGTCCGCGAAATTGTTAATGCTGTTGGAAGCTCAGGATCTCGACTACGTAATTTACGTGGACCCTGCTAAATTTCAACCGGCGTCTGAAACAGGTGCGTCTAAAACTATAGAATCGGGAAAGCAGGTTGCCTCCAAGGAAACTTCAAGTGTTCCGGATTCCTCATCAACCAAGACCACACCTGTGACCCAGGAGGCTTGCACCAAATATGAGAAAGACAACAAGAATGCACGAGCAGCTATTCTGCAGCGGATGACCAACGCCCTCTTCGACATATTTTCAAAGCATAGGTCTGCCAAAACTATTTGGGACCTACTGCAACAAAAATATGGTTCGGATGATGCTGGGAGGAGGAAGTACGCTGTCGGTCGTTGGCTAAATTTCAGGCTAACTGACTCAAAATCGATAGTAGAACAGGTGCATGAATACGAGAACCTGGTGGCTGACATGTTGGCTGAAGGAAGCGAGGTAAACGACACTTTCATTGCTGACTCCTTAATAGAGAAGTTACCCGAGTCCT
>CP025650.1:5820918-5899563 GCA_003576665.1 Ipomoea trifida
AGCATTGATACATTCACTTGGCTGTACGTATATGCAATTAGAAATGGTTTTTTTGGAACAAGAACTATCTAGATGTTTCCGCTAACAAAACAAAGATTTTGAGGGAACTCCGTCAAGATCACTTGCATAATAAGCCCGTCACTTATAAAAAAAAAAAATGGTTCATTCCGATCCCGTCATTAATTTTATATATCCAGCATGTGTATCTTGAATCAGTCTCCACTTGTAAATTAATTGGAAAATTGGTGTGATAATCATAAAGTTCAAAATTCGATTCCAATTAGAGTTGTACATCTATTAGTGTTCTTGGTTTCAGCTCTTTGCCTACTAAGTTCACAAATCGAACATCTTCACATAATAACCGCAGGCTTGCTTGTAAATCGAAGTCTTCCACTTGCATCCATGTATGTGAATGCAGGCCATCAGTACGAACAAATAGAAGTCTGCAATAGCCCGTAATTAAGGGCAGCTCAAGTGGTAAGAGAGTTACACCTACAGTCGAGAGGTCACTCACTACTCACACAGTCAAATAGAAGTCTGCAATAATTTAATTTGAATTCTTTTTTACATATATTTTTGTTTCATTTTACCTATCATGTTTATGACGGAATATTTATTAGTCAAACAAAAAATTAATGCACGTGAGCATAAAGTTTTGAATTTCTCCCATCCCCAAATTCATTAGCAGAAGAAGTACTAAAACTACGAGATGACATTCCATAAATAGAGGCTAACTTAATTGATAAAGATGGAGAAAACTAATTATATATATAAGATATAAAATACAAAACATTTAGTTCACTACAAGACTTAACAGAATTAGCGACAAATCTTGTATGACACTTCGTAATTTAGTCACAAATGGTACCTTTTTTGTGATAAAAAATAGTTCAACAGTATTATTTGTGATAATTGTGATGACTTATAATAGCATGTTATATTCAAATCACATGCCACATGGATGCCACGTAAGATGCCATATAAATTAATATTTTAAAAAATTATTAAAAAATAAATCAAAATAATTATATAAAAAGAAACAGACTGCCATTGCTTCTTCGTCCATGTCAAACTAGACAGCAAGAAGCTTGGGGATTCTCTGTCCGATTTGGGCTGAGAAACCCGACGCCTTCGTCCAAAACAGATGGAAAAGTCGTGACTTTTCCGTCCGATTAGCCACGACTTCTCCGTTCTAAACTTACGGAGAAGCCTGCCGACTTCTTCGTCCTAAGAAGCCGGCAACTTTCCATTTCTTAAAAAATTAGTTTTATTATTTTTATTTTTAGTTATTTTTATTTTTGAATGAGATACCACATAGGATGTCATACAATTAAAATTAACAGTTACATGCTGATAACCTATTAAATATGTTAATTGCACACTTTTAACCAATTTAAAGGTTTAATGTAAGTTTTTTTATTTCGAGGGTCTAATTGCATTTTTACATATTGTTGGGGGCTTATTTGACCGTTATCCCTATTAAAAAAATTATTAATTAAGAGACAAAAATTACTATATCGCCAACCTGTTGAAGTATACAAAAAGTCAATATCACTTCCACTAAGGCTCGATCTCACGACCTCCCATACATATAGAAGAGTTGCTACATGCCATCTGAGCACAAAGTGCTTGGCAATTAAATATATTTTTCCTGCTTTTATTTTTGACAACACTATACAATCTAAGTGACTGTTGGTTAACAAAAAGGACTATATTGAATGCAATCGTTTGAAGTTATAAAGATTATTAAGAATCTTAATAGGAAAAAAAAAGGGTAAAGATAGATAAACAGTCGTTATACGGTGGACTATGGTCACAAAACGATACCATTTCAGTAAGTGGGAGAAACGACGGCCGTAATTCGTAATGGAGTTCCATAACTAATACTACACTCTACAATTGATCCCAAAAGATACTGACTCACATTTGTTTTTATATTATCGAATGAAACTGTAGTTATATCGAAATGCATGTACTGTAGTTGTGTTGAAATGTAACTGCAGTGTATATAAACTAATACTGAATAACAGTTTCACATTTGTGTTTTTTATATTATCGAATGAAACTGTAGTTATATCGAAGTGTAACTATAGTTGTGCTGAAATGTAACTGCAGTGTATATAAACTGATACTGAATAATAGTTTCACATTTTTTGGTGTATATTGTCCAATGAAATTGTAGTAATATCGAAATGATATTGTAGTTGTGTTGAAAGGAAACTGAATAACCAGTTCACATATTTGAGTGTATAATATCGAATGAAATTGTAGTTATATTGAAAAGAAATTGCGGTTGTGTTGAAATGTAACTGCAGTTGTGTTGAAATATAACTACCGTGTATATGAACTGAAAGTGAATGACACAGAATGGAGGCCGTTTCGGTCATCTGTTTTCATTAATCAAAACGACGCCGTTTTGATGCATGGTCCACAGTAAATAGATAAAATGTTAAAATGTTCAAAAACTTATGATGCCGCAAGAGTCAAATTATTTTTTTGAAATAATCTAAGTCCCACTATCGGGGTTTAATTTAAACCTATAACTACCCATTTGGAATGATAACCGAGATGTCATCACACTACATGGTAGTTGGCAATTATATATTACCAAAATTTCATGCTCATACTTTTTCAACATGTTTGGTTAATCGGAATATTTTGGAAATGGAATAACATTGTTGGTAATAGGCCTATTCAGTTGTTTGGTAAGTCATTTTATTTTCGAGAATAAGTTATTCTCCTTGTAAAGGAAACAACTATTCCGGAGGGAAGTTGGTATTAAGCTAGTTCATCCCACGAACCAAACAATAGAATGCAACTTTAATTTATTATATACCTTGCTAATTTCATTTTCTACGAAAGATTCTTATTCCATCAAAATTCATTTCGTAAACCAAACATTATACTCATCTCTATGTATTCATATTTATTAGCTTGTTTTCACATTTCTTTAAATATAACTTCTTCTCTTTTTCTTTTTTTTTGCTTTTTTTTTTTTGTCAAAATTTTTTTCCTTTGTTTTTCCTCATTTTCCCTCTTCTCCCTTCCCTCTCTATCTTACTTGGTACCGAAAAAATCATTCAAAAAATTGAACTCCTGGTGTCTTGGAGATGCTCTAATTCTATCTCTGATATATGCCGTGATCGAAAGCCCGGAAGAAAATGCACTGAGCTGAATTTTATTTAAGTAGACAGAAACGCGACACTAACAACAACCTAATTAAGTAACAATATTAATGTAAAGAAACCGACAAACACTACATGCATACAAGCACATCATAATCCAGCTTATTAATACAACAACTTATTATAAGACAAGCTAATAAGCCACATACGAATTCATCATGAAATCAAGCAAAAACCATGCCATTATATATAGTCTTAGCTTCAAGGCAGCAGATTGATAGAACGTTTGGAGTGTGGTATCTTGCGAGGCTTATTGACGGAAGGGTGAGGTGGCAGTCTCTTTCCGGCCACAACCGCGGCGGCGTGGGCGGCCTTATAACGGGCGGCCACGGCCGGAGGGCAACACGCCTGGACTGGAGGTTTGCAACAATTGTTGGGAGGCAAGTACGCCCCCTCCACTGCTGTACCCACAAGGACCAAAGCAAAGAATATTCCAACAACCTTGATGTTCATGTTTTTTTTTTGGCGAATTGGGATCTTATAAGTACCTTAATTGTGTTGTTTATGGGCAGGATTGAGTGGAATGAATAAGATTCTGCTTTGGCTTAAATAAGAGACAGAATGCAGTGTTCACATCCACCTCGGATTCTCCAAGGTAATGATGATATATTGTAATTAAGTTAAATCCATTTTTGGTTCTATAGTTGATAGTCACTTTAGTTCTAGTATTATTATGTCATAACTATTTTTTGTCGTTCATCCACAAAATCGTTAAATTGTTGTTAAAATACATGGACATTTTGGTCTTCTTCTTTTTTTTTTTTTATACAAAGTAGGTTGGCTCTGTTATATTTTTTATATTTATTTTTTAAAAAAATAATTACAATTAAAGACTGAAATGTTTTTGTATTTAACGAGCTTTGTTGATAAATGACAAAAAATTGTCATGCCACAATAATACTAGGGTCAAATGGAATGTTTTGATAAAAAATGACTAAAAATGGACTGCCTGCCACATATAAATCTAAGACAAAAAATAGAATTAACTCTGGTAATTTTTAAAGATTTTTAAAGACCAGGCAAACAATGCTTTGGCTTAAATAGAGGGAACAGAAAGCATTGATACATTCACTTGGCTGTACGTATATGCAATTGGAAATGGTTTGTTGGGAACAAGAACTAGATGTTTCCGCTAACAAAACAAAGATTTTGAGGGAACTCCGTCAAGATCACTTGCATAATAAGCCCGTCACTTATAATAAAAAAAAAAAAAAAAGTTCATTTTGATCCCGTCATTAATTTTATATACGAGATCACATTCTATAAATAGAAGATAACTTTAATTTATAAAGATGGAGAAAACTAATTACATATGTATTAGAAGATATAAAATACAAAACATTTATTAGTTCACTGCAACACTTAAAAGAGAATTAGTGACAAATTTTTGTGACATTTCGTAATTTAGTGACAAATGATATCCTTTTTGTGACTAAAAAAGTAGTTCGATACTATTGTTTGTGATAATTGTGATAATATTTTTTTTGTCACAGATAGTATGATATTTGTGACAACTAAGTATTTATTTGTTACAAATAAGTTGTCACTATTACTAGAATGATAGTGTCATACTATCGTAACCTAAGTTGTCACGATTTGTTGTTACTAAATGTATGTGCATTTTAGCGGCACTATTCCTTATAATTATGGTGGGAACAAATTAAATGCAATTGTGACAAAATATAGTGTGGACACAGATTTTGATACATTTTGTGACAAATAGACCTAACAATTATAGATATGACACATTAACAAAACACGAAATTGGACACGAAACTAACGAGTTAGTGATTAACTTTAATGTGTCCCCACTCCTTAGTCCTTGACGGGTTGACTCGTTAAAGACCCGTTATGTTTCGTGTCCGGATCAACATGTTAAACCTATTAAGGACACATTTAACCCCGTTAATATGTTACAAATTCATTTATAACCCGCTAAGAACCTATAGTCATGAATAATATAGCTAAGGATGAATTTACTACATCAGACCAAGACTCTACACCAATTATTGATATTCAACAATTTGAAATTTGAATTTTTATTGTGTTCAATTTTATTCTAAAAAATTATTATGGATTTCTATAAATATCGCCATATCAACAAATACCGAGTAAATAGGTTAGTTTAGGTTCAATTGCATGATTTTGTATTGTTTAGGAAACCAATTACAATTTTTTTTAGTTGGATGACCCAATTGAAATTTCGCGTCTAATTTCATGACATATTGCCATATTTTACCATTTTATTTATAAGAAATATGTTGCAACTTTTCTCTCAAAATATGTGAAAAATAAAATATCAAAGTAGAAGAATTCATTTTCCTCAAATATGAGGAATTTACTTTAGGAAAAATTACACTTTTCCCACTAAATTTTATACTTATAGCACTTTTCCCCTTGAATTAGTCATGTATCCACATTAACCCCTCAATTATCGTAAAAATGGCAATTTCTCCCCTAAAATGTTAAATTGACCTCTTTACTCTTAAATTAAATATTTAATTAAAATTTTTTACTTCTCCAACAATTATTGACTATATGTAGGGATAGGCACGGTTTGGTTCAAACTGAATAGACATTGTTGCAACCAAACCGAAAGGTTCCGATTACGATTTAGAATCAGAACCCAATATTTGGGTTTCAATTTATTAAAATCGCGAATCGGAACTGTCGATTCAGGTTCCAAATCGAACAAACTAAATAAATAAAATACATTAATGGTTGAATTTAAACTATTTTAAAAATTAAAAGTAGAATTTATAATAAAAAAAAATAGAAGAAGAAGAAGAAGGAGAAGTAGTTTGAACCAGTGGTTCAAACTGGATCCAGAACCGTGAACCGGCAATTCAAAATTAGAATTGAATCGAATCGCGATCATATCTACTTATATGTGAGAACTAGAATAAATACGAAAAATAACATACACTATTTGTAAATATTATAATTTTAATTTAAAGTTAATGCTAGTAGTTGTTCCAATTGGTTGGCGATTTTAATAAATTGAAACTTAAATATTGAGTTCCGAAATTGAGCAATGACGGGAACATTTTGATTCGATTGTTACATACAGTGTCCAGTTCAATTCTGGGTTCGTCTCTGTATATTTTCCTTTTATTTTATGCAAAATAAATTCTCCGATCAACCAACTAAAGTAAACTTTGTTATGAAAAAGAAAGAAAAAAATCTCGTGAACTAAATACACCACTATAGAGAAGTGAATGCTATAGGGCAGCTACAATGGTTCAATTGAGAGTTATTCAGTTTTGTTATTCAAGTTATTATTTTATTTTTTGGGGTCACATTTAATGATGCATAACTTTCATTTTTTTTGTTGCGTTTAATCTTGTACAAAATATGACAAAAATAATACTTGAGAACTATATACGAAAGTAATTTAATAGTCATAAAACTAAAAATGAAAATAACTTGAATAGATTGAAAATAAAGCAAGAAAAGAGAAATTTTCAATTTCCAATGGAATATAATTATATTTAAAAAGTTCAATCTTTTTCAATACTTGACATGAGCCGACATTTCTTTTATCCATGTAATAGAGTAAAAGCTAGGGAGCAAAATATTGCAAAGATAAAAGGAAATCCGGGAGAAAATACAAGGATTCATTAAAGTAATATTAAGGACCAATGCAAACAAACATTATAGCAGCAGCACACAAAGCCTATAATACAGGATACAGGATAGAATGACAAAGTTGTTAAACATGATGACCAGAAACTAATAGCAGTGATGCATAGACAGGATTCAGACTTGCCAGACGAGAACAAACTGCCCTCCAAGAACACAGCTAATCACAAGCTGCTGCGTTCATGGCTTCAGGGATGACGGAAAGGATGAGGGAGGATATCGTCAAGAGAAGGGCGAGGCTTCTGGTGAGCTTCGGGAAGTTTACTCGCGCCATTTGTATCTGCAGGGCAACAGTCTGTTATTTTTCCATTGCAGCAAGGGGGGAAAGGAGGGTGCAGTTGCCCATATGCAGTTGTAACAAGTAGGAATGTGAAGATCGCAACACAGAATTGAGTTGCCATATACTTAGAGAATTTGCAGAGGGGATATGCAGTCTGTTTGTTATCTGCAGTTCACTATATTTAAGTGTGTTTCTGTGCGAGAAAATGCAATGGAAACTTACCCGTTATATAGAGAATTTGGCAAGGCTGAGATCTACTATGCACAGATGCATCTGATTAATCAATTCTGGGATTTGTCCGGCTGCCAGATCCAAATTGGTCTTCCATTGGACATTCCTCCATCCTGAACAAGGAACAACGCTTCAAATCAAATCATCTAACAATAAATAAATGAACAACGTGCATTGATTTTTCAGGTACCTAAACCACAGACACATAATAAAAGACAAACAAAAGCATATGAGACACTTTTCCATACTATAGTTTAAGAAACAGTATTCCAACCAATTGGTTGGATGATGATTTCCAGGCTATTTGATCTTGTGATAGCAATTGGAATTGTCATTTTCTTCAAAGAAACTTTGAAGGCAATTCACTATTGAATTGACATGCCACCCTGCTGAGAATATTCTCAAACAATTAAATTATTTTTCCAACCATGCTTGACAGATGCTCCTAATTGGCACATCGTTTAAGATCATAATCGGTATCAACACCATAATTTAGAAGCTGTTCTGCAATGCAATTGCAACTCTAAAGTACACTGTCTATGTTACAGTAAAAGAGATAGGAAAGCAGAAAAACTTGTACATTCTACACCCAGCAGCATGTGTATGCTAGCATATTAATGCTGTATGTTGAAAATTACAATAACAGTTAGAATAGATCTCAAAATGATCAAATTTCAAATTCCAGAGATACTTATCAAAAAAAAAAAAAAAAAGAGGTCAAATTCCTGAGAAACTGATTCAGCTAAAGTTTAATAACTACTAGATATGACTAACAATGTGAGCATATCTTGTTTGCATTAAAATATGTATTAAATAACATTGAGCAACTAGTCCCAAGGATGCTTCTGGCCTACCACTGCAGGATGAAGAACAGGCTTGAGCATTCAACCAATCAATTTTTTTTTTTACTTTTGGTGTGAAAAACTCCCCAGAAAAAGTACTGATTTTCTATTGTCCGACATCTCACATCTAACAATCTTGAGGGAAAAACCAAAAGCTCAACATGACCTATTTGACTCCTTAGCATCAAATCCTTGTTGTCAATGAACCTTAGCAAGGAGCTGTAACAGTTTTTTGCCTCCTTATTCCTTGGATAGAAGTACAAAGCAATATCATTTGTATCAGGACAGCCCTCAAAAATCAGTGGCCAGTAATTACATCGAGGATGGATCAGAAAATCCACAGTTGATGGCATCTTTTTTGCGAACTCATAAGCTCTACGACAAACTTTGGAAGATGGATGAGCTGTTAATCCTTCATAGAATCTGACAACTGAAGCAATATCAGTCACCTTGAAGCTTCCCATCCAGATATCTTTTTCTGCAGGACAATTTTGAGAGCGAGTAAAAATACCATGTGAAATGTGGAGACGATTGCAGTGTGCAATCTCATTGAAATCTTTAGAACAAGAAAGAACATTGAAATCTCGAATTTGAGTAGTCGACTGACTGATTGGAACTGCAACCTTTCCTTCAACTATATCTCCACCTTCAGTATTTCTTTTACTTTCAACCTCCAATTCCAGAACTGGTCTATTAAGAGGAAATGTAGAGCCAACAATCAAATTAGATGCTTTTTCACCATGTATATCTTTAGCATCTTCATCACTTCCTTTTTGCAGCTTGTAACCCCTAGAAATGAAAGGAAACTCTACATCATGAACTAAATTGGATGCTTCTTTCCTTGATGAAACTTTAATTTCTTTGGCAGCAATGCTTCTTTGTAACCTTAAATCCTTGCAAGGTGATGTAGAAGGAAATTCTGCACCATCAGTTATTTCAGATGCCCTCATATTTCCTTTTTGCATGTAGTTCACAGAAATGAAAGGAAACTGTACACCATGTGTTGGATCAGATGTTTGTTCCCTGGGTGAAACTTCAATTTCTTCAACAGATATGCTCCTTTGCAGCTTTGATTCAACACAGGGCAACATAGATGGACAATCAGCACCATTAGTTCCTTTAAATGTCCTCTCATCAGGTATGTTCTTTGGTTCTTCTAGGGTGCCTTTCCTTTGAACATGTGATTCATTAGGTTGGGCCTTTGGTTCTTCTAAATTGGTTCTTTGCATGTTTGATTCATGAGAATGCAAAATAGATTGCAACTCAGTACTGTAAATTCTATTGGATTCTTTTTTATTAGATCCACCCTTTGGTTCTTCTAGATTGCTTCTTATTTGCACGTCGGGTTCGTGAGAATACCAACTAGATTGCAACTCAGTACTGTCAATTCTGTTGGGCAATTTTTCATTAGATCCATCCTTTACTTGTTCCTTACCTCTCTGCATTATTCTCAATTCTCCAGAAGTCCTATCAGAAGGCAACTCTGCAGCATCAATCATGTTGAAGGCCCTCAGAGTAGAAGTATCATTTCCTTTCATCGGAGTAGATGTAGATACTTCTAGAAGTCCATCCTTTGGTATCTGTGTTCTGGAATCCCAAGAAACCCTCCCATGAGGCAATCCTTCACCATCAATTTTGTCAAAGCCCACTTCATTAGTACATTCTTGACTATCTAGGCCAATGCTTACTCCTTTGTTATGCACATCTCTAGCCTCATGTGCATCCTCTACTCTTTGCTCCTCCAAATTCCTAAGAGGATGATCACACGATTCAACTGCTTTTTTTCTGAATCTATTTTTGACTTCTTTGGGATCTTTACTTTTCTGCACATTAGAATTTTGAGGCAAAGCACAAGGAGATTCTGCAACACCAATTGAATTGTATGCTCCTTTCAGTAGTCCATCTTTATCTCCACCAGTACTGTCACTTCTCTCTTGCAGGGATTCCCTAGGACACACTTTGGTTTCAGCTCTTTCCACAGACCTGTTGTTAGTATTTTCAACATTACTTCTCTTTTTCACCTCCCAACCAGCACAATCGGAAGGAGAACCAGAAAGATCAATTGTGTTAGGAATCAAGTTATTAGGTTTCATGTTTGCTACATCTTCATTGCTCCCTTCCCATATACTGGAATTGCCAGGGCTATCTGTAGAATCTCCCTTATAACATCTACTTTGTAGCCTAGATTCCCAGTTAGGCCCTTCAGAATGCAGTTTTGCACCATCTGCTGAGCTTTGTCCCCTTTTCTGAGGTCCAGCTTTAGTTGAGCTAACCTCTGCCTTTAAGCCATCCTCTTTGAGGCTCTTAATCACCGTAGATGACCTTTCTTCAAGAATGTTTTTTAGTCCTTCAACATTACTTCTTATTTGTAGCTCAGATTTCCAACCATGCCTACTTGAAGAAAGTTGCAAATAATCAGAAGAACTGTTTGAACTTTTCCAAGTACTATCATTGGTTTCTTTAGCAATAGTTTTAACCGGCAATCTGGATCTTGGAGAAAGCTGTCTAGAAGCTCCATTACTAGAATTGTGACCTCCTTCATGAACCAAAGCTTTATCCATTCTGAAATCACTACTCTTATCCCATCTTGATTTCCAAGGAGGCCTATGACAATGTGATCTAACATGATCACCTGAACAGGAAACCCTGTTTTGAGACATGTGTTTAGAGTCTTCAGCACCACTTTTCTTTTGTGGCCAGGAAGGCCAACTGGAATGGGAGTTCCAACGGTCTCGTGAAGCAGAACATGTTTTGTCATTCATATCTTTGCCTTTGTCAGCATTAGTATCCTTTTGCAGCCAGGAGTCCCACGAAGGCCAACTAGAATGAGAGTTCCAGATGTCACCTGAAGTGGAAATATTTTTCTCATGCTTATTGTTGCCTTTATCAGCATTTGTTTCCTTCTGTAGCCAGGGGTCCCAAGAAGGCAGATTGGAATGAGTATTCCAACAGTCACCTGAACCAGAACCTTTCTTCTCAGGCATATCTTTGCCATCATCAGTCTTCACTTTCTTGTTTTGCTGCCAGGAGTCCACACAATTACTTGCACCAGAACCTTTTTCCTCAGGCATATGTTTGTCTTCTTGAACATTACTTCTCTTTTGCAGCATGGCATCCCAGGAATGCATACCGGAAGAAGAGTTCACATAGCCATCTGAATCAGAAGTTCTCTTCTTAGGAGTAGGTTCGTAATTTTCAGCATTACTATCATTTGGCAGTCTGGAATCACTGTAACGAAAACTTGAAGGCAAATCTTTCATACCACTTGAATGGTACGGCCTTTTGTGAGAGATGTTCTTGTCTTTTTCATATTTATGTTTATCTTTTAACCTGGATCCTCCAGAAAGAAAATGAGAACGCGCACTCCTATTATCACGTGAATCTGGACCTTTTCTCAAAGGTACATCTTTTTCAGTATTACTTGTTGGAAGCCCAGATTGCCATGATGGGCTAGACTTCTTAGCCATATCAGCACCTTTATCAGCTTCAAACAACCTGAAAACCACAAACTTCTTCACTAAAAGAATGCCTTTCAATTTTGACCTAAAGATTACAGAGGAATGAAACCTTATTCTCAGAGATGCCACATAAAATAAAAATAAAAACCCAAATCCTACCAAAGAACAGACAAGTAATACTTTCCAACCCTAAAAATTCCTTTGTAAAAGAATGCTCTAATGTTGACCTAAATTTACAGAGGACTTGCAGAGTTAGCCAAAACCCCAGTAGTAAAAACCTAGCCGATTTATAACACCAAATAAACCAAAAATGAAAATAATTTCACATTGGCATTTCACCAAGCACACTTCATGCGTAAATCTGAACTTACTAAAGCCACAAAGGAACAAGCTTAACAGTTTTCAGACCACCCAAGCCTGTGATCATAAGAAACACCATACAAACAACAGCATAAAAATTCTCAAAAAAAAAAAAAAAAAAAAAAACAGCATAAAAGGAAAACAAGGTAGAGACATAACATACAAATCAAATATATGTTTATATATGCTGTAGACATACATACATAAATGATATATATTCACACACAGAAACATTTTCAACAAAGATCAAACCTAGAAATTAAATACGCGTAAACACGCACAAGAAATCATTCATACATACATTCATATGGAGAAGGGAGAAAGAATTGTTGAGTTACCTTTCTCCTTTGAGTATTTGACTAGAAAAGAATGGATTTCTGCTTTACTGAATTCTCACTGTCAATTTGTTTGGTGAGTACCGTTTTAAAGGTATCCACTATGATTTCGGATTTTTTGCATCCACCTCACCAACCAATGTTGTGCCTCCATGTCATTCCTAATATTATTTATATTGAAAATTGTTTTTTTTTTACTCCTAATTTCCCCTAACGGCATGTTTGGTTGGGAGGGAAAACATTTTCAACCCCTCCAAATCATGAAAAATGCTCATTTCTTGCGTTTGGTTCATAGATTTGTCTAGGTTCACGTATTTAAAATATGACTAGGACAAACTTTTATTGATAAGAGACGGAAAGGAAATACATTAGCGTTACGAGAATACCCTTAATTATCGAGTCTTCAAAAGACGCCAATAAATTCTATTATAGTAATATATATAATATATAGTAATTCGATAGCGCAATGCTCAATCAAGTAGAATTGAATATATTTTCCTTTTATTCAAAAAGAAACCGATGAATTCCATTGTAGTCATAGTACTCCGGTGGCACAAACTTCAATAAAGATAACTTCGAAAAATATCATAATCTAACAAAGATTATTCTTGACCGAAAAATAGCCTTGCTTTAGCGTGACTAGGGGGGCCAAAACAGCCTCGAGGCATGTGAGAATCTTCATGTGGTCTTTTTCCAATCGTTATAACGTGGACCAGGGTCCACATCGATAGCGCAATGTTCAATCAAGTAGAATTGAATATATTTTCCTTTTATTCAAAAAAGAAACCGATGAATTCCATTGTAGTCATAGTACTCCGATGGCACAAACTTCAATAAAGATAACTTCGAAAAATATCATAATCTAACAAAGATTATTCTTGACCCAAAAATAGCATTGCTTTAGCATGACTAGGGGGGCCAAAACAGCCTCGAGGCATGTGAGAATCTTCATGTGGTCTTTTTCCAATCGTTATAACGTGGACCAGGGTCACAGTGCACTGTGAACATTGGTCCAAAACGACGCGTTTAACTAAGTAGTGGAGAGTTGACGCGCGACCGTCCAATTCCCGTTATGTGTAATTATGTGTATTTTTATGTGCAATTCTGTGTATTCTATTATATAGTTATGTACATTAGTAATTTCAATACCACAATTTCTCTGCATTATTGATTTCTAATACGGCAATACCGTACCGCAATAACATTAAGTATAAAAAATTAGATCATTAATGTACAGAAGTATATAAAAGAATACACATATCATTTAATAGAATACACACAATCAATAGCCTAAGTATAAGCATTACTATTTCATGAGGTATGGTACTCGAAATTAATAATGTACAGAATTATATATCAGAATACCATACACAGAATTTATGAATAGAATACACAGAATTATTAGTCTAAGTATTGTCTCTGGCTCTCTGTTGTTTCATGCGGTATGGTATTGAAAATCAATAATGTACAGAATTCCATATTAGAATACAAAGAATCAGCCAAGGGCCTTGTGGTCCAGTGGCATCAAACCCTTCCCTGTATACGGGAGGTGGTGGGTTCGAGCCTCAGTGGAGGCGTTGCTGTCTCTTTGTTCTTCAGTAGGTTGAGAAAGTAGTTTATGAACAGATACTACACTCTAATAGAGTCAGTAGCATTCAAAAAAAAAAAAGATCTCTTATTTTCCATGAGGTACGGTATTGAAAATCAATAATGTACAGAATTATATACCAGAATACACAAATTATTAGCCTAAGTATTATCTCTTTCATAAGGTATGGTATTGAAAATCAATAATGTACAGAATTACATACTAGAATACACAGAATCAATGAAAAGGATACACATAAGCTTAAGTATTATCTTGTTCCATGAGATATGGTATTGAATCAAGCTTAAAAAATCTAAAGAATTTAAAAATAAAATAAGTTTTCAAAAAAAAAAAAAGAACGCCTAACAATTTTTTCAACACTGCCATAAACATATGTTTTTTCCAAAACCGTGATACAAGATCATAATCCATAATTAAAATTTTATTATCCAATTATGAAAAATTACAAAATTCTAAATTTGCAATAAATAGGCAACTTCCAAAATTGCAAGTCTTTAAAACATTTCTAGAATACATTAATAAATAATAATAATAATAATAAATAATAATAATAATAATAATAATAATAATAATAATAATAAGCTTAACAGTAACCAAAATTTCAAACAAAAACAAGGGTCATGCTATACACATTGTCTACCTTTCACTGCATTATTTCTTTACTGCATGACTTGAAAAAAAGTCAAATCATACTTTCTACTGATGAAAATGTTTTAACTATTTAACATTTTTTTTATTTAGTGAATCGCAATATCAAAAATGGATGCTAGAGCTGCCATGCACTGTTACATCTTAGTCCTCAATAATTATGACTTCTGCTTCTATTGCAATGCATTTATTTTGGTTAGGGGTGTTAAGGTGGGCCGAAACTCGTGGACCAATTCTAAATTGTCCCGCAGTGAGACAGGTAAGGGTTTAGAATTTTTGGCTCGTGAAAATGCAGGCCTCGCGAGCTAGCTCACGGGTTTCTCATAAATATTAATATTAATATATATATATATATATATATATATATATATATATATATATATATATATATAGAGAGAGAGAGAGAAGAGAGAGAGAGAGAGAGAGAGAGAAAGGGGTGGTGGGGGGGGGGGAGTGGAGGGAGACACACACACACAAATAACATTAAGATCTTAAAAATGTATACACAGAGAAAGAGAGAGACACACACAAACAACGTTAAAATTAAATCTAAAAATGTAAATTTTTAGTTTTTAAACACCAAAAAATTTAATGTTATTAGGTTAAATTATTTGAATATAGAATAATAATATAATAATCTTTTTTTATTTTATTTTAAAGTTAAGCCTACGAAGTGCGCGAGCGTTTGAACTTGTGACCTCACATTTAGAAGAGTCACTAAAGTGCCATTAAGCTACAAGCTACTTGGCACAAAATTAGAAATTTAACATAGTGACCTAAGATAAGAAGCAACTCATTTAGTACTCAAGTGATATAAGTCCGAGGGATTTGACCTTTTGTGTGTAAGAAGTTGAGAGAGAAAATTTAGGGGATCTATTGGGGGGGGGGGGGGGGGGGGGGGGGAGAGAACAATAAGTGAAATTTTGTTCAACATTATTCGTGCAATCATTAGTTATTTATAGTTCCCAATTACATATATATAATGAATTTGGAAAAGTTTGAGTAACTCTTCTGTGAGATCGTCTTAGAAATCTTTATTCATAAAATATGTTGGGTCAATATGAAAATATAATATTTATACTAAAAAATGTAATACTAATTAAAAATAAAGTGTTTATTACTTACAAGAAAAAATATTATAATTTTGAAGAAAATAATGTAATACTTTTAAATCAAAATAATGTAAAAGCATTACGTTTATCTTCAAAAGTATTACTACATGCACATTCTGTAATAAATAACAAACACTTTATTCTTAACAACTTTAACAACCTGTAACAGCTTAATTAATCGTTCTTCTTACCACGTCATTTCCATGCATGCATGCATGCACATTATTACTGCATCCATACACTGTTCACAAGAATCACAACTTAGACTACAGACCACTCCAGTTCAGAGTTCAGCTAAGTAGCACCTCATAACTACTCACCAAATTACAAATTGGTACTAAGAATTCGGTACAGTACTAATTCGTTCTTTGCTAATAATCAAATATTGTTATATTAACACGATAAAGGTATGACATATACAACCAGCTCACAATTCTTTCTCCATGAATTTACGTATGAATTGAATGAATGATTTCATGTATCCAATTTCGTGTTGTGTACAAAATTGCCAAGCTAAGTGTAGTGGATACTTACGCTATCTATCACTTTCTTCTTTCTTCTTTTTGTTTTTGTTTTTTGTTTTGTTTCGGTTTTTTTCTTTTTTTTTTTTAGTAAATTTTATATAATATATAATATATAATATATAATATATATCATTTCAATAGTATTAGGCACCCCTTCAAAAATTTTCTCCTGAATTTTTCCTCCTAACATGACATTATTTGATGCAGATTAACTTTCATTAGATCCGTTAAGAGTTACCATTGAGTCAATCACGAATATGCCCAAATCAAAATTTGCCCAAATTAAAATTTTCAAGGCAATCATTTATTTAATTTGTGAAACATTAGTAAAATGACTATAGAAGCCGATCAAATAACCCAAATCAAGAACAAAAGATAATTTTTTTTTAGATCGTGAATACAATGTACATTTTTAATATACTAAAAGTACATTTTTTATGTATTGAATGTACATAATTTGACAATATACAAAATACTGTACTTTCAAATAACGTATTTTATATATACAAATAATGTACTTTTTATTTGTGATCTACATAGCTGTGTGAAGTGTGAATCATAGTCTATAAAGTACTGACTCAAGAAAAAGACGGCAATTTATATCGTGGACCAGGGTACACAATGCATTGTGCACCCCAATCCAAAACGACGTCATTTTGGTTCTTTTAATTAACGGCTTTTCCGTTTCCCATTCAGCCTTAACTTATAAGATGAGTTATGTGTATTTTGTGATGATATTTGTGCATTATGTTATGACATTCTGTGTTTCCGTTTCCCATTCAGCCTTAACTTATAAGATGAGTTATGTGTATTTTGTGATGATATTTTGTGCATTATGTTATGACATTCTGTGTATTCTAGTATGTAATTCTATACACTATTGTTTTCAATACCATATCTCATGGAACAAGATAATACTTAAGCTTATGTGTATCCTTTTCATTGATTCTGTGTATTCTAGTATGTAATTCTGTACATTATTGATTTTCAATACCATACCTTATGAAAGAGATAATACTTAGGCTAATAATTTGTGTATTCTGGTATATAATTCTGTACATTATTGATTTTCAATACCGTACCTCATGGAAAATAAGAGATCTTTTTTTTTTGAATGCTACTGACTCTATTAGAGTGTAGTATCTGTTCATAAACTACTTTCTCAACCTACTGAAGAACAAAGAGACAGCAACGCCTCCACTGAGGCTCGAACCCACCACCTCCCGTATACAGGGAAGGGTTTGATGCCACTGGACCACAAGGCCCTTGGCTGATTCTTTGTATTCTAATATGGAATTCTGTACATTATTGATTTTCAATACCATACCGCATGAAACAACAGAGAGCCAGAGACAATACTTAGACTAATAATTCTGTGTATTCTATTCATAAATTCTGTGTATGGTATTCTGATATATAATTCTGTACATTATTAATTTCGAGTACCATACCTCATGAAATAGTAATGCTTATACTTAGGCTATTGATTGTGTGTATTCTATTAAATGATATGTGTATTCTTTTATATACTTCTGTACATTAATGATCTAATTTTTTATACTTAATGTTATTGCGGTACGGTATTGCCGTATTAGAAATCAATAATGCAGAGAAATTGTGGTATTGAAATTACTAATGTACATAACTATATAATAGAATACACAGAATTGCACATAAAAATACACATAATTACACATAACGGGAATTGGACGGTCGCGCGTCAACTCTCCACTACTTAGTTAAACGCGTCGTTTTGGACCAATGTTCACAGTGCACTGTGACCCTGGTCCACGTTATAACGATTGGAAAAAGACCACATGAAGATTCTCACATGCCTCGAGGCTGTTTTGGCCCCCCTAGTCATGCTAAAGCAATGCTATTTTTCGGTCAAGAATAATCTTTGTTAGATTATGATATTTTTCGAAGTTATCTTTATTGAAGTTTGTGCCATCGGAGTACTATGACTACAATGGAATTCATCGGTTTCTTTTTGAATAAAAGGAAAATATATTCAATTCTACTTGATTGAACATTGCGCTATCGATGTGGACCCTGGTCCACGTTATAACGATTGGAAAAAGACCACATGAAGATTCTCACATGCCTCGAGGCTGTTTTGGCCCCCCTAGTCACGCTAAAGCAAGGCTATTTTTCGGTCAAGAATAATCTTTGTTAGATTATGATATTTTTCGAAGTTATCTTTATTGAAGTTTGTGCCACCGGAGTACTATGACTACAATGGAATTCATCGGTTTCTTTTTGAATAAAAGGAAAATATATTCAATTCTACTTGATTGAGCATTGCGCTATCGAATTACTATATATTATATATATTACTATAATAGAATTTATTGGCGTCTTTTGAAGACTCGATGATTAAGGGTATTCTCGTAACGCTAATGTATTTCCTTTCCATCTCTTATCCATAAAAGTTTGTCCTAGTCATATTTTAAATCCGTGAACCTAGACAAATCTATGAACCAAACGCAAGAAATGAGCACCTATGAGAAAGTAGTTTATGAACAGATACTACACTCTAATAGAGTCAGTAGCATTCAAAAAAAAAAGATCTCTTATTTTCCATGAGGTACGGTATTGAAAATCAATAATGTACAGAATTATATACCAGAATACACAAATTATTAGCCTAAGTATTATCTCTGTTTCATAAGGTATGGTATTGAAAATCAATAATGTACAGAATTACATACTAGAATACACAGAATCAATGAAAAGGATACACATAAGCTTAAGTATTATCTTGTTCCATGAGATATGGTATTGAAAACCAATAGTGTATAGAATTACATACTAGAATACACAGAATGTCATAACATAATGCACAAAATATCATCACAAAATACACATAACTCATCTTATAAGTTAAGGCTGAATGGGAAACGGAAAAGCCGTTAATTAAAAGAACCAAAATGACGTCGTTTTGGATTGGGGTGCACAATGCATTGTGTACCCTGGTCCACGATATAAATTGCCGTCTTTTTCTTGAGTCAGTACTTTATAGACTATGATTCACACTTCACACAGCTATGTAGATCACAAATAAAAAGTACATTATTTGTATATATAAAATACGTTATTTGAAAGTACAGTATTTTGTATATTGTCAAATTATGTACATTCAATACATAAAAAATGTACTTTTAGTATATTAAAAATGTACATTGTATTCACGATCTAAAAAAAAAAATTATCTTTTTTTCTTGATTTGGGTTATTTGATCGGCTTCTATAGTCATTTTACTAATGTTTCACAAATTAAATAAATGATTGCCTTGAAAATTTTGATTTGGGCATATTCGTGATTGACTCAATGGTAACTCTTAACGGATCTAATGAAAGTTAATCCGTATCAAATAATGTCATGTTAGGAGGAAAAATTTAGGAGAAAATTTTTGAAGGGGTGCCTAATACTATTGAAATGATATATATTATATATTATATATTATATATTATATAAAATTTACTAAAAAAAAAAAAGAAAAAAAAAACCGAAACAAAACAAAAAAACAAAAACAAAAAGAAGAAAGAAGAAAGTGATAGATAGCGTAAGTATCCACTACACTTAGCTTGGCAATTTTGTACACAACACGAAATTGGATACATGAAATCATTCATTCATACGTAAATTCATGGAGAAAGAATTGTGAGCTGGTTGTATATGTCATACCTTTATCGTGTTAATATAACAATATTTGATTATTAGCAAAGAACGAATTAGTACTGTACCGAATTGAATTCTTAGTACCAATTTGTAATTTGGTGAGTAGTTATGAGGTGCTACTTAGCTGAACTCTGAACTGGAGTGGTCTGTAGTCTAAGTTGTGATTCTTGTGAACAGTGTATGGATGCAGTAATAATGTGCATGCATGCATGCATGGAAATGACGTGGTAAGAAGAACGATTAATTAAGCTGTTACAGGTTGTTAAAGTTGTTAAGAATAAAGTGTTTGTTATTTATTACAGAATGTGCATGTAGTAATACTTTTGAAGATAAACGTAATGCTTTTACATTATTTTGATTTAAAAGTATTACATTATTTTCTTCAAAATTATAATATTTTTTCTTGTAAGTAATAAACACTTTATTTTTAATTAGTATTACATTTTTTAGTATAAATATTATATTTTCATATTGACCCAACATATTTTATGAATAAAGATTTCTAAGACGATCTCACAGAAGAGTTACTCAAACTTTTCCAAATTCATTATATATATGTAATTGGGAACTATAAATAACCTAATGATTGCACGAATAATGTTGAACAAAATTTCACTTATTGTTCTCTCCCCCTCACCCCCCCCCCCCCCCCCCCAATAGATCCCCTAAATTTTCTCTCTCAACTTCTTACACACAAAAGGTCAAATCCCTCGGACTTATATCACTTGAGTACTAAATGAGTTGCTTCTTATCTTAGGTCACTATGTTAAATTTCTAATTTTGTGCCAAGTAGCTTGTAGCTTAATGGCACTTTAGTGACTCTTCTAAATGTGAGGTCACAAGTTCAAACGCTCGCGCACTTCGTAGGCTTAACTTTAAAAATAAAATAAAAAAAGATTATTATATTATTATTCTATATTCAAATAATTTAACCTAAATAACATTAAATTTTTTGGTGTTTAAAAACTAAAAAATTTACATTTTTAAGATTTAATTTTAACGTTGTTTGTGTGTGTCTCTCTCTTTCTCTGTGTATACATTTTTAAGATCTTAATGTTATTTGTGTGTGTGTGTCTCCCTCCACTCCCCCCCCCCCACACCCCTTTCTCTCTCTCTCTCTCTCTCTCTCTTCTCTCTCTCTCTCTATATATATATATATATATATATATATATATATATATATATATATAATATATTAATATTAAATTTATGAGAAACCCGTGAGCTAGCTCGCGAGGCCTGCATTTTCACGAGCCAAAAATTCTAAACCCTTACCTGTCTCACTGCGGGACAATTTAGAATTGGTCCACGAGTTTCGGCCCACCTTAACACCCCTAACCAAAATAAATGCATTGCAATAGAAGCAGAAGTCATAATTATTGAGGACTAAGATGTAACAGTGCATGGCAGCTCTAGCATCCATTTTTGATATTGCGATTCACTAAATAAAAAAAAATGTTAAATAGTTAAAACATTTTCATCAGTAGAAAGTATGATTTGACTTTTTTTCAAGTCATGCAGTAAAGAAATAATGCAGTGAAAGGTAGACAATGTGTATAGCATGACCCTTGTTTTTGTTTGAAATTTTGGTTACTGTTAAGCTTATTATTATTATTATTATTATTATTATTATTATTATTATTATTATTATTATTTATTAATGTATTCTAGAAATGTTTTAAAGACTTGCAATTTTGGAAGTTGCCTATTTATTGCAAATTTAGAATTTTGTAATTTTTCATAATTGGATAATAAAATTTTTAATTATGGATTATGATCTTGTATCACGGTTTTGGAAAAAACATATGTTTATGGCAGTGTTGAAAAAATTGTTAGGCGTTCCTTTTTTTTTTTTTTTGAAAACTTATTTTTATTTTTAAAATTCTTTAGATTTTTTAAGACTTGATAATTATAAATTATTTAATACTTTGAGTTAATTCTATTTTTGGTCCTAGATTTATAGGTAACAATCCACTTTTAGTCATTTTTTATTAAAACATCCTCAGTTGGTTCTAATACTATTGTGGCATGACCATTTTTAGTCATCCATCAACAAAATCGTTAAAATGTTGTTAAATACAAAGACATTTCAACCTTTTTTTTAATATACAAAGTAGATTGAACCGCTATTTTTTTTTTATAATAAGAACTGCTATATTTTTTGTTTTTGTTTTTTTTTTTTGTTTTAAAAAAAAATTCATAATTGAAGACTGAAATGCTCTTGTATTTAACGATATTTAAACTGTTTTGTTGATAAAGGACCAAAAATGGTCATATATGTCACAATAATACTAGGACCAAAAGTGAATGTTATGATAAAAAGAATTTATAAAGTGGACTGTCACATATAAATCTATGACCAATAATCGAATTAATTCTTAATATTTTAATAGTTAATACTAAAATATTAAATATTAACCTAAAGTATATCTAAAATTGTAAATTTTATAAAGATTTATAGAATCAAAACACACTTCCACAAGTCACAACTCACAAAGTATCAACTTAGTTACAAACTTTCAAATCAATTTTTTTTTCGGAAGAGTAGCTGATTTTGATTTTTTATTTTCCTTTTATTGATTTGCGACCAATTTGAATGATTTAGAGCTATTTTTCTCAAAACAACATCATTTTGAGCGAAATAACACATTAAAAAAAAACATAACAATAGCTAATCAGCCGACTAGGCAGCCTAGTCGACGCCTAGGCCAGTAATTATTAGTGTCTCCTTTTCAATCTTGGCATAATTAATTATTTTTATTATGATTTTTAAAATTATATATTTGAAATTCATTTGAATTTGTTGATCCAAAATTTTATGCTAATAATGACGAAATTACGCGATCTTTAATAATAATAATTATTATTATTAAATATTATTCAGTTAAGATTAAGAAAATTGATTATTCCATTATTACTGCGATGTAATAATCATTGGTATTATTATAGTAATAACAATTATCGATTTTGAACCAATGCATCATTGTGTCATAACATTATTATTATTATTGTTTTAGATTGTGATGCCGATTTTGGTAGAGTATGAATATTTGATTTTATTTTCACACTTTTATTTTGAGATGATTTTATGCATATAATCAAATTAAGTACATAATATTAAATTTAAATTATGCAATTTGATTTTGTGAAAATTTAATTTGTTAGAATTTGTGATAATCTATCCTATGATTTTGAATTTGTTAGAATTTGTGTTTTTATATTTCTAATAAAGTTGGTTTCAAAAAAAATATTTCTAATAAAGTTGACTATATGCATTGGATACCTTTTATATTGGGTATTTGGGTCTACAGTTTGAAAATTTTCAAAATTAGAGAAGTGTATAGTGTTTTCAAAAAGAGAAGTGTATAGTTATTGAATTATTATTCAAGTTTCACCAAGAAAGACACCAAATTCTACATTAAAATGTGTAAATGAATAGTGTTACACCAAATTCTACATTAAAATGGTGTAACACTGTTCATTTATGGTCCCGCGCTCCGCCCCGAAACTCAGCAGACAGTGTCAAATGCTGGTGTGCACAAGGATCTGCTCACTTTAGACATAATCCACACACTATCATTGGTCTAGTATTATTCTGGTATGACCATTTTTAGTCCTCCATCAACAAAATCGTTTAAATTCCATAAAATAGTAAAATACAATGATATATAGGTAGCGGATCAACATATTTTGTATACAAAAGATCAAAATGTCATTGCATTTAACGACATTTCAACAATTTTGTTGACGGAGGACCAAAAATAATCATGCCACAATAATACTATAACCAAAGGGCATGTTCTGAAAAAGACTAAATGTGAACTGTCACCTATAAATCTAGAACCAAAAATGAAATTAACTCTAAAAACTCCCATAGCTTGTTAAGTTTATGAACCATGTATTACAATATACTAGTATAGTACATGGGTAGGACTAAACCAAAGCCCCCGACCCACCTCTAAAATTCAAGTCCTCCCGGCTCCCGCCCTTATTATGTGGTGGGCTAGGTCGGGCTAAGAGTTTAACCTGTTTTGACAGCTCTATGGAAGGAGACTAGAAAAGGACTTAACACAAAAAACATACACACAAGTAAGATGGAGAATAACTGGGAGATGCAACCATCCTTAAAATTAACATTGTCTTTACATGCTCGGTTAAAGCAAGCACAACAGGCAGTTTACTTGTGCTGCAAAACTAAATGCACAGCCTAAATACAAAAATGATTGTTTCAGTGTTTGCAATGCTAGTGGATTGTTTATGCATGTGAGTGTTCAAACTGATGTGGTAATATGGAATATAATATAGAAGATTTCACCCTAGCTGCATTAAATATCAGAAGAAGGTTTAACCTTCTCCGTTAGGAACTGCAGTATGTGCTCACGTTTCCAGTTGTCAATTCTGCGAAGCAAGTTGCAAAAGGGTGTAGTGAATGATTAGTACAAGAAGTGTTCCGCGTATGTTAGTTCTAAAACTAATGGAAATAGCTAACCTGACGGTTTCCTTGTGCCCTCCATTACCATCCAGCATAATCAACTTTGGTGGAGAATTATATGCATATTGAACTTTTACAGAAGGAAACTTATCCTTCTCTTCTTCAATAAAGCCAACAATTTCGGGATAGAATACCAACTTCCTCATGCAGACTTCTATAACTGCTCCCGCATACACAACCTGCATCAGCATTCCGCTTAAACAACTTTGACATTTTGATTCCAATGCAGGAGAAACATATTTATAGAGAAAAGAGAGTTAGAGGACAGTGAACCTATGGCAAAATACCGGAACTAAAATCTAAAAAGAGAGAATAAAATTGAAAAATAGCAGCTGATGAGTAAAGGTAGTGCAGAAACCTTTCTCAACCACTGGTATCCTGTTATGAATTGACTGGACAAATTGGGTAATATATAAATAAAAACCAGCAAGTAGGGCTATTAGAGGGATCAACTTCAGTTGAGCTTATGACTTTCCGAGTATGATTATAGTAGACTTACAACATAAACACTATCAGACAAATAGTGAAGAGATTTTGAAGTATTATCAAAAAAAAAAAAAAAAAGAGATTTTGAAGTTATATGCTTCTAAGTTGAAGGGAAATTGCTTGAAGTTGCATATATATGCTAGCTAATAACTCTACATTTTAATGGCAGCCTAATTTCCAGTCTACAGAAATACTTAACATGAACTTATTTATAGTCATATAAGATATCCTGTGGTAGCAATCCCATCCCCCATATCGATATATCCTTTGTCTACTCTCCCAATTTCAGTCACGTTCCTCCTCTCAAACTCCTAGGCGGCCTAGATAGTGTTCCTCCTCTTCAATTCAACTTGTTCCAAACCAGAAATCATGAAAGGTTAGAGAAGCCCAGAATATTTGAAAGGTGACATACTTTCCATTTTGAGATGTCTTGAAATATTCAACACATTATTAAAAAAAAATAAAAATGAGCGCATCACAAGAGGGTCAGGAGAACAAGGGAGACATTCTTAGTATAAAGACATTTATCAGCAGCTGAGACTAACATCCATCATACCTTGCTTGTGGCATCATCTGAGTCTTCAGTGCAACACTTCAAACAGTCCGACACCACCTCTGAAGGCAATAGAAAGTATAGATTAGTTATAACAGTACTGATGCAGTTCTGAAGATGCACATACAAAAGCACTCTGTAATTCTGACAAAATTAAATTTACAAGAGCATTCCATCATATTTGTTCTTTTCATACTCTAGGTTGCAAAACATATATCATTTAAACATTGTGGAAACAAGCTATAAAGGCACTTCTCTGAAATAAGAACTATCTTGAAGTTTTAACTTGAAAATGGTTAAGAAGATAAGGAGTCATCTCTTCATTCTTGTACTTACCTTCTCCCTTGTCTACTCACGGCACTACAGAATAAGGCATGACTGCATATGGACAATCATACACATAACACATTCAATAGCAAAGTGCAAGTGACACAGAAAGACAGTAATATTTACCCCTTATGGAGCTTGCATCGAAATATAGTTTTCTAGCATTAATTATGTGATCCTTTTCCAAGATAAAATAGTTTTGACTTTACACTCAGCAATCATGATATTTTAGATTTTTAGTCCAGGATTACCAGTGAGCAGTGCCAATGACTATTAAATAGCCGAGAACTTTATTCAAAACTGCACTACTAAAATAATGCTATGCTGACATCACAAGGAATCAGTGTATCCACACATGATACCTTTTGCTTTCCTGTAAATCCTCATTGAACTTGCTATTTATGTCCATTCATAAAGGTCTGACTTCAAAAAATTGGCAAATTTGCACACCTCAGGCAGACATTCAGACAACCTAATAGTGACCAACAGAAGATGGAAAAGCATCGTATCTTTCTTACATAAAACTCGAAAATTAATAAACCCTATAAGTACAGTTCAATTGAATTTCACGGGAACCATCAATCCTCAAGAACCAAGGCTCAAACTTAAAGTTACCTAGACAAATTTACAAAGAATAGAAAACCCCTTAACACATACCAGGAAACTTATGGTAAATGCATCACAGATCAAACATCATCTGCACTACATTAAGAGATCACACACATGTCATATCTCAATTTCAGCATATTCACCCCATGATTTCCAGTTCTGTAGTACCAAATAAGAAACCAACACACTTTAAACACAGAAAATTTCAAATTTTTCACATCAAAACCAATCATTTTTATAAATAACAACCTTCCATTGAATGCAAAAAGTATATCAATCTTATCCTACAACTCAGAAAGCTCAAGCCTATTGATTTCAGTACATTCAACCCCAATTACCACTCCACCGAACCAAATCACAATCAATATAGCTCCAGAAGATCAAATTCGAAATCCAAGAGCAATCACTGCCCTATTAATTAATAATGTCAATAAATAATACCAGAAAAATTAGCATTTTGGAATTGAATTTAGAACTACAATTAAGAAGCTGATAAACCCTATGGAACTGAAAAGTGGAATTTTGATTCGAGGGAGAAAGAGGTGACCTTGGTCTTTGACATACTCAGAAAGCGTTCTGCAGTCGGAGCAGAGAGCAAGACCCGTGAACCCGAGATTCTCACACTCTTTCGTGCTCAGCTGCTCCTCCGCCACCGCTGCTACCACCAAGCAGTACATAAGCACAGCACCGAAGATCAACGACGACCCGCCCATACTCGTCCCTCTCTCTCTTCGCATCTTCCGATCTTCCTGAGAAGTGGCTGATCACCGTTACTTTATATTTTGGGAAAAATCCTACCTTAATAATCATGTAATACAAATTAACATAAAAAATTAGTTCATTTATTATAAGCCGCTATATTTTTAATCTCTAAATTATTGATGAAGTAAATTAACTCATGTGGTGTGAGTGGATGTACTCGACAATTTAAAATACACAATTTACATATTAACAATGTTCACAATTTACCTACTGAATGTTCATAATTTGAATTGTGAATATTCTGTATGTAAATTGTAGTAAGTTCACCTTACAAGGTGAATCCGACTCATGGTATGACTATTGCGTGCACTCTCACTCTTTTAACAAAGATCTGAAGGCCAAAGACCTTGTGGTGCACCCGGTTGCACCCCCCACACGGGATGGGTGGGTTCAAGTCTCAGATGAGGCGATATTGGCTCTTTGTGCTTCATTTGATTGAGAAAATAACTATGAACATATACTACATTGTAACAGAGTCAATAGTACTAAAACACTTTTACTTTTATTTAGATTGGCCCGATGCAAACATGAAATAGTTTGGGTACGAGCTTAGAAACCATTGTATAGTTAGTGTCTACTCAAGAGTCAAGACACATCATAAAACTTATGGTCTCTCTATTAACAATTTTATTAAAACTTATGGTAAAGGAATCATAATTTACTAAAGTTAATAACAGAGCTTTATTTTATATATCTTATTTTTTCACAAATTACACTCTAACTTAATAAATTTAGTGATTAAAAATGTATACATTTCCATTACATTAATAGAAAATTTGAAAATAGGTATAATGAAAGCCAATGATAGAGTGTCGTTTGAAAAATAAGGAGAAATAAAATTTGAAATTTCATTAATAGATTATCAATTAGGATTTCCTAAGAGTAATAGTAATTTTGATAAATTTGTTAACAGAGAATTAAAAAATCACTTTATTTATAATTTTAAAGATAAAAAGGGGTAACACCTATAACACATAAATCAATTCTATTATAATTATTTATACTAACTTCACGATAAAAAATGTAATTTTCTCTTAAGAAAATATTCCCAACATATTCGACCAATTTTTTTTTTACCACATGCTCATTTCAATTTAAGAATACTGTAGATTTTACTACTTCAGTTTCGTTTATACATTAAAAAAAAAAATTAATTAGGACTTAGGCGTCATAAGTTTTCGAACTTTTTAGAAATGGAATTAGATTTTTTTTTTTAAAAAAAAAAACTCTAAAAAAAACATTTGAACTTGATAGAATATATATAATTAAGTCCTTTAAAAAAATATCTACGAACAACCAATAATCCATTCAAACTTGTTGATTTAAGGGGTAACCCAATCAATGTAGTCAAGTTATTAACCTAGTAACTATAAAGTTACAACGTCAAGTGGTTAACTCTTAACAGAATCCTTTAGTTCTTTGTCGATCCTCATGCAACTAGCATTAGGGAAAATATGCAACTCCTAGGTCCTATTTACTAACTAAAAATAGAAAACAAAAAAATATGTTTACTAGCATAGTTTTTATCTAGAAAATTGGACAACTTTTTGTTTCTCTTTTCTAAATGAAAAATCATATCTCCATCATCTATTTGACTATGTATATGACTACAACCACATTCTCACAATTATCTACTTTTTTTTTTTTTTGGAGTACTACTGACTCTGTTACAATACAATTATCTACTTATACATTTATCTATTACTATGATTACATTCATTATCATCTTTTTTATTTATAATAATCTTTGATCTTTTCTATTTGCATTTACTTAGACATTATTCACATTATCACAATTTAAACTTGAATTCTAAACTAAGTTTTAAATTTTGATTGAACTCAATAAATTATTGGTTTGATATTTTTAGTTACGTTATATCTTAAAATTTTGGTTCGGATATCTAATATTGAAATTTCACATATATTAGACTTCCAAATCATTAATATATACGTTCCACTCAAATGAATATACATAAAAAAAAATTAAATATTAGCTAAAAATATTAATATTAGTTAAACTAAATTTTAGATGAAATTAATAAATTATTAGTTTAGATATATTTTTAGTTATGCTATATTTGAATATAAATGTAGTTTGGATATCAAATGTAAAATTTTATATATATTAGACTTTAAAATTATAAAAAATTATATCTGCTTTTAAAAAACAAAAACAAAAAACTAAACATATCTAAAAATATTTTAAATATAATGTAAAAATCACTGAAAATTGAAATTGTATTAATTTTATAATAACATTAATAAGCCCAGAATACATCATCGTGACCTAAAGCTACAAATTTATATTGCTAAATTATCACAAACTTATAAAGCTACAAACTTAATGAATATAAATTAAACGAAACAAAAAATATAATAATCCCTTTGGCTGAATCTCTAAGTACTTGATACCTGTTTGATGTCACTGGTAAGTGATGGCGAGGAACCAAACTTTCTACTCTCGCTAGCAGGAAGTTTAGACTTAAGGTATGAACGAGCCACGTCTAGCATTAGCTCCATCTCTTTCTTATACTGGACAAATGATAGAAGAGTGAGTAGAGATCGCAAGCATAGAGAGCAACAAAAATGAAGAATAACTCTTTATATTCTCTTATTATTTCAGCTAATTTTAGCTTATTTGACTACTATTAGCTATTTCACTTGGTTAAAAATCAACATAAGTACTTGGTTATCAGCTTTTTGTAACTCCAAAACGCTAAAATTCAAAAAGATGCTCAAAGCAACTTTTTTAATTAGCTTAAAAGAAATTATACCAAACAACTATCAGTCAACGGCTAATTTACCAAACACTGTTCTACAATCAGCTAATGTTATCAACTAGCTATACCTTCTAACCCAATTAGCTAACAACTATCAACTATCAGCCATTTACCAAACAGGCAAACAGGGCTTATATGTAACACATGAAATCATGAGCATCTCCCTATGTGAACAGTTAGACTGCCTACATATTGTACCTGTGTTCTTCAACAAAAGTTTTACTAGAATATATAACTCTCTTCAGATATAGAATTGCAACATTCTAAAGGCAAGAGATACCTCATTTACAGCACCCGCTTTGATTTTAGACTGCATTATACACCATTTCTTAAAATGTGCACCTGTTAAAATATGTACTAGAAGATTATTATAAAAGAGTACTAATTCAATTTAAAAAAAAAATTGTGTACATCTCAATGTATTAATGGAATATGTTGAAGACACATTAGTAAATAATGTTGGAAATTGGAATATGTAAGAACAGATCAAAGATGTCAACGAAATGGACCATCAAATAAGATCAATGGAAAGACTTTAACTGAGCAGTTGGGGCAAAAACATTGACAGTTTGATAGGCATCACATTTAGTTTGAAGAACTTCTAAAGTTCCCGCCTTATATGCAGAAAACAACTTGATTACCAATATTGATGAATCCACCAAATGGATCAAGAAAGATGGCTTCAATTACTACTAAGATGTTTTGAAACAAAATTAGAAGACAGAAGTTTTAAGTTAAGATGTGATAAATTATAGAATGTAGAAAAAGAATTTTGACAATGAATGAATTGGAGAAACTTACCAACTTTTATATCCATAGAGCAGGAGGATTCAGAATTAGTTTCCAAAGACCATCTACAATGAACCTGATGAAGTAAAAAGAAGTGATAAAGTTGTATAAGCATGGTAAGTGGTAACAGTGTAACACACAAGTAGTTATAGAATATCTATGGAGTAAAAAGTTAAAACGAATACTGACAATAAGCCATGATGGGGAATCAGATGATGGGGAATCAGAAATTGAAAAGAAAATTGTTGAATAATCCATCTCTTTAGAAATCCGATACTAATTAGAAAAATATTTTTGTTGCAGACAACAATAAATTTTATATCTATTGCCGACAAAAGGGATGGACAACAAAACCATTCAATCACATTTTTCTCCAACAATCTTTATGGTGAACTTATGGGCACTTCAAGGAATATGAAATTACGTCAACACAATAAGGCATCTATGCTAGTATATCCACTAATATAATGGGAACAGCTTAAGAATAACGTTTTCCATCAATGTCCAAAGAATTTATATTTTATACATTAAAAGGAGGAAAGTTAGCAGGACAACAGAACTGAGGATGCATTTTCATGATCCACTAAGGTAAAGAGAAAAACATCATAGGTCTAATAAAATAAATATAGGGAGAAACAGAATAGTTTGTTGACATGTTTAGGTATAACGTAGTAATCCTATTTATATGTAAACTCCCTAACATAAATTCATAATATTTACAAGATGTGGGTAGAGTGGTAGACGCACCAATTAAACCATAAGAACACATAGCAAGATGACCATAAGACTAGCATACCTCGAAACACGATCCAAATGGTACATCATGTGCCTGTTGTACAGTCTCAAACACCTAATAAACCAGTGACAAAATGTCAAGGGAAAGAAATGAATGAAAAATTATTTATTAAAGCAATAGAATTACTACTGATTAGACAAAAAAAAATGACATGATGATGTAATGAGAACGATACCAGTAATTTTTTATCTGGTGACAGAACAGCATGTTGATATTCCGTCATTGCTGTATCTGGTGGGCACATTGGGCTATTGCAAAGAGATCTGAATGTATTTTCCCTGACTTGACCATCATACTCTTCTGCAGAGTGCCACTGACCCATCTAAGAAACATACAAGAAATGAAGAAAATATCAGTTCTCTGTACATGCTTCTACAACTGCAAATTATGACTTAGATAAAACACATCAGGTTAGTTTGTTAATAACCTTCTTCCAGACAGCAAAACATAAAAGGCATTAGCAGTCTTTTCCAGAAATTAAAACCAATTATGTTTGTTCCGCCAAGCATATATACTGGGTGTAAGATAACAGCTTTTGACAGTGAATTGAGACTAGTAATTGCCACCAAGCATATGACAAGCTCAAGCAATATAATTAAGCTAGCCAGGCCAGGCTTTCTACAGAACTAACCTTCTATGCTAGTTCAGGCTAATCATCTCACGAAATGCATTTAAGAAACACTAACAAACAGATAAATAAGGAAAATTTGGCACTCAGGGTATATCTTGCATTCTCCACCACAACTCAGAAAAATTAGTTCTTTCCTGTACTTTCCAATCTTATCACAGAACAAGTCCCAAGCCACACATAGAATTAGTTAAACCACTGCCAATCCATCTTTACTTCCAGGCTAAACAAAAGATGGTACATTGCTAGCTTGCGCAGGATGCATAGGAAGCATAAATGACTAGAAATCTGAATCTAGGAATCCAGAGATTCAAATACAATTTATCAGAAAAATCTCGGAACATACTGCGAGGTTGGTGTCCTTTCGTAATGCACGGTACTCGCGCATGAAATTTGAACCACTGCCTAGCAGTAATTCAGAGAATTGCTCAGCAGTGCATGGGAAAACATCCTGAAATATGTTTAAGAAAATTTTGTAATACATACAAAAGTAATCAATCAAAGTAACAAAGAAATGGAGTTTAGAGCTACTGCATACATTATATATGCCAGAAAGAACTTCCTCTTTGACGAATGGAAGGAACTTCTCCACCTTGGGCACACTTTCCTGTGGACTAATATTACTAGCTTTAAAAGAGCTGCTATTTGCACGTAGCATTGACTGTTCCCTCTCCTATGTCAAAAGGAACAAAAGATTACAGTTTGCCACAGGTCTAAGGGCCAAAACCACTGAGCATTAGATTAAACTACAAAGATAAAAAAAAATATACAGCAACATGCATGATCTAAATCTGCATGCAACATCAGATTCATATTGCAGTATAAAGCTCAGCTTACATGCCTTGATTGGCTACATTATTAGATGACTTGTAGTACATTAGAGTCTATATCACCAACCATCCACTTTGATGTGTTGAGAATAATTGTCTTCTTAGATTGGAAAACTGCAGTTATTTGGAAAGCTTCTCAGTTGGAAGAGATTCGTTTTTGAAAAATTATTGACTTATGTTGGAAATATCTATCTTGGGCAGCCTCCTCTGCAGCCTTATTTACTCTTGTAATTAAGGCTTTGAGGAGTGGAGTAGTTTTCTTGGGCAGACTATTCCTTTATTTTGTCCCTTCCCAATGCTTTTTGTTTGCCTATATATTGATATGTAATCTGATGCTCTTTGTATGGAATTAAAAAGAATAGCTCAGTTTCTCTTAAAGAATTCTCTCAACAACTTAATATATTATTTCATTGTTTGGTAGGTTAGAAGATTTCAGCAGATAATTTAGCTTATTAGTTGGATTTAAGTCATTCTATAAGTTGTATTCTACCCAATAAAAATGGGGAACCAGTTTCAATAGAAGACAAGCAGATTTTCATCCCAGCAAAGGGACTAGGGAGTTTTGGCACCTCAGGAAAACCCAGTTCTGTTCTTCATTTATTGGTTCTTTTTAGCCTGTGATGATAGTCCATAACATATGATTAAGCTTTGTGTTTGGTTTTCAGCTTTGCATCAAGTTGTTAAATGAGCTCAGCAGCTCCCAACAAAGGAAATATTATAACTGGATACAAGTTTTCCAAAGTAATTAAGTTAAAATTAGAGACAGATAATAAAAAAGACATGAATAACTAAAACCAGAAAAACTTCACCTTCTTCTCAGCTTCTAGCATTGCATGATAGTTCTTTGCTGCACGTAGCAAACCTCTGAATGCATGGTTTCTGTTCCAAAAGGAAGCAAATTTATACCTGACTCTGCCTGAAATAGACAGAACAATTGACTCATATATAGTCATCTTTGCAATTTTATAAACTCAAAACTTCAGCTTGTACACGGCATTGGCATCAGGAGCATAGTAAAGAGGAAACAAGCAACTAATATCTAGAAAAAAATGTAGAAATCACAAAGATACAATCTATTGTAATCCTTTATTATAATATATTCTTTCTATTCTCTTTCTTTGGTTTCTGACATATATCGTGCTTCCACCTATCTTGCAGGTGGTGGCTATTTGTCACCTGCCAAGCCTTTCAAACCCTCAATTTCAACAAGTTGAATATAAATGTCTTTTCTCTCTCAACACTTTGGTTAAAGAAATAAAAAGCTCAAGTATTTTTCTGTAAAGCACTTAATCTCAATTATACTGAGAGTTCAGAGCAGAACAGCATAATTATAGTAACTTCCTATTTCTCGGATGCTGGGGGGGAGTGATGGTAAATTGATTTATCTTCTTTGGAGAAACTAGGGTAGGTGGCTGCTCTAGTGGTATTGTCTATATAAGAAATGTGGCCATCAATGAAGGGGATTAACTGGGAAGAAGAGTATTTCCTTCACCTCCTCATCTGCAGAAGTGCAGAGCTAAGGCACAAAAATGCATAGCCCCAAAACCTTTGACAAAAAATAATCATTGATCCATAACAACCCATTTTGGTTCACGGAAAAGAATGAGGAATGGAATTTAAATTCCATGGAAATGAATTAGTGCACACTTTATATTCCATTGTTTGGTTGGTGGGGAAGAAATCATTGGGAATAATTAGCATAAAGACTCAAATGCCACTACATAATAAATGTATGTGATGGACTGATGGTAATATTGTCCCATTAATATTGTTAATATTGTCACTTTTTCTTCTCAAGTAATGAGGAATTTAAAATTCCAAAAGAAGCCAATGGAATTCCAATTCCTCAAATTTAAGGAGTTGAAACTCCAAGGGAAATTTTTCCTACCAACAAAACATGAGAACTCACATTTGAAGGAATTAAAACTCCAAAAAATTTCAATTCCATTGAACCAAACACGTTGTAAAGTTGTGAGTTAGACACAAGAGTTTCTTTAAGGTATCTCAAATGCTATGCTAACTTTCAAACTTAAAAGCATGCAGAAGGCATGTAACCCTCAAAGGTCTTAATGTGAGATGTACTCACAGCCCCTTATTTGAATAATATGTTCACATTTTTCCAATTTCTAATCCAACTTGTACAACAGATTTTTGAAACTAAGATTACTTATAAAGTTTTGAATTTTATTCATCTGCTTGTACAAAAAAGCAATTTAAAAGAAGGGTATGTGGAATAATTGCAAATTGTGTCCCTATTTACCCACAAGGCCCTACTGGATTCACATAAAGCCAAGCACTAAAAAATATATTTTTTGTAACTTGAACTACTTACCATCAGGATTCCCTAAAGGTGGCACACCATGGCCCCCTGCACCCACACGAAGAATTATTGTGATGGAAGGGTTGATGAATGCATGTTGGCTCCTCCTAATCTAGAAAGCAAATAACAATCTGATCAAATTCAAAAATATACATGTTCAAAAGTGAGAAAACAAGATATTGTGTAGGTTTCTTGTTCACTGCCCCAACTCTCTGTACATATTACCCTATTTATATACACACTACACAGGTTAATACCCACTTCTTCATCTAACATTCGTACTCCAACTATTCAACTAACACTCTATAACACAACTAACATTCTAACTAACATAATAGTTCTAACAATACATAAGCCATTCTAACAGAAAAAGTCATAGCATTCGAAGTGCAAGATCATCAGCAGCATGAAAGGATCTGCATACCTCATCAATATCTCCAAAAGGAACAATTACCTGAAAACACAAAGATCAGATGAAACTGCCATCTTAGCATATTGAAACCTCACTCTGGCACCAAGCCACCATGGTAACTAATGAATAACTATGCACGACCATAAAGATCTAAATAGACAATCCAAAGCAGTAAGAAAGCTTCCATGAAGATTGGGGTAGGAAAAATATGAAGACTTCTTATGTTGCAATTCTACAACTTGGTATGTACATGTACACACAAGGTGTTCTAAGCTCATCATATACCTATATTTCTTTGGTTTCCTATTCTTTGCTTTGTATTCTTTAACAGCTACAGAAAACACACTCAACTTGAAAAAGAATCTTCACTAGAAGTCCCAACAAATGTTCAGAATTACACCAGGAAAACAACAATATAGTAGTAATGGGAACAACAAATATTGTAAGAGAATCTAGAAATTTCAAAAGAGAACACTTCAAGCCAAAACTTATGTTCAGCCGGCACAGAAAGGCTTAGATGGAATATTATCCACATGGATAATTTATGCTACCAGCCATCTATTGTTATTGATACAACTTGAAGTTTTGTGATGAGAGATGGTGTTAGCACTTGGCTGGCAGAAAACTATAACATAATTATGGACCAAATATCTATTTAAAAAAAAGATCTGTATTCTTACACATGGTAATGCTATTTTACAAAAGTCAAAAAGAGATCAAATATTCCTCAGTTTTACTTCTCCCACAAAAGATTAATCAACTAGAAGAGGGGAGGAAAAATAGGAAAGAGCCAGCAAATCTTAACACAAAAAAGTAAAATGTTTCAACAGATGCACTTCCACTGAAGGAATGCAATGCCAAGACAATCAAAAGGAAGAAACTTATATGGATTTCATCAAGTTATTCATCTACTTTTTTGGGTCACTCATAACCATCCAAAATGGCAGTTACTTCCTGTAATGCATACACCTCATTTAGGACATCTGGATTAAATTTTGCCAAACAAGGCCACTGAAATGCAAGCATATCTCAAATTCCCCCAATACATGCTCTTAAAGTCCTCTAGGATGGAACCATAATGCTTTAAAAAAGGAAGCGAACCTTCATGTGCTTTGAGAACACATTAGAATGGAAGCAGATATGCCATGTTGAGACATACATCCGCCCATGATACAAAAATGACCTCTCGAGTGCACATGAAAAACTATGGTCAGCAACCTGAAATAACCCACCAATTAAATGAGCAACTTCACTGAATTAGATTCCAAGTTTGTATTCCTCTCCCTCAGAACTGAATTACATGCACATGCACACACAAATTAGATTTTTAAATTTCCAAAAGCATGTATTGTGGAAGTGGAAGAGCAAGAGAAGAAACCCATAAAAAATATTTACTTCATCAGCAGGGAGTTCAAATATTGTTTGCAGCGGTCCAGCCTTCTGGTGCACTACTGTAGGTCCTTGTTTTTCCAAAGTAACCCTCCTTCGAGTACTAGCACCGGCAATGCCATTCAAACGCCTAAAATGGAACTCATTACCCACCAGTTCATAAACATTAAAGTGCACCTTAAGATGATTTACCTTGAGGATGTGTCAACTTGAAAAACTACAGAAACCTAACCAGGTGATCACCACACACACATAGAATAATAAATAAATAATAAGTAAATAAATCAATAAATAAGGAAGAAATAAGAGGAGAAAATAGAATAGCTTGCTTCTTAATCACTTCTTTATATTTTCAGAATTCTCCCTATTTATGGAATTATGGGAATATCTTGCAGACTCTCACTATAAGGATTATTGTCAAAATTAACTGAAAAGAAAAAAAGAAAAAGAAACTGTGACTTCACATGCCAAATCATCTCCTACTCCAAGCACTTAATAACTTAACAATACAAATCACCCAACTCAATTATTAACAGCATTCATTATAATAGATTTTAGAACAAAATTACCAATGTTCAAAAAAATGAACATTCATGCAAGGAGAAACTTGATGGCTACTGTCAAACAAATGAATAAATGTGTGGAGAGTAGAGAGAAAGAAACCATAATGGGGCATTGAGGAGAATGACTTTGCAAAATGAAATAGCCATTACAAGTGAAAAACTAACAAAAAAATTGCAAAATGAAATAGCCATTACAAGTGAAAAACAAACAAAAAATTTTCAAAATAATTCATCTATTGCAAAGGCAGATAAGCATGCATTCCCTATCCTGTTCCAGAAAAGTACCTAGCACAAGTCCATCAGAGACCATCATTAAAAACAAGTCGACCAACTCATAATGACATTATGTATAAAATACTTAGTCTGGGCCCACAAACCGCAAAGAGAAGTCATCCTAATATATATAAAGGGAATAAAGCAAAAAGAAAAGTAAAAAAAAAAAAAAAAAAAAAAAAAAAAAAAAAAAAAAAAAAAAAAAACTAAAGGAAATATCTACCTGGGAGAATTCGTATTCAACCTAAAAGTTTTAATATGAAGACAAACCTGAAAAACAGATCAGACAAGTCAATTACTACCACCAGAAAATCTTGGCATGTCAAAAATTCCAAAGTGAAAATTTGATTGAGACAACATGAGTTTCTTTTTGACAACTTTATGTGGGCTTCCTTTATAGGACCGACACTAGAAATTACACTCAACTCCTAGATGCATACAAAATTATAATTTTCTATTTTCTCCTTGGAAAGAAAAACATTGTCTTCTAAATTTGGACATATAAAATGCATAATAATTTCAATATATATGTACATGTGTGTGTATGCATGTATCGTTCGCTACTGGAGACTTGGATTCAGAATTGAAAACTTAAAACAATTCATAATGTTGGAATAATAATTGAGACAACAAAGGGTATTATGGGAACAAATTTCTTAGAATTTTTCTACCATGAAATGGAGTAAACACAAAGCTCTGGGCCCAAGTGAGTGCAATTTTTGAAACAGCAGGATTTCAAGCATTACTGCAGAAGCCTCAAGGACTTCAAGCGTTTCTGCCAAAAACCTCAATCTGAATCCAAATTAGAATTATGAACAAATAGCATTTACCTGTCCTGATGGGCTATCCAACGAATACCATAAAGCTCCAGTCTGACCTTCATTTTCAACTGGAACAGTCACTGAACCAAGAACTGCACTCTTCCAAATAATATCCCAATCATATATTGTAACATTAATCTGCCATGCAATTGGGTAAAGAATTAGTGCAATAGAAACTAACAAGACTAAAGGTGTATTGTAAAAAAAAAAATTTAAAAAAAATTAAAAAGAAAATTAAATCAGTTTTTCTATGTCTCAAGTTCAATAAACTAGAACAAAAACAATGTTCTTCTGGCCCATAAGAGGAAAAACAAATTTGCAAATATTTCCAGGAGACCTATATCAAGCACACAAGTTTAGATGTCAGAACCCCACAGTAAACCTCCAGAAAAATGATTTCACAAGCCATAACATAACCTGGAAACAGTAAATCAAAATAGAAAGTAAATCCTTATCAAACTCTTTAGCATACCATCAATTATTGACTTATTGTCAGATAATATTTATAATTTAGTTGACCTTCAATGGTAGTGAAGTTCGGAAGTTCCTATGCCAATTATCTTAGCATCATATATATTAAGGAGCTCTAATCAAGAACAATGAAAATGAGATTCAGTGGGTAACCTCATTCGTAAGTCCAAACTTCAACAAACATTTGGCTCATTTCACTCCCACTTGACAAATGTTTCAGTAAAAACTATAAAGCAACGTGACCAAATTATTTGGATCATCACCTTGATTTTACAGCATCGAAGTTAATCCTTCAATAAATGTTCAAACGCTAACAGGGTTTGTTTACTTTATGCTTTTCCTAAAACTCATTCCCTATACCACATCCTTCCTGCAGACCAAGCATAATGACCACATATTGCTAGGCTATCTTACATGCTCATATTCTTCGCTCAGTGAATCAAATCAGTATAAGGAAGCAATATATCAAGCATTGAATAATGATGCAAGCTCTGGCATCAGATGAAATTTCATAAGCATAGGAATTAGTCTTTATTCTTAGCAAATTACAAGTCCTTCCAAAAACTGTCAAGAGTACCTCAACAGGAAGTTCATCAACAGAAAAGTTGAACTCCTCTCCCCACATTGGATTTCTTGAACCAGGAACCATTGAACTGTACCAGTTACAAGAGCAAAATATAAAATATTCATATACAAATGCACAACTAAAGTTTTTGCAGCCGTAAAGATACACATAGATGAATGACAAGTAGGTGACAGGCTGAATGCTTTAGGTGCAGCTTCCTTGATACTTTCAATTATTTATTTTCTTAAACTATATTCAACACTGCTAAGTTGCAAATGCTTTAGGTGGTCTTTCCAAACAATGAATGATTATCTGTTACGGAAGTTCTTTCTTGTTTTTTTTTTTCTGGGAAAAGTGTCTGTTCAAACAAAGATTCTTTGATTATTTTAATTATTTGTTCTCTTAAACCATATTCTGCACTGCTAAGTGGCAAATGCTTTAGGTGGGCTTTCCAATCAAGTACCAATTACAAGTTTTAAAAGTTTTTTTTTTCACTATGTATGTGGGGAGTTATGATTAGATATTACATGGATTACAATCCCATTTTTCCTCTGATATTCATGGGTGCTGCAGCAATAAAAGCACACACTCATTCTGGTAGCAAGTTTCAGTATGTTACTTCTACCACTATGTCAGAGCAGATATTAGAGGTGCTTAATGGGTATATAAGCTAGGTTTTGGGTTGGTCCTAGATGGGTCATGTAATAACAAATAAGTTAGTTCACTAATCCATTTAATTAATTTAATTATTGAGTTAAATGGGTCTATAAACTCTATATCAACCCATTAATACATTAAGAACTCATCTCTACCAAGTCCACTACCCTTTTCAATTTCCACTATTATAGTTAATGGCCAGTGCCACAGCCCACAGCTGGCCTTGGCTGACCACAATGGTCACAATGCTGGTGGCCAGGAAACCACCAATTTTTGAGGAAAAAAAAGGAGAAAAGAGAAAAGTAAAAATGCTAAGTGGTGTTAAATGAGTCATAAATGGTTGAAGGTGTTAACCCATTTAAACAAGACATATGTGGGTAATAAATGGGCACCCATTTGTCACCCCCTAAGTAAAATGGATGGATCCAAACACATTAATATTCATTGTGTTTTGGGTGAAAAATAGCACATATATTGAATTTACAGACAATATATCAGGCTATCAGCACCTCAAGGGGTTGATACATCCTTCTAAAGGCAGCCAAAAGGCCCAAAACTATTTCTGTTCCTTGTAATACACCTCGTATTTAGATTATTCACACCCTCAATATTCACCATTATAAAGAAAAAAGAAATTTGGGTTAAAGCAGTTAAGAGCTAAAGAGATCTACTAAGTAAAGTTGATTCTAGAACAACTCGTACACCATTCTGTGAAAATTGAGATGTGGACATTAAAGATTCAACCTGAACCGCTTTTGTGTCCCACAGGTGACAATTGCATATGGATCTGATGTGCCATTCAGATTAGCAGCAATGAGATTCTTAGCAGCTAGCAGTTCCACCTTTTAAACACACACACAAAAGACAACAATTTTAACAGTATTCAATTAAGGAATTACAGAAAATGGTTATTACATGCAAATTAGAACTCATGATTAATGCATCACTTTCATGATAAAGGCAATATATTGTTTGCAAAATGCGAAAGGTACCTTGATTATATATGGAGAATTTGTTTGATAATCACCTTTTAACTGGCCGATCTACAAAATAAGTGCAAAACTGCATGTCAACCAGGGGAAAATTACATATTGGAAATGAAATTTGCATACTTATCACATAGCAAATTAATACAGACCTGTATGAGGAATCATTTGAATCTTAGCAAGTATGTAAATATAGAATTATCACTTCATTATACAAAAAATTCAAACTGAAAAGTGGAGTTCTAAGTGTAATCAATAAGATAGAGATAACAAACTACATAAATAATAAATCATTTGCAGTAAATGAACTAATAATTTGTATTAAAAATGATCTATATCTAACAATTAATAACTTCCCGGGAAAGATATTGCCTCTTGGAATCAGGTAAAATATCTCTGATATCAACTTCATTCTTGACTATACCTAACTCCTTAAAAACGCCCATCACTAAACAACATTCTTTTTCTAGTCATGTCACCTTTTTCATCAAGATTTGAAATGCCGCACATCAGTGTAATTTAGATTTAGTCATTTAGTTCAAGCAACAATCATTCACAGACGTACACAATATTACAATTTCTTTACCTAATTTCAAGACTACATGTTTTTGCAAAATAAAATATGTGACCCTTATTTGCTGTTCTCCCCCATTCATCAAGAATTTCAAATTGTTTAAAAATGCCCACTCAATTTTTCTTTATAGTCCATGTCACCGAACTACCCATATTTGAAATGCTACACATCAGTGTCATCTGGATGTAGTTCAAGTAATAATTAGTTACAGACAAGCAAAATATTAGTCTCTTTACCTAATTTCAAGACTTCATGCTCTTTGCAAGATGAAATCATGAGTCATGGCTCTATTTTGTTGTTTCCTCCCATTCATCAAGAATTTCAAATTTTGGGAAAGGCTGTGATCCTCCAATAACTCCAATAAGAAGGGCTTCAACTTTTTCACCCAAAAAAAAAAAAAAAAGAAGAGATCTATTGATTTTTAAACTCTATTTGCACATCCACCATGGAAGTTTATTGAATTCAGACCATAATAACATGCTTACATAATTGATTTAGAAGCCTAAGAACATGATGCACTAGAAATAGAGACTACTTCATAAAACATATTATTAGTATTAATTATTAATATTAATCACCAAGTAGTCTAAGGAGCTCAGAAATCAAACTACTATCTAATAAACATTTACATGTTTTGACTTCCAAATTTCTTTCAGCCAACAGGAGCATAATTAATATCATATAAACAAGTCAAGAGCGGCAAATAGAAGAAGAAAAAGAAAAGGGAACCCAAACAAGTACAATGACCCTCCAAGGAAGCATCCATCAAGGCTACCCTAGAGGCAACCACTTTCCCAGCATGATAAATGTGGGAAAAAGAAACCAACAACTAGTACAAGAAGAACAAATATCACCAACAATAATCCCTAAACCAAATAAAAGGCTTATCGGTCACTACCTATCAAAATTTAAAAAATCCACCGCAATGCTCATTGAGTGTACCAAATATTCAGCATAATAATAGTTCTCACACTTGAACCAAAAGTAGATCACAACTGAACTAATTAAATAATAAATATTATGTGTTTGGAAACAATTTAATTGTTAAATGTGTGCTTCCTAGTCCTAGTAATATATGTGAATAATATCCAAGTCAATGTACCAAATTGGTGAGTGACATTCCTATTTAAATTTTTTTAAAAAATAGTAATAGTAATACTGGCAACCCATCAGTAATCTACCATAAGAACCAAGGAAAAGGAATTTTAGGAAGGCAAAATCATCATTATTTACTAAAACAAAAACTTAAGAAAGAAATCCTATTCACTCTTGCATTCAGTTATCTTCAAGATAAAATGAGCTTTATCATAAATGTTGAGTAGTGACAAAGCAAAGCCCTCAACTTTTTATCCTTGTCACCATCATCGCACCAGAAAGTCACTTTCTTTCAATTTATTCCATAACAAATTACTCTTGCCTCTCTTCCCCTCTAACCTCCTCACAGTTCCACATGGCCAAGGTAATGGTTGATCAAGCAGTTAAACGATTGGGATCAATTCACCATTCAGCCGTCAAGCAAACATTAATTAATCATTTAATTACAGAAAAATCTCATGTATGTCCCGAATATTGCTTAAATGTCCGAAACAACAGAAATTGTAGGAAAAAAAAAACAACCTAATTATAGGTAAACTAAAATTTCCGCAGCAATTAAAATAAACCGAATTCAAAACACGCAAGCCTAAAGGAAAATGTGACCTTGTCATCTTCATCAAGAACTGCGGCAGCGACACCGGAACAGTCGGCCGAAGCGATGCGATCACAGACATTGGCGTCTGCATCAAAGAAGAAGAACCAGTAGGCGAAGATGACGAAGGCCGCGGCGGCGACGGTGACCTGCACCTCCCACCACGACGGAAACAGGCATTCCAGCAACGCTGTCTCCGGAATCATCTTCTCCAATCCAATGTAACCGCCGCACACTACGTACGGAATCGTCGAATCAGTTAAGGAAATGGAAAGGTAACAGTCTCCACATTCTTAATTTTTAATTCCACGAAGATGATATGATCCGCATACAAACAGTTACTGTTAATGTGAGAGAAAAGGAGACTGGGAATTGGGAAAGTAGGAAATCTGAAACAGAAGTTCTAGAAACTTAACCGCAGAAATGTTTAATCACAATTTTAGCCTTAGATTAGACAAATTAGTTAGGGGTGTGTATTTAGCACTAAATGAATTAACCGAAATTTCCAAATCTCTAACCGTTAAGTGAGCCGAAATTTCTATTACTAAATTAATTAATTGAAGCGAATTTTTTTTCATTAACCAATTAACCAAAATTTTTATTTAAATTTTAAAATTGTTAAAATTATTAAGTATAAATTATCATTACTCATTATATCAATACCTATAATAATAGATTCATAAGCACTACAATTATAAAAGCACAATTTACAACATAAGGAAAGTAGCAACTAATCCAAATTTCAAGCGTCATTAATTAAATATCCGACTCGTCTTACAGATTGAGATTCGTGAGACGGTCTCACACGAGTTTTTGCCCAATTATATATTTATTTATTGATTTAAAATTTTGATTAATTCAGTTAAGCATAGTTTCGAACCGAATTAACCGTTAACTGGAATTCTATACATTCCTTAACCATTAACTAAATTGAATTTTATTAATTAAAAAATGATTAACCGAATTTCTTCAATTTGGCCAGTTAATCAATTGTTAACCGAAGTTTACACACCCATAAAATTAGTGACAAAGCACTGCACTTAGAATATTATATGCATATATCTACTGTTTGTTAAAGTTTTAGTGATAAGGGAAACATTCAACCACTACTTGAAAATATGTACAAATAGTTGATTAGCTTAAACCAAAAATATTTATAAGTCGCTCATGATCGGAGTCAATTCTACTAATCTAATAAGAACCAATAAAGTTAAGACCTATAGCAAGAACTAAAAAATGTTGGTCTAATTATTTATTAAAATGAATGGTTTATATTATTTTGATTTTAATATTATTTTTCCTACCTTATCCTCTATTATAGTTCAAGACTTTCATCACCATCCAAACATTAGAGTTCATGACTTTAATAAGAATTTGTTGAAAAATAATTTAAATTCGTCCTAACCAAATGGATAATTTAAAAAAAAAAAAAAAATTGGAATGAATTGATTTCTTCTTTGCGCATGGTGCTATATAAGTGATCAATGAAATGTGTGAACACTCCACCACTACCATACATTCGGCAGTCATGATGCCAACATTTTTTGGATGACGAGGAAAATTCGTGCGCACCCACTATCCAGTGTGCAAGTACGCCTTGTGACTCCTTAACAAAGTACTACAAGAACATATGGTTATTTGGTAGTGTAAATTATTGAATGTTGAATACGATTGGCAAAAAATTCGGTTACTTAATATATTTTACAAGTTACAAAGAATTGGTGAGTAGTTATCCAATGACATGCTTTGCAAGTTGTAGGAAAATTATAATCAGGGTGCATTTTGCATTATGGACGATGGTCATCGTCTAAAACGACATTCAGATTATGTGTATACAATTAATATATTATGTGCTTGTAAATAAATCGAAAGCACATAATATTATGTTATGTGCGTACAATTAACATATTATGTGTCTATAATTAATAAATTATGTGCTTTCAATTTATTTACAAGCACATAATTTATTAACTGAAAACACATAATGTGTTAATTGTAGATATATACATAATTTTTGAATCAAGATCCATAATACAAAGTTAACCATAATTCATCATATAACAAGAGTAGCCTTTTTATTTTTGGTTCATTGACATGGTCTACAAGGAACCATTCCTGTTAAGTTAAAAATCTCTAAGGTGTGCATTGTCGCTTTGGCCGAGTGGTTAAGGCGTGTGCTTGCTAAGTACATGGGGTTTCCCCGCGAGAGTTCGAATCTCTCAGGCGACGCAACAACAGTTAACAACTTTTTAAAACACAGTTATATGATTCTTGTTTTTTATTTTTTATGAAACCGTTATTTCGATTATGTGATCATACATAACGAAACATCATTATGTGATCATACATAACGAAACATCAATATTGGTAATCATTTCAATTTCACCATACTATCAAACATGCAAAATACATTCACCAAAACCTATTCCAATTACCAAGTATTTGATTCTCATTCACATTCTGATTGCACGTTTGAACCAAACACACCCTTAATGATTTAATTCTTCTTTCATGATATTTTCGATTACATTTAGATATAACCTTTCTTATATTTGCAATTTAGATTATGAACATACACTATGAATGCATGTTCATATTCTCTTGTCCTATTTGGTATTTATATCTTGAAAAAATAAAAATATATAAATTCATAGTCGTCTCGTTGTTGTAAAGAAAGTTCAATCTTTTTTCTTTTTAAAATTTCGACATACCCGATAACCCTAGTTAACCCTAGTTGAGACAAAAAGGTGAAAAGTTACTATTAAAAGAAAGTGGATTTTGGTGTAAATGAGGGTGATACAATGGAGGTTGTCAATGTTATGATTGCCATTTTTGAAATCCTATCCATTCTTTGAGGGAAAAAAATCTAACAAAGATATCATAGGCGAGTTTAGTTTAATTGTCTATTTTCATTTTTCATAATTTTTTCAGTTTTATTTTACATTAGAAAAAGGAAAAAAAAAAAAAAAAAAACAATAACATTATTGGTTCCAAATGAGTTATAACCGTGGTATAAACTCAAAGTTATAGACATTTCTATTTTTTATCATTGAATTATCTATGAAGTGATAGTTTTGGTCTTTGCCGTAAAATTTTGGTTAGTTTGTCACAGAAAATATATGGTCTCTTTGAAAAATGACATGTTTGATCCTCAAATTATACTTGTGGTATAGATTTAGTCTTTGAGTTATATTTTTTTGGAATCTATTGATTACTTCAATTCTTTGGGGAGCATAGAGGTAGCATGGTGCTATACAAGTGATCAATGAAATGTGTGAAAGCTCAACCGGTGCCATACACTCTTCAGTCATAAATTATAATGTCAAAATTTTTTGGATGAAGAAGAAAAAATCAGTAGTCACTATTCGAGAGTATGCACGAGATAAATCTGTCTTGTGGCCCTAGTCGGTAAAGTACCAGCCACAAGGAGGTGCATTAAGCTGATTATCCGGCTTAAACCAAGAACACGAATAGGTGACAAACATCAAATATATGTGAGAGTTTTACAAGAACAAATTACTTTGCTGCTGCGGCACTCCGATCCGGCTTTGCATATACCTCCAAATGATCATTCATCTATTTAGACTCAGCTGGCTCTTACAATTTAATTTTGTATTTGAAAAACAGCAAATTCATCCATCGAATATACTAAAAACCAAATGAGGATTCCCTTACCTCCAACACACACTAGAATATAATACTTCTGTCTTGTCATTTTGCATCACTTCAATTCCTCAACTAAGTCTATTTAAACTCCACGCCACCCCTCCCTCACAGAATCATCAACCAATCCAATCAAGAAAGCTAAGCAATAATCTTTCCTTCTCAGTACATTAGTGCAATACATTTGATTGCCTTATTATACCGCCACATTTTCAAAAGGTAGGGTACTGAACTTGACTATTCAGCCTCAGCACGTACAACAATCTCCTAGCCATCTAGTACTGGACCTGACTTTTCACCCGCCCAACACGTACCCTATACTACATATAATTGAGAATGAAGTTGGTCCATTTCCTTGCCTTTTCTCTGGTCTTGGTTCAAGCTGCTTTGGGGGAGTTGGTGTGTGAGGAATTGGCTGTTGGTGTCTGCTCATTTTCAATTGCATCTTCTGGGAAGAGATGCTTGTTAGAGAATTATGCATCCGGCGACGGAACTATGAAATTGCAGTGCAAGACATCGGAGGTGGTGGTGGTGGGGACTGATATGTATATGCGTGAACATATTGAGACAGATGAATGTATTGCAGCCTGTGGGGTTGATCGGAAATCCCTCGGAATATCATCTGATTCCCTCCTCGACCACCGTTTCACCGCTAAACTTTGCTCCCCACAATGCTACCAAAACTGCCCCAACATTGTTGATCTCTACTACAACTTGGCCTCCGAAGAAGGTGCCTCATCTCCTTTCTTTCTTTTCATTCCCATGACTTTTTGAGATTAATATAATGGACATTTAATTTGTCATTTTTGTTGTTTTTAATTGCAACATTATATTTTTTACAGGAGTTCTTTTACCAGACCTCTGCAAGGCACTAAGGACCAGTTCTGGCCGGGCAATGACGTCACGCTTTCTGAGCTCTGGTGCCGCCTTTGCTCCGGCGTCCACTGCGGCGGCAGCTCCGACATCAGAAGCGGCGGCTTTTGCTCCAACTTCGACTGCCTCTGTAGATTGTGCTCCTGCACCTATGTAAAATCACAATATATTATCGATCACTAATGGTTATTATATGTTTTATGCATGGTTTGATGATAATAATATAATGATCTTTAAATTACATAATCCTCTTTGTATGTAAGATTGTAGTGTATTGTAAGTATTCCTTTTTTATTTATGCAAATAAAATAATTCATATCTTCTATCATGTTAGAGCAACCTCAATAGCTCTTGTTTTTTATTTTCAAGATTTTTGAGGTACCAATTAAGGCGGACAACAGATAAAAAATTAAAAAAGGCTATAAATACGCGCCCAGTAGGTCCGTGCGCGATTCTTGGTGGGCTCCACAAAAATAAAAAATAGGAGGAGAAAAATACAACAAAAAATCATATCATTCTCGACATTTGTTAAAAATCAACTTTAGCTTGTAATTTTTTTTACTGTTCCAAAAACCATGAAAAGTGTATAGATGGAGATGCTCTATTAAAAATTGGTATATTCCTTTTTTTTTTTGAATGCAAAAATCAGAATATATTAAATAATCAAGTGCTGAATACAAGAAGGATAAGTGGAAACCCAAACACGAGGACCAAACTAAGAACTCGCAGCTCTTGCTAACACATGAGCCATCGCATTCTTTATTTTAAAGTTAGAGGACCAAATTTGGTGATTTTCAAAGTCAAATCAAAAGTTAAATTAAGTAATACTTCATACTCTAGGACCAAAATAAATATTAACTCCTTATGTTTAATTCTAAATAATGTTTCTCATATGGATTCAAATGTTTATTTTCATCCCTTCCATCTTTCACTTGTTCATGGCATGAATCCAATCAAGATGAACTCTCAGTCGGTTCACAATATTGTGGATAGATTGAGAGCTCATGTTGATTGGATTCATGTAATGGCTAAGTGGAGCAATCTAATGAAGTAGCAATTTTGTAAGTTAAATATTTATTAATATAATTTTTTGGTATTAATTACAATATACTCCGTAATAATAATAATAATAATTGTTGTTGTTGCTGCTGCTACTGATGCCTGCTGCTATGGCTAGCAAATTAAAATACAATATCCTTGTGTTAATTACAACTTATAAGAAGTTTTAACACCTTGATCAATTTCTCTATCTCTATATATAATAACGAAGTATATAGTATTATATAAAAAAATATGAAGAAGAATTATACAAGTAACCTTTTGTCGAATTATAAATTGTTTTTTAATATGAAGTTAATACTTGTTTTGGTCCATCGTCTATGGAGTATTACTTAATTTAGTCATTGACTTTGAAAACTCAATTTGGTCCTCTGACTTTTCAAATCACACAGTTAATTGACAATTTTGCCCTTCAACTTAACTAGCTTTAGACATATTTTCTAACAAATCGGAAGACCAAGAATTGAGTGCGATTTTAAAAGTCAAAGAACCAAATTGGATAATTTTCAAAGTCAGTGACTAAATCATGTAATACTCCGTAATCGATGGACCAAAACGAGTATTAACTCTAAAAAAAAAAATTAAATTAAGTGTTTGAGCAATCAATTAATAATTAGCCAGAATTGGAGTGATGGTAAAGTTGGAAGGAATGGAGTGCGTTGCTTTTGCGCTCGGGCTTTGAATACAAACCTCCAAATTACCATTCATTTACTTGAAAGACAACAGTACAACGTAACTAATTGAATAAAAACCAAATCAAGATTCGTAGCGTTTACCATAAACACTAGCATACTATCATTACTATGCCTTGTCATTTTGCATGCTTTTTCAATTCATCGATCACTTCCTCAACTCTATTTAAACTTCATGCATGCAATGCCACCCCACACAAAACCATCTTTTCAACCAAGAAATTAAATTAAAGCCCAGTAATCTTCTTCAACTTTCCTCTTAGAGCAGATATAATTGAAAATGAAGTTCATACATTATTTTCTTGCCTGTTTCTCTCTCCTCTTCATTCAAACCGCTTTTGGAGACTTGATTTGTGAGCAATTGCCTGTTGGCATCTGCTCATTTTCAATTGCATCTTCTGGGAATCGATGCGTGTTAGAGACTTATTCATCTGGCGACGGAAGTATGAAATTGCAGTGCAAGACATCGGAGGTGGTGGTGGTGGGGACTGATATGTATATGCGTGAACATATTGAGACAGATGAATGTATTGCAGCCTGTGGGGTTGATCGGAAATCCGTCGGAATATCATCTGATTCCCTCCTCGACCACCGTTTCACCGCTAAACTTTGCTCCCCACAATGCTACCAAAACTGCCCCAACATTGTTGATCTCTACTACAATTTGGCTTCCGAAGAAGGTGCCTCCTTTCTTTCTTTTCATTCCCATGACTTTTTGAGATTAATATAATGGACATTTAATTTGTCATTTTTTTTTGTTTTTAATTGCAACATTATATTTTTTTACAGGAGTTCTTTTACCAGACCTCTGCAAGGCACTAAGAACCAGTTCTGGCCGTGCAATGACGTCACGCTTTCTGAGCTCTGGTGCCGCCTTTGGCCCGGCGGCGTCTGCAGCCGCAGCTCCGGCGACATCAGAAGCAGCTTTTGGTCCAATTTCAAGTGTTGATTGTGCTCCACCACCTATGTAAAATCCTCTGCATGCTCTGCGTACACAACATATTACTGCTACTCATATTTTATTATATTATATTATTCCTCTGATCTTTGTATGTAAGATTGTGCGTTTAATTTTCCTTCTTTCTTTATATATATATCAAATAATCGTTGCCTTCAATTCAACTTTCCATGCTTGCCAACTCCCTGGCCGACCTACTGCCAAAACCAATTAAATTTATGTGGGGAGTTTTCGGTCCTGTGCTACAATAATGATTGATAAATTGTCCGTACTCAAACAATACACAAATAAACTTTTAATATATTAAAAATATAAAATAATGATTGATAAATTGTTCGTACTCAAATGCACATTCATGTAGGAGCTGCCTATTGATTTTCTTGATTTGAATTGGCCAACTATAAACAACCTAAATAAATTTAATTTTTTGTGGCCTTTTGATGACTAGAATCACAATGCAAATTTCACGTTTCACCTAGAACGCACATTTCAATAGCAACGTCAGATTTTTCCATAAATAATAGAAATTATATATTGAGTCTGGGCCAGTTCTGATGAAATTGGCCTTTTCAAGGTTAGACCATGAGGGGTTGGCCCACTGTGATGAGTGGTTGGCCCAATCCATTCTCAGATGCTTGACCCAGCAAATCTTAAGTCTGCTATAGTTTAGTTTTTTTTTTTTTTTTTTTTTTTTAATAAATTGAGTATTCATTCAAAGCATTTGCTCCATGTGGTCAATATCAAATTTAATTAAAGACCATCTTAGAATGTGAAGTTTAGAGAATTAATATCTTCGACTAAATTCAAACCTTTAACTTATGAGTCACTGTGATTACTTTTCTATTATAAAAAGTAATTTACTATTACAACTTTGAAAACCACCGTTTACTCCCTTCTTTTTTTTTTGAAGTTTAGTAACATCATATCAAAGGAGTTTTAAGCAAATACATGTATTAGTAATTATAGTTCATTAAGAAAATATGTCGTACTACATCTCTTGAAATTAGACTTGTTACTTTCAAAAAAACGTGTCGTATTAAGCATCTGGCCTAACTTAGAGGCCGAGCCCAATGCTCAACCCCAGTGGTCGAGGCCGAGCCCAGCGTTCAGCCACCGAGGTCAGGCCTGACGCTTGACCTCAGCCGGTGAGGTGCGGGGCGAGGTCAACTTTGGTTACAATTTCTCGCATTTTTTTCCGTAGGGTAGTTAAGAGTAAGTTGGGTATAAATTGTTACTAGCTTACTAATTGTCTCATTAAGACATCATTCAATATTTTGTAATAGCATTATACAAGTCTTAATACAAGATCTTGGTCTATTCCACTCAACATGTACTTTGTCTTTATATATTATCTACTTCGTATATGTTATCCTTTAATTATTGAGTTATTTGAGTCGGGCTACCCGGACCAGTATAATACATCATAAACTAATTTAACTAATGAGGTAAAAATTATAAGGAGAATAATGTCCAAAAACATAGATGCACTGCAAAAACTAAACCCTCACATTAAAGCAAAGCATGCTACATATATGCGTAGAAGATATTTAAGAGGCTCGATCAGCTCCAACGGGCAACTGGACATGGACATGCCGAAAGAGAGCAGAGCAGAGCAGACCAAAACATGGGACCAGACCGATATGAGTAGAAGGTAGGAGCATTTAATTGTATGGGACAACAGGAAAAAGAAACATCGAGCAAAAGATGTTACAATCGCGTACCCATTCTTATAATCACCGAAAAGTAGGAGTAGGATATAGAAAATGACACCTCCAAATATACAGTAAGTTATGAACCAACATTCATCATATCCATATGCTTACTCTATTATCGTTAAAATGATTCGATCTGTGGTAGGTGTGATTTGATACAACAAACAAACTTTAAATTCATATATAAATTAAAAGGTCAAATTGATTGATAATAATAAGCTAGTTGTTTTTGTCAAAGTATATAGAGTATATATATATATATATCATATTTATGTCATATGATCTGTATTGATAGGTGAAGGGAAAAGAAAATAATGAATTCATCACCTCTTAAAATCAATGATTAAGCATGGATTATGAAGTAAATTAAGAATACATAAATGTAGTACAATCGTATAAATCATCTTCGGGAAATCAAATATTTTGAAATGTTGAATTTAGGGCATGGGTCAACCCTAGCTAAGAGTAGCCCAGCTCTTGAGAAGTCGACCTATTCTCGGCATCAAGCACTAGGGAAAAGGGTCACCCCTCCGCTACACCAGCACCGGATGAGTGGACGGCTGCACCGGATGTGTGTGGACAGTTGCACCGGATGTGTGTGGACGGCTTCACTCTGGACTCTTCTGGGTAGCCCTTTCCCACCACATTCTGACCTCAAACCAAGACTCTAACTTCACCATAAAATTAAAAGCTAGCTCATCAGTGGAGGTTTGACCTCAACTTAAGTATCATTCCACAATATAATCTCTTGTGGAACCAATGTGGGATCATATCAAATGACATGGTTTATTTGAAGTAGCATGGGAATAAGTCGAGTGATTCTTGTAATCAAATATTAATGTATTAATTCAATATCGACAACTCTTTATCAATTTCTTTTAAAGTTCTCAGCATTACCACGAACCATTAAGGTGTGACTTTCTAGGTTCATAGTCAAACTAACAACGAGTAATATTTAATAACTCATTATTAAATAACTCGCAAGTCATGAGTGATACCTACCAGTATGTCATGACTACCTAGTTGACAATGAATATATTTTAATATATTATAATGAACCTTTCCGTTAAAAATATCATGCAACATTCCTTCCACATAACACTTGTTCCGAACCAGATAAAGGTCATGGTCAAACTTGGTCAAAATCATAAACCCGGTCAATATGTCTATTCAATATTCTTAACCTGAAGTCGAACTTCATTATACTCTGACCAGAGATTCTCGTTGTATGATTATTGAATAGACTGGAACATCCTTGTTACCTCAAAGCGGTGGATCCTCTATTGAACGCACACATGTCTCCATACAATACTAAACTAGGCCATCAAGTACACTTATAGTCCTATAATAAGGAACAAAAGTCGCATACTGGCAAAAACTAGTCCACCATATGTACGAGACAACCATGTCGTCTCAAGTCAAAGGATTATTGCATATTTGTAACATACAACATACCGATGACACGTAGGTAAACACCATGCGATACATTGTAGTCCGTCAATGTTCAATGACTTGTTCTCTAACAATCATCCACATGTCCACTCTCTTTATCTCATACAGAATGGCATGAGACTCACCATAAGAAGGACAATGTGCTAGTCTTATCGGAATTCTAATGCTCAATTAGAATTCCTATGACTACGAACATTTTTACAATACTTCATTTATTAATTTTTCGTCACTCATATTCTTAACACTTAAGAATGAAGAATTGAGAAGATTGTAAGGAATAATATCAAATATTAACTAAGCCTTAATAAAATAAATAAAATAATTATTTATTATATTTATTTAATAAGAAATCAATGTCCAAAACAATAAATGTCGGCTCAGATCCTAGGACATACATGTCTAACATTATCTCTTTGAGATCTTTTACCAGTTAGAATCATAATGCGATATTTACCCAATGTACGTCATTGCTCCATATTTCTCTCGTCAATAATTAAAAAAAAATACAAATTAATATCATTCGACATCATGAAATGTTCATTAATTCTTATAACAAGAATTTAAAATAAAAAAAAAAACTAGTAAAAAAAAGGAAAATAATTGCCTTGTCACCATAGTAAAAGGTACAAGAAATGATGATATAATTTGAAGAGAAGTGAACCTAGCAGTTTTATAATAAGTGGATAGTGGGTGGGTGTAGCGGTACACTGGCGAGGCCTAAAAAGAAATATTCTTCCAATTAAAGTAATTAAGACTGTTCGAAGCTGGTGGCCAACATCACATGATCAGAAATTTATTATTAAAATGTTTAAAATTTTAATTTTTTTAAAATGTCAAATTTTAAATTATGATTATTATTATTAAAAAGTTAATTTTATTTTTAATCTCTGTAGTATAATAGCATTCCCATTTCTATCTATAACTTAAAAATCAGCATCTAATAATTGACTATTATGACAATATAAATTTTAATTCTTTGTTAAAATATTATATAAAAAGTTATCGCTACTAAGTTAATTCTTCTGTTTTTTTTTTCTTTAAACCTTCCTCCTGTTTGTTAGTTATATCTATAAAAATTTCTCAAAATTTATGTCTATTAGAAATGCTTGATTGCCAAAGACTTTGTGGTTTAGTGGCTCCAGGTATCTTAGTTAACACTCTCATATGAGAGCGGGTTCGAACTTCAGTGGAGTGATTGTGAGAAAGTAGCTACGAACAGAACAGATACCACTCTGTAACAGAATCAGTAGTATTAAAAAAAAAATGCTTGATTTTATTCGTGCACTATGGCAACAAAAGTAAATTCACGAAAGTACAGTTTACAGGTGGCAGTAAAATTTGACGATGGCCGATGGCGGAGTGTGGACCCTCCCCTAGTTGACACGATGATACATGCCCGTCATCATCATTTTACTCCCAAAATAAATATATAATTAAAACTCACAAAGTCAGCAATTAGGAAGGTGTAAAAGGTCTTGCAAGCGACAAATAATCGGATTAAGAATGCATCCCTACATGAAATAGGCAGTTAGCCAAACTTTTAAACCCAAATAAAAGGTGTCTTGTTTGTATATACTTGTAAAGCAGGATTGGGTCTGCTAGAAAGAGAAACAAAGAAAGAAAGAACAGGAATTCTAGAGAGAGAGAGAGAGAGAGAGAGAGAGCTGGGTTGAGCTGAGCTTTTGGGTTGGATGCAGCTTTTCTGAAAGGGTATGGGAGACGAAAAAACACTTGAGAGGTACAAAAGAATTCTTGCATCCCACTGAATAAAAGATTTGATTTTTTTTTTCTCATTTTGTAGAGTATTATCTTGGGATTATGCAAGTTCTTCATTTTAGTTTGTGTGTAAAAATGTCAGCTTTTTTTCAGTTTTATGTGATCTGTGTTGGGAGTTCTCAGTTCTTGTTTCTAAGTGAATCTTTGTAGAATTTCTCCCTTGAATGTCCTCTCCATGCCTGTATTTATGAAGATTTTGGGTCTATAATTTCTTCTTTAAAAAATATGTTCTTTTCAATTTTTTTCCCCTTCCTGCTAATCTCTGTTAAATTGTTAGTGTTGACAAGGAAATAAAGACAAAAACATCTTTTATCCTTTATTCAAGGAATTATGGTAATTGTTAAATTATAAATCTCTGTGATTTCTTTGCTACCTAATTCACTCTTTCCTTGTCCCTTTCCTCATGGCTTACTTGATCCATGGGGGTTGGGGGGGGGGGGGGGGGCTTAGAAACATTGTGTGCAGTTTCTGCTATTTCACTTTAAATATTGATCTATCAATTTTGAATTGAAGGTGCTGAGTAATATGTTGTTTATTTATTTATTAACTCCATGATTATGATGGTTCTTGTAGGGTGAAGTAGTAATGCTAGGAAGATGGGAAAGAAAGGCAGCTGGCTTTCTGCCATCAAAAGGGTTTTTGTGCCCAATTCTTCTTCCAAGGATAAGCAACTTGAGGTAAGTGGAAATGATATCATATCCAGTAAAATATTGAGTTCAGATGTGTTTCAATCTCTTATACTTCCTATATTGCTTCACTTGTTTGAAATTGCATATTGCCTCAACCATAAGTGGGGAAAAAGCACAAGCTATCATAAAATGCTTTTGTTCTGTATTCATTTTCTTTTGAATGCCAGGCAAGTATGGTCTGGTCGTGTATAATCTTAAATATTTTTACCGTTTTTGTTCATTTTGTCCACTCTTCAAAACAGTTAGTAGATCGAGGGTGTGAATTTGTTTTTCCTATTCTGTGTTCTTGTGTTCTGGAATCACACCTTGGTGCATAATTGAACATGCAATTTCCTTCATTCGGGTGCCAGAGGAAGGGGATATGGAAGTAATTTCTTAAGAGATCCCTAATCCATTCAAAGATGGGTTGAAAACGTTTGAGGCATTAAATCTAGGCAGGCTTATTTCACTTAATTTCATCTTAACTTGTTTAACGAGGATAAAGTTGTTGCTTTTGATCAAATACTCTTCATCATATAGTCCATTCTTTTTATCTACTTTTCTTTTTGGACCTTTAGAGTCTAGTAGAATTCTTCGATATTGAATAAAGTCTCTAGATGGAGTCAATATAATTCTCGTTAATGTTTTGGTCCAGAGCATGAGAAGTGCTTATGGTTTTTTTCTGGAAACATCTTTATCTATTTATCATGAAAGGGATTTCCACTTTTCACGTTGCCTTCTGATTGCAAGACCCTAGCCTAAGTCACGTTAAATGTAACAGGGAACAGAAAAGAAAACGCCTCATGAAAAGAAGAAGGGACGGAGGATACTAAAGCATGGAGAGTTCAAATCGTTTATTCCGCTATTCAGAGAACCAAGTAGCATTGAGAAAATACTGGAGGAGGCATCTGAACAGAGCCTACTTGTTCCTCTCTATTACGAGCAACAAAAAAATGCTTCTGCAAGGCCAACATCTCCAAGGGTTTCTCCTTCCCGGGCTTCTTCCTGTAGAGCTGCTTCGCCAAGGTACTCTCCTCCTAGAGCAGTTTCTCCTAGGGTTGCATCCCCGAGGACCAGTCCTCTAAAAGTTAGCTCCCCACGAGCTGCTTCTCCAAGGGCAATATCTCCACGGGCTACTTCTCCAAGGGCAATATCTCCACGGGCTGCTTCTCCAAGGGAAACATCTCTACAGGCTGCTTCTCCCAGAGCAACATCTCCAAGGGTTGATCCTCCGAGGGTCACCTCTCCTAGAGTTGCTTCTTCTACGGTGAACCAAAACCGCAAAGAAACCAGCTACACTCAGAGACCAGAACCAACTCAACAAGTGCTTCATTTCTCAGCCACTAGGATCCAGGCAATCTTTCGGGGTTATATGGTAAGCTTATAATAAACTAATACATGGGACATTTCTGTTGAATGTTGAGAATTATATTTACTCATTTACATGTTTTAAACAGCCTTAATGCAACTATGCTATTATTTATATGCTTATCCAAAAATTACTAGACATATTATGAATCTCCATACTTATCATACTATTCTCAATATTCTGGTGGAAAATACTTGTACAGAGCAACAATATAAATATGGAAAGGTACATCATGAGGTTGAAGCATACAAATTATTAATGTTATGTTTATTGTAACAGTCGAGGAAGAATTTCAGATCTTTGAGGGGTTTACTAAGGCTTCAAGCAGTGGTTAAAAGCAATAGCGTCAAGAAGCAAACAGTCAGTGCCATGAAACAATTGCAGCTTTTAGTTAGGGTACAGACTCAAATTCGATCACGGAGGATCCAAATGTTGGAAAACCAGGCACTCCAATGGCAGGCTTACAAGGATGGGGAGAGCACCCTGAGCAAATGGTCCCAGATGGTAAGTTTCGATGCATTTCCATTTTCATTTCCATGGATTACGTTCCAGCAATGGCTCTTTGGTGGAGATTCATCTCCGATGGCCATTTTGCTGAATATTTAGTATAAATGTATAATGTCTTACATATCCTATGTTCTTTAGTAGTTAATTGTATAATCTTAGAGCCTATCCGCAATTGTTATTGAATATGCACTTGTTATATATATTGAGTGACAAGGGAAACTCGCAGCCACTACCTGAGGGTGTGCACTGGTAAACCCCACCTTGTGACCCTAGCTAGCAAAGGACCACAAGGAGGTAAACCAGCCTAGGTTGGCCATAGTTGACTGGCTCAAATCAAGTAGGTCAATAGGCTGCTCCCATTGGGAGTCAAACTTGTAAGTTGTAACCTTGTGGTTACCAAGTCAACAATCTAACCAACTGTCCAATTTGACTAGGGTTGCCCCCATTATATATTTAGTTGTAGGGCTTGGGGAACTATCAAATGAAAGATTCTTATACAATATGTTTGACGTCTTCTGATGTTAAAGATATTTGTTTGGTTTAGTCTGAGGCAGGTAACGAGAAATGGGATGATAGCATGCTAACCAAAGATGAAACCGACCAAAGGTGGCGAAAAAAAGTAGAGGCAGTCATGAAGAGAGAGAGAGCCTTGGCCTATGCATATTCTCATAAGGTAATAAGCTTACTTTTCTTTAGCTTGGTTTATCATTGGACACTAATTTCTAATGAGATCGTTGTGGCCTATGCATCATCTTTGATTAAGAAGTATAGTCAGTTCATAGCGTGCTTAAATCATTCAAAATTAAAAAATCTGATCAGCATATGCGCTTTTCTTCAAGTGCGGAACTCAATGCCTGTAAACATTCTATGTATACCATTTCTCTATCTATTTGGAAATCGAACTTTGGATTTTTCTTTTCTCTTTTTTCTTTTTCCTTTTGGAGAATATTTCAACTTGGGATGAACTATATTTTTCAGGAGAAATGAAGGATTCTCTATTTGATGATCAGGCCAAAAACTTTTTGATTATTTTTACATTTGCACAAACATAAAACTGTGCATTTATGTTTTCATGTTTAATTTATTTGTTCTTTGGCTTTTACACTTATAAATCTATGTGCAGTTGTGGAAAGCCAATGCCAAGAACATTCAATCCAATGGATTTCCGTGTTGGTGGAAGTGGTTAGAGCGCCAGCCACGTTCTGCAAGTTGTTCAGAGAGCCCGTCTGCTGTGAAAAATGTCCCCCGAACACCTTCAAGGCCGATTTCAGAGCGTAAAGGAAGCCCTTTACCTCAAACTCCCAACTATAGGTACCCAAGTAGCGAATACGACAATCTCGAATCGGAGACTCCAACATCAACAAAGTCGGCAATTCCAATGCGAGCCCGACCATTTCATACTCCTGGTAGAACGCCTCCGAATTCAATCCTGAGAAAGTACACTCGTGCCAGATCCAATGCTACCGGGTCGCCTTTCCAGTACCCCTCGAAGGACGACGACAGCCTAACGAGCTGCCCTCCATTTTCCGCTCCGAGTTACATGGCACCTACCATCTCAGCTAAAGCGAAATTGAGACCAAATCTGAGGGAAGGAGAGCTTGGGACCCCGTCTAGTGGCACAGCGAGGAGGTTAACCTTTCCTTTCACTCCGAATATCGGGTCTTTCAAGTGGAACAAAGGCTCCAACAAAGATGCTGCATCTCTACGGGAATTTGACAGGAGCGCGGATGGGTTGAGTGTGGATTCCACTGTTTCGATGCCAGCTATAGTTGGTAGGAAACCTTTTAACAGATTCGTGTGATTCGATTTCTTGAATGTTTTTCTCTGTTGTCAATGTTTGTAGCATTAACCTTGGAATTTGCTTGTGTTAGTGTATGTATGGTGATATGTTGATTCCTAAATACTAATATGCACAATAATGGTAGAGTAGGGAATGTTCTGAATGTAGTTGAATATTTATAAGAGTTGTAGTGTGCATATTCTGTAACTTTTGTCTTTGGATCAATGTGTAATTCAGCTTCTATTGTGGGTGTAATTGTAGCCGTGGTGGCTTGCTATTGCATGGATTGATGAATGAGGATAGGAGAATCTTTTTTTTTTTTTTAGGTATAACCTAAGGTTTTCACTGTCAAACTGACTAATCTATTCGCTGAATTATAAGTATATTTAAATGTGACGATGAATTGTAAGCATCTCTAGGTATTCAGTGAATTGTAGGCAATCTATAAAAGTGATTCTCTCTTTGAATTGTAGACACCTCTAAAGGTGAGACAGTTGATCTGGAAACTTAAAGCTGCTCCATACTCGAAGTCAATAATACCGTAGACTTTTGAACTTGTCAACTCACTTAGCCCGCTTGGATAGTACTGGCAAATTATTCTGTGAATTTGTCAACTCACTTAGCCAGTTTAGATAGTAATGACAAATTATTCTGTGGACTCAGATCCACCTTGCAAGGTAGACCTGAGTTCAAAATACACAATTTACCTACTGAATGTTCACAATTTACACACTGAATGTTCACACAACATTCAGTATGTAAATTGCAAGGTAGAACTGGTCCATGATATAACTACTCCGTATTTGATAGTACTGTGTACAGAAGGCTTTAAAAGTGTAATGTAAATTGTGCAATCCATGTCTGATCTTTCTCTCATAGCTAAAATCCAACCTTAATTTTCAAGATAAAACTTTTCGACAATAAAATACATTTTCAATTTTCAAGATATAGCACAACAAGAAACAGTCCCCTTTGCTTCAAAACAGAGCAAAGATCCAATCATCTTAAGCTTTTTTCTATGCACTTTCTCACATTCCTCATGCCATAAATAGCAAATGTGCTTCAACTAGCTAGTACTGAAATATGGCATTGGTAATCTACTAAGGGCAAACAAAGCTTCAAAGCATATTGCAACAGCATTAGTTCTTTCATCATGAAGAGGGTGCTTGAGATCTTGGCTTTGTGTACCCTAGACTTACAAGCTTTTGCATCAACTTTTTCTCTGCTTCTGCCTGAGTACATCCAAAAGTAAAACACGATGAAAATTGTTTTTAACATCCAGGAATTTTCAATGCTCAAACAATAAAGAGATTCAAAATTCAAATTTCCATCATCATCATCATCATGTATGTAATACAACCCATAAATGTGCATACGGTATGTGTAAGTAGAGTTTGGTGAAAGGTGAAGTGAATCTGTTATGCATTTGTGCCTCTACTTGTAGCATTGTTTCCAAATTTATACTTGTACTAATTTCCACAAGTCAATGATACGAGGATGCCAAAACTAATCTTCCAAACTCCCAATAGACTTTCAAATATGTCGGGTACATTTTAGTCAAAATAACAAACAGCATTTGTTAAAATTCACATTATAAAAATTCAATCTCTACATTTCCTTTTCCATTAAGAATTATTTATGTAATGTCAATCCAGAAATTAATAAAATTAATTGAATTTATAAATCATTTAATTAAAAGCATGTTTGAAAAGTTTCTTTGAGCTTATTTAAAGAGCTCATTGAAAAACGCTTGTGATAACATTGCTTATTTAAATGGTTTATCCAAACTAAGTAAATCAATAGGACTACTAAAAATCAAATTCAGTGGCCAATAGTATTGCCCTGTATAGAAAAGCAAGATATGAGAGACAGAACATGAGATACCTCAAGGATGGGGCTATTTTTTGGGATATTAGAAGCCACTACTATATTGAGGCCAGTCTTCAAAACTGCAACAAGGAGCTGTTACAGCATATTTATCCAGAAATTGTGATGAAGAACACGATGTTGTGGGTGTAACTTACCTAATCGACGTGCAATTCCAGATCCTGTATTATCAGATGATCCTCCAAGTAAGCAAGTAACAGCAACTGTGTTGCTCTGTGCATATCATGAGGTGAGATGACATGACGAAACATTTCCCAAAGAGAAGAAAACTTATGCTAACTCATTAAATGCAATTACATAACCACTTGTGTGCAATTATAGTACTGCTAAAGATTTTTGGCATATACCTTACATGATATACAACTTTGGGAGCCCCAATAATATTGATTTCCTAATTCCCACTTAAGGTTAAATTGCAACTACATTACCAACATCTTGTGAGCAACTATAATTTTCTATAAAAGATTCAAGTATTTAACACTTAAACCCACATAGCCTCTCCAATTTGTATATATCCTTAACAAAAAATCATGAAGACAGACACAGAAATTTTCCTGAGATATATGAAATGGAGTACCATCCGAAACGTAAATAAGATCCTAACTTACAGGGCGTGTAGAAGCAGCTGCATATAGATGTCCAAACTTTGCAGAATTGCAGCCTATCCATACATATATCTAATTAAACAGAGATTAATTTGAATGTGTTATTATAATCAGTAATGTCCAAGAAGAGGAACCAATTTACTCACAGTAAGCAATCACCAAAGAGAACAGTAGAACAGAGACACATACATTTGAAACATGTAATTCGGGATGTGAAGGGCAGGAAACATAAATTTGAAATATATCAGTGTTTAGAATGAAAGTTAAAGTTGTTAAACCACTTCTGGTATATGTTGTTTTCCCAGTCTTAACTTTTAAAGCCTTTAGCTAGTAGCTAACACACATTCCCCAGGTCTCATGGCAAAGGATTTCTGTGCTATTAGTCCTGTTAGAATCTAAGATTGGGCCAAGGTCACTCAATCGAGATGTAATGCACATGGGCGAAACCACATTAAAATATTGAATCAAATCAATTAGCTAGCCTAACAGTCTAAACACATAACCTTATACACGTATATGTTTCTCTCTTATTTTTCAATGTGAGACTTTTAACACTACCCCTCAAGTGGACAACCGGACCATTTAATTGGGTTGGACCCTACCCCTTAAACGAAAGCTTTGGTCACCACCAATACCACAGATAACCGGGTGAACTCAAAGTGGACCGAACAAGCTTGGGATTGAACCTTCCCCTAAAACAGAAACTTGGATGCCACCAATAGCACGGGTAGACCAGGTGAACACAAAATGGACCGAACAAGCTTTGATACCATGTTAGAATCTAAGATTGGGCTGAAGTCACTCAATTGAATGTAACGCACATGGGTCAAACCACACTAAAAGATTGAATCCAATCAATTAGCTAGTTTAACTCATGGCCTTTTAAACTCATATCTTATTTTTTCAATGTGGGGCTCTTACCAAGTCCCATCTTTGCCTGCGTTAAGTTAGCTCTATCAAAGTACTTCCTTCTCCATTAGCCTTCTTCCATCCAGAGTACTGAATCTAGCCCTAATTTACCAATACTTTGGATCAATGTCTTTGAGCAAATATAGTCAGAACTAGAGCTAAATCTGAATCCTATTAACAAACTTATCAATTCAGTTCAAATAATATTATTATTTTCCTATAAAAGGATCACTAGGGTCCATCTAAAGGTATTGGATAAAAATTCCAAAAATCCATTAGTCCTACCATTTCCATAAGGCCTATTTACTAATAAAAACCAAACTTTTAGCTAAAATTTCAATTGGCTGCAAAACTTTGGCTTTTTTTAGTTATTCCTTTCCATAAATACAGTGAAAGATATTCCATACTTCTTCAACAAACTACAGATAGCAGAGCATTCGGAAGATGTAATATGCAGAAAAAATTACCTGCTTGTGAAGGCGGATTATCTGGAAATGGAGGTTGACATCATCTTGGGAGACTTCGGAGAAGCAGGTGATTTGCACGCCGCAGCCATGGTCTTCTTTTACTATGCTAGAATTGTCTTCGTTAGAAGACGACGCTAAATCTGTGATTTTCAGATGATTGATGTTGTCCTTCAAAGCACCGATCTCTATATTCTCTCGTGAATTCATTAGTTATTTCTCCAGAAATAGTTTTTGCTGATGAATAGAAATTTTTTAGAGATTAGGGCTTTTCTGAGGTTTTACAAAATTACTAACAGTAAATTACTAACATACTAAATAATTATACAGCAATATTACTATGATTTACATTGGTGCAGTCCAGGTTACACCACTGTCCACTGGTACACTAGAACTCTAGAAGAGTAAGAACCACTAACGTCGCCGTCGGTCACTGCCTCCTCGCCGGTTGGCGCCTCGCCGCAGTCTCGAAATTCGCAAAGTTGCCACTCGCCTTGCAGTCGCCAGTCGCAATCGCATTAGCACTTGAAATTGGCGATTAGGATTTAGGTTTGAACAAGCTTATATATATATATATATTAGCCTTTTCTTGCACAAATATGTTCAATATTTATATTTTAAAACATAACTAACAAATTCTTATTAATTAAAATCTAAATGAAAAAATATGTATTTATTATATTAATTTAATATATAATGTCTACAAATATTATTATCAGAATATAAGAAGAGATATGATGGACACATATACATGATAAAATTAATGGAAAAGATAACGGATCGGAAGGTATAATAGTAATGGTATTTTTATCTAAAAATTTGTATAGTACAACTCTAAAAACACAATGTACAAAATAATCAAAACTAAAAACATAAACATAAATTAGTGATATAACTTTGATTGAGAAAAGTTATACTAATAATCATGCCAAGCACCTTGTGCTCAATTGGCATGTAGTGGCCATCCTCAGATGGGAGGTCAATTGACTCTTTGTGCTTCAACAGGTTGAGAAAAGTATAGATGAACAGATACTACAATCTAATAGGGTCAGTTGTAGACATATTGGGGTTATATTATAAATATAAAAACATATTAGTTATAAAATGTAATATATAAGAATTTAATATTATATATATAGATATTACCATTGGAGATGACTACCGTTGGTTGCAGAAGACCATTCTGACCGCCGAAATGTTGGCCGAAAAATTTATGACCGGTTGTTTTAGGTGAACAATCGGTCATCTGGGTTTAAATGTACCAAAATGACAAGTTCAAGTGTTTAATTGAACTTTTTGAATGTTCGAGGGCTTAATTGTACTTTTAGGTAAAGTTTGGGGGTTTATTTGACCCGAGGTCTCTAATAAGGCGAGGACATGTGAAAAAATCTACACCATTGATCTAATGGTTGAAAATAAATAAAATTTTGTACAGTAATATTTATGAAAATGACCCACTCATTTTAAAAATTTGTAATATTTATGAAAAATGACCGCGCTCATTTTTTTACTTGATTTTTCATCCATCAGATCTTGTTGATCAATAGTTTAGATTTATCCACAAGTTCTCATTTGGGGAGTAGTTCTTATATGATTAAGATTCATCGGTTAAATACTCTTTTAATATGCATTAAATTTAAGAATAATGATGTAAAAATTAGCTAGCATAAATTTCCACATTTACATATTTAAGAATGTTGAAACAAATGATATAGTAATTGTTTCAAATTTGGGGTAGAGACTTATGCATAGTCCAAATTGACTTGTGTATCAACTTGCTCATTACATTCCTTTATAATGATAAACTTATTGTATAAAGTTTATGAATTCGATTTGTCCATCTTAGTAACAAAGTTGTCCACCTACTTGCTCGGGAGGCTTTGTTTAACTCTGACTCTGTGGACTGTTTTGAGGTCCCTTTTCCCTCTATTGTTCATGTTTTGCATGTAGACTCTTTTTAATCTAATGAATTTGTTTTTCTTCAAAAAAAATATATATGTTTGTTTGTCTTTTTTATTTTTTATTTTTTATTTTTTAATATAAATTAGGTTTCTCAGTTTACATTAGACTAATCTAATTCTTAGAAGTCCGGTCTAAGAATTGCTGGATGAAGTAAATCGCGAGTCGCCTAGTCAGTCTCCAAATTCTCAGCCCTTGCTTGAACACTTACGCACAAGGGTTTTCATCACCTTTGATTGGTCAATCCAAAGTCTCTCAATGATCCTCACTTGCTAGTGGGCAAGGTTTTAGAGTGACTGAATCAATTGATCTAACCCTATATGGAGCAATATATGTTTATTTTTTGTATACGATAAATTCATTTTTAATATAATACAAATTTATTTTAGGATACACAATATAAATCTATAGTACAATAAAAATAAATATATAATATATTAAAAATAAGCTTGTATATATTAGAGCATCCTCAATTGTTGAAGTTTTTTCTTTTTTAGATGCCAATTAGAATTGAGAGGTGAGAAAAAGAAAGTGAAAAAAAAAAAAGTGCAAGTGCCATACTACTAACTCTATTACAAATTGCACTCAAAAAAAAAAAAAAACTGTATTACAAATTAGTGTCACTGGACCACAAATTTCTTGACAATTTTCTTTGTTAGTTGGCACTTGGCACTTGGCAGCTAAAAATCAGGAAAAGAAAAAAAAAAAAAAAAGGCTAATGAAATTACTTTTACGGTATAATAACAATGAATTGCCCTGACCACACATGGTTAGGGTCGCATTTACTAGTGCAAGTTCCATTCATCAGACGTAATACGTGAAGCATTTAGTTTGGGCTATCAACCATCTTCTTGCTCATTTATTCCAATCCTATGAATTCCTATCTACTTCCTTCCCACTTCATTTAAATCCGATTTTCCAACTGGCCCACCATCCCCTTTAATTCAGATTATCAGGTATTGTCTATTTTTTAATTTTTTAATTTTTTACTTAGGTGATTCCAGTTTCGACGAACTAATCCTAAACCTACAGGACCTCGCCCTTAAAGTCGTGCAATCAGTCCACCCCGTCATATCATAGTCTTCATGTGCTCATAAGAGAACCAATCCAAACATTCCATCATCCTTGGATATTTTAATTTCCCATAGATTGTTATGTCAAATGATGAATGTTTTTAATGATGAATTTTTTTTTAGTGTTAGTAATTGCTCATAAGGAATACACTTATATTGTTATGCCAACTATTTTAGTGAAAGTAATTGCTCGAAGGAATACACTTATATTGTTATGTCAAATGATGAAAAATTTTAGTGAAAAATTTTGATAACCGTAGAATGATCCAAAATATAATGCTTACTAACACATTAAAAACTATTTCATTTTCACTATAAGGTATTGCATATTTGAGATACGCCTTATACAAGTTTTTGTCATTTATTGACATTTATTTGAAAATTTTGTTATATTTATTGATGTTTAAATTCCTATGTGTTGTGAAGTTTGATGCTTGTTGGCTTATTAGTCCTAACCGGTGAGTTGTAGGTTTGGATCAATAATATGATAAAGCAATGTAAAACAATAAATCAGACAAAAGGTAGAAAAGAGAGTAGAGAAAATAAGAGACAAAAAATAGAGAGCGAAAAGAACCCAACTCCGATCCTTTCATTACATTTTACAAATATATATATATATATATATATATATATATATATATATATATAAATATAATATAATGTAGGTTACAAAGAATTAAATGGCTCATAAGTATTCATAAATAATAATAATGTCCATTAATATTATGATTTCTAACACTATGTTTTTTTTTTTTTTGGGATACATTTATTACTTATTAGGTATCCATTAGTTGAAATAGACTTTGTTGTTGTACTTCTTGTCGGGATTATCTTATGTTATTTTTTGAGTTAATATCACTGTTGCAAATTAAAATCCCCTCTCCTAGGCGCTAGGCGCTTTTAGACCGAGGCGAATTGCTCCCTAGGCGGACAGTCTGCCTAGGAGGCCGCCTAGCGCCTAACTCGGCCGACTGTGTCGAATTTGACCGAGTTAACTCGCCCAACTCGGCAGAGTTAGCCGAGTTAACTTGAGCGAGTCGGCCTTGTTAATTTTATTGTTATATTTATATATATTTAAATTTATTTATTTATATAAGTAAAAAAAGTAAGAGATAGATATATAATATATATAATATAATATATGACATACACCACACACGAATTAATTTTTTGGTTTTACAGGTCGCCGCCTAGACCGCTTAAGCGCTAGGCGCTAGTCTACCGCCCGACTAGCACCTACTACAACCATTGTTAATACCCAATTTGGTCACTCGACTATTATGATTTCACTACTTTGGTCCTAGACTACTAAAGTTAGTTGCTCAATTTAGCCCATAATTATGCAATTTTTACTTAAAATGGTCTTTCAACTATTAGGATTTCACCGCTTTGATCCTCAACTACCAAAGTTGCTTAATTTAGTCCCTAACTATGTCATTTTTATCTAAAATGGTCCCTCGACTATTAGGATTTAACTACTTTGGTCATCGACTACCAAAGTTGCTCAATTTAGTTCCCAACTATGCAAATGTTATGTTAACCTAAAATGTAAGGTTATTGTAGATTTGGAGACCTTTTCAATAGTTTTGAAACTCGTGGACTGCAATTAAAAGCATCCCGATAGTCATAGCTAGGACAAAAAGTTAAAATTTTATTAATAATTTATTAATTGAAGGTACATAATACATTAACAACATGTCTTTTATCTTATTGTCGTTTTAGACTAGATGTACAGTATATGATAAAATCTTGTTCATGTATAATAATTAGAGTAATTAGAGTACTGTGGACCTTATTTCATCGGCATGGATCGTAGGTTGTAGGGTGATCTGACATGTCATATATTAAAGTGCATACAATGAATATGAGATGCACAGGTGTCCACTCAATAAATACATACTGTAATATAATTAACTTCTTTCCAACCTATATATATGTACACTTTGGGCTCTGTGATTTCAGCATCCAAGCTGAAGGAGAGAATCTATAGAACAATGGCTCTGAAGTTAACTACTTCTTCCTTTCCAATTCGATCTATACCCACAAATAGCCTCAAGTCTCCAAAGTTCTTGGTGGCTTCAACCCTCCATCCTTGCACAATGTGAGTTCTTCATTTCTTTAATTATTTGAACCTCACCTCCGTCGAGGATTTATAGGATGTAATGTTTTCCTAATATTATCTTTATAACATTAGGATAAGTTATGATAATATTAAATGTAATGTTGTAAAAATCTCGCTTAGGCGTCGATTAATCCCCGTCTAGGTACTAGGCGCCGGTCGACCGCCTAGCGTATCACCTTAAATGGTGGTCTAGGCGGCTGGCTGGCTAGGCGACCGCCTATGCTGCTTAAGCACCGCTTTGGCACTGACTGCCTAAGCCTCCTAGGCGCCGACTAGACCTCCTAGGTACTGACTAGGCCGCTCAGTCGGCCGATTAACTATTGTTTTTTATGGGTTATTTCACTCAAAACAACATCGTTTTGAGCGAAATAACCCTAAATTGTACAAACCGATAATTTTTTAGGTTAATATTTAATATTTTAGTATTAACTATTAAAGTATTATATAATTTATAATTATTAGCTTTTAAAAAATAAAAAATAAAATAAAAAAAATACACTGGGCCTAGAGACTGGCCGATTGATCCCGCATAGGCCTTTTAGGCGCTAAGCGCTCTTCAAGCGCCCGAGTAGGGCCTAGCGATTTTTCAACCCATTAAATGTTTATTATGGGGTGCAACACTAATAAGAACACAAAACATTATTATTGATCTCCAAATCCTTGTATTCACCATGGATAGGGAAGAAGAGAGGTTGAAGATGAGGCCACTCATAAATCATCACCAAATGGAGATCTTCAAAAGCATGGAGGATTGGGCGGAGAAAAACTTGCTGGTTCACCTGAAACCGGTGGAGAAGTGTTGGCAGCCACACGATTTGCTACCGGACCCTGCATCGGACGGCTTCCAGGATCACGTGAGGGAGCTGAAGGAGAGCGCCATGGAGATCCCAGACGAGTATTTTGTAGTTCTGGTTGGAGATATGATCACAGAAGAAGCTATTTCCACTTACCAAACAGTGCTGAACTCGGTTGATGGAGTTAAAGATGAAACCGGTTCGAGCTTATCCCCTTGGGCAAAATGGAATAGGGGTTGGACCGCTGAGGAGAACCGGCATGGGGACCTCCTCAATAAGTATATTTATCTTTCTGGCCGAGTTGACATGAGAGCCGTTGAGAAAACTATCCAATACCTGATTGGATCCGGAATGGTATGTATCCTCATCCAAAAATCAAATTTCGGTACAATTCCAACCAAGTTGGTCAAGCATTTGAAAGTCAAGTTGATCAAGCTGTTAATTTGGTAACCATAATCTTATAAGTTTTACTCCAACTATGACAGTCTATTGACTTTTTAGTTTGTTCTTGTTAGTTATAGACGAATCCAACAACCTAGGATGGTTTACCTCCCTATTGATTTTAGGTTACATACATCATATATTCTTAATTAGTTTGAGTTTATCAATTATAAGTAAATTAGCTAGGTTGGTTTACATCTTTGTAGTCATTTGCTAGATAATAAGGTCATTGGCATTTTTAGTTTGAGGCAGTCACCCATAGACAATCTATGTTGTGGTTTACCCCAGATTCTTAGTTTGAGTATGTCAGCAATAGACAACCTAAACTAGTTTTCCTGTTTGTGGTCCTTTATTGGTAGGTCACAAAGAGAGATTTATTTATGCCATGCATATTTCAAAATAGTAATAGCAGGTTTCCTTCACTGTCCACAAAAAGAAACCAAATTTACTTAGAGCATCCCTTATCAATGCCTTCACTGTCCACAAAAAGAAACCAAATTTAGTTAGAGCATCTCTTATCAATGATTTTTTCATGGGTTAATGTTAGACATTTGCCAACAAAGCATGAGATCAGAGAGAATAGGAGAGAGAATGCTATTGGTTCATCTGCAAGCTTTAGTTCATAGTACTGTAACATAATTGACATTTCTTTTATTTTAACATGGCTGCTGTGGGCATTTTGCGCACAGCAACAGCCTACTGCACGTGCCCGTATGGGCGTGTCAGGCGCCTCTGACACAATGATTAATTATATTTAATTATGGATGCTCTTAGATAAGTTATTGAAATTGGTAGATAATTAAATTATTAACAATTTTTGATATTGTATAGGATATTCAAATAGGAAACAACGCATACAATTTATACATGTACACATCCTTCCAAGAAAGGGCAACCAACATATCTCACTGCAACACAGCCAAGCACGCTAAGCATTACGGCAACACAAAACTCGCCAAAATCTGCGGCACCATCGCCGCCGACGAGAAGCGCCACGAGGTCGCCTACACCAGGATAGTCAAGAGGCTGTTCGAGCTAGACCCCGATGGCGCCGTGCAGGCCTTCGCCACCATGATGCGGCGGAGAATCACCATGCCGGCGCACTTCTTGTACGACGGCAGCGACCCCGGCCTCTTCGACCACTTCTCGGCGGTGGCTCAGCGCCTGGGCGTGTACACGGCTAGAGATTACGCTGATATCTTGGAGTTCTTGGTGGGGTTGTGGGATGTGGGTGACCTCGCCGGACTTTCGCCGGAGGGGAGAAAAGCTCAGGACTATGTTTGCGAGTTGGCCCATAAAATTCGAAGGGTGGATGAGAGAGCGCAAGAAAGGGCCAAACGAGCACCAACTATTCCGTTCAGTTGGGTTCATGGTAGAGAGGTGCAACTCTAAGGCCAATATCTTTGATTGGGATGAAATTCGAACCAGTCACCTTCAATTTGGAATGGTACTAATGTATTAGATATTAAAATACTGTGTTTTACTAATATTTTTAGAAAAATTAGTATTTTCACCCGTGCAGGAATGAATTTGCTGTAATATTTTAAGAATATTTAGATCGATATATAATTATATAAATTATAAGATCAAATATTATATAGTGCAACTGAAAATATGGTTTAGATCGATTATATTTTATAATGTTATTCTTACTTCAATTCGACCAAATAATTATTGAATTAATTGCTAATAATGCATAGATGTAAGCATTCGGTGCTGAAACTTTGGGGATTTTATATATTAGTGTTTAGGATTTGTATAACTAGGGCAAATATGCTTTTTGGCAAATGCGCTCTTTGGAAAAAAGTAAGAAAGAAAGAAAGAAAGAAAACATAATATCGCTGGTTCGCATTACACATTATTGAAAACCTCTTTGTAGATGACATTAATAGTAATAACAGAATCTTGTCCATCCTCATTTAGAGCTAACACCTTCAGGCCATCATGATGGGTGACTTAGAAAAAGCCACGTACAATTGACCGTGATTAAACACTAATTTTTTCAACAATAACCCAACATGAGTTATTGTTTTGCCCTGGGTTTTGTTGATAGTTATGGCATATGTGAGCATCTATGAGAATTGTTTATGCTATAACTTGAAGGACAATCTCGTATCAGAAGGAGTAAGAGACATTCGGGGGATAAGAACTTTGGTTCCTTCATGTGTCCCATTAACTATTCTTACTTTGACAATGTGATTTGTCAATCTTGTAACGATGAGATGCGTACCATTGCAAATACCAAGACAGTGGTCTATGTTCCGCAATAACATAACATGTACACTAACCTTTAATGTCAATGAATGATTAGGGAGTCCAGACAATCTCAAACTATATGTTGTGATGTTGCGTGTGTATTAATGAGTTTATTATTCCATGCCTTTTCTCGTACGTTTTAAGATATCAAAATCCACTTTTAAGTTTCAAGGTTACAAAAACCGGTACGCGCCCGATTATATATATATATATATATATATATATATATATTTTATAGTTTTATTTTTTAAAAAAATATTTGAAGTGTTAATAATTGTAAAGTGTTAAATATTTTAAGTCTTTACGCTTTAATAGTTAAATAGTTAATACTTAATAAGTTAATCTTATTACTTATTAAGTTATTAGTTATTAGTTATTAGTTATTATTTATTAATTATTAGTATATTATTTGTTAGTTTAATTTAGTTATTACTTGTTACTTATTATTTTATTAAGTTATTACTTATTACTTATTAGACTATTAGAGTATTATTAGTTAATACATTATAACATTAATAGTTTAAATTTTTAAGATTTAAAATTATTAAAATATTTATATTTATAAAAAGAAAAGAAAAAAAATCACCTAACCGGCTGACCGCCTAGGCGCCCGGCCGCGGAGGAGACCGATTTCTGCCTTCCTCAATGCGGTTGGGCGCCGATTGATCGGCGCCTAGGCACAATTTTTGTAACACTGTTAAATTCTTCACATTATTGAACAACAAACACTTCCGATCCGATAAACACCCTTCATTATATTAACAGCATGTTTGGTTCACGGAATGAATTTTGAGGTAATAGGAATGCTATTCCATAAGGAATTGAATAGGCAAGGAATAGAATAGAAATTGTATTCTATTGTTTGGTTCGCGGAAGGAATAGACTTTAAGAATTATATTACAGTGTTTGGTTGGTTTAAGGAATAGAAATGAAATATGTTTTAAAAGACATAAATACCCTTATTTGAGTTTCTCTATATAAGATAATCATTGCATCTATTTTAAAATTAACAACAAGCTGAAGAGCTTTAATTGCTCTTAGTTATAATTTTTTTTATATAAATAATAATATAGGGTCGTTTTGGAAAAAAGAAGATCTTTTCCCAAAACGCCATGGGGTAAATTGGAAATAGCAACTTTAGGCTATTCTCTCAGGAATAGCCTAATACCTAGGGGGAGCCTAAGAATCTCTATTCCCCTTGCAAAGGGAATAGGTCATTCACGGGAACACTGTTCCTGGGAATAGGAGTTGTTACCAAACAAAGGAATAAACCTATTACTGGGAATGCTATTACATTCCAGGCCTATTCCGCGAACCAAACATGCCATAAAGGTCATGCAATTTGTTAACAAACAATAAGGAACCATGAGTTAAGGTGAAATTTGGTTTATGATTGAAATAACAAATTAATACTTTTCAATAAAAATGTAATACTTTTCCATAAAATGAATAATTTTTATTAAAATTGTAATATTTTTTTAACAAATATATGTAATACTTTTAAAAGAAAATATAATACTTTCGAGTAAAATTATAATATTTTTAATAAAAAAATAATACTTTATGAACTCACAATATTATTTTTATAAGCATGAGTTCATGATATAACATATATTCGGATAGTGACTGAAAGACTTTTATATAAATCAAAGTTCTTGTTCCATGATATAATTTGCTCCAATTAATATGATGTTGGCCTGTTGGGTCTCAATTAAGGGTATGTTTGGTAACGCGTAAAATGACTTTCGGAAAATGTTTTTCGAGTTTTCTGTGTTTGGCAACGTCTAGAAAATGTGGTCAACGGAAAATATTTTCCGTTGACCAAGGAAAATCAGTTCATTTTTTCGGAAAATGACTTACGGAATTTTTTTTCCGTAAGTCATTTTACGAAATCGCCAGAATAGCTGTTTCACATGTTTTCGACCAAAATCAAGTCATGTCACCCATAACCATGGACCAAGGAGGTGGAGAAACCGCCCAAAACCTTTGCTACATTTTTTTTAATTTTATATTTTTTTTTAATAAATTCTATTTTTTATTAAATATCATTATTTTAATAACTATTATAATTTTTTATATTTTAAATTAAACAATTACAATGTTTAATTATACAATTCTATCCATTTTCCAGAAAATGAACCAAACACACAAAGACAGTTTTCCATAATACATCCAAACACTGGAAATGAAACTATTTTCTGAAAAATGACTCATTTTTCAGAAAACATTTTTCAGAAGTCATTTTCCTGCTTTCCAAACGGCCAAACGGACCTAAAGCTGAACTGTTTCTCATTTGTGAATTAATTAATTTGTGCAAGTTTTTATTTTTCAAGATCAACAAGGAGGGGATCACCAAAAAAATCATCTTACTAGCTGTCTAGCAAGACCTTTGTGAAAGTTTACTAGCTGTCTAGCAAGAACTATCCTCTTATTTATTTATTACAGGTTTATTGATAGTTGTGCATATCTATCTATAGATTGCAGGTTGTGCATATCTATTTATTTATTACAGGTTTAGTCTTCTTTCTTGTGATATGGACTCTTCAATGAGTTTATAGTTGTCTTTAATTTACAAGTTGAACTTGAATTGGCCTGGGGATCAAGTTGTCCCCAAATGTTGTGTATTAGAAGTTCATCAACTTGTATAGAATATAATTATAAGGATCTTCTATACTTCTATAGTTCTATGGCTATCTTCCAGAAGTTTTTTGAAATTATATTTATTGCCTTTATAAATAGACAATGCTCCTATTTTTAATGGAATGGCCTTGGCCTCGAGAAGCCCGTCAGGCCGGACCAGGAGGCGGGCTTTGGGACATGAATGACTAGCTGCCTTGGGCTGACTTTGGAGGCTAGCCATGGGTCGCCAATCTTGGGTCCATGTTGCCTAGCTTCTTGGTTTGAATCGTCTATCTTAGGTCGCGAATTCTTATTTTTCGACCGTTTCTAATATTTTCATCAAGTAGATTATATAATAATATAAATAATTGCAGAGTTCTGATGCGAAGACAGTTGAATATTAAATGATAACGTGAAAGAAAAATATCTCATCATATTGTAGATACACTTAACTTATCTCTACTTAATATTGCATTTAAAAAGTTGTTGAGAGGATCGATATTTACTATTTAGGTATACAAAAGAAGAATAGTCATTTGATAAAAAAAACTAGTTGACTGTACGCACAACTACATAACTTGATGAGTTGAGGCTAATGTCGTCTACTGAAAGAAGAAAGCTAAGTCTGAAACACGTACTGCAACATTTGGTCATTTCTTATTAATTATGCATAGTAAGTTTATTAACGTAGTAATAGGACGATTTGGTAGATAATAATAAATGTATCTGTGGTTGCTGTAATTACTACATGTGTTAGGTTGTTTTGCAATTATTGTCCGATTATTTTATGTTATATATATATATTTTTTTGGGTGCATTTAAAAAGAATGAGCTAATGAAATTCAAATGATGTACTTGAGAAAATGCAACATTTGTTCATATGCATTTATGATATGTAGGACGGGTTGGCCGCTGTTAGATTCCGGTTCCGAACCATCGGTCTCCGGTTTCGAAATATTACAAACCCGAACTGAAACCTTCTAGGAAAATTTCGATTCTGGTTCTCGAACTAGCGGTTTTAGTTTGAATCGTCAGTTCAAACTCTTTTTTTTTTTTAATGTTGTTTTCTATTTTTAAAATAGTTTAAATTTAATATTTATTTTATTTATTTATTTGGAATTTTTCGTTCTAAAATGTTTTTGAAATGTTTATATGAAATATTTAAACTTTAAAGTTGAACTAAAAAAATAAAAATAATTGATATAGTTAAACTTTAAATTGTTATTTAAAGTTTAAACTTTAACCAAATAATTTTTATTTAAATATTAATTAAATAATAGTTGTTTTTTATTTTTTTTAATTTTTAACCAGTGGTTCCGGTTCCATATTATTCGGAATCAGAACCGAAACTGGAACCGAAACTGGTTGTACAGTTCCGGTTCAGTCTGAATCGTTCGGTTTGAACCGAACAATGATCATGCCTAATGATATGTGGTGGGAAAGACCCAATCATTATTCTAACCCATAAAGTATATTATTCTAACTCATAAAATACATTACTCTAACACATAAATTACATTATTTTAATAACTCATAAAATACATTATCTTATCCCATAAATTTCATTATTCTAACACAAATAAAGTACATCATTCTAACACATAAAATACATTATTTTAACTCATAAAATATATTATTTTACCTCAGAATGTTCATTATTCTAATACGCGTATACAACATGAAATTTATTTTTTCTTTTAACATCAAAACGATGTCATTTTGGACCAATGTGTTATAATGACTAGTCTGTATGCACAACGACATAAGTAGCTGCGCAACTTGACTGGACACTTAAGTCGTTAGTTATAAGGGGAACTAAAAAATGTCCGTCAAATTATTTGATCAAATGAATGGTTCAGTTTATTATGATTTTAGTATTTTTATGATTTTCCTTCTTTACCATCTATTATATTATTTTCTTCTCTTAAATAACTTCACATTCCGTTAGTATAAACTTTAGTAACAAAATATTCCATTAACTTTTAACTTACACATTAATGTCTATAAGAAAAATTTTAGATTCGAACCACATCTCAATCAAAGTTGTCATAATTGTTGAATATATACTACGAATATGTTAAAGTATATTATTGAAAAGTAAGTAACTCAATTGCTCATGACACATTAGACAATGACAATGCTACTCGAAAGAGAAGTAAAAAGACTTAGAGAAATTCAAACCAAAAGTAGTATTTATTTAGACTATCATTTTTAGGCTAAGTATTTAGAGTAGTGAGTAGTGATTATACAAAATTGCAAATATTTATTTTAATGATAATTATAATCAATCTCTCATATATTATATTGTATTCATATACTTTGAATTACCGATTTAAATAAACAAAAATCAACATTCAATTACATATGTATGAACATCTCTTATATAATTTTGCATCGATATACTTTAAAGTACTTATTTAAAAATAAACATTGTGCATTATCTCATTCACGCAATACACGTGAAAAACTAGTCTTTTTAATAATGAACTACAACTAATTTTATTATTATTTGCATTAGACAAAACATTTTTCTTTTAATAAAAGGAAGACGTGGACTTGACTCAGATTTCATTTTGTTCTTCCTTTCCGTCTTTTCTCGTCTAACCGGAAATATAAAAAGTATCCAATCTTATCCCTAACCGTACATCATTTATCAAATCAATGAATATAATTAAGTGATCAAATAATTGACTAACAAGTAACAACTAATATGGCCATAATCAACTAATAATTAATCTGATCTCCAGGGTTTAATCTATATTTAGCCACCTAAATTGCCATGGAGACACGTAAAGGCATGAAGAAAAATCTCACAATTTTTTTGTTAGGATTTACCGATTTAGTATGGGATAGTTCATGTGGCCATATTCATTCTAAATATAGAAACTTACCATTAAGTTTCGCCATCCGTTTGGTGAGATATGATATCAATACCTTTTTCTTTAAGCTTATTGGCTAAAGAAAAATAAAATAAATTCAAACTTTAACGATTGTGGCAATTGTAATGATAATTATGATCAAACTTGTAAAGTTTAAAATATTAATATTGATGGGGAATATAGTCAATATACTTTATGCTTAAAATCGATTGGACCTGAAATATGGAGGTTTATGAATTAATTAGGTTTAGATGATGATTGGAACCCATGTCCCATGGGTAATATTTGAGGGATCGACCTATGTAAGAAGGGAAGAGAGCTATAGGTGCAAATTGGGTTAAAGATCAAAGTTAAGGGGTGAAGGCGTAAATACTAAATGAATGGGTATAAAGTGACGAAGGTGGAAAAGTTTGGTGGCCAAATCGCAAAAAGGCATAAAGTATAGGGTCCG
>CP025650.1:5908957-5936767 GCA_003576665.1 Ipomoea trifida
CAAAAAAAAAAAAAAAAAAAAAAAAACATTGTTACAGAGAGTGGTGAGGAGGGATAAAATGAAATGAAATAAAATAAAAGTAATAAAACACTTACAGCTACATAGTAATCGTGAATTAAGACGCCGTAGAAAAACCAAACCACAGCACAGAGTGTGAGGAAGAAGGACAATAGAAACGGCATGTATTCTACACTCTTTGTCCTTATAACTTTCCTCTGCAACAAATATAACATTAATTAATTGGTCTGTAACTCAAATGTTGTGATAATGTGTGTGTGAGAGATCTTGCAAGAACATCCAAGGTAAAAATTATGAATTGATCCCAATCATTGATCCGGATATAAGATAATTTGCTCTAAAGCAAAGAAATCGAAAAATAATGATGCGGCATCTTGATAAATATTTTAAATTTTGAAATGCATTGTGCACCATGGCAAAGTGTATCCAATGATAGGTATAATTGCACTCAATATGGTGCACATGACACTGGTGCACTTTGTGTATTGTTTAGTATACTTTGTAGTGTTGACAAGTGCACTTTATAGTATTAATTAATGCACTTTAAAATTTGAAATATTTATTAAAATATATGTTACAAACTAGAGACGTGCACGATGCAAAGTTTAGTACCTCCGATGACATTTAAAAATACACTCAAAATCCGTAAATTAAAAGTGCACCTATATGTCACTTCACTTCCATCAACATATCAAGAAATGTACTCGAAAATTTTGCACACACACCTCCAAAGTTTATATATAATATCTATGAAATTGTCACTACGTTTTTTCCCTTTTCTTTTTTTACTTTCAAGCTATTGGTCTTGCCAGATCGATACCTAGTAATAATAATCCGCATTTTTTTATTCTCTTATAATATTAATTCTATATATGAACTCACTTTATATAGTTGGGTAATTGATTAATTACCATAATGCTAAGAGGAGCTGCAAAAACGCAGATGGAGAAGGTAGAACAAGACCATCCAACAATTTTAACTCGCCTCTCACCCCTCGAAAATAGGTAGGTGAAAACCAGGAGGAGCCCCAGAGCTCCAACGTTGAAGATAAGTAGCACCCAAATGGTGAAAATCTGCAAATGAAATTTCATCATTATTCCAATTGAGCAAAAAAATAAAATGAATTGATTGGTGCAATTAACTAACGTAACCTTGGCCTGTTTGGTTGCATAAATGATGTAGATGGTGAGATATACACACTCTATACCCACTCCAAGGCTGTTAATAGTAACCAGCAAGAGCATGTGCTTCTTCACATATGCGTAGTATAAATATATCATACAGCTGAACAATGCAACTGAATAAGGAATGAATTGAAAACCCTCTGACGATTTTCTCTTATATATCACATGGAAAGCTGGCCTGCCATGCAACCAAACCAAACAAAAACATATATATATGCATTATATTATTATATATATTAATCAAAAATTGCAGAGATAATAAGTGGGTTGTGGTTACAGTGGAGACAAGAACACCATGAAGGACATAATGTTTCCTGCAAAATTGAGAAAAGGGAATTGAAGAAGTTGTTAACTAGTCATGATAATCTAGGAAGAATTGTGAATGATTTTTTTTCAACAACGTTGTTTGAGTTGGGTTAGATGTTGTACAAGAATGTGACTAATGAACAAAAGAGAAGAGGAAGTTTTAGAGGAAGGGCTACTTGCCAAGAATGCCAAAGACATTAGCTAGAGAATTTGCCATTATTGGTGGGCACTTTGAGATCAATGTAGAGTTGTGGAAAGACTTTGATCTCTTGGTTTATCTCTTTCCTCTCTCTATGCCTTAGCTTGTAGAAGATGATGGGAACTCTGTGTTTTGCCAACATTTATATAGCACTCCAAATTAAAGATGGTGAGAGTTATAGAGATTGAGTATTTGAGTGTACTAATTAATGATATTGTTTGGCCTGTTCGTGTCAAGATTTGGACCTCAAAGATGAAATCTAAGCTAGATCTGAACCGTCTAAAACGAAAACAGTCATGTTCACCTTCGCTTTAGAGGGAGTGAGACAAGAAAAAGGCAACCATTAATTGTCTTTGTCTTAGATAGATAATCTAAATCTAGACATAAGACAACGGTCATAGGTGTGGCAGTTTCAAACAACCATTGTCATTTTATTTTCAACAGCAATGGTTGTTCCTAAATGGAGATACCCACTTTTATCTCTTTCAAATACTTGACTATTCTTTAAAAGAACAAAAATAAAACTAAACTATTGCACACTAGGATCCACGTAATTAAGTATCAGAATACCACTGTTAACCACATCAGTGGTAAGTGGTAACCTACTGAGTATCACTAGAAAGAATTAATAATACGGATTCTCAATTAGTTTTAACGCAATTTACAGTTCTGAGTTTGATTCTGCTTTTGGTTTAATCATAGGAGATATTAAAGAATTAGCATCGTACATTATTGATGTTGAATTCCGTTTTGTTAAGCGATCTGCGAATCGTGCCGCTCACATTGTCGCTAGAGAGGCCGTTTCTATGTCAGGTTGCGGGGAGTGGTTAGATACCCCTCCTCTTTTTCTTGGAGATTGTATTGCTGATGATTTAATGAATTAAGTTTTTGTTCCCAAAAAAAGAAAGAATTAATAATGTATAAGACATTAATTAATGCAACCAATTACATTAGTACTTACAATTTTAATTAATAATTAGATTTAACAATGTTAAGCGAAAATTGAAAAGAAGAAAGGTAAAATTAAAAATTATTTGTATAAGTATGAAAAAGAAAACATAAGGTATAATTAAGTTTTTTTTTTTTTTGAATGCTACTGACTCTATTACAGTGTAGTATCTGTTCATAAACTACTTTCTCAACCTACTGAAGAACAAAGAGACAGCAACGCTTCCACTGAGGCTCGAACCCACCACCTCCCGTATACAGGGAAGGGTTTGATACCACTGGACCACAAGGCCCTTGGTAGGTATAATTAAGTTATTGATGCGATTCTTACACAAATAAAATGTTTATTCATATTATAACACTAACATTGCGGCTCTTATTTAATTTAGTATTTAACATTAAGTATATAGTTTTTTGGTCAAAGTACGGTTCCTGTATTATACTATTTTGTTCAATTTAGTCTTTGTATCTAAATTTTTTTTTTGAAATAACTGTATCTGTATCTAAATTTTGTTCAACTTAATCCATGTACTTTAAGATTTACAACAATCAAGGATAATACTTAACACCGTTTATTTTTTTCATTAAGAGTGTGTTTGGAAACCTGGAAAATGACTTCCAGAAAATGTTTTCTAGAAAATGAGTCATTTTCCAGAAAATATTTTCATTTCCCGTGTTTGGTTGTATTCCAGAAAATTTTCTTGACGTGTTTGGTTCATTTTCCAGAAAATGAGCCAAAGTATACAATATATTTACTATATAAAAAAAGAAGTTAAAATTGAACTGGTTTCTGGCGAAAAACAGAGCACTGGTTTCCACCAGAAACCAGAGATGATCGAGGGCGAAAACCATAGGTTTGGTTTCTGGTTGTGGGTTTTCGTTCCCACAGCCGGAAACCTTCTTCGGTGGCCGAGGTCTGCCATTGGAGGAAAAAATATATATAACTATTAAAGAAAAAAAGGAAAAATATAGGGGATGAAGAATTAGAAGCCTAGGAGAAGAAGGTGGAGGAAGAAGGCGTTAAAGATGACGGAGGATGGAAAAGAAGCCTTGGAGAAGAAGTTGCGTGTCTAGAAAATGACTTCCCTTAAAAAAAATGGAAGTTGTTTTCCAGAAAAACAAGGGCATTTTTCCCTTTGACCAGAAACCATTTTTCATGACTTTAATTTTCCAAAACTAGAAGTTGGATTTGAACCATTGTTAACCAAAATGGTCCTAATCATGACTATGACTATTTTAGGTAAAAATTGCATACTTGTGGATGAAATTGGATAAGTTTAGAAGTTGATGACTAAAGTGATGAAATCTTAATAGTAAATGGATCAAAACGGATATTAACTCTAAATAGTAATGTTGAAGTTAGAGTTATTAGGCAAAGATTTTAATTCCAACTGCACTAACATAAAAATTTGTACCTATAAATTATATATTAGATATAAATAACATGTATAATAATAGTAGTTAAAATAACACCTATAAATTATATATTAGATATAAATAACATGTATGATAATCGTAGTTAAAATAGCAAGTCAATTTATATCATGGATCCTGGTCCAATATATATAATTTGACTTCATAAAGTATAGAATTCATGTTCATAATACACATACACCTAAACACGGTATAATGAACATGAATTAAACACTTAACATAATACACAGAATTCATGTTCACTATATCGTGTTTATGTGCATGTATATTATGAACATGAATTTTGTGCATTATAAAGTCAAATTCTGTGCATTGAATCAGGGTCCACAATGCAATGTAGACATTGGTCCACGATATAAATTGAGGTGTGAATGTATTCCGGCCCATCTCACCTCATGGCCATTCATAGTTTAGATGAGGTCTAAATAGCCTAGGGAAAACAAAGAAAAATTACATTATTATTAAGTTTTTTTTTTTTGAAAAACACATTATTATTAGTTCAAGAAATATTTTTATTGGTTATATTTATAAAAATTGATTATATTTTATTTATGAATAATATACTCTATTTTTGTGACATCAATTTATTTTTTTTAATTTCTACAATGCACTAATTTATAGATAATATATTAATAGAAGTTATGGAATGTTTGTGAGGGTGTATTCAATTTAGAGTTTTAATGACTTTTGTAAACTTTTTAATATGAAAAAGTTTTTAAAACTCTATAAATGTTTGTTCTATGGATATTTATAAACTCTTACAAAGTTTATAAAAGTTTAAAAGATTCTAGGAAAGTTTACAAAAACTCTACAAAAGTCAATTAAAATTCATCACTTTAAAAGTATTTAAAAGTTCATGAAAGTCGTGATTGAATACGCCCCTAAGTTATTTACAAAGGACGAAACATGAGAATTTTAAAAGAGATTATAAACATCAATTCAGCCTAAAGATAAAGCAAATTAGTCTTTTTATGTAGAAATCTTTAATTTGGACACTAATAATGGGCTTGTGAACAATATTGATTAATATTCTTCTATCAAAGTCACCATAAAAATCTTGATTTAAACTTGAATATTTTCAAGGCAGGTACATGGATTACGTGCCTTCAATATGGCAATTGTCAAACTTGGGCTTGGGTTGGTCCACATATATAAGTTTTTTATTTGGTTGGAAGGCATACTATTTCCTTTTCAAAGTAATAACATATGAGATTTATGTTGCATGATAAATATTAGGGTTTAAGCCTATGTTGCATGATAAATATAGTATCTTCTTACCTTTTATGATGTGGATTAAGTGTTGTTAAAAATCATTCTAATAATATTTGATACAAAACATGATTGTATCAGGTAACTTTTGTTTCGATCTCTTGCACATATTTTGTTAATTTATAGTCTAACTTAGCTGACTCTTATATACAAATTTTATAAGTGAGAGACATAACACTACATATAGGCAGACATGGCAGGCTTGTAATTTCTTATGAATAGTTAAGAATTATATATGTTTAATCGTTATATTTTTTATAGAAAATTTTTTACATTTAGTATTAAGTTGTAAGGCAGATGTAATTAAGTTCAATCTCTAATTGTTATATCATTACAAATATAACCCTTAACCCGTCACATGACTATCTCTTTTGATCTTTCGAAGTTGCTCTTTTTATCCTTCATTTAAGTAGTCTTCCCTTAATTGAAGAATGAAAAGTGTAATTTACGTGATTAATTAAAATACACATTTACATGACAATTAGAAACTAAACTTACACTTAGCTTATAACTTAAGATTAAAAGTAATTTTTTTCATTTTTAAATTAAATATTTTTGTATTAATACATGAAGTAATGCAATACTTAACATTATACAATAGCATACATAATATAATATTATTCTACCATAATAATGCAATATTACAATAAATTAATTATGTCATCTTATGCTACAAATTGTGTTCTTATTCTACCATAATAATGCAATATTACCATAAGTTAGTTATGCCATTTTAATGAGATTGTGTTTATTGTAAATTTTGAAAATTCGGATCTTTCATTGAATAAAAATCTTAAATACTAAATAAACTAAATTAAAAGAAAATTGAATAAAATTTGAACATGAAAGACCTAACCACGAATTAAACAAGTCGAGCCAATTAAAGTAGAAGATTTTGATAGTACTAACCTAATCCAACTAAAAATTTATACAATCATGTGACCACAATGTGGAATTATTGTTCAAATATTGTATGGTCAAAATGCATCAATTTGGAACACTTGAGATTTCAGTGGCCAAATGTTGACGTTAGCACAAACTAAAACACGTTTATTTATCTGATCTCTCATCGAACACACGTTTATCTCACATTTTTGAGCTGGCCTAAATATGTATTGTACTTTGACCTACTTTACGTCTAATCTTTTTTGATCCAATAAGATAGTAACCTTTGAACAATAATATTTTCTCTTTCAATTGAAAATGGTTCGAGGTTGACATGCACTCACATGCATCGCTTAATAAAAACTAATTGGACACGGAACTAGACGCTATAATTAATCTGACATAAGTTGATAGATTTATATTCATATGAGAACTGCACTCAAAAAAAATATTCATATGAGAACTAGTCTTTAGATGGGGATGTAGAGGCTAATTATGATTTGTTAGATTGTTATAAATTTTTTGATATATTTACTATTTTGCAGTTTTTTTAGAGTGGTGGTAATTTTTTAATCAAATCCCTTAATATAAGAGTCTACACATACATGTTTAATCCTATCCGTGCAATTGAAAATTTGGATGGTGTGGATTAAACGACGTGACCACACCTAAACACTATTTCTCATGGGAAGAACATAAGTTGGCATATCTATATATTAAAAAAATTAATTACAGAAAAATGCATTTTAACCCTTCAATTGTTCCTTACTAGTCATTTTAATCCATACCATTTTTACCATTACAATATACTTTCTTAATTCTTTAAAAAAAAAACTTACAATTTTAATTTAAATACCAAAACACCAAAATTATTAAAATCTATTAAAAATGGACTTAGTACATGGGAATTTTAATACTTTTAATGTTTCTTCTTTAATTATAATATTTTTTAGGCTCAATATTTATTTTTCTTTTTTTTTTTTAAAAGAAAACTTAACATTAATAGGTTTGTGCATGGAAAATAAGGGTGATGCACCACAATTGAAGAAGGAAATTTTAGGGAAAAATGTTGTTAATTATCTATTTTGTAGATGAAATATCAATAAAAAAATTATAAAGAATAAAGATAATAAAATTTTAAAATACACATGTACTAAGTAAAATTTTAATAGAGTTTAATAATTTTATTCTTTCATATGTTAAAACTGCAATTTTTTAAAAAGAGTTAGGAGAGTATATTATAATGGTTAAAAATTAGGGGCTAAAGAACAATTGAGGGACTAAAATGTATTTTTTCCTAAACATTATTACTCCATATATTAAATAATAAAAAGTAATATTTATAACAAAACTAAGGAAGAATTGCAATTCCTGTAATTATTGTTTTTGCTCCTTGTTTAATTTTTGCATACATATACTCCACCCCAATCGCCGCCCCACTCATCATTCGCAAATTACATTGTGGACCATGGTACATGGTCATGGTTGATACTGCAGTTGTGTTGAACGGATGCTGCAGTTGTGTTGAACTGATATTGCAGTTGTACATGTTGAAAAGGAGCTGCAGTTGCGCGGAACAGAGGTCATTTTATCCGTTCAACACACTGCAATATCAGTTCAACACAACTGCAATATCCATTCAACACAACTGTAGTATCAGTTCAACACAACTGCAGTTTTAGACGAATGAAACAACATCTGTTCTGTGCAACTGCAGTTCCCTTTCAACACAACTACAGTATCCATTCAACAACACTGCAGTAGCAGCCATGGTGCATGGTCCACGGTATAACGACTGCTTATCATTAACTATTGTGCGATAGTGCTTCTATCAGGATTCTTTTAACTCTAAGACATTTTAATTGATTGCATTTTTCACATCTAAAACATGAATCTTTAATTTAAAATTTTAAAGACGAAACAATAAAATTTCCTGACATTATATTTTACATTCCTTTAATCTGAAAATTTGATGAAAAAGCAATTGAATTTCCCGATACTTTACACTTTATAGTTTATAGAGTGTAAAATATCAAGGAATTCAACTATTTTATTCTCAAATTTGTAGATTAAAGATTCACAATGCTTATATGTAGATAGAGTTGCAACCAATTCAAATATCTTGGAATAAAAAAAATCTAGATAGAAGGTAGTACTCAAGAATTATGGATGAAAATAACAATTATCCAAGAACTAGGGATGAAAAGAGTAATTCAACCTGGATAAAAGCTTACGGACAAAACACAAGTACGGTCAAGAACTAAGAACAAAAATAACAATTATCAAAACTTAGGGAAAATATAGTAATTTTCTTAAAATAAATATTCTTTAAATAGTAATTTTAAATTAAATAATATTTTTAAGCATAGCTCTTCAGATTTCAGCTTCGAGCTTATAGCTTTTCAGTTTTCAGCTACTTTTAAGCTTTCAGCTACCTTTTCAGCTAGGTTTGTCAAATATATATATAAACATTACCAGCTTAGACTTTTAGTTGAGATGGTTTGTCAAATATATATATAAACATTACCAGCTTAGACTTTTAGTTGAGATGGTTTGTCAAATATATATATAAACATTACCAGCTTAGACTTTTAGTTGAGATGAATCTGATGCTTCAATTTTCCTATTTTAGAATTTGATTTAATTTTTACCTCTTCCCCTATAGGGCTACGCATAAGAAAAATTTTCTATGTTATACAATTCAATCTCCTTGAAAAGTTTAATTATATATATACTAGTGCGAATTTACAATTTTTTTTAGTGTGAGACAAATGCTACTTAAAAGCCTTCCCAATTTTATTTTCCCCAACTCAGACGGATACACTTCAAAAATTAATTTCTCTAATTCATCCGTCATCTATTTTGATCGAGTATAATAATATTCATATTAAGCTTCTCACTTATTAGAATCCGATTTTAACTGATTTTTTAACAATTACAAAGTAAAATTAAAAGTATTTCTCTCTATATATATAAAATAAATCACAGCCATTGCATGTACCAAAATTTCATATCACCGTGGATACTGGGCTCCACCCAGACGAAGAACCCAGGAATTTTTTTTCTAGTTAACAAGGGAATGCTACTGATCTAAAATGCACAAATTATTTAACGTCTCTTGTTAAGAATCAATTGAGTATTAATGTATTATGCTGGTGTTTGACAATAACTGATAGTTGATAATTGTGTCAAAAAAAAGTGATAGTTGATAATTGATTAATGATTATATTAAATTAGTTGTTTTAATCAGATAATAGTATTAGTTGATAACATGTAAAATGAATTATAGGGACATGAGAAGTCTCATGTTCGATCCCCAGTGTGGGGACACATTGATTCTTTGTGTTTCAGTAGGTTGAGAAAATATATATATGAACAGATACGATTCTTTGTGCTTCAGTAGGTTGAGAAAGTATATATGAACAGATATTACATTGTAACAGAGTCAATAGTACTCAAAAGTCTATTATTTGTAATTTTATAAATTTTAAAATAATTTTATTTAAAAATTATTACTACTACTACAAGCTCATAAAAATTATAAATTTATATCATTAGAAGTCATTTTACATGTTATTAGCATATCAACTTGGTCAATACCATCCCCATTGAGACTCAAACTCATGACCTCCTATTTGAGAAAGTCATTTCATGCCATTAGACCACACAATTTTAATTAGAATTAATTGCAATTACTTTACTTAAAAACACTACCCCAATTAAATATGGAGTCTGAGCCCCATAAAAAAAAAAATTAAATATGGAGTAGCATTTTGAAAATAAGCTAATTGGACCAATCAGCTATGCCAATAAGATGTTTTATCCAACACTAATTTTAGTTGTTTGACTAAGTTAAACAACTAAAATTGATCAAATCAGTCGAAAATGACTGATTAACAATTTTTCATCAAATGGCTCATGAGTCATGTCTTTGTCTAATCTATACATTTGCAAGTTGCACCCATAAATGGTACCATACTATATTATTGGTCATAAATTCAAGCTTCTCACCTAATAATGTGATCCATATTAATTGAACTTGACTAATTTTTCCATTACTTAGGTTCAAAAGAAATTAGGCCCGATCAATGTGAGTTGAGTTGAACAAACATTGTTGGCAAAACTGGGGAACAACTTGCAAAATATATATAGTTTCCACAACTATGTAACATTAGTTCAGTAGTTGGGCTAACTACGGTTGCCTGTTGTGTGGCTAGCTGGAGTTTTACCTTCTATAAGCATATTATGTGTTTTAAGTGTTTATAGATCATTTAGATCTACATAACTTCAGGATTAGAATAACAAGCTGAATTATTTTTTTTTTAAACTTAATTAGGTGATTTTAACGTTGTTGGATTAATTCTAAGCCCACAAGACCTTTGTTGGGCGTTGGCCGGGTTGGACGAGTTCAACGTACCCCTGCTCGATTTAAGACGTGACGTTGTGCTTACCATTGAGTGATATGGTTAAATGGTTAATATCTACATACTTATTACCAATTGATTTTAAGCAGGCAATGTCAACCAGATAATCAAAGAACTCTGTCGTTAAGCGTGCGAGTCATTGCGAACATAAATCGCGAATCGCGCAATCAGTCTACCAACCTTTGATTCTTGTGCACACAAGGGATACAAGTCTCCATGTGGTGTAGGCATTGCGTGGCATGGCTGGTCAAAGTGGTATATTAATAGCATGTGCTAGTAAAAGGGGAATAATTCTTTTCTCACTTTTAAGTACCAAAAGTAAATAAAATTATAGTTTGGTGAGAACGAATTACAATTTCACGGAATTACAATTCTTTAAATGTGAGGAATTGAAACTCCGACTTCCCTCTATGAATTGCAATTTCATGATACATGAGAAGAAGAAAAGTGAAATTGCGGACCAAATTATTCAGTCCTAGTAATCCTACATCCTCCTTGAGAATTGCAATTCTATGACCACTTTAATACTTATACTATTTATTTTCTTTCAATTTTCAAGTAAATTTAACATTAAAATAAAAATTTCTAATAATTTTATTCACACCAATCAAACAATAAAATTTAAATCCTTATTTTATTCACACATTATTTCCATCCCATGAGATTATAATTATGTAATCAAACTTGTAGTTAAAGTAATTAAACATATTAGGTTAAGATATATCATATATGTATTGTAGCATTTCAATTGATGAGCAATTGAGAGTGGCATAGGATGGGCTGATGAGCAGCATGCAAGGCACGAGGCATGACTACCGACCAATAGTGGACGATTAGGCCTTAAAGAGGACTATAGTAGGTTATAGTCCCTAGGTAAAGTCAGGGCCGACTCTGCTCAATTTTTATATATACTCTCTCCGTCTTATTTTATGTGTCTAATTCGGTTAACATACTTGACTGAAGTGATTTTTAATTCAATTTTTTATAATATTAAATGTAATATTAAAATACAAAATTTATATATTTAGAAACTACACTAAAAGTACTATTAAACACAAAAAATCAAAATTAAAAATAATAAAGAAAATAAACAAAGAAGAAATAGTTGGTTTGACCAATGAATAGTAAGTACGACAAATAAAATGGGACAGAGAGAGTATAATTTATTATTCTCATATTTGGTAATTATATTTTTAGTTTGTATTAATTATATTTAATTGTCATTGAAAATGAAATTTTAGAAGAAATTAATATCAAATTTTTGGAGAGTAATTTTGTATATAAATATCTATGAAGAATGTCACTTTTATGTTAAATTTTGATTTGTATATATTTTTCATTATTGAATATTTTATGCATTATATTTTGAAATTTTTTAATAAATATTACATTTTATTTTATATCTACACTTATATAAATAAAAATTTTTAAAAAAAAAAATCAAAGAGAGTAAAGAGAGAAGAGGAAAAAAAACATTCTAACAAATTAAAAAAAGTTATTAAAAGAAAAAAAAAAAAGTCACCTACACACGCCCAGCTGGAGTGTGCAGTGTAGCGCAACGCCTGCTGGGCACGGCAATAAAGGGCATGGCCAAAAATTTTCTTCAATGGGGCGAAAGATTAAAACAAATGAGATTTTGAAAAGGAAAATAAAACACTCAAAATTATACCCAATGAATTCAATCTCTTGACATATACATACATAACATACTTAACTATCTAAAATAACTCATCTTTTGCTAATTTACTACTTAAGCTATATACTTGGTCATATACATACTTAAGCTAACTCATCTTTGGATAATTTAAATCTATATTACTTATATGTAAACATTTACTATATATATAATATACAAAGGGCCCCTATATGGTTATATATAAGGGGGTGGGGTGAGGTGAGGAGGGCACAAGAACTCTGACTTTTTTTTAATGTAATAAACCTTACAAAAAACTTGAATTTGTCGGAGCTCCTCTCATTTCTCACCTCCCCTTAAGCATAAAAATGTGTAAAACCCTTGAAAAAACTCCTTATGAAGTTATTGTAAGGATTTGGTAAAGCAATGCAAGTTTAGACAAATTTTTATATAGAAATTTACACATGTTACGTGACATTTTGAGAGAGTGTAATTTGTTTTGTTTAAATACAATGAATATATAAAAGCATTTGGACAGATGGAATGGTGTGTGACTTGGCAATAAACAAAAGCATTTAGCATACAACACGGATCCATGCAGAATGCCGTGTGGAATATCCACACATCATCTTATCATCATCGTCTCTCCTCGACCACATCGAATCAATTTTCTATTTTTAAATAGTTGCAAATCTCACATCACTACATCATACATCCTTTGAAGTTTTCTCCGACCTTTACTTTTGCCCCTTTTGCTTGAAATTCCCTTTTTGCCATTATTGGTCGGTGTTTTTGGGAGATTAATTTTTTTCTTTTTTTGTTATCTCATTACATATTTTCATTTTCTTTTAAATACTCATGATTCTTTATAAGGTAGTATCTGATTTATACTTTCTCAAACATTTTTAGTCTAAAGAGTCTAAACTGACAAATTATTGTGAGGACCACTGTCCAAAACGACGTCGTTGAATGTTTTGAGTTAGAGCAATCTACATTATGAATTAAAATAATGTATTTTATATGTGAGAATAATGTACATTATGTGCTAGAATAATGTACTTTTATGTGTTAGAATATTGAAACTTCTGGGGTAAGGTAATGCGTATAGTTAGAATAATGGATATTATGTTTTAGAATAATGTACATTATGTTTTAGAATAATATACATTATGAGTTATAAAAATGTAAGTTGCAATTGGTTGCGTGTAAAAAAATTGCACAAACGACGTTTTTTTTTTTTTTTTTACCGTGGCCCTCACAATAACTATTGATCTAAGCTCCCACATGGTACGGACTATGACCATCCATTTGGAATGGCAACCAGGATGTCATCACACTACCTGCATGGTTTACTATTTACTGATCAAACAAACTCTTTTTTTTTTTTTTTGTTTAAAAAAAAAAACTTTTTTTTTTACTTATTTATTTTAATATTTTTAAATTTTTTTGTGTGTTTAATAGTACTTTTAATAAAGTTTCTAAATATATAAATTTTGTATACTAATGCTAAACTTAATATTATAAAAAAATTAAAAATAACTTCAGTCAAGTCTCATTAATTGGACCGAATACATAAAATGACACAGGAGGGAGTAATATTTGTTTTACTCTCGGTATATACATTTGGTTTCCCAAGCTAGGTTATTAAAAGTCGTTGATATAGTCTATCAATTTAGCTTTTTTTAATATGTTGTTTGAAGTTAATATATGTTAGGTGAAATTGATCGGAATGATGTGTTTTACCCCAATTAAAATGCTAAGCTATTTGATCGACTACACATTTATGTTTATATTGTATGCTCAGCAAGTGCTCTTATGTGTGTGGGCCAATTACTCTCAACTAAAGATCTTGTGGTCAAATGGCATGAAGTGACTCACCTAAATGAGATGTCATGAGTTCTCACCTTAGTAAATAAAGGCGATATTGACTCATTGGGTTATAAAAAAAATTATGAGACTAATAACTATATAATTGATGGGTTAAAAATGTCACACTCTCTATTTAAAAAATAGGATTATAGGTGAAAATTCAAAATTTTATGTCTTATGACAATTGGCATACAATTTATCTAAAAACTTTAAATTTTGACAACCATTGGCGCGTAATAACCATTTTTTCCATTTGTTCTTCCTAACACCCTTTTTATTTTTCGTTTTCTCTCCCCTCACCCTCCATGTGTGAAAAAAAAAAAAAAAAAATCTTTAAGGGTTGGAGATGCTCTAAATTGGAATTAGATTTTCCATATTAGTACAATATTGAAGTCAATAAATTAGAGTTAATAGGTTTAATGATTAATTGAATAACCCAATTTATTAGAGGAGTTACAAAATTAATTTGAAATTAATTCAGTTTAAAAAAATTGAAATTAATTCTCCAACCCCTGATACCTTAACCGGTCCCAAAACCCATTCAATATATTCAAGAAGAAACTAATGGTGTGTTTGGTTGACAAATTTAGCTATCAGGAATAATGGGTATCAAAGTCATTGTTACTGTTTGATTGACATGTTTTCAGAACACTACTATGAATTTTGATTACTCCTTAATTGCAAAACTCATTCCCTAATAAAATAAGAGTTTCATTCCCTTCCTCCCCAGCCGCTTCCTCAACTATTAATAATCATTCACATTTCACACAACTATCAAATATGCAAAATACTTTCACCGAAATTCACTACCATTAACAACTACTTGATACCAATTTTGATTCTAATTCTCATGTGCAAACTAAACACACCCTAAATTCAGCTAATCTTATTTAATACATAATCGGTAGAGCAATTTATTCAATATAACAATGATGAATCTCAGCAATTTCACTCATTGCACGTTGCCACTATTAGGTGCATGATTTTATGTTATATATAGCATATAATGAGATGGGATAGCTTCCAAGCAATTGTTATACTATAGACCAGGTTCACTTTGCATCGTAGATCATAGATAAAAAAAAATTATGTATTTACAAATAATTATATATCATGTGCTTTTAGTTAATAAATCATGTGTATATATATAAATAAACTTAAAGCACATAATATCTTAATCACATGCGCATGATATGTTAACAATTGCTTCATAGGATGTTAATTCCATGCACATGTTAACTACATGCACATAATATGTCAATGTGCCTTCAATTTATTTACAGATATATATTTAGTTAACTGCAGGCACATGGTTCAAAGAATTATTTATCTACCGTTAACATATTATATGAATTCAGTTAATAAATTATATGTGCATGTAAATAAATTGAAATCACATAATATGTTAACTGCAGACGCATAATATGTTAATTACATGCACATGTTAACGACATGCACATGATATGTCAATGTGCCTTCAATTTATTTACCTATACATAATCGGTTAATTGCATACACATAATATACTAACTGCAAACACATAATCTGAATGTCATTTTTGTCAAAGTCTATCGTGCAAGGTAGTGAACCTAGGTTCATGTTATAATTTGGGAAAAATACTATGTGGATGTGTTTGGTTCATGAGTTTACACACTAGGAATGGGAATCAAAATCATAGTTAGTGTTTGGTTGATAACTTTTTAAAACACAACTATGATATTTGATTACCCCTTCAATTAAAAATCTCATTCCCTAATTAAAAAGTATCATTCCATCTTATTGGTAATGTGATTTTTTTAGTTTGTATTAGTGCTTTTAGATTTGTATTTTGATTTTTTTTTGTTCATATTGGTGCATGCTTTGGATGTCATTATATTATGATCAATTGCCTTGATTTTTTGTTTTTGTATTTTTAAAACATTTATTCCCATTATAGGGTCATACATAACCAAACATCAATATGGGTAATCATTCCAATTCTACCATACCATTATCAAGTATTTGATTCACATTCACATTCCATTCTGATTCTCATGTGCGAACCAAACACACGTTGTGTATTCTCATTTTCTACTTTCAACTTTACTCCACACACAATGACACAAAATTTTGATGTAGATACTTGTATTGAGATCCATATGAAAAAAAGTAATTTATCAGTATCCGTCACATCAAAGAAAAATTTAGAATGTAAGATTTGAGAATTCATTTAGTAGAACTCGTATAATTTGTCGCTTCCAAGTTAATGGATTGAAGCATTGCAGCAACATACGATAAAATACAAACATTATGTAAAGGGTTTAGAATTGAAAAATCATCTGCCTATGGGGATATTGTTCATTCGTACTATACAATTAAGTATTTGGATACAAATTGTCACAGGTGAAAGTAGTTCATAAACTTCAAATTTTTTAAAAAAGTAGACAGTACACAAACATATAGTTTATATATTAAAAAAATTTTAAAAGTACACAGTACACAACATAGTTTAGATATTAAAAATTTAAAAACTATAATAAAAAGTGACATTTTTTCCCTTTGAATTATATGCTTATAGCGTTTTTTCTCATTAATTAATTTTGTACTCATATTTGTTCCTTTAATTATTTTAAAAGTTGTTATAAATAAAAGTAATGGTGGACATAATTTGTAATAGTTGTAACGGACGTATTCATGGCTCATTATGTACGCCATTTATTAACTTTTGTATTGTATATATGTATGAGTATCCTTGGATGAAGATGATGATGAATAATATCTTCCTTGCTTTGCCTATTTGTTTTCCTCTCCGTAACTTCCCTTTGATCTATACTTCTATAGTATACCAATCCAATGGGCGTTCTTATGACAACACGTTATCATGCTCTTTCGGTGAACGAAGAGGATTCTGATTTTTAGCCGCCTCTACTGTCACGCCCTCCGCTTCTTCTCCTGTAATTGCTACGTCAATGAACTTCTTCCCCTTGTAATTGCTGCATCAATGGGGACCGAACCCCATCACTAGAGATCGCGGACTTCAACATAGCCATTGTTGTCGATTGCTAGATGATGAAAGAAAGTAAATACCACAACATGTTTGTTGTTGAAATACAAAAACTTTAATTAACTTGAAATAGTAAAAGCAATTGATTGAGTAATTTAATCCTGAAGTAGGAATATAATATGTGAAAATGAATATGTGCCATGAGTTCATTTAAAGATCAGAGTTGCTAATGGAATTATTTATTTATTATCACAGTTTGTGTTGGTGTTACAAAATTTTGTTTATTTCAACCGTTAGATCTACTAGATCAATGGTCTGGATTTGTCCTTACGTTCACACCTGGGGCATGGTTCTCACCTGATTAAGGACCTATAAAATTTTACATGAACTTTAGTCAATTAATTAGTCAGACTATATACAAAGCATTCAAAGTTGAGCATCAAATATTAAAAATAAAAAACCTTGAAAATCATTTTTTTAATAACAAATCTCAGTTACGATTTTTTTTTGTTTAATTAATATTCTTTTGATTATTTAGAACAATACTCAATATTTTAATTATGTTTTTGCATTATTGGAATGATTTAGGTCATTGGAATCCTAATCATATGAGAACTATGCCCCCAAGTGAGAACGTGAGGACAAATCCAAACCATTGATCTGCAAGATCTGACGGATGAGAAATCAAGTAAAAATGAGCCGGGTCATTTTCATAAATATTATAAACTTTTAAAATGAGCGGGGTCATTTTCATAAATATTACAAAATTTTGTTTATTTCAACCGTTAGATCTACTAGATCAATGGTCTGGATTTGTCTTTACGTTCACACCTGGGACATGGTTGTCACCTGATTAAGGACCAAATTTTATATTGTATTTTGTAATACACTCTAACATATTCATAATATATGTTCAACAATTATACCAACCCTAATTGAGATGTAGATCCAACGTAAGACTTTCCTTGCGAAAATCAGTGAGTAAGTTAAGAATAATAAATAGTTAACAAAATATTCTATTATTAAAGTTTACATTGACAGAATGCGAAGATATTCAAGGTAAAACAACAACAACAACAACAACAACAATAATAATAATAATAATAATAATAATAATAATAACAATAATAATAATAAAAGGGTAAAGTATGAAAAATTGTAAGAAAATACTAAAACAAAAATAATATGAACCATTCATTTTAAAAAAATAATTACACCAACAATTTTTTGTTCCCGTTAGAGGTCTAATTTTATTGGTTCTTAATTTCTTGTTTTAATTACTAGTTTTACATGTGCATTGAGCGATTGATTTAATGTCAATGTTTGTATTTAAATAAGTAATTCAAAGTATATCAATTTAATTAATAATGTATGTAATAAAAATGTTTAGGAAATTAGATAGATAATAATTAAGTAATAAATATGTTTAGAAAAGTAGATATATTTTGTTACTTAGAAATAAAGAGTTTCCTAATAAAATACAAGTCTTAAATATTTTGCAAAAAAAGGACTCGATCAATGTTGACCTTTTTTTAAAATGATGTGGCATCTTCTCTTTCACCGCTGGTGTATAGCATCTATACATCGGCGGTGCATCAAATATTAATCCATAATATAATCATATAATAGAGGGTAAAGTATAAAAAATAAAATAAAAACTAAAATAAAAATGATATGAGCCATTCATTTCAACAAACAATTGGACCAACATTTTTTAGTTCTCCTTATAGACTTAACTTTATAGGCTCGAATTAGTTTAGTAGATTTACTAGTTTTACACGCGTATTTGCACGACTGATTTAATGCCCAATGTTTTTATTTAAATAGATAATTCAAAGTATAATGCAAGATTAGTAGATATATCTTGTTACTTAGAAATAAAGAGTTTCCTAATACGGGAGGTGGTGGGTTCGAGCCTCAGTGGAGGCAATACTGACTCTTATGCTTCAATAGGTTGAGAAAGTAGTTATGAACAGATACTGCATTGTAATAGAGTTAGTAGTATTCAAAAAAAATATTTTGCAAAAAACGACTCGATCAATGTTAACTTTTTTTTAAATGATGTGGCATCTTCAATATACAAAATACAAAATTTATATATTTAGAAACTACACTAAAAGTACAATTAAACACAAAAGAAAAATCAAATTTAAAAATAAGTAAAAAATAATAAAGAAAATAAACAAAAAAGAAAGAGTTGGTTTTGCAATAAATAGTAAGTAAGATAGATAAAACGGGACAGAGGGAGTATTAAATTTAATATTATAAAAATTTGAATTGAAAATCACTTTAGTCAAGTCTTGTTAACCGGATCAGGGTGTATAATTTACGATTTTACGTGGTTTGGGAGGGTAGGATACGGAATATTACGTCATGAGTCATGTAAATATGTGTAAGGATTGTTATGGAATTTAATAAAATTGCAGGGGCATATATTGTGATGGGAGTATTAAAATCGCACCGAATAAATAAAGCCTCAACTCCCCAAACTGGCTTCAACCTGTCCCACCAACAGCCCCCCTGATCTCTCATTTCTCTCTCTCCTCCTTCGCATTCTTCGCCATCCAGTCAGTGCCTTATTTGTTTCTCGTCTGTGTGGTGGACGGAGAGCCTGAAAATCACATCCGAAATCACTCATAAAAAGACGTTCCAATCTTCTCACGAAACACAAAGAGAGCGGCGTGGAAAAAGCATACCGAAAAATAGCGGCAAAATGGCTCTCAAGCTCAACTCCCTCAGCTCGCACTCTCACAAGTGTTCTTCCTTTGCTCTTCCGCCAATGGCGAGCAGCAGCCTTAGATCTCCCAAGTTCGTCATGGCTTCAACTCTCCGTTCAGGCACAAAGTGAGCATTCCTTCGTTACTTTTTTTTTTTTACTTGTTTTTTGCTGTGGTTCTCGTAAGGCATTAGTGTTTGTCTCGCATTCCTGTCGATCTGTGTTTATGTGTTTTTGGTTTAATTAGGTTTACAGTGGTTCGAGCTGTGAGATTTTGTGTTTATCTGATGCTCTTCGTAGGCTACTATAAGAGTTTATTAAACGAATGTCCTTTCAATCAAATACTATTGTTTTTCTCTTCCAGAACTTGTAGTTTATAGTTTAGTAGCAGAGGTGTAGGACTCAGGATCGATTCTCTTGTATGTAAATAAATATTGTTTCTCTTTTGGAGCATTAATTGTGGCTTGAAATGTACGATGTTCAAGCTGTTTTTATGCCATGTTTCTAACTTGGTATTTAATGTCATCAACTCATTATACCTAACAATTATGAAAAGAAGAAACCTAAACCACGGGGTTTCCTCCTTGTTTCATCTTTCTTTTTAGCTGAATTTGTTCCTAAATGCCTCTCTGTGTATTTTCTAGTGGTATCCTGCAAATTTGGTGTTCAAACTTATTTTTCAATAGTTGCCTTTGATTTTCTCAAATGATTCCTTTTGCCTTCCGTTTTTACTTTTTGTATGTTTCCTTTCATCTTATAGTGGAACTGTATACGTGTATTTTCTTGTCATTTTTTGATTTTTAGTGGCACATATATATGTATGTATTTTTTTTAAATTATATGTCATTATCAGTTGAAATGTCATTGTGATTTGTTGAAATGTAGGTCAAAAAGGCTTGACAATGTTTAGTTCTAAGCTAAATGGTTGGATTGACTAATTTAATAGTCAGTACAAGATGGTTTTCTAATGAATAACATACATCTAATTATATCTCTTTCCTGTGGTGAAAATTTGTGTGCGCTATTAACTTCTTAAGGTGATTTTAGGGGTGAATAGCAACCTGATTATCACACCACAAGCTTAATAGTACCTTGTCTTTGTACCGACTTCTATCCATGACATCTCAGAGGTTGAATGAGCCATGGCCCTATACATAGACTTCTCACTATACCTTGATATGGAACTTTGCTTCCTGCTTCACAAAACTAAATTATCTTCTACAAAAGCACAATACCCTGTTGTTGATCACCTGACCCATTCAACACTGGAAAATGCTTCAACTCTTAAGTGTTAGTGTTTGACATACAATACCCCTTTCTTTGTAGCATTATTTAGGTATTTTATGATTCAAACAGTTACTTCCCAATGAGTAAGAATAAGGCTTCCAAAAACTGACTCACAGTCTTGAAGAGGAAGAAACACATGTAATTGGAATACCTATCTGGACAAAATATTCTGAGGAAGATACAGAAGTTAAAAGCTCTTTAGTGGATGGGCCTTGTGATGGCATTCTCATCTGGTTGAACATAGCCAGCTCTTCATTAGTCATAAATTCCATATGTGAGACAGTATTAGCAAACTTCTATTATCCCTGTTGATGATAAAATTGTTGTCCCATGGGCCATGGTTTTGTAAACTGATGCTGAAAATGTCTTGGCTCTCCACTATCGAAACATGTCCTTAGTCAACTACAACCTCTAAACCCATTAAGTGACCTCCATTTTGGCTAATGTGATGCTCTCCAGTGTTATTTTCCTGTGACACAAGCAGTTTTTGTTGGAAATATTGTCATTATTAGTGTTCCCTAATGCATTTTGAACCATCGAGAACACCTGATCCAAGGATTCAGAATCATTACACCCTAGTAGTTGAGATCTCAAAATGCCACACTTTATCCTGGCTCAAAATCCAACTAAATACTACTGATTTATCATATTCTTTCATTTTCTGTACAACATTTGAAATAGGTGCAGCTATGAAGAATTCTTCTCTTACTTTCTTAGAATCATAGTAATAGTCACTAAGGTCTTGGCCTTGACCATGGCAATAAACTTCTTGCAGCTTTCTCAAATTATTAGACCCTGAAAACAACTTATCCACCTCCCAATTTTCATAGCTGTAAAGTGCTGCATAAATAGTATTACTTTCTTATCTATACAGTTATAATGCTATAAAGTAGGGCCTTACAATCTTCTTTTCAAATTTTTTTTTCTGCATTGTCATCATCTTTCCTTTTTAATTTGTTTCCTCACATTAAATGTTTGTTAATTTATTACCTAATGTTTTTCTTTGATTGTTGCATTTTAAGTAAAAGATTAATGTTAGGTTTAGTGATTCTGGTAATGGGATGTTTTTCATAAAACATTTTGAATTATTATGAATGTTGATTATAGATAGTGTTTTAATGGGTAGTTATTAATTTTCTTTTCCTTCTCCTTTTTACTTAATAACTTTAGTGTTTTTGAAAGGTTCTACTTTGTCTGATTTCCTTGAGGTTTATGATGTGTTCATTTAAATATTTGCATATACTGACATAAGCTTGAGCTGATTTGTGCAGTGACTTGTTAGATTTTATTATTCATTAGTTCTTCACCATAAGGTCCATATGTGATCTTCTAGGATGCAACATTTAATTGCCCGCTTTAGTTCAGCCACGAAAAATATATTTAGTTATCATAAATTTCAATGCAGAACACTTGTTCAGGGACAAATATACGCATGATTGTGTGGACATTCACACCGTGGACAGGGTAGAGGCAAGAGATTTTATGTTTGACCTTTAAGCCTGTAAAACATTTATAGGTGTTAAAGCAGTTTCAGCCTCTGTTACTGTTTCTCTTCATCTCTGTTCTGATGCAGGGGTGGGAACTATTTTAACAAGTGCTATTTTAATAGGTTGTTTGTTTGGATGTTCGTTTAGAGCTAAGCTCATAAAAGAATCATAGAGAATGTAGGGGATAGTTTATTGAAAAGGAGAACTTTGAGCTTCAAGACATTCGGCAAATATTTCTTCCCCATAGTCTACGTTTATGGACAAATATCTAGATCACCTTGCTAGAAAGGAAATTAGTAGTTCTTTATAAAGAATAGTCTCACTGTGTTAATGAGGAATTGTGAATGCATGAACCTGTGTATTTGCGATACAGGAGAGGCATGAGCTACAAAAGAAATGTAGAGGAAGTTTACCCGAGCTCAAAAGTTTCTAATCTTTCCTAGTTTTTCAACATCCTGTATAGTTAACATGCTACAGGCACATAAGCCTAATTATAAAAGACTGCCTAGTTAATACATGAGAAATCTGTTACCTTGATCCACCCTAGAAATGGGTACTTTTGTTTGTGTAGCAATTATTTGTTAGTTTTTTGAGTGTGACTCAGCAATCTCTGCAATGTGATCCCAGATATCAACCAAATGATTCTTTTCTCTTTTGGAGTAAAGACACACAACATACTTAGATATCTGGTTTTAAAGTGAATGTTCCCTGCTGCTCTAGTATACATTATTTATGGTTTAGATCAAAATAAGATGTTGAAAAATGTTCATTTGTCCACATCTTCACTTGTTTCCTATGTGAAAATTTCTGATAACTTTATTTTCTTTAAAAAAATTTATGCTTCAAATTCTTATTTCTATCCCCCATCCCACCCCAACTTGTTTTCATATGCTTAGGGAAGTTGAGAACCTGAAGAAGCCTTTTACTCCACCTCGCGAGGTCCATGTTCAAGTAACGCACTCTATGCCACCTCAGAAAATTGAGATCTTCAAATCTATGGAGGAATGGGCTGAGGAAAATATATTAGTTCATCTGAAGCCAGTTGAAAAGTGTTGGCAACCACAGGATTTTCTACCAGACCCTGCTTCAGATGGTTTTCATGATCAGGTCAAGGAACTAAGGGAGAGGGCTAGGGAGATTCCAGATGATTACTTTGTAGTTTTAGTTGGAGATATGATCACTGAAGAAGCTCTTCCAACATACCAAACAATGCTCAACACACTTGATGGTGTTAGGGATGAAACAGGTGCAAGCCCCACCTCTTGGGCTGTTTGGACAAGGGCTTGGACTGCTGAAGAGAACAGGCATGGTGACCTCCTTAATAAATATCTGTACCTTTCTGGGCGAGTTGACATGAGAGCAATTGAGAAAACAATTCAGTACTTGATTGGGTCAGGAATGGTAAGTATTTTATTCTCCATGATTTGTATCATTAGTATTGTATCATTGATCAACTCTCTAAAACATTATTCTAAATGTCTTTATGCTGAAGAGAAATGGGTCATGCTGTTTGAGAGAAAATAACACTATGCATTTAGTAATTATTCAAGCAATTGAGCTTCACCATGAATCTTTTAATGAATTTCTGCTGATGGATGCAGCTTGATTTTCCTTTGTGATAATACAGTTATCCTGACCACTTGACCCACCTGTCTATCTTAATTGTGTTTTCACAAAAATGCAATTCTTGTTACAATTTTCTGTGGGGGTTGTTTGGGGGATGGAAAGCATATAGTAGGCATCTTTGGCACCATTTTCTAAATTCTCTTATTTAATGATGATATTTTTCTATACCTCACTGATCTTTTTCTTTGCACTTGAACATTTTAAATGCGTTCTTCTTTTAATGTTTTCTGAGCTATCTCATTATTCTTATTAATGTTTTTTTTTTCTAATAATTCATTTTAGGATCCTCGGACTGAAAACAGTCCTTACCTTGGATTTATCTACACATCATTCCAAGAAAGGGCAACTTTTATCTCCCATGGTAACACAGCTAGACAAGCTAAGGAGCATGGGGACATTAAACTGGCTCAAATCTGTGGCACAATCGCCGCTGATGAGAAACGTCATGAAACTGCCTATACCAAGATAGTGGAAAAGCTTTTTGAGATTGATCCTGATGGGACTGTACTGGCCTTTGCAGACATGATGAAGAAGAAAATCTCTATGCCAGCACACTTGATGTTTGATGGCCATGATGATAACCTCTTTAATCACTTTTCAGCAGTGGCTCAACGGCTCGGTGTGTACACAGCTAAAGACTATGCAGATATTTTAGAGTTTCTCGTGGGCAGGTGGAAAGTGGGAGATCTTACAGGACTTTCATCTGAAGGGAGAAAAGCTCAAGACTACGTGTGTGGATTGCCCCCTAGAATCAGAAGACTGGAGGAGAGGGCTCAAGGGAGAGCCAAACAAGGACCCATCATCCCATTTAGCTGGATATATAGTAGAGAAGTGCAGCTCTGAGCGCACTATATAATGTGGTGAATTGGAATCAGGTAAGTCTCTTTCCATAAGCTATCAAGTGCGGGCAGCGTATTCAAACTGCAGTCTGGATCAAAATTTATATCGTGTCGTTCTCTATGGGTTAAGAGGTTTTGCTGGGGATATTATGATGAGTTGTAGATACAGTTATTTAATTGTGTTGTCGGTAGGTCTTCATATAGGGTCAGCTCTAGTTGTCTTTTTTTTTTTTTCTTTCTTTTTTTCTTAATGTCATGGTGGTGTTTATTTCTGTTCTTTGCTAGTGCTTGTTACTGTAAACATTTTATCAATATCAATGCAATTTTGTTGATTTTGTTCCAAGTTATTGCCATTTTCCTGCAGCCAGATAAGTGTACTACATAAATACATTCTGCATCTTCTTAAATCTCACCTGACTCCTGAGAGCTGTGCTTAGACTTTACTCTTCTAGAGTTTTAGGTTTGTTCAACTAAGAGTTTATTTAGTGAAATATATAGTTTTAGTCATTAAGTGAATCGTTTTAGTTTTTGACAATATTTCCAATTGTAAAATTAATCTTCAATGTAGCCAAGTAAGTTCTACTTTGGCAACTAATATTGTTTTACTTCATGCTACCATCTATTCTCTTCTATATATGTGTGTACTGAATTTTGAAATTAATAGTTGTCGAAAAATCTAATATACATAAAATTTCTGTATGTTTTGAATATAAAGTGATTCATGTTTAGTCACTTGCACATTTATAAAAAAAAATATTATAAATATATTTTTGTTTACCTTGCATTTAGTTTTTAGGCTATATTGGAGATGAAATAAATTCTTAAGACCTTGTGGTCTACTGTCATCCGGTGTCTCGGTTTACACTCCTACATGGATGATGAGAGTGGGTTCGAGCCTCAGTGGAGGCAACTGTTGATTCTTTGTGTTTCAGTAGGTTAGGCTGAGAAAGTAGCTATGAACAGATACGACATTGTAACAGAGTCAGTCGTACTCAAAAAAAGAATAAATTTATTTTAATTTGGTTTTTATTCTGGTAAATATAGATTTTCTCCAATTTTGATTAGATACCATAAAAACTGGATCATGCAACATTAGTTACAATTCCATGTATTAGATGTTGTAGGTGGGAATAAAAGTAGGAATTCATGCGTGCACAATATAAGTGAGACAGAAGGACATGAAAGGCAAAGCGGCATGCTGCAATGGCAGTTGAAAAGGTTGGGACACTGTCCGCCATCCAACAACGTAAATGGGTCCATTGTCACATGGCTTGTCGTCAGATCAGTTAGTTGTATGTTGCTGAAGTGATGGCATGGCACTCAGACCACTTGTTCGTGATTACCGTCGAGGAAAATATCTTGACCAAATAAAGAAGAAATACTCTTCAAATACAGCACTGAGAATTACACATGAATATGGAATTGGATTAATCATTTTTTCTTTCTTTTTAAATCATCACCACACAACCACCAAAACAACCATCAATAATAATAATAATAATAACTACAACCATCACCACCACCACCACCACCACATAATTATTATTATTATTATTATTATTACCACCACAACCACAACAACCACCACATCACAACTACAACCATCACCACCACCACCACTACCACCACCACCACCACATATTGTTGTTGTATTACAAATAATATGTTGATTTTTAGAAAAATAAACCAAACAGAAAAAATAATTTTTACAAAAATAAAACAAACAGAAAAAATACTGTCTTTAACTTTTTAGTCAAACAGAATTCTGACATTCAACCAAACATTAAAAATTTAAATTATTCATTTTTAAAAATAATTTCCTAGAAAAGAGTTAATTTCATCGGATATCCATTGTGTTTGGTGGCAATTCTAAATTTAGTCTCAGACTATATTTTTGCCATTTAACACCCTAGACTATCATATTTTGAACACTTTTGGTCATTCTGATGACTTTCTCGGTGAAGCCATATTTTAGGCAAAAGTATTTTTGTCTCTTCAATTTTTAATTATTTTTCCAATGAGTCCATTTCAGCAGAGGTCTCTTGTTTTTTTATAGCAACTCCAAATTTAGTCTCATACAATCAATTTTGTTATTTAATAACCCAGACTATCATATTTTGTACACTTTTAGTATGTATAATAAATTTTTCTAGTGAAACTCTAATTTGGGCAATGACACTTTCGTCTCTTCAAATGTTTTTTAAAAAATCCAGTTTTCTACGCCAATTGTTTTTTTTGGTCTCTTCAGTTGTGGATCACACCATCTCCTTCACCCATCTCTTGTTTCATCTCCTTCAACCTGACCCGAAATCCTCCTTCGTCAATGGCAATACCGAGTATGTGAGGACCTCGGGGTGCAGAGTAATCATTATGCAAAGCAGTTAAAAAGCTTAGGATATTGACACTCGATCAGCTTCAGTCTAACCGCTATTGGTTTAGTCAATTATTTTGTGAATCATCTACTATAGCTCTGTAGAGCAAAAAAAAAGTCTTTATCATCGAAAAATACCCTTTTCTAAACTAGGGTTTCAGTGAAAAAATATAATTATCGAAAGGTCCAAAAGTGTCCAAAATATAATCTTGGGTGTTAATTAAATTGCAAAAAAGGTTGCCTAGGACTAAATTTAGAAATATCACCAAGGACACCTTTTTTCTTGAATTAACTGTACTCATTGGGAAAGTAAAAAAAAAAAAAAAAAAAAA
>CP025650.1:5937355-5980626 GCA_003576665.1 Ipomoea trifida
TGGTCGGCGGGAAGCAAGGCGAGCTTGGCCCCGATCTCCGCCGCGGCTTCCGGCGTGTGTTTCCCCTTGCCGCCGGTCATGGAGGTCTGCGTGAATCCGGGGCAGAAGCAGTTGACGCTTAATCCACGGCCTCGGTAACGCCGAGCCAAAACCTTAGAGTAAGCGTTGAGGGCGAGCTTTGAGACGGCGTAGTCCGTCCACACTTCCGGCCACCCATTCGCTTTCCACGACCCATTTTTCACGTCCCCAAGAAATGATTTCACCATCTCCTCTATTTGCTCCTCTCTTAGCTTTTCTTCATCTTCTAGTTCTTCTCTCAGTTTTGAGTTTTGAAGCTTCTGCAATTTTTAATGAGATGTTTAATATAATATTTTTTAGATGACGAGGAAACCAGTAACCAATACTGGTGTACAATGGATAAATCTCTCCTTGTGACCTTAGCGGACAAATAACCACAAAGAGATAAATCAGTTTATATTGTTAACTGGTTCAAATAAGGTTAATAGGCCACCTTCTGTCTCTCTCATGGTGACCGTCACATTTTGCCTGAAATTTGTCCGGAATCTCACGGGCAGATTACCTGAACTCTAATTACCTGTGGTAGCAGGTCATCAACTGGTTTTTGGACTTCATTGCATCAAAATCAATTGTTTAATGGGTGGAGTAATACTACACATACTCCCACATTCTATTCCATTTTATACTCTTTGCTTACATGTCACCTTTTGATTCATTAAAAAAAAATGTGGGACACAGTTCGATTACTATCTTTTCATCTTCCTCCAATAAAATCAAGACACGTGGCGAGAGTTTTACTCCCTTGGAGCACATATATCATTTTCCTAATGGGTGTAATTGCACCCTTAAAAAGTTTAGGGTACTAATTGAAGCTAAAGTTCGAGAACTTATTTGACCATTTTCCCTCATAGTTATTAAGTTAACAGCCTGATAAATTTAGCTGGATTGTCTAGATAATGTAAATATAGTGTGTACTTTTTACAATAAAAACACTAGTGTTATTAAAATGGAGAGTGCATGAGAGTATGTAATATATACTTACGTTGAATTGGCCGAGCCTGGAGCTGATGTTAAGTATTCGGGCGGTGGAAGAGGAGCAGCGAAACATTGGGAGAAGGGCGGCGATGAGCAGTTTTGGGCCGTAGTAATTGGTGGCTATCACCGTCTCCGCATGCTCCACCGAGTTCTGCTCGATCTCGTTGAACGACACCGCCGCGTTATTTACCTTCATTATATCATATCAAATCTTTGTTTAATAATTTACATACAAATCAAGTTTAAAATATTAATTTTCTAACCGAAACTTTAATTAATAAGAAATTAAGAACATTGACAGACTCATGAGTTCTCACCTGCTCTTACAGTGTTACCTATATAAAATTCAAGGATCTTTGACCTAGGAAGATTCGTGCACAATGTGATACGATAAACATACGACCATGTTCTAAGAAATTAAGAATAATTTTACTAGGCGAACTCACAAATCTTACTCTTAAATTTTATTTCATAATATGACGGATACTGATATGTTTATATTAAGATTTTGTGTGAAAGTAAAAGTTAGGAATAAAAACTGTTAATTGATTGATTTAGTGAGTTTGACTAGTTGATAACATTAACTGATTGTATTAATCTGTTCATAAACTAGCAACGCCTCCACTGAGGCTCAAACCCACCACCTCCCGTATACAGGGAAGAGTTTGATGCCACTGGACCCAAGGCCCTTGGCAATTAACTGTTAGTTGATAATAATTGTTTACATATTTCTCAAAAAGCTTATCGAAAAATTTATTTAAGTAACTTTTTAGCGTTTTGGAGTAATGAATTGTTACAAAAAAAGAAAAAAACTAATTAATCAAATACTCATATTGATTATTTAACAAAGTTAAACAATAGTAATCAAACAAATCAAAATTAACTTATAAGCTAACTATATTACCAAACACTTCGTAGTTTTTCAAGAATGGCTTGCATCATTGATTATATTGCTTAAAGTATAATATCTTCCCTGTCAACATTCTATGATCACCATGTGCCTCTTTATAATTTGTGTACTATTTCAACTAAAATATTACAAGAAATTAGGTAACTTCGAAATTCAAACTTTTTATGGAAAACTTTTCTAATTTTCTAAGTATTATCCAGCTTTCTTGATGGAAAATATAGTGATTAATTTTTACATTAAGTATTTTATATTATTTAACCTGATCAAAACAACCGTCATACATTTTGATAAGTATTGATTTTTGGGAGCAAACCAAAGTATTGATTTTTTTTAACTGACTGATGTAATTGTGGGTTGATTAGATCAAGTCAAATATAACAGATTTTATAGCAATTTAAGAAATCATTTTCTTAGTGTTGATCCAAAAAAAAAAAAAAACTTGTCAAAAAATTTAATTGTTTATGCAAAAGAATAATAACAGATACTACATGTAACAAGGTCAATAGTACTAAAAAAAATAATGACAGAGAGAATTTTGATTCATCTTAGTTTTAAAATAATGCTAAATAAAAATGAAATGAGAGATAGAAGAATTGGATAAAATTTTCTATAAATGTGCCATTATATTTTGGAAAAATCGTAATTATATAGTGTATATGGTTAGTCATGCAAAATATATTTTCCATTTATTAATAAGAAAATCAAGATCATCGTATCAGACAAAATCATGCAATAATAGCTGTTTAATTAATTTATTTTTTGAAACACTCAATATTCTTTACAAATTACAAGATAATATATGTTTTATATTTTCTCAATCTTTTTTAATGATTGTTTAATTTAAAACATTTATTAGTTTAGATCTTATTTTCAAATAAAAATAAAAATAAAAATATAGCAGGCCAACCCACTTTGTATAAAAAAAAATTGTATTTAACGAAATTTCAACTATTTTATTGATTGAAGACAAAAATAGTCATGTCAAAATAATACTATGATCAAAAGAAATATTCTGAAAAACAAAAAGAAAAACAAAAACAAAAAACAAAAAACAAAAAGACTAAAATGAACTACCACATATAAATCTAGAACAAAAAATGAAACTAACACTTATTATTATTGTTATGTTTGTGTATAAAAATACAATTACTTAGAAATTAGGGATGAAATTAAATATTATTTAAGGTAATTAATTATTTAATTACATACCAGTATATCCAAGGCGGAGAAAGTGCAGCGAAACCAGGAAGCAAAGTCTCCGATGGAATGGCGGTCTGAAACATCAAGGCGGTGGAACCAAACACGGAGCCCTAATCTCCTCAGCCGCTCCGCCGCCTCAAGGCCTCTTGCATTATCCCTAGCCGTCAGAACCACCGTTAAACCCAGCTCCGCCAGCCTCTTCACCAGCGCAAACCCGATGCCCTTGTTCGCTCCGGTCACTATCGCCACCGTCTCCTCCGACCACCACCTGCAACACATATAAATCTTTCAAAGCAACTCAAACACACATTTGAGCGTCCAGAAAACCCGCAGTCACTATCCGAGAGTATGCACTGTACACTGAATAAGTCTTGGTTAGTGATCGTAAAGAACGAATAAATCAGCCTAGATTGTCCATAATTGGCTGATTCAAACCAAGAAGGTCAATAAATCACTCCCACTAAGAGTCGAATTTAACAAAAGACCACAAGGAGGTAAACCAGCCAAAGTTATCCATATCCGATCGATTCAAACTAAGAATGCTAATAGCCTGCAAAGGACGAATAAACTTAGGTTGTCCATAACTGATTCAAACTCAAGAGGGTCAATAAATCACTCCCACTGAGAATCGGACTTGACAAAAGACCACAAGGAGGTAAACCAGCCAAAGTTATACATAACTAATCCACTCAAACTAAGAATGAACTCTTAAGGGAAATCGAACATTTAACAACATACATTTAGGTGGGGGGAGAGAGGGGTATCTACCTGGTTTTGGGGAGGGCGGGAGAAGAGTATTGTGAGAGAATTGACGCCATGGCCACCGGAAAAAATGGTGTGTTATGAGAAGGCAATTCAATAATGTCTAGAAAGAATGGGAAATGCAGTGGCAGTGATGTTCTATATTTATAGGAGAGATAGGCAGTACGTATTTCATGTCACACAAGTTTATTAAATTATTACTCCGTATTCTTTAAAAAAGTTGACATGTGCTTGTTGACTTGTGTATATTAAACGTAATGCATGCATAAAAATATAGCAATTAATTAATAATGTAACGTATATTATCGTGTGATATTTTTTAAAAGCTTGTTAGTAGAGTTTGATTCGATCCATATTTAGTTATTGAAAAATATAACTTTGTTTCCGTTTTCAACCTTTCTTTATTTCATTCTTAATTGCAAATAACTAATTATTGAGTATAAATCAGTTATAATCCATGAAATTAAATAGATGGACGAGGATCACGAAGCACATAGAGTCAATATCACCTCCACCCACTGCACTCCCTACCGAAGCACAAAAAAATAATGGCAAAAATTTGTGTGAGACCGTCTCACCATGAGACGGGTCGAGTCAAGATGCAAGTGTAACACTTATATGAACAAATGTCATACTTATATGCTCAAATGTAATACTAATCAGAAATAAAATTTTTGTTACTTATAAGGGTAAATGTAATACTTTTAAGGGAAAAATACTGTACTTTTACATTTCGATTTAAAAGTATTACATTTTTCCTCAATAGCATTATATTTTCCCTTATAAGTAAGGAGCACTTGTCAACATTACTTATTATGAAAAATGTATTAATTTTTCTCTTATAAGTAACAAAAATTGTATTCTTGATTAGTGTTATATTTGAGCACATAACTATGACATTTGCACATATAAGTATGACATTTGCATGATGTTTTGACCCGACCCGAACCGTCTCACGAATAAGGATCCGTGAGACGGTCTCACACAAGTGTGATCCAAAAATAATAGGGTTTTCAGTTAAGTTCAAATTCACTCTTTTCACATGAGAGTGTAACCAGATGCCACTAAACCACAAAGTCATTGGCAGGTCTTGGTTTATTCCATAGCTGATTAATTATTTTATATTTACATTTATATTTTTCTATTGTGAGTTACAATAACGTAAACCTGACCCTGCCAGATACCGACCATGTCATACATAATATTCTTCTTTTTCTAATACCAATAGGAATAGAAATCTTCAACGCAATTCCGCCGTCCTCGTCGCCGTTATCTCTCTAATAGTCAAACTATTCATATCTTTATCCCATCCCTTCTCCCTTTCAAGCAAATGAATCCTTATATATGTCCAGAAAATTAAATTGAAAAATCATGGAAGTGTTAGATGCATTAGTAGGAATCTCCGTTGGGATTTCCGGTGGTCGACGGTGCCGCACCAGATCAGAAATACTACCTAATGCGGGTTGGTGTAGACAATTTTTTTATACATTAAATTTTTCAATTTTTAATAGACTAATCTTAAACTTGTAGAATCCTAATTTAAGAGTGCTAGAGGAGGTAAATCGCTAGTGTAGGTGATTTATTTAGCCTTTTTAATTAGAGACTATTTTACTTTTTAATATATAAAATAATAATCTTAAATAGTAAAATAGATATATTAAAAGTGGGATAAATTTTTTAACAAATATGAAACCTGAGCAATTGTGGGAGTGTCTCTCTGCTCAAACTACAAATGGACTTAACTATTCCTTTTCTTTTTGTGCAAAAAAAAAAAAAAAAATCCTTTTCTTTCATTTTTTTTTTTTAAATACTCCACAGATACATCATAGGTTCAGACTTCAGAGTCACGTGTCTAGCTATTAATCCTCGTTTTCACATGGCTGAAGCATATCAGCTTTTTGTTTTTTCAATCAATATTCAATAATATATTACTCCATACCAATATTTTACTAGCACCTGACAGGATAAATAATGCGCAGTGTTAAAGAATTTTTTAATCAATTTTTTTTGTTAAAATTTTGATTTACGAAAAAATGCAGTGTTCTAAAAAGAAATTAAACTTGAAATTTTATGTTCCAACCGATTCAGGTGAAGTTGTCATCATTTATACAAGTTAAACTTATAGTGGTAGAGGTATATGTCAGAATGTCTATGAGTGTGACTCAATTAAATTTGAATTAGCCTTAGGCCACACTCATCAGTGGTTTTTGTGAGAATAATGTCAGATTTTGTGCCAACTAAGCTGGAGAGAGAAGAGGAGAGAGAAGGCTTTGGTTACATCTGCAAGAGTCGGTTCTTTGCACAGTAATTAAGTCAGATTTTTTTTTTAAAGATGGGCTGCTGTGCGCGTTTTGCGCACAGCAGCCGCCCATGCGGGCGCGTGCAGGCGTGTCAGGTGCGCCTGACACAATTCTTTTTGATTTTTTTCTTTTAATTATATTTGTTTTATTTTTTTTTCTTCCCCACTCATTTTCCCTTTCCTAATCACACTTACAAAAATTCCTCAATAACCGCGAAAAAACTCCACTGACAAGGATGCTCTTATAGTAGGGGAGGTATATATGGCCATCCACATAAGTAGATTGTAGGGGATTTTTTGCATAAGAAAAAACTATGATGGGAGTGGAGTTTTTAGGGAGTCTTTTTTTCTTGCAAATTAAATTTTTTGTGGGCCCTAGTAAGGAAGCAAATCACACACAATATGCGCTTTTCGTGCACTGTCGCGTTAGCTGGGCGTGTAAAAGTGTCCTTTTTTGGTAGAATTTTTTCTTTTCTTTTTTTCTCTCCCTCCTCTCTCTTAGGGGGGTGTATTCAATCACGACTTTCATGAACTTTTAAATATTTTTAAAGTGATGGATTTTAATTGACTTTTGTAGAGTTTTTGTAAACTTTCTTAGAATCTTTTAAACTTTTATAAACTTTGTAAGAGTTTATAAATATACATAGAATAAACATTTATAGATTTTTAAAAACTTTTTCATATTAAAAAGTTTGCAAAAGTCATTAAAACTCTAAATTGAATACACCCTCACAAACATTCTATAACTTCTATTAATATATTATATATAAATTAGTGCATTGTAGAAATTAAAAAAAAAATATTGATGTCACAAAAATAGAGTATATTATTCATAAACAAAATATAATCAATTTTTATAAATATAACCAATAAAAATATTTTTTGAACTAATGAAACAACTAATGCTGAGTAATAAACATACAATTATATAAAATTATAAACATATTAATTAACTAAAATTTAAAAATTATAAATTTTAAAAAATTTGCTGCTTGCTGCTGGTTGCAGCAGATATTTTTGCTGCATAGCAATAAATTACTGCTGCTGTTCGCAGCTGCTGTTCCATAAATCTGCTGCGAACAGCAGCTACAGCATAAAAAATTTGTTTGAACATAAAAAAACAAAAAATATTTGTGAAAGATTTGATACGTACCGTAAAATTGATGGAAAATTTGTCTAGTTTAGATAGAGGAAAAAAAGTTTGCAGAGAATATTGAAAAGTTTGGGGTTGGAGGGTTGGATTTCATCTATTTATATTAATGAAGAGAAAGTCTATAGAAATCATATTCTGACAGAGTTTGTGAAAGTTAGTAACTTTTTGAATACCAGTAGACTTTTAATAACTCTATAAAAGTCTGAATCGAATACCTGTATACATTTAAAGAGTTTTGAAAAGTTTTAATTGAATACAGGTATACTTTTAAAGAGTTTATAAAAGTCTTAATTGAATACCGCCAAACTTTTAAAGTTGATAAAAATATTTAAAAGTTCATGAAAGTCGTGATTGAATACACCCCTTTAGTTGGCCTGATAAAAACCCCCAAAAAATAAATTTAAAAAAATGCCATGTCTATTAAGGTTGGTCTAATGTATTATACAAAAAATTTAATCATGGTTCTTGTTTCAAGAGTTTAATTGAGGAATATATAGGGGTTTATAAGTATATTTTAAAATGATTCAAAAAATTATTAATACAATAGAAATCTCATCAATAATCATAACCCATTATTAAATGTCATAATAACCACACCACATGGTAATATTCTTTTTTTTTTTTGTCAAATAGCACAAAAATATCAATCCAACCAAGTTGATTAGACTATTGATTTGGTAAACATAAGGTTCCAATTGGAGCTGCCTATTGGTCTTCTTAGTTTTCGTCCTTTGCAGATGGCTGGTTAGGGTGGATAGTGGTTGTGCATTTCTTTCATTACTTATAAAAAGTTAGCACAAAAATTTGAAGGACTTATTATACATTTATTATTTTGTATATTTTATGCTCAATAGTTAAGCAAATAACGGCGTGTTTGGTTCGTGGAATAGGTCGGGAATGGAATACCATTATCGGGAATAGACCTATTCCATTGTTTGTTTCGTCATTCTATTCCTGGGAATAGAGTTCAAAAATAAATTTCTTAAAATGCTTAATAATACAATCAATAAAAAACTATTCTGTTTCAAAAAAAAAAATAAAAAACTATTCTCAAAATTGAAGACGCGTAGAATGTATATATAAAGCATAATTTTGGCATACTATTTGAATTAAAGACAATTATTATGGGGAATAATTCAAACGGGACCCCATATTAGTATATTACTACTCTTCATAGTACCTATTTGAACTAACCCACATGACTTGATTACAATATGCAAATTAAAAGAGAAAAGGAATATGCTATTTTTATTTCATATTTCTTCCATTAAGATACATTAAGACCTCACACGATGAAATTAATCATATTTGTGTCAATTAGAACTTCAAAAATGACAATTCCCTCATAATTTTAAGGTAGCTGCATCGACATCAATTACTCACCATCCATTAAGATAGGATTTTAATAACATGACATTTTGATACAAAAGTAATGTTTCATCCACTTGACCGCTCATTTCGGGTCACAAGTTTACCATTTTAATCATTACTAATTAAGATTGTTTCTATTACAATGCAGTATCTGTTCATAACTATAATGCCTCCACTGAGGCTCGAACCCACCACCTCCCATATAAAGGGAAGGGTTTGATGCCACTGGACCACAAGGTCCTTAGCACTAATTAAGGTTGTTTCTATGCTACAATATTCATATATATATGATTGGTGGTTAGTACTTTGCTTTCCTCGCAAATTATTACCAAGTGTTCACACCGCTTTAAATATTACATTTGACATGCACTTCAAAATATTTCTTAGAAAACTAGTAATTTGGACATTATTAATTCTAGAGCACTTGGAATATATATAGATATTCAATGTGAAGTTCAACTAATACTCAGTCAAGACTCAAGACTTCTGTTCTTCGATAGATCACTTTCGTTTGAGCAGGTCATTTCAAAATAATAATAATAATAATAATAATAATAATAATAATAATAATAATAATAATAACAATAATTGTTTAAGAACCAATTTGACTAATTTTTTTTTGGGCATACATGTGTACACTTATATAGTTATATAATAAATGCTTTTTTTTTTACAACAAATGAAAAACTAGATTACACTAGTAGCCTCCCTAAAATTGTTGTTCAAGTTGTAATAACAAAAAGTAATTACGTAGTTTATTCTATAAAAATTCTTTTTTTTTTAAAAAAAAAAGTGCAAATTTCACTATTAGTTCTTCACTATTGTGACATTATCATATTTAGTTATACTTTTTTAAATTTTGACACATTATATCAATGATTTTCGTTTATTTATGCACAAAGTACAAACAATCCCCCATTTAAATTTCTGTTGAAGAGTGTAGTTTTTAGCGGGAGGTGGAAAGAGTGTAGGTGGTAAAACGGAAAGATTTCCGAGTATCGTTCTCAAAGGATGGCAAGGAGGGAATTCAAGCGGTAAGGGGATTAAGCACAAGAGTGTTTAGTGTTTGAAAGCTAACCCAAACATAGGTAAGAAAGGCGTATGAGACATCATGAAAATAAGGAACAAACAATAGAGACAATCAAATGGAAAGGAGGATTTGGACCTTGCAACTCATATAGGTATCCTTGATTTCCTAAGATACTAGGCTAGCAACACTTAGATAATGAAAATGAGGCAAGACAACTATGCCAACGCCACTCTCGTGGTCATTGGCCTATCATCTAGTCCATAGTCCCATTCTCATGGCAACTAGGTTAGGTGAGACAAATTATCGAACACATGGTGTGCTATTTGCCTTCCAATCCCCCTTTTCTCAAAGGTGGGAAGGAAAAGTGCTAGGCTAGGCTAAGGAGTAACTCTACTCTCATAGATGAGACTCCTTCTCCAAACATCTCTCATATAGGTTGATCATTCCCACACAAGAGTCAAACAAGATCACCATTCACACAACCAAACTCATAATCAAAGCAATTGCAAAACCTAATTAATCAATTCAAAGCTCAAGAACATCCATACAAAATTGCTCAATCCAAATCCACAAAGATCTATCTAATCATACTTGAAATTGAAATAGCAAAAGGCAAAAGTAATGACAAGAAACTAAAAGGAAGACTTAGCTAGGAATTGAATGAAGAATTTGATCTTGAACTTGAAATTGAACTTCAATCTTGAACTTGAATGTAGATCCCAATCTTGCAACAATGGAATTCCTCTCTAATTCTAATCTAATCTAAGAATTGCAATGTGGAATGAATTGGGAATGTGGAGTGAATTGGGGGAGATCTCTCTAGGCTAATCCTAGAGAGAGAAATATTCTAAAGTGATCTAAAACTGAAGTGTGATGGATTCCCTGAAAAATGGCTCAATTCCCCTTTTAAATCTCGCAAAAACCGCCAAGTTCCGCGATGGACGCCAGGGTGGACGCGCGTCCACGGGCGCGTCCACAGCAGACTGCTGCACAGACTTCAAACTTCAGAGAGCGAAAAGTTGGACGCAGGGGTGGACGCCGGCTGGACGCGCGTTGGACGCGCGTCCACTGGGGCGTCCACTGAGCGTCCACCTGGTGTCCATGGTGTAATTCGCACTCCAACTTCGGCTCATGAATCCTTCTTCGAAATCTAGCCATTTTCTGCCTTTTTGCCCATCTTTTTACCTACAAAATGATTAACCAAGTGTGGAACGGGGTCCAATGGCAATATGAAGCATTCTAACGCAATAAGTGGGCAAATCAAACATAAAAGCCATCGATTGTGCACACAATGATCCTAGACCGACCTTATAAACGTAGCATCTTTTGCACTTATCATCTGTCATCCTATATGCATTAACAAAAGGAACTAACATGCAATTTAATCATTTTATAATGTGATAATTCTTTTTTTTTTTTAAGTATAACTAAATATGACTGTATTCTTCAAAAAATAAAATAAAAATATGACTATATCATAATAATTGAGAATTAGAAATGAAAATTTTTAGTATAAAAAACAAACCAACATACACAAATTAAAACGACTAATATATACACAAGATTTTTAAAAGTTTGGAGGGCTACTCAAGCAAACTCTAATCCTTGCCCTTTCTCTCTGCGCCTAGTAGAAGTTATCTGTTTAAATGTGCACATTAATGCTATAAGTTGATGAATATTGCCAAGGACCTTGTGGTCCAATGGCATCAAACCCTTCCCTTTATACGGTTGTTGAGCTAACAAGACTCCTTGTTGAGTTTTATGGCATGTTTTATTTGTATAAATTATATGAAATTATATTGGCCCTATTTGGTAACATATAATAGTTAGCTTATCAGTCAATTTTGGCTTGTTTGACTTGATTAAACAATCAATATAAGTGTCTGGTTAATCAGCTTTTTGTAACAGCTTATTGCTCTGGAACGCTAAAATTTAAAAAGTTGCTCAAAGCATTTTTTTTGATAAACTTGTTAAGAAAATATATATTATATATTATACGTACCCTTAAAGGTCATTTTGCATTTAATCAACTATCAGCTAATAACTAATTTATCAAACATGCATCTTTCTACTATATAACTAGCTAATGCTATCATTCTATCAACCAGTCAAAACATATAGGAAAAGACAATAGGTTATTGCCAGTGGCATAGCATAAACACAAAATTAGGAGGATGTAGTTTTCTAATGAAGCTTCAAGGTCATTAAGGGTATCTAATTAATTAAATTAAAAGAAGAACTAACATATAACAATATTAGGGATAAGGTTAGGAAAAGTCCACTAAGGAGCTGAGTGAATTAACTACAATAAACAATAATTAATTAATCTACAAAGTAGATGGGATGAGAAGTCTTAAGTTCATATCTATGGGGATGAGAAGTCTTAAGTTCAAACTCAATTCAAGGAGTTAGGCAAATATTGGATCCATGCTGAAGATACTTGTATCACTTCACCGTCAATAAAGCATAGCAATAATGCAATTCATCTTATATTTTATGGCTTCACAAACTTACACTCATAATAAATGATATGATATTTGAATCTAAATTTTTTCCTCAACAAAACAAACTAAATGCTAATTATATAGGTGTTGATTCCAAAATAAATAAATAAAACCATAACTATTTTTTGTAATAGAGCTAAATTGAACCAAAACACCAAAAACTCAACCTATGTGCCGGAGTGTCGATGAGATAATACGGGTCGTCTCTTTCAACAATTACCTTAAAATCTATGGGGTGCTTTGTCACACTCGAAGTCTTACTCAGCACAAATATAAATAGTTTCACTGTTTGGGATTCTAGTGTAGCGTGACTACGAAAACCAGCGATAAAAAAACAACCAAAAAAAAAAAAAAGATGAAAATACACTAAAACCTTGAAGTTCATTTCAAACTTGAGTAAAAATAAATAAATTTTGAACTCAAATTGGCTTGATATGAAGCTATTTGAGCTTGCCCTAAATTAGCTCAATTGAGGATTCAATTTTTTTCTTCTCTTAAGTACACTTTAAATATATTTTGTAAACATATCAATATAATTGATAATTTTGTAATGTTAAATTCACGCGACTACGCGCGCAAACCATTTACACATCATTCAAACTAAGTATTAAATAACCTCTAGTTCAGTTCAGCTCATTATTAACAAAACCATTGCTCAAACTTAAGTTAAGTTTGATAATAACTATTTTGGATTAAATTCAAGTATTTTTAAGTTAAAATTAACTAACGTACCTCATCACCAATACTTACTTGACTCACTTTTACTTTTATATCGTACTTTTTTTCTTTTTCTTTTTTATTGATTGGTGTTCTGTGACCTGCAAGATAGGCACTTATGGACAACAAGTTTCCTTGCCTAAGAAAGAAAATAAAGTACTAGTTGAGATTGATTCCCTTCTAGCCATTCACATCATTGCCCTTTTTCTAATGTTAAAGCTAAGGATGATTTCTACTATTCATGTTTTTCACATTTGGAATCCACTCTTTTTTTTTTTTTAGTGGGCTATATACGGCTATGCTGAAAAAGATGAGACATCCTACTATTAAACAAAAGTTGTTTGTAAATAATATATATTATAATTCAGTGACGTGGTTTTCACTTTGTACTTTCCCATTTGTTCTTGTTGGGGGGTATGGGTCTCAACACAATAGAACAGTTCTTTTGTGCCATGCCTCTAATTGTTTGAGTAATCAAAGAGATTACGTACAAACATGTTTTGTCGTGGCAAATGGTCCCAATTAAGCGACTAATGGTGTGGAAAGACAGGCCTAGGCAATAGTTTCACACTAATTAATAAAGGTTTAGAATGCTAAATTTGATGTCTGAGAGTAATTAATAATGTCAATTGGAGTTATAAAATAATGAATCATGTCAATTAATTAAAGATACAACATTCCGGGCATGTTCATACAGCTTTGCACTACTACACAAATATAAATTGCAGTCCACATGGACAGCTCAGTTGGTCACATGAGTGAAGTTTAAAAAATCAGAGATCGAATAGCACCTGTGATAGTGTGGGAAAAGGTCTAACCTCCCAAATGCTGTTTTAATCTTAAAAATATACCAGAATGGTCAAATTAACCCCAATTATAAGAGTGAACCAATGCCAACCCTAATTATGCACCAAAGCAACTATTTTGGTCATTTGTTTTATGGTTGTTTGTTTTATTGTCTTAAATTTTACTCATACTTTAATCTCTAATGTTAAAAATGAAAGTAGGGTTAGTATGGGAACCTAGAACCCATCAAATACAACTATTACCATTTAACAAAACCTATCATCATATTATATTCACAAATACAACTATTACCATTTAACGTCAAAAGTTCAATTGAGTGTTAACCCGTTGTGGTCGATTATCGATATATGATTTAATATCCACGTATTTATTTTTGTCAAATTAATTTGGTACCTCTTACTATTTCAAAGATGTGCATAATCTCTCACATTCTCACTTTATGTTTTGATCATAAGAAAACATACATGCCGTGATAATAATGAAAACGATGTGGTTAGTATATATGATGTAGACATGTAGTAATGACAACATTATAAAATATAACAGTACAGTTATAATAGTACGGAAACAACACATGACAAAAGTTTAAAACTATTTGGTTTTGATAAATAAGATTTTATAATAAACATAACATATGTGATAGAGTTCAATAATAAAATTGATAACCATTAAATTACTTAAAACAATTTCAAGTCTTAATACAACCTTAGCAAATACATATGTTACTTGTATGTTTCTTCAAAAAAAAAAAAAAAAATTTGTTACTTGGATGTTGCTAATATAAAACACTATCCATAATATTTTAACGGAACAAATCAATCCGAAGTTTCTCGTACAACAATATAATTAACGGAAACAAAATGATTCACTTCATTTTTGTTCAACTTTTAATAAATCTAATCTTTTAGTCTTAGTTTAACTCAAATGCATTATGGCCTAATTTATTTATCAATTCAAAACTAATTAAAAACTCAGAACTTAATGGGACATCACCAAATTTTCTTCCCAAAAAGTTAAATCCTAACCCAAGGGCCTCACGCCCCCATCCCAACAAAGCATATAGGAGGATGTAAATCATGGTAACTCAACTAAACACAGAGGCTAAACTTTTTATTACTGCGCACAAAATCCCCCTCACTTGAACTCCTCACTTTGAAAAGTTGCTTCCACACTATTGCTGGTGAGACTCGATTCGCTATGGGGTGATATATATAGATGCACATATATATCATTGGAGTGGAGTGGGAATGGTTCATATTAATTATTGCATGCTGAAAAAGCTGAGACAAGTTGCTAGCCCGCAGACAAAAGTAAGTTTTATGGGACTTTCCCACATGCATGTATGTTCTCTTCACTAATCCTGCCTATGACAACTTTTTCTCTCTTGACTAATCTCATGCCTAAAAAGATTCAAGCTTGGCCCCCACCTTTTTCTTTTTTTCCTGTGGAAAGTTTTTCAATTCTACCAAGTTTCAAGTGTTCAAGGCCGAAAGTGGGAATATAGAGCTGGGTTCTACTGTACTACTTTCAAATTCTATTTCCTCATTTTTATTTTATAATGTAACAAATAAGTATATGATAATTTCATCATGTGAATCTCAAAAAAAATATTTGTATCAAATAATTGTAAGAGAGAGTATATATAGATAGCCCTATATGTCTGTTTGCTACTTCGCTTTTTTTTTTTTTTTGGTGAGCCTTGCTACTTTGCTTTTGGTTTAATGTTTCACATGCATGACACTCATTGAGTCATCTCTTTGCTTTTTAATAAACTTTTATCAATTCAAAAAAAAAAAAAAAAAAAAAAAAAAAAAAAAAAAAAAAAAAACTCAAATTTTTGTATCTTGTGATAATTATATCTAAAATTTTGAAAAAAGAAAAAAATTCAAATATTTTTGTTATGTAATAATTATGATAATCCCAAACGAGTAAAACTTTAAGAGAGGAAGTGAATGGACTTCTAAAACATTTCAAAATTTGTAAATACTTTGGACAAAGAAAGTTATAATCTCTCGAAAAGCTCAACCACATCAGTGGTGCTTTGGGGTGGGATTTTAACTAATGGGAGGGGGATTTTTGGAAGTTTTATTCCTATAAAAGTAAATTTTTTGAGGATCCCATTAATTGGGAATAAATTGATAAAAACAACTTACATGTGTGTGTTGGGCGCACCTATTGTGCCCAGCTGGTGCATGCAATGCACATGTCAGCTAGGCGCGGACATAAACATTCTTCTTACTACTACTACTATTGTTTGTAATATTCTACCTAGGCAAATATCTTTTTTCCGTGTGTTTGTGCATAGAATCAAGTGAGAACAAGGCCCAAGTATGAACATGCAAACACAAAAGTGTACCGCACAAACTTACAATTTGCACAATATGATATGTGGATTTTGTGATATTAGACATAAACCTCGATGTTGAAGTGCTCCTAATCTAAGGTAGGTCATTATTGGCAACCGCACGAGCACTAATAGACGTCGGGGAAGGCAAACTCGTCATCCGCGTAGGAGACAAGTCCGCTAGTTTCAATGTGACAAAGTTGATAAAATATCCCTTGGAAGGAGATGAATGCTTTTACATAGAGTACAGTCAATGCATGAGGACGTTGATTACCTATGTGAGTTACCTTCTTTGAAAAGACATTGGGAGTGCCCAAAAGGTAACAATGATCATAGTGAGAATGTCTTTGAACATGAATTGTGTGTCTTGCATTTGTCTTTAAATCATGAAATCTCTTGTTTGGATTCTTGTGATGAGTTGCATAATAATCATTGTCTTGAAAATGTGAATGTACTTGGTGAAGTCATGGAGGATAAGGGCGGTTGTGATAGGATTGTTTTTTATGAATATGAGGGGGAGGGGATGCTAACGATGATGAAGGACAAAACAATGAGGGGTGGTGATCTGAATGAGAGGGAGCAAAAGGCAGGAAGGGGTGAGGAGAAAAATGAATAGAAAAATGAGGGTGATCTTAAGTCGTTGCCTAAGCATCTTGAATATGTATATTTGGGGAGTGGTAATAGCAGCCGACTTCACCAAGAAATAAAAGGAGAAGCGTGTTGATATGTTGAGGGTGAATAAGGAGGCCATTAGATAAAACTCATAGATTTGAAGGGGGTTAGTCCGATCATATGCACACACAAGATTTTTTTAGAAGAAGGATCTAAACCGGTAACCCTACCCCAAAAGAGGCTCAATCCAAACACATTTGAAGTGATGAAGAATGAGGTTATAAAATTGTTAGATATGGGTATGATCTACCCAATCTCCCATAGTACATAGGTTAGCCCAACCCATGTAGTAGTGCATGGGTTAGCCTAACCCATGTAGTACTGAAGAAAGGGGATTAGGATAATTGAAAATGACAAGGAGTTGATACCCACGAGGAAGGCGGCGAGTTGGAGGGTATGTATAGACTACCGAGATTGAATGAAGCCACCCGCAAAGATTACTTTCCACTATAATTGGTAGATTGGTAAACCAAATGGTTGAGAAGGTCAGTGACTATGGGTTCTATTGTTTCGTGATGGGATGAACATTATTTTCACATCCGAATGGCTTTGGAAGACCAAGAAAAAAGTACTTTTACATGCTGCTGGACGTCTTTTGATTGTGCAATGCACCGGCCACCGGCCACATTTATGAGGTGTATGATCGCAATATTTGAAGATTTTATAGGGGATTTTAGATAAATTTTCATGGATGACTTCACAATTATTGAGAACACATTTGAAGATTGTTTGAGAAATTTATAAAAGGTGTTTAAAATATGTCAAATGGTAAACCCTCCCTATCTTGGGAAAAGTGTTACTACATGGTAAAAGAAGATATTGTCCTAGGCCATAAAGTCTCAAAAAGTATTGAAGTTGATAGGGCAAAAACCACGTCTTTATTAGAGTGGATGTTGGAGGAAATCAATTTGTGAACATTAAAAATGTTTACAACATAAGTCTATCAACCTATTTTTTAGTGAACTTGAATTAAAATGTGGGATATTGGAGAATATGATTTTGCAAACAACTAAATCAGCAACTTACATGGGTTTAATGTCCTAAGACTCATGCACTAAGAATTGTCAAGATTTGATTGAATGATAAGAGGAGGTGAAATCAAGGCGACATACATTTGCGGCGACTGTGAAATGAAATGGAAGGAGGAGGATGAGTAATCCTATCTCCCTCAAACCTATAGAAAATACATATATTCTGTCTTTCTTTTTAGTGCATGTGCGTACTCTCTTTGTTAGCTGTTATGACTTTGTGTTTTGATATCAGTTGAATAATAACTGTTTGTACTGAGTAAAACAAGTATACTTTGAATCTTATTTTTGTTTATATAGACACACACATACACATAACATTGCATGACTATGATTTTCATCCAACAAAAAAAAAAGTATACCCAAGAAAGGTATACTTTTAACTCACATTTACATTTTTTTCTCTACATTAACGTTAAATAATTATCATTTACTTATCTATTAAAAAACTCAAAGGCCAAGATATAACACCCAACACCACACCAAAGAAAATTAAATCAAAATTACCAGAAGATAAAGTACCTCTCAAAGTTGCTGGATAAGGATAAAGATAACATCTATTTAAAGACAGATTTAAGAAAGCTCTTGAAAGATTTATAAGGAACTTGGATTGCTTGAACTATTGGATAGTTACAAATGAGGCCCCTTGAGGGTTATTTATACCCATTCCAACCCCTTAATGGATGGTGGAGATCTACTTAATCTTACAGCTAGGATTTACTCTCTAAAATTCTCCCAAAATCTCACAAGCTTGAGGATTCTCTAAGGTTCTAGAATGTTCTAAGCATCTCTACAACCTCTAGTTGTTATGTGCATGCCTCTAGACTATTTTACAAACTATGAGATATTATGTAAAAGTGCAAGAAAGCTCTAGAACAATATAACAAACCTCTAAATCTCGTATGAAAGCTGTATGGGAGCTACACTAAGCTAGTCTCTATATTTTCATGGAGATGTTGAAACTAAATTAAATTAGAGTTTGTATTTTATTAATGATGTTAATTAAAACATGATGGTTAAACTTTTATGAAGCTAATAATAAATAATTAATATTAATACATATTTAATATAAAAATATATTTATAAATACACCTCTATATATTTTGTATTTATACATTTTCCTCCCATTTCGTTTTCTACAGTTTTTTATCTTAAACGTTTCTCCATTTCCAATTTCCAATTGCTTATTTCCTGTAGCAATTGAGCTTGTCGTGCCCAACAACCTCAAAGTCTCAAACACAAACATACTAACATATTAGGAGTTAACTTCAAGCATTCTCTAATTGAGTCTTCTATAACTACAGCATGGTAATTTTTCCTCTATTAATACCAAATTTAATTTTCAACTATAGTAACTTTTGCCCATATTAGTCCTCAACTATAATGGTTAATACACAATTTAATCGACTTTAGTGATTTTCTAAAATTTAATCCTTGATTCTAACCGTTAAAAACTCAATTAAAAAAAACCATTGAAATTGAAGGACCCCAATTAATCCCAAAACGACATTTAGAACTAAATCCAAAAAAAATCATTATAATCGGAGACTAAATCAGCTATTAAGTCCATTTTAATCAAGAGTATAATCAACTTTGCCAACAAATGCAGCACAAAGAAAATTTACATCAGAGATAATTTAGTTCTGAATTACAAGTTGATTATGCAACAATCCACCAAAGTTAAGAAACTAATCAAACTATAACAGAAGTTCATCAAAAATTGTTTTTATTTGCGTTCAGAAAATCACTTCAAAATCAATATGCTCACGCCTCCGGTTGCATTTTTTCGCATTCATCCCGAATCGACTGGAAAAGTATACTCGATAGATACCGCTCCCCAAAGCTAGGGAAAACAACCTGCTCGATAGTTTAGGATCCGGAATTAGTTCAATCCAACACGATAAGTGAAACATTTGCATTTCATTCATCCGAAGAAGCAAGCAGCCGAAGAAGGTGAAAAAAGGACTAGATAATCGCGATTCAAGAGAATTCATCATGTTTGGTTATTATATACCTCCAATTTGGGGAAATGCATATATGATGTAAATAATATAGATAAATAAAACTGGACATACCGCAATAAGCTTTCCCGCATTCTCAGGTCGCTTTGCAACCACCATTGCAGCAGCTGCAGCTGCTCCCGAGGAAATGCCCACCTGATCACGAAAAATAGTCCAAACGCGATGATGTATAAATATCCCAAGAAGCAATAGAGCATACGATTTGTTTATATTTGTTACAATAGCATATGACTTGAGCAAAAAAAAAACCATTACAGGAATAAAGAAAGGAAATAAATCTTATTCATGTTATGCTCGAGGAAATTCCAGGACCGTCAAATTCCACTAACAGGAAGAACTATGAATAAATGAAAAATTCTCGGGTGATCTGAAGAATATAGAAAGCACTAACCAGCAATCCTTCTTTAACTGCTAATTGCTTCGCAGTTTCAACAGCATCATCACTTGATATCTTTGAACGTTTATCGGAAAAAAGTCAGTACATTGAAGCACACATAGTAGAATAAACTCTTTGACACAAAAATTATGAGGAAAGTTTAAAATTTTATCGATCAGATCCATAAGATAACGAAACATGATATACTAACATCACTCTTACGGCAAAATATAAAAGATTTGACTAAAATATTCAGTGACTTAACTAAGCCGGCATACCTCTATTACTTCATCCACCACCTCTTGATCTAAATTTCCTGGAATAAAACCTGCCCCAATCCCTTGAATTTTGTGAGGGCCTGCAATTTTAAATTGCAGTAACTAGAAGAAGGCTTCAAAACATGAAAATGAATGTAGACATTTTAGTCTCATCTCACCAGGCTTTCCACCGGATAATACGTTGCTTTCTGTTGGCTCCACCCCAATGATCTGATAAGACCCACAACAAACAGAACAAGTAAATAGAACTGCGAAAACAGATACATAGTATTGACAGCACAATCTCGGATGTTATTTCAATATGCTAGATTTTGCAACATTCATGTGTTCAATGTTCCTAGGGTTTCCGATTGTTTAATTCTCACATTGAATAAATTTCAATCATCAAGGACATAGATGAAAAGAACACTACCTTAATGTTAGGGTTTTGGTCCTTGAGAAATCGCCCTGCACCAGAAATGGTTCCACCAGTACCAATGCCTGCAACAAGTATGTCCACCTTTCCTTTCGTATCTTCCCAGATCTCCGGACCAGTTGTTTCGTAGTGTATCTACACCAAAAAGAATTAATAAAATCTTAATAGGGAACAATCTTTGGTGTCTAATAATGAAAGTAATAAATTTCTCTGAAAATTAACTAAAAAATTGACGGTCAAGTACAGGAAATCTTGATGAATCTAGTTCCTTTTTAGACCACTCCGAAATATTTGGTATAGTCGTGTTTAGAATTCTAAAAAGTCAATCTTCTGTAAAAGTTAGCAAGTTAAATGGAATCCATTGAAATAGTTAATGTGGCAAAGAAACAACCTCGCCTTTATGGAGATACCTATTAACACTGGAATTTGTCGGAAACCATGCAAATGAAAAATAGAGGAAAAGACGAGTTGGTCAAGTATGAAATAGCAGCGACTATGAGATAGAAGAAAAACCTTAGGATTTGCAGGATTGTCAAATTGTTGAAGCATATAGGCATTGGGTGTTTTATTCAATATCTCTTCAGCTTTTTGAACAGCGCCTTTCATTCCCGTGGCCGGATCCGTCACAATCAGATCAGCACCGAAAGCTTTCAGAAGAACCCTTCTTTCAAGACTCATCGATGCAGGCATTGTTAAAATGAGTTTGTATCCTCTAGAAGCAGCAATAAAGGCTAGTCCAATGCCAGTGTTACCACTTGTAGGTTCCACCAAGACAGTCTAGACAGAAAGAGAATAAGAACATTGGAAATTGAAAAGAGGTCAAGAGATACGAATCATTATCATAACAAATAAGTGGAAATATGTTATGAACTGATGATAGAGTCTTGAATCCTGTGAGGAATCTGAGCTAGTGTTGCATTTACTTATAATTATAAAACCTAACTGCAAATCGATTATGGAATATTAAACTTGTAATTCAACCAGGTTCAACAGATGCATCATTAGCTGAACCACTGGATTTTTAATTATATTAAAGAAATAGATGCATGTATAATATTTTTAGTAATACTTCTCTTTTATTAGCCGAATTCTCATTTAATAGAAATTTCTAAAAGTTAGAACATTCTCCACAGAACTTTTTTCATCTTTTTTACTACTATTTCTTTCATTTTTTTTCTCTCTTCCTTTTTTCTTCTTTGTTGTTTTCATGCCACTTGCCCACAACTTCTTCGACATGGAAGTTGTTTTTTTCTCTACCTCTTTTCTTTTTATTCTCAGTTCGGCTCACTGTACATTTAATTTTATTTCCCACAACCGTTACCCAAATGCAGCAAATTCTAAGCCCGCACCCTTTTTCTCTTATCTTCTCCTGCCCTTCTTTTTCTATGTACACTCCCAGCCCCAGCCATTTCTTTCTTTATTCATTTCTTTCATCTCTACTGTTCTTCTCTTTTTCTTCTTTTCTATTTAATTTCCCCCTTCTCTATTTGAAGCAAGGAGCTACAGATCAATGCTCACTAGGCTATCTTTGGATCTGAAGAATCCACCAGTTCTTGATTTGTTCTTCCATGGCCAATTTCTTCTTTAGCAGCCAAGTTGCACCATTTTTGGCTTTCATTTTTTTCATAAGCAACCTACTCTTTAATATGAAACCACAGTTTCAGAATTCAGACAAAAGCTATCTTTTTTTTTATCAATTCAAATGGTTCAATTATAGATTCATATTGCATTCACAACAAACTGCATTATTACCAACCAGGGTGTGTGCCTTCTAGACAACAAATTAAACAGAGTGCTTTCTATACTATGGGCAATATCAAGATGCTGAGCCTACTATAGATGCAGAGACTATCAATATCTCCTGGGGGTGCATGTGTCGGGAAAAAATCAGGCAAGTGTTTTGGCATTTCAGAGACATTTGGCTTAGATACATTACCTTCCCTGGTGAGATAAGCCCCTTCTCCTCAGCATCAGCTATCATACTGAATCCTATCCTGAAGCCAAAAGATCTTGTAAGCATTACTAGAAGAAATCACAAGTCAAGATAGTTTTTCAATATTTCTGAATGTTTGTTATCAAGTTAGTACCGCCGAAAAACCAGAAAACCACCAAATACTAATGATAGAAACAATGTTGCAGAAGGCGCTAGTCGGGCGCCCAGGGGGTGCCTAACGCCTAGGCGGCCTAGTAATTATAAAATAAAAAATAATAATAAAAGGCAGCGCTCCAGACTTCAGTGAAGAAGACAATAAATATAAATCAAATAGAAGTGTTTTCTATTTTCTAAAACAACATCCAAGGCATTCAACCAAGGCATTTTATAAGAGGAGCAGCCGTGAGGTGCAGACGAGGCTGGCGACGACGAGGCAACTCCACATAGCGACTATGGTTGTGGTGACTGTGACGGCGAGGACTGAATGACTGGACAATGGCGATGCTCGGACGCTAAGGCTTTGTGGCTGTGGAGAGGGCAATGCTAAGGATAATGGCTTTGTAGTCCGTCGATGTTTTGGAATTTTTATTTTTGGGTTTTAGCCGATTAGGGTTGGCCGAGTTGGGCGCCTAATCGGCCGGCCAACTAAAAGCTGCCTAGGGGTGAAATCCCCTTGGCCTAGGGCGCCTAGCACCTAATCGGAGCCTAGGTGGCTACCTAGGCCGATTTTTACAACACTGGATAGAAATTACATTAAGATGATTATCTATAACATTCAGCTTCATATCCATTGTGCGAAGCTCAAAATGTAAAACACTAGTGCACACATCAGAGTGGTACAAACCCATATCCTAAAATTGACTGACGATAAGTCTTGCTGATATTTCAGATTTGCACACGGATTAGAGTTATTAGACAAGTTTCAGGAGAAGAGGATTGAAAAAATAAGCAACAGAGCTTGCATCTCAGATATGACGCTGTTCTACAGTTACAGGTAACTTTAAATTCTCACACATTATTAAAACAAAGCAAACGAGAAACTCTCACCTGTCCTTGACACTGCAACATGGCTCCATAATCTCAAGTTTGGCAGCAATGTTTGCAACACAACCTTTTACAATAGTATTCAAGAACACCATTGGTGTGTTCCCTATAAGCTGCGCAAGGGTTACAGAAAATAAATCACATCATGCGCAAGGGTTACAGAAAATAAATCACATCATACTCAAGAATAAATGTAGAAATAATTAAACTCAGAAAACAGATATACTAGAGTCTCATATGAGGGAAAATGGCATGAAAGAAAGGAAATAAACTAGAAAATAAAGTTTCAATGAACTTATTTTTAGATAGTGTAATGCTAGGCACCCCGCCACTTTTTCACCACATTTCTTTACCGCAGCTAAATCATTCTTTTCATAGCTAAATCATTATTTTCACCAATGAAAATGTTTATTCAACATTCTTTTATTTAGTGGACCCTTTAATTGAGTAATATAAGGGATTCTACGAGGTAAATATCATACGGGGAAAGAAGCATTTTCCTTCTAGATATTAGCTAAATACCAACCAAAAATAAGGCCTTGTGATATACAACATCCGGTGCATACCATTTAACTGTAACATTTCATTCTATCGAAGATACTACTTCAAAGTCAACTATGGGGGTGTTCGGTAAATAGATGTTAGCTGATTGGGTTAGTGAATTTGACTAGTTTATAATTGATAGAAAAGTGTTTGGTAAATTAGTTGTTGGCTGGTATAGTTGATTACTGGTAAAATGACTTTCTCAAAAATCTGATAGAAAAAGCTAATTTGAGCAGTTTTTTTTTTAATTTTAGCATTTTGAAGCAATAAGCTGGTAAAAAAAAAAAGCTAATTAATCACACACTCATATTGACTATTTAAACAAGTCAAACATCTAAGCTAATAGGGGAAAGATAAGCCAAAATTGGCTGATAATCATACTTTCTTCAACGGAAAACAATCAAATTAATACATCAAAATCTCCTAGACGAATCAAACTAAGGCTTATAAAGGTTCAAACTTTAGCTAAATGGGAACAGATTAAAATCGACGCAGATATTGGCCCAGTAAAAATAAAAATAAAAAATCAAGTTATCAATATAAACATTTCTAATTAATTTCAGACTGGAAATTATAGTTTTATCATATTTAAGCTAACACAAACACAACCCGGATAACAAATTAACAATTTCGAAACTAAAAGAGTCAGTGAGACACAGACCTGAGTAACATCCTCGGCGATGTTGAGTCCATCGATTTGGGTAGTCGACGATGAGGGCTGCTTCACAGACACGGCTTTGCAGGAAATCGTGGGGAAAGAAGCCTTTTTCACACTGAAATAGTGGGCACCCAGGCGACAGCGTCTGAAGAAATTAGGTTCGGGGCAGAGGTCGGGCTTGGTGGTGGCGTTGAAAGAGTTGCAGAGAGAAAAGGGTTTGTTGATGAGAGAAGCCATTGATTCTCTCTCTATCTATCTCTCTCTTTCCAGATACAGAGCGGCGAGACTAGCAAAAGAGCTTCACTGGTTTTATCTTCGCGTTTCAGTTTTTGGATTTTTATCGAAAGGGTATCTGTCTAGTGATGGATATGGAAAGCTCGAATCAAATAAGCCACTGATTTTTTCTTTTCATTTTTCTCATTTTGTTTTTTTTTTCTTTTCATTTTTCTCATTTTGTTTTTTTCCTTTTGTGGACAAACTACAAAGCTACAAAAGGGAATTTAAATGTCGTACGATGTTTGTTATTTTTTAGAAAAAAAAAATAATTATAGAAAATATATTTGTTAGAAATATTTTTATTGAGAAAATTAATTAATATATACACATAGTGGCAACAGAATACATATAACAAATTGATTTTTGAGTATCTGGTTATACTACTTTTTTTTTAAGGTAAATTTCATTAATTCAAATCAAAGTACAAACTGTTAACAATGAAAGAAGGAGGGAAAGAAGTCCACTCCTAGCCCACAGACATAGAACAAGTTTCCATAGCTAGATTATGGGCAACTGTATTCGCAGTGCGATTAACATGAGAGATAGTTATGCATGAGATTGAACGTAGCAAATCTTTAATATCAAGAAGAACAAGATCACAAGAAGAGTCATCACAATTTTGCTTCAGGCTTTGGATAATTTGTAAAGCATCTGACTCTATCTGCACATGTGTAAACCCCTGATCTGCTTATACTACTTTTTCATTAACTAAAACTCGAACATTGATCTGCTTATACTACTTTTTCATTAACTAAGACTCGAACCCATGGTTATAACTACTTTTTCAGACATTCTATTAAGGAGAGTCGTGCTATTAGACCACGAGATTTGGACATTGAAAATATATTTTCACAAAGAGTCAATTCGTCTACACTGATGCTCGATCTCATGACCTCCTAAATAAGAAAGTCACTACATGTCATCTGAGCATATTTTTTAATTCTCAAAAAAGTTAACTTTTTCGACTATCAAATGCCCTCCCAAGCTAATATATCTCTATGTCCATTCTATATATTAAAAATAGTATATTGGTAAAAAAAAAATTAAAAAATAAAATAAAATCGTAAAATTTTGTAATTGGATAGTAATACTATACTAAAGAGTTTTTTTTTTTTTTTTTTTTTTTGAAATCTACTATACTAAAGAGTTAATTCCACCTAAATTCATTGTTTTTTTAAGTAATTTCAAATTTAGTGATAGACTATCATTTTTGTTATTTAACATCCCAAACTATTATTTTTTGGACATTTTTAGTCCTTCTCGTGAATTTTCATATTTGTAGTAAATGCATTTTTATCTTTTCATTTTTTTCTGTTATTTTTCTGATTTAATTGGTTTAGGATTTTACTAAAAGGGTATCTATAAGCACTACTACTATTATTATTCACTAGTATTTTCGCCCGTGCGTTGCACGGAATGGATTTGTTATAATATTTAAAGAATATTTGGATCAATATACAATTATATATATTATAACATCGAATATTATATAGCGCAATTAATGAAATTGATTGGATCGATTATGTTTTTTGATGTTTTCATTTGAATTAGAACAAATAATTGTCCAGTTACCCGGGCGTGGATAAATTTTTTTTATTATATATTGAGATAATAAAAATAAAGATGAAATTATAAAAAATTCTAATATTGAACGTGTACATTTATTTGATTATAAGATTAGTACAAAAATATTACTCAATTAATTGAATGATATATGACTTATTTGTCTAAAATTATCTTAAAAAGATCTATGAGTAATATGACTTATATAATTATATTATGACTTATATAATTATATTATTACTAAAATAAATATGAGAAAATGAGAAATAAATTAATTGTAATTATTATAAAAATAAATTCAACGACCAATGCTTAACTTAATTATCATAATAATTATTAGGCAATTATTATTAGTCAATTACACTAATATATGTGTAATTATACTTTTATACTTTAAGTATATTCATTTTCCCATATTGCATTTAGTTTTATCTTCCTCCTCCATATTTGAATGAATTAATTTTGATTATTATAAAAATCTAACAACCATGTTCAATTAATTTTTTTAAAGTTTAAATAACTTAGAGTTTTCAAAAGGAAAGTATAATTAATTTAAAGTTTTTAAATAATTTCAGTCAATTAGTAATATCCTTTTTTTTCCCGATAAATGATTTTACTTTTATTAATAGTGTTGATACGTGAGTATACATATATCAATTTATAGATATTAGTTAATTTCTATTTTACATTTTCTTAACAAATAAGCTTTATTAATTATTTGACAATAAAATATTTCATTATTGACTACAAAAGTTTAGGCGGGGAATGAAATAGGAGGATTTTACTTTTATATATAGTATAGAATATAGATTACGATCTTTTATATTTTAAATCAATTAGTAATATCATTTTTCTCGGAATAATGGTCAAATAAACCACTGAACTACACACAAAACTGCAATTAGGCCATCGAACTCAAAAAGAATGCAATTGGATTCCTGAACTATATAAACTCATGCAATTAAGTACAAATTGACATGTTTTCAAAAAAAAAAAGTCCAAATTGACCTGTTTACCTACAATTGTGATGACATGGTGGTTACTAATTTTAAAATAAACTTTTTAAATAATTTTAATTAAAATAATTAAATAATAATAATAATAATAAAAAAAAAAAAAAACAGACGTCTCGGCAGTTCTTCTATTTTTTTTTTTTAATTATTAGTGCCGATTGTTTGTGTAAATTAATATCAGGCAACCTTATCTAGGAAAAATGAAAAGAATTACGTAGTAATATTTACCTAATTTTCGTTCCATTTTTAATTGATGATGTAGAATATTATTATTGAAATATTTCCGTTTCATTTTAATTTCCGTTCCTTTTTTAATTTATCTTTAATATTGTTTATAATATGCCTTTATTATTTATGATGTAGAATGTTTTCCTTTTTTAATTAAATTGCAATGATATGACCATTTCCTTTTTCATTTTAGTTAATTATGGATATTTTTTTTATTTACAGTCAATTATTAATATTCATTTCCTTTTATATATTCAATCAATTAGTAACATCAGATTCATTTTTAGTCGATTTTTTTTATTTTCAGTTAATTAGTCAATTAGAATAATAGATCCACTGGTATTTTTACCTAATTTCTGTTCTATTTTTAATTAATGATGTAGAATATTATTATTGAAATATTTTCATTCTATTTTAATTTACCTTTACTATTGTTTAAAATTTAAAATATGCCTTTACTATTCTTATGTTTTTATATATAGTATAGATTAATATTATGCTAATTATGACGTCCATGTATTATGAATAAGTATGGTAATTAAGGAGTATATATTATAATTAAAAAATAATGTATATTTAATTTCGTTTAATTATGGACGTAATATGTGTATGTTTAATTTTCTTTAATTTTATCCGTAATATATATGTGTATGTTTAATTTTCTTTAATTATGTCCGTAATATGTGTACCATTAATTTCTTTAATTGATTAGATAAAATTACGGCAAGTATAAAAAACGTTTAATAAAAGTATAATGTTTGAACTAATTTCTCAATGACCATAATTATTAAGATTTTATTCCAAAGTAACCATTAGCATAATTTTATATGTGTAATAATCTGTGAATTGAAATAATTTACATAATTGTATGGACGTAATAATATGTGAATTAGCATAATAATACGTGAATTGAAATAATTATCATAATTTTGTTAATCTCCTCTAATTATGGATGTAATATGTGTATTATCAATTTCGTTAACTGATTTGATAAAATTTATATTACGAACAACAATATTAATTCATTAGTTGTCATAATTTTTAAGATTTTATTCAAAAGTAATCAAATGAAATGCACGGGTAATTGACATTATCTGAAGTAAAAATATATAAAATTATCGTAAGAATGAAATCTCTATGTTTAATGACCATAATAAATTTAGATGTTAAATATAGTGTAATTACCACAGATTATTTAGATGGTAAATAGTATATGGTAATTACCTATATAGATTAGCATATTAAACGGATTAACATATGGAACAATGTTATAAAAAAGGAAGGAAGCCTTTTAGATAAAATATATTAGGAATAATATCAATTAAATAAAATATCATAGGAATTTCTCAATTCTATATTTATAATTACCTTTATAAACAGATTTAATAGGAAAATTTAGTTACAAACTTATATAAGAGTTATGGATTATTATTATTATATTATTATTATTATTAGGAAAATTATATTAAGAATTTTATTATTACTACGATTATTATTATTATTATTATTATTATTATTATTATTATTATTATTATTATTATTATTATTATTATTATTATTATATATAATAGATTTTAAATCGAGGCTACAAAATTTAATATTATTATTCATTTATTCAAGTATAGTAATCACCATTTTTTAACTAATAAGTGTGAATTAGTATTGTGCAATTAATGATAAAGATTAATAATAATTGGAATCAACAATCAATGATACAATGACCCATGTTTAGCTTCCAATGCACCATTTTTTTTTATAAAATGAAGAATTGGAATGGTAAAACGAACAATTGGAATGAATAATTGAGGATTTATTCAAGTATAGTAACCACCATTTTTACCAAATTACATAAGCATCCGTAAATGGGGAAGATCAAGATTGCAAATTCTACAATATATAGATGAGCATCCGTAGATTGCTAGTTATTTTGCACAGTACAACTAAAAAGATGATAGTTAAATAAGGTATTATCATTCAAAATCTTGTAATACAAAGTTACAATACAATGTTTTTCCATTAGAAATTACCAATCAAAGTAATGTGATTAAAATATATAATTATAGAAAACATTTGATTGTTCACTACAATCACTCTGAAAATTGTAATTTTACATACGTGATACGCCCATGGCAAAATTGGCCTAGCTACTTGAAACCTTATCAGCAAAAATTAAAGCATATTGAGCTGTTAAAATCAAACTAAATCACAGTACTACAAAATACTCTATGGAATGCAGACTACACCATAAGGATCTCCAACATGCAGAATGAATCAACTAAAAATTAAATCATACCGCATACCATAACAATTCTACGCGTGTTAAAGTTCGATCTTCGACTTCGTAGAATTACAGATTATAGATCTCTAACTAATAGTGAGAGCACAGATATTGGTACGTTGTGAGAGAAGAGTCATTTCTCATCATTATATAGTGGAGGATAAACATAATATGGAAGATTTTTCAAAAGGAAAGTATAATTAATTTTAATTTTATGTAAATATAGATGATTGACATGTAAAAATTTTACTACAATATTATATAATTTTTTCATTCTAATATAGTTAATTACATGTCAATTATATAAATATATATATATATAGATATAGATATAATTTCATACACTAATCACCAATCACCAATTAATTAATTAATATCAATCAATATATAATATAAAATCAATATACCATATCACTAATCACCAATCATTAATAATATATATATATATATATATATATATATATATATATATATATATATATATATATATATATATTCCATATCACTAATCACAATCACCAATTAATTATTCTTTTTTAAAATAATCACCAATTAATTAATTAATGTATATATTAATATATTATATATTAATATATTAATATTAAGAATAATACCATATACCATATTATCAATTATCAATTATATATCACCAATCACCATCACCCATTAATATTAACAATATTACCATATTATCATATTATCATTATCATATATTACCATAATAATATTATAGGATGGATAATTAATAAAATAATAAAATAATAAATAAATAAAATTAATGATTTTACCAAAATACCCCTAAGTTTTGGGGGGAAAATTTGGGAGGAGGAAATTGTTTTTATATATAGTATAGATTACGGATGGATATACAATTTTACTTAGATTTTTTTTATTTAATTAATAAGATTTTTTCTTAATTGTAATTACGATTCTTTTATGTGGGTAAAGGTTGTTGTAAAGGTTGTTTTAATGATGTACTCTCAAGAAATTCAAAGGGTAGCTCAAGTGTAAATGAGCTTCTTCGTTGAAACAATTGTCGGGATAACCCAATTTCGATTTTCACAAGTGACAATTCTCCTTAGGCCAGCTCCTGTGTCTCCCGGAGCGAACGAGGACCATAAGACAATCGGGGGATAGACCCATAACACCTTGTGATTTATACACGGACGATGTACTCTCAAGAGTCAAGAGATTAAATTATGAATTCACATAAAATCTTAATGTTATTTATTTTATACTTTACAAGAATTATTTTTCAAGTAGTAACTTCATTCTTTAAACTCATTTATAAAGTTTGGAATGATAAAATTTTATTAGAAAAATGGGACATTTGATGAAATTTTGTGTTTCCAATTTCTCTTTTGTTCTTCTAAATATGATTGTGCAATTGCTTCTGGAATATTCCATTTTAAAATGTTTAGATAGCTAGATCAATAAATTAGAAAAGTATAATATAAAGAAGATTGCCCAAATCTTTGAAAAAATAACTGATTTCATTGACAATCCCTAATAATTCTTATACACATAAAAGAAAAGGTCAATTGACCCCCTGCACCTCCAAAGGGCCAAAGCAAAATAAATGGAATAATATGATATTATACTCCATATACAAACTAACCACATACCAACAAGATATTTAAAACCATCAAATTAAAGCACAAATACATATCATTTGTACTTCTTAGAAAGATATGATATTTCAGGTACATTTGAAATATCAGTAATATTGTAATTGAAGCAGTTCGTCGTACGCCATCAGTTCTTACCTATTCAATTAAAACTTTTACGGATTGAAACGACTGAGACGATAAACTGCTCTAATAATTGTCCCGGACCCGGAGTTAGACTTGGAAAGGCCATGGCCAATCCTTCAAGTCCTCATTATCTTGAACTTTGGCACTACTTCTAATAGTTGCATTTCTAGCCCCACTATCATTTCCATCCACAAATGCATGGTACCTCAACACAAAAGCCAAAAGCAAAACCACCCATTCCAAGCAAAAGATCATAACGCACAACCCGCCGGCCAATTTCAAGATGAGAGCCCCATCGTCCTCCCTAACGTAGGACTTGAGCTCCAGCAAGAAATCGGAGGTGCGGGTGAAGATGAGCACCGACACGGCCCCCTGGAAGATGGCGGTGAGGACTGTTGCCACCATGTGGGCCCCGTACCAGCGGCCGGAGCCGGCGGAGGCGGCGGCGCAGCCGGAGATTGCGCCGGCGACGGTGAGGGCGTGGAGGAGGATGAAGAAGGCGCCGCAGAGGGAGGGGACGAGGCGGAGGGCGAGGGCGAGGAAAGCGCAGCTGGTGGCTCCGCCTATTAGTACGTAGTTGGCTAGGAGGAATATTTGGTGGGTGCGGTGCTGAGATTTTGATCTTGAATCGTCGATTGAGAGACCCATTTGGGATTAAAGCTCTTTGATCAGAGGGAGAATGGGAAACTGAAGATCTTTAGGAACTGGATGAGTTTAATTTCTAGATTTTTGATCGAATAGAGAAGATCAGAGGGAATGGAATTGGAATAGCTAGGTTTTGAGAACTTTGCATGAGTGATAAAATGGAGCGAGGACGATGGGTATTTCAAGCGTACGAGGAATCAATATTTGAACGTTGAGGATACAATTAACGGCTACTTGAGTGATTTGTTTAACGGCTACTATATTAGTTGTCCCAACCCTCAAGCAAATCTCAGATCTAACGTAACTTACTCTTCTTTTCTTTTTACTTTTTTTTTTCTTGGACGGAAGGTGAAATCGCCCACCCAAAAAGTAAATTATAGTGACTTAATTGATCAACAGAAATTAACTTTTTGTTCACTGCACACAAAGAGTTCTCTCATTTTTAGAGGTTAATCGCACACTGTCGCTAGTGAAACTCAATCATTGACCTCTTTCTTGTGATAAATTTATGTTGTAATTACTTGAGCTGTTCATGCAAACTACTATTTTTTATTTTTTTTGTAGGTCAGTATATTTTTTAGCTCTCTCTCTTCTTTCTTTTACATATTTCAAATTTCACCATACATTCTAAATCTCATATATGAACCCGCGGAAGATACATGAAGAAGGTAAATTTTAAATTACCATATGATTCCAAGTTTCATGTACACTGACTTCAAATCTTCAAATTTCTTATTCTTTGTTTTTCAGTTTAGAAAAATGTATACAACTACCTGTTTTGCATACTATTTTTTCAAATTCAATTTTTTAGATTATAATGTTATAAAATTAATCACAACGTTACGTTATTTTAATTGTTCGAATGAAGAAACGTAGGAAGTTTGAAAAGCATAAAACAAATGAGAAAAAGAAAAAGGAAAAAATTACATATATAAAAGCTAAGATAACAAACACTATTAAATAAACTTACAACAATATCAATAAATTAAACTACAATAATATAATTAAATTATTTTAATTGTTAGGCTATCATTGTCTCAGCAAGTGAACCCCTTTCAAGATGATGTGGAAGGTAATGTGATTTTTTTTTGTTTTATTTTGTTAGCTTGTGTGGCTTGCAAGTTTGCAAATGACTTTTATTTTATTTTATTTATATATATATATACTCTGTATTTATAAAAGGCAAGCGGGACTACGTTTGAAAGTGAGAGAGTATTGCAGAAATATAGAGAAAATAGTAGAGAATTTACAAATTTGATGATACAAAAATGAGATCTACTTTTGAAAGTGAAAGAATATTGCAATAATAAGGATAGCCTTAGGAAGGAGGAGATGAACGCCCGTGAAGGAAGGCATGGAAAGCATTAAAAATATAACAAAATAAAAAAGGAAAGAAGAAAGGTGAAAAAGAAAATGTGAAATGTTGCAAGTCTGCAAAGTGAATTACGAGGGGAATGGAGCAATAATGTGAAATGTTGCGAGTCTGCAAAGTGAATTACGAGGGGAAACATTGTAGTATCTATTCATCTATATTTCTTATGAGGCTCGGTCTCATGAACTTTAATATGGGAGGGTCACTACATGTCATCTGAGCACAAGATGCTTGACATAATTTTTATAATAAAATATTTTGAGATATGACAATATCTTTATAATTTTTATAACACATTTTGTATAACGAATAAATATAATCATTGAAGAATGTGTACAACATTGGTTTCGTGGTGTAGTTGGTTATCACGTCAGTCTAACACACTGAAGGTCTCCGGTTCGAGTCCGGGCGAAGCCACTTCACGTTTTATACACAACTTTTGCCTACATCTGCGAAACGGAAAGAGTTCTCCTGTATACAAAATTTTATTTTTGGCGCAAACAATAAACAATTAATTAATGTATAGGTATATTTTATCTTAAATTTCGAAAATATTTTATTTAAGCAATTTTTTTTTTTTATAATTTTGAATTAATAATGTGCAATTCTAAAGTAACTAGGATAGTATTATATAGTTGTTATTCTTTTAGAATTATATATAATACATGCTTTCAAAACATTTTACACATGTGACTCTTTTAAAAATGTAATACTATTTCCTTCGAAAACTTTTAAAAAAAATTAAATATTGAGATGAAATTTGTTTTTTTTTTTTTTTTTTTTTTTTTTTTTTTTTTTTTTTATGTAAAGAATGTAGGAAGAAAGATTGAATGTTAAAATGAAAGAGACACAAATGGTGCAATTCCTAAAAAATAATAGAGACTTGGATGACCCCACTATTAATTAAAAAGAAAATTAATTATATTGTCCTATATATTAGAAAATGTCATCTAAGGAGGAAAAGATTGGTGAACGGTGATTATGATGATTTTTAATTTGTTGAAGCCCGGAGCTGACGGGCAAATTTTGGGTTAGCGTACACCATGATTGGAGCTACAGACAACACATGCAAAGATGAGGAGTGGGAGACAATTTGGAAGATTAGAGTAGTACTAATTAAATATTCTGGCAAGGCCTGCACTCTCTCTCGCATGGTAGAAGCTTGACAGTCTTGAGTCTTGACGAGTCCTCCACTTGAATCTTGTACTGCGATTTGGAATGACCAATGTGGGGCAAGTTACACTAGAAGAATCCCCGTCCTAAGGGCTGGAGGGCATCTCATCTTTAGAGTCCCCGGAGTGAATCTCTCCTTTTTTAAAAAATAAATAAAGATTGGAGAGAAAATTTTTAAATGAACCGATAACAATATTCAACTTAAAATAAATTATAAGCTTTAAAACAACTCTATTAAATAGTTTTAAGCATGCATCATATATATGCATCATATATATTATAAGTTTATCAATGCCTAATTAAATCAATAGTTATATATACCACGGATTCAGGTCCACTTTACAAGGTAGACCCATCACAATTTATATATGAAATGTTCACAATTTAAGGTAAATTGTTCACTTTGCAGGGTGGACTGGGTCCGCAGAATAATTTGCCTAATTGAATATGAGTTGGTTGGACTAAGCCAAACAATAAAAATTTTGACCACATCAAAAAAAAAAAAGTTAATTTTTTCTTTAATAGCTTAAAATAATTATATTTATCTATTTATTTTTATTATACGAGTAATAAGTTACCTGTTACAAATTATTTATTTATATATTTTTAGAATAATAATTGTTAACCTTTAATTATTACTAGTTATAGCACACACATTACATAACTAAACTAATACCCAATGCTAAAATTAAAATAATTTAATAATTAACATTGAACGCATTTAATAATTTAATACACAAAGAATATAACATTGAACGCCTCCAAGCTGCATGTGCGGAATGGCCGATCGAACTGCAGCTTGGCTAGCTTCTAAACGAACCAGGATGATGGCGTGAGGTTCGATGGGTATAACGTAAGCAGAAATATCGTTTAAATATATATTTTATTTATAAACGCAAAACATCGTTGGTTTCGTGGTGTAGTTGGTTATCACGTCAGTCTAACACACTGAAGGTCTCCGGTTCGAGTCCGGGCGAAGCCAATAGGTTTGCATTTTTATTCCCCACTTGAAGTTGGCACTTCGAGTGCTCCACAGTCCACACTAGCAAATTTTTTTGGTCCACAAACCAATACTAATTATTAAAACATATTATAGACTTTATTTGCTTTAAAGTTTACAAATGATATAGTTATGTTGGGAAAGAGTACAAGCGGCACTATATCTCTTATACAAACTCAAAGTAAAAAAGTGTCGAGACAATATTGATTTTGTATATGGTACAAACTCACAGTTTTTACCATTTATTTTGGGGTAATACCAGGTGACAACATAAATTGTCTAGAGACAATACACCATGAAAGTATTTAAGCCATAGAAGTGATTTTACAAGTGGAAGGCCATAGTATATAGATTGGTTACAAGCAAATGAAATCGGGGGATTTTTTTCATCCTGGGAAATATACTAACATCTTAAGTCCAAAAGTTCTCTCTATAGTGGTGGAGGCTCGATTTTATAGTGTAAAGGAGGGGACACATGCCGAGACAACTTCTTCTAACTACATGATCTCTATGGTGTCGGTGCAGTGTGTACATTATCGAGCTCTTCCACCATGTATTCAATTTTTGTCCATTGCCTCCACAACATGATGACGAGTTTAGTATTATATATATTCTTAGTCTTTCCAAAAACAAGAGATGAAATAACATGTTCTTTTGTACCTAGTATGACTGGTAGCACCTAGTCACTAACATCTTGATGTCTTAATACTAGAGACACACCTATCCTGAAGTGTCTAAATACTTGAATATGTGCGTCATAATTTTCATTACATAAAAGACATATATATCTGGATGAGAAGATAAATCTTGAGTGGGATGTTGGGTTGCCAAACTTTGTTTTTGAGCCATTATATTATCTACTTGAACTTGTATCTCATTTAATTGAGAAGCCACTAGAGATATCACATTAGGTTGAGATGATATTTGAGTCATAAAATTGATCAACATGGACTTCATTTCAAACTATTGATCAAGTGTTTGACTCTATTCTTGACGTTCTTGGTAGTTGGTAGGGAGGTCCTTGAAATTGACATTGATATTGATAATTTGGATCTAGCAAGCAGCAGCACTCAACTAGTAGAATCTTCTATATATAGCACTTCCCGTAAATTGCATTCAAATATTTTTATTTCTTACCAATTTCTTCCTATAAATAGGCGTTAGGTAAAAGGTCATTTCACATATTTTGTTCTAACCACATACCAAAGCTTGCTAACTGCATACTTTTTGTCTTGATTGCGCACTTAGTTTAATTTTGTTTTTCTATTTATACCTTGTTTCAAGTCTCTCGATGTCTTTCTCAAAAGGAAGGAATGTCAAATTCTAACAGTTATAATGTGTGCACACGTGATTACGTCAACACCAAGTACGACTGCAATGCTTACTTGGTATCATCTTCTATGACTTTTAGCCAAACAAAAGAAGAATTATCTTAATATCTTATGACTTTCAGTTAAACACCAAAAAATGAATCATTTTTTTGAAAATCATTTTTCATAAAAAAACATTTTTTGTGTTTCTAAATGGAGCCTTGATACAAATTGTAATAAACAACAAAATGTGACAACACAATTAGGTTATGAAATTAAACGTGATTAAATAACAAATTAACAATGCCATAGTATGTTTTCAAAAAAAAAAAAAACAATGGCATAGTAGTTGTGGAATTTATAATGTAAAATTTATTAATAGCTTAAAAATTATATTTATATTATCTATTTATCTATTATTTTATATATAATAAGTTACATGTTACAAATTATTTATTTATATATTTTTTCAATAATAATTATTAATCTTTAATTATTACTAGTTATAGCACACACATTGCATAACTAAACTAATACCCAATGCTAAATTAAAATAGTTAATAATTAATAATATAATTTTGATCTATAAAAGTTAATCAATATAAAATATAAACTGATTATTTTCAATAAAACCAAAATATGTATTTTCAATTTATGATAAAAGGTAATAGTAAATAGGAGATAGATTAAATCAAAATACAACTTTTTCCTTTCATTGTCATTTTAAAGTTTTAATTAAATCTAATTTTGAGATATGACCATGTCTCTATACGGATAACACTTATTAGATAAATAGATCCTTTGAAAAACCCGTACGTGATTGGTTTCGTGTGTGTTAGTTGGTTATCACGTCAGTCTAACACACTGAAGGTCTCCGTTCGAGTCCGGGCGAAGCCATGCGATAAAGATAAAATTTTGACCTCATCTACAAAAAGGAAACAGTTCTGTGTACAAAATTTTATTTTTGGCGAAGAGAATAAACAATTCATTAATGTATAAGTATATTTTATCTTAAATTTCTAAGTTTGTGATCTATTATACAATTCAATACTAATTATTAACATATTATAGACTTTTTTTGCTTTAATTAAAGTGTATGGCAATTTTTTGGTCAACACGTTTGTGATCTATTACAAAGTAAACCAATACTAAATATTAAAACATATTATAGACTTTATTTGCTTTAAAATTTACAAATGATATAGTTACATTGGAAAACAGTACAATACTATATCTCTTATACAAATTCAAAGTAAAAAGTGTCGAACAATATTGATTTTGTATATGGTACAACTCACAGTTTTTACCATTATTTTGGAGTAATACCGAGTGATAGCATAAATTGTCTAGGACGATACATATGAAAGTATATAAGCCATAGTAGTGATTTTACAAGTGGAAGGCATAGTATATAGATTGGTTACAAACAAATGAAATATTGGGTGGTCTTTGCTCATGTATGGAGAAATATACTAACTGTCTTAAGTACCTAAAAGCACCTAGTCACCAACATCATTGATATCTTAATACTAGAGAACACACCTATCCCGAAGTGTCTAAATACTTGAAATGTGCGCATAATTTTCATTACATAAAAGGCATATATATCTGGATGGGAAGATAATCTTAGTGGGATGTTGGGTTGCCAAACTTTGTTTTTGAGCCATTATATTATTACTTGACTTGTATCTCATTAATTGAGAAGCCACTAGAGATATCACATTAAGTTGAGAGATATTTGAGTCATAAATTATCAACATGGACTTTATTTCAAACTATTGATCAAGTGTTTGACTCTATTCTTGACGTTCTTGTAGTTGTAGGGAGGTCCTTGAAATTGACATTGATATTGATAATTTGGATCTAAGCAAGTAGCAAGCTCAACTAGTATTGCATTCAAATGTTTTTATTTCTTCCAATTTCTTCCTATAAATAGGCGTTAGGTAAAGCATTTCACATAATTTTGTCTAACCACATACCAAAGCTTGCTAACTGCATACTTTTTGTCTCTGATTGCCTACTTAGTTTAATTTTTTTTTCTATTTATACCTTGTTTCAAGTCTCCCGATGTCTTTCTCCAAAGGAAGGAATGTCAAATTCTAACAGTTATAATGTGGCACACGTGATTACGTCAACACCAAGTACGATGCAATGTTACTTGGATCATCTTCTATGACTTTTAGCCAAACAAAAAAGAATTATCTTATATCTTATGACTTTCAGTTAAAACCAAAAATGAATCATTTTTTTGAAAATCATTTTTCATAAAAATATTTGTGTTTTCTCAAATGGAGCCTTATAAAAAATATAATACAACAAAATGTGACAACAAAATTAGTTTGAAATTAAAGTGATAAATAACAAATTAACAATGCATAGTATGTTTTCAAAAAAAAAAAACAAAAAAAAAATGCTAGTAGTTGTGGAATTTATAATGTAAAAATTATACTTTGTTCTATCTAAATGTCTAATGTGATTTTTAGAAACTAAAGATTAATATCAGTTTTAAAAGCGTTGCACAAAGGTTTCGTGGTGTAGTTGGTTATCACGTCAGTCTAACACACTGAAGTCTCCGGTTCGAGTCCGGCGAAGCCATTTTGTTTTCTCACGCATATTTTGCATGCATTTCAGACATGCAGAAGATCTCTGACGAGAATGCTCAATCTGAAACTTTAATTTTTTTTTTTTTTGAATCTACTGACTCTATTACAGTAGTATCTGTTCATAACTACTTTCTCAACCTACTGAAGAACAAAGTTGATACATGACCACAAGGCCCTGTAAAAAGAAGTAATGTTTATTTATTTCATTTTTAAACTAAATTCAAAACACAATTTTATAGTGATGCATATATAAGAATTAAATGACACTAAATATATAGGATTTAACCTTCTGCTATAGTTGATGTTGTAATCGTGAATTGCTTGCTTGTATTAGTAATTTTTCTCTCACTTCTACTCAACTCTCTATATGATGTATGAGACTTTATGTTGAGCCGTGAGAGACAGGGGACGAGGACCTTAAAATAGCTGTAGACTATTAATTTAACAATCCAAAGGTTTCCTATTAAACAGAGACTGGGAAGTCAAAGTCATGTACCCCGCCGAATCAAACAAGGTGACAAGATGGTTTAGCCATAGTTGCTGTTGGAAGAAGATGTGCCTTGGTCAGTGTAATGATGCCATGGATGAGATTAGGCATCTGCTCGACAGAGATAGAGACAATTTTGGCTTATTTGACCACTATTAGTTGTTTGGTTAATAAGCTTTTTGTAACTCCAAAATGCTAAAATTCAAAAGGCTACTCAAAGCAGCCTTTTCAATTAGCTTTTTTAGAAAAAAATTATACAAACAACTATCAGCTAACAGCTAATTTATCAAACAATTTTTACAATCAGCTAATATTATCAACAAATCATTCATTCTAACCCAAACAGTCAATCCAATAAGCCAACAACCATTTACCAAACAGGGCCAAAAACGCAACACTGTGACCAGACATTAATCTTGTTGTGTCTTCCTCATCCCTAATCCAAAAAATGACATAGATTAACGAATATATTTTATTCTTATGCATGTTTAATATGGTTGAATTTGTGATAAATTTATTGTATTATTTTAATTTTAATTTTATTAGACATGTGTCGTCTATATTATAACATGCACCCAAATCCAATATGCAAATTTCCTTGACCACCTCTTATGTAAATCAGAAATTTTTATTATCCAAACACCTCAATCGTTATACATGAACCATAATCCACCTAGCTTAAATATGAACCATCGACATAAGATTCATTATTAGTATATTTAATTGAATGTTCATTTTTAATAAATTGAATATTTATTTTTATTTTCTTTGTGTATTAAGTATACATTTTTAGGGTATACTACTAAAAGAATAAAATTTCAATATATTATTTATATGTATTTTACTTTGCAATTTCACCCATGATTCATAGTAAGGAAAAAGGTCAATAAACCCCTAAACTTTACCTGAAAAGTCAATTAGGTCCATTAATTTTTAAAAAGTACAATTACCACCATTTAACATGTTAAATTGAGACAATGAACCAAAAATCGAATTCGGTGCTGGTCATTTCGTTCAAGGTGAAAATTCGGCGGTTGATCACCTTCCGCCAGCTGTCGCCGATCATCGAATTTTCACGCCTGAATTAAATGACATGCATTTAATTTGGGCTTTATTACCTTAATTTAACATTTTAAAAGGTGTAATATATTTTTTAAAAGTTTAAGAGTTGATTTGACCATTTGTATAAATTGCCTAATAGGTGTTATTGGGCCGCTCTCTATTTTATTTTGGAGGCCCAACGTTTCAACTGGTAGGGTTTTGATATATACAGCATCCCCATGTTCACCTTTCCTTCAGACGCAGGTCAAGAGCTAATACTGTAGCGGTCTCTCTTTCGCAGCTCCAATGGTGAGACCCTATCCCTGTGAATGCGGCTTTACATTTGCATGCATATTTTGAAATGTCTAAGTAAAATTAGCGCTGAGTAATGATTTACAGGAGTTTTAATTTTTTTTTTAATTTTTTTAAAATTTAAATTCTTTGAATTTTCTAGGCTTTGTCAAGCTTCAGAAGACGAGGGCATACTTCAAGAGGTTCAGGTTCAGTTCAAGAGAAGAAGAGGCAAGTTTTTTTCTAGTGTACTTTAAGAATAAACAATGTACTTGAAATATGGCCTTTTGCAAATTCAGTGGTGTTATCATATTTTTCTTGAAAAATTCTGCAGAGGGGAAGACTGATTACCGTGCCCGTGTTCGACTTATTAACCAAGACAAGAACAAGTACAACACTCCCAAGTATCGGTTTGTTGTCCGATTTGTATCCTTATTTATGCATTTCTTTTTATGCGTGATAAAATTAGTTATTGCACACAATTAGCTAGTTTAAGTGAATCTCCATATGATGCTAGGCAAATCACAAATGTATTTGTGACTACTTTTGGATTGTGGTATCGATTACTTGGCAGTGTGAGTTTATATGAATTGAAAAAGCTGAATATGAAAACAGTTGTTAAGGATGTGATTTGCTATTGATTCAGATTGGTGTGTTTGTTTGAACCTTAATCTGTATCTCAGACCAACAAAGATATTGTTGCACAAATAGTGTCTGCCAGCATTGCTGGTGATATCATCCTTGCTTCAGCATACTCTCATGAATTGCCCGCTATGGGCTTGAAGTAGGTCTGACAAATTATGCAGCAGGTAATAAAAAGGAACCATTTTATACAATTTCTGTGTGTGTGAGAGTGTGTTTATCTTGTAATCAAACGGGTACACTGCTACAAGCTGATTTTGATTGTGATTTATGTTAATAGCCTACTGCACTGGGCTTCTTTAGCAAGGCGTGTCTTGAAAACGCTTGAGTTGGATGATGAGTATGAAGCAATGTGGAGGTACTCTTCAAGTGTTGAAGTATTATGATTCTGATGTTCCTTCCCGAGTTTAGTATAAATAACACTGTTAATATTCTTGTGTTTAGGCTACTGGTGAGGACTTTTCTGTTGAGCCAGGT
>CP025650.1:5980651-6062006 GCA_003576665.1 Ipomoea trifida
TACAACTCAAAGTAAAAAAGTGTCGAGACAATATTGATTTTTGTATATGGTACAAACTCACAGTTTTTACCATTTATTTTGGGTAATACCAGGTGACACATAAATTGTCTAGGACAATACAGATGAAAGTATTTAAGCAAGGATACAGTGAAGCTAGTATTAGATTGTTAAGCAAGTGGGGATTTCATCCGGATATACTAATCTTAAGTCAAAAGCTCTATAGTGTGAGCTCGTATATTAGGGGCATGCAGCCTTACTAAGATTTATGTCGCGGAAATCAGTTTACATGAATTTTCCATTGGCTCACGTGCGTTAATTTATTTCTTGTCCATAAGTGGGAAATATACTAACGTTCTTATTGTCCTAGAAGGTAGCACCTAGTCACTAACATATTGATAGTCTTAATACTAGAAGACACACCTATCCGAAGTGTCTAAATACTTGAAGATGTGCGCTCATAATTTTCATTACATAAAAGACATATATCTGGATGGAGAAGATAAATCTTAAGTGGGATGTTGGGTTGCCCAAACTTTGTTTTTGAGCCATTATATTATCTACTTGATACTTGTATCTCATTAATTGAGAAGCCACTAGAGATATCACATTAAGGTTGAGATGATATTTGAGTCATGAAATTCATCAACATGGACTTTCATTTCAAACTATTGATTCAAGTGGTTTGACTCTATTCTTGAGACGTTTTGATAGTTGTAGGGAGGTCCTTGAAATTGACAAATTGATAATTTGGATCTAACAAGTCAGCAACGCACTAACGTAAATCTCTATAACTCGTAAATTGCATTCAAATGATTTTTATTTCTTACCAATTTCTTCCTATAAATAGGCGTTAGGTAAAAGGTCATTTCACATATTTTGTTCTAACCACATACCAAAGCTTGCTAACTGCATACTTTTTGTCTTGATTGCGCACTTAGTTTAATTTTGTTTTTCTATTTATACCTTGTTTCAAGTCTCTCGATGTCTTTCTCAAAAGGAAGGAATGTCAAATTCTAACAGTTATAATGTGTGCACACGTGATTACGTCAACACCAAGTACGACTGCAATGCTTACTTGGTATCATCTTCTATGACTTTTAGCCAAACAAAAGAAGAATTATCTTATATCTTATGACTTTCAGTTAAACACCAAAAAATGAATCATTTTTTTGAAAATCATTTTTCATAAAAAACATTTTTGTGTTTCTAAATGGAGCCTTGATACAAATTGTAATAAACAACAAAATGTGACAACACAATTAGGTTATGAAATTAAACGTGATTAAATAACAAATTAACAATGCCATAGTATGTTTTCAAAAAAAAAAAAACAATGCATAGTAGTTGTGGAATTTATAATGTAAAATTTACTTTGTATAAAATCTATTCTTCTTGAGTAAATGTCTAATGTGATTTTTAGAAGCTACAGATTAATATCAGTTTTAAAAGCAAGGTTGCACAAAAGGTTTCGTGGTGTAGTTGGTTTATCACGTCAGTCTAACACACTGAAGTCTCCGGTTCGAGTCCGGGCGAAGCCATACGTGTTTTTCACAGCATATTTTGCATGCATTGCAGAAACTTTGCAATTTCACCCATGATTCATAGTAAGGAAAAAGGTCAATAAACCCCTAAACTTTACCTGAAAAGTCAATTAGGTCCATTAATTTTTAAAAAGTACAATTACACCATTTAACATGTTAAATTGAGACAATGAACCAAAAATCGAATTCGGTGCTGGTCATTTCGGTTCAAGGTGAAAATTCGGCGGTTGATCACCTTCCGCCAGCTGTCGCCGATCATCGAATTTTCACGCCTGAAATTAAATGACATGCTAATTTACTAATTTTTAGGCTTTATTACCTTAATTTAACATTTTAAAAGGGTGTAATTATATTTTTTAAAAGTTTAAGAGTTGATTTGACCATTTGTATAAATTGCCTAATAGGTGTTATTGGGCCGCTCTCTATTTTATTTTGGAGGCCCAACTTTCAACTGGAGTAGGGTTTTGATATATACAGCATCCACCATGTTCACCTTTCCTTCAGACGCAGGTCATAGAGCTAATACTGTAGCGGTCTCTCTTTCGCAGCTCCAATGGTGAGACCCTATCCCTGTGAATGCGGCTTTACATTTGCATGCATATTTTGAAATGTCTAAGTAAAATTAGCGCTGAGAATGATTTACAGGAGTTAATTTTTTATTTTTAAAAAAATTTAAATTCTTTGAATTTTCTAGGCCTTTGTCAAGCTTCAGAAGACGAGGGCATACTTCAAGAGGTTTCAGGTTCAGTTCAAGAGAAGAAGAGGCAAGTTTAGAATACAATGATGGACTTCAATTTGGCCTTTTGCAAATTCAGTGGTGTTATCGTTTTGCTCAAGTATTTTTCTTGGAAAAATTTTGCAGAGGGGAAGACTGATTACCGTGCCCGTGTTCGACTTATTAACCAAGACAAGAACAAGTACAACACTCCCAAGTATCGATTTGTTGTGCGATTTGTATCCTTATTTGTGCATTTCTTTTTATCCCTGATAAAATTAGTTATTGCACACAATTAGCTAGTTTAAGTGAATCTCCATATGATGCTAGGCAAATCACAAATGGTAGTTGTGACTACTTTGGATTGTGGCATCTGTTACTTGGCAGGTGAGTATTATATGAATTAAAAAAGCTGACCTTGAAAACAATGGTTAAGGATGTGATTTGCTATTGATTTAGATTGGTGTGTTTGTTTGAACCTTAATCTGTATCTCAGACCAACAAAGATATTGTTGCACAAATAGTGTCTGCCAGCATTGCTGGTGATATCATTCTTGCTGCAGCATACTCTCATGAATTGCCCCGCTATGGGCTTGAAGTAGGTCTGACAAATTATGCAGCAGGTAATGAAAAGGAACCACTTTTATACAATTTGTGTGTGTGTGAGAGTGTGTTTTATCTTGTAATCAAACAGGTAAACTGCTACAAACTGATTTTGATTGTGAGATTTATGTTAATAGCCTACTGCACTGGGCTTCTTTTAGCAAGGCGTGTCTTGAAAACGCTTGAGTTGGATGATGAGTATGAAGGCAATGTGGAGGTACTCTTCAAGCATTGAAGTATTATGGTTGTGATGTTCCTTCCCGAGTTTAGTATAAATAACACTGTTAATATTCTTGTGTTTAGGCTACTGGTGAGGACTTTTCTGTTGAGCCAGGTGAGAGCAGAAGACCATTCCGTGCTCTCCTTGATGTTGGTCTAATCAGAACAACAACTGGAAACCGTGTTTTTGGTGCACTTAAGGTTTGTCTTCAGAACTGTACCTTTAAAACTGTTTGGCGTCTAATTGTGAATTGCATAAGTGGAAAACGGCTACATTGTACTTTTAAATTGAAAATGTTTAAATATTTGTTAAGACATTCAAAATTTGCTCTTCAAAAAAATCCTTCGAATTTCTGTGATGTTGGGATTTGTTCCAGTGGCATATGCTTGGACTTCATTGGATTGATTTGTTACTTTAAATGCTACTAGTTCTCTTTTCCCAGATCTTTCTCCCTGTTCACTTCTTCTCTAATATACTCCCTTCTTATTACAGGGAGCATTGGATGGTGGTCTTGATATTCCTCACAGTGACAAGAGATTTGCTGGATTCTCAAAAGACTCCAAGCAGCTTGATGCTGAGCTTCACCGGAAATACATTTATGGTGGCCATGTTGCTGGATATATGAAGGTCAGTATTAAAGTTTTAAGCTCACAGGCGTGACTTGAACTCATACCGTGATAATGTAAGAGCAAGCTAGCTAGAAAGGAACTAATGATTACTTTATAAAATTTCTTTCTTCTAGACATTGATGGAAGATGAGCCAGAGAAGTATCAGTCACACTTCAGTGAATATGTCAAGAAAGGTATCGAGGCAGATAACGTAGAGGAGGTTTATAAGAAAGTCCATGCTGCCATTCGTGCTGATCCAACGGCTAAGAAGTCAGAGAAGCCGCAGCCTAAGGAGCGCAAGAGGTATAGAAACAATAGTAGACATCTTCTATTTACTCATTCTAGAGGAGATCCTGTTTTAAAATGTATTTTTGGAATACAATGATTTCATATTTTCCTTCGGAAACAATTGGTTGATGACACTAAGTTTGATTATTCTCAATGTGGATAAATTTATTTATTTATTTATTTATTTCTGTACCTCAGGTTCAATTTGAAGAAACTCACCTATGACGAGAGGAGGGCTAGGCTGATTGAGCGCCTAAATGCCCTTAACGCTGCAGCAGGTCAAGACGAAGACGAAGATGAAGACGATGAGTGAAAACACTAGATTGTGCTCGAAACCTCTTCTGTTGTGTCATTCACCATCAATTTATTGCGCAAGCTATTCTATGCAGTTCTTAGACCTATTAGATCAAAGTTTTGTTACACACCCATTCTGGGGAATTTTGGGTTATACTACATCAGATTTTGAGTTTGGATATTTGTTTTATTCTAAATGCAGTTTTTATTTGGCAGTTTCATTTGCTTTTAATTCTCAGGTTTTCTTCCCCCTTGAAGATCATAATTTCTTTGTTGTGTGTATAAATTTAGAATGAGAACATTCTGCAGGGTGGATGCGAATCCTTTGAACAGCTCAAAAAATACATTTTGTTGTGGGGTCCACACAAATGAGACCTTATCCTAAACTAACCAATCAAACTCCATTGCCAATTACATCCTATTCTTCTGCCACAAAAACATGGTCAGAAATTTTGGTCTTAAAGTCTGTCAATTCATCTGCAAATGAAGTGCATAGCATCTCACTACACCATGGCACATTCATTAGCCCCAAGATTACCAGCTGCTTCAATCTCAACATCACCAAAGAAGAATGCCCATCTCCCTTCTTGCTTGTCTTTCCACAAGGTATTGTCTTGCCAACAGACCTCTCCTGAAGGTCTAGGGCAAAAGCTCGTCTCTCGCAGGTTTGTCTTACATTGTAGTATCTGTTCATCTATACTTTCTCAATCTGCACTTAGGCTTGATTTCATGACCTCCCATATGAGAGAGTCACTACATGCCATCTGAGCACAAGGTGCTTGGCAGGTTACTTAGTCATAGTATCGTTAAAATGACAGGTTCGTCGGTAAATTAAGATTACTTAGTTGTGTTATAAGATTGATGGAACGAGGACTATGTAACAATGCAGGAGCGTTGCATTGGGGTTGGGAGGCGCGGTGTTGGGATTGAAGGCGGCGGGGGAGGGGAGCGCTAATGCAGCGGCGAGAAGGCCTCCGCCGCCACCAGTAGAGGAGAAGAAGGATCCCAATGTGAGTGGTGTGACGGCCAAAGTGTTGGCTAGCAAGAGAAGGAAAGAGGCCATGAAAGAATCCATGGCAAAGCTAAGAGAGAGAGGGAAGCCTATTGTTCAGATTCAGGAGCCTTCTTCTGAATAGATGTCTCTGTGCTCAATTCATATATGTTAGGTTCTCCTACATAACATCTTTAATTGATCCTTCAAACTCTTGTATCAATTAAAATTCTCTAGAGAAGGGGAATTTAGACCTTGCAAAGAGGCCATAAAGTGTGACAATTACGATGTTGTTGCATATGTTTTCTGGAGTCTAGTGTTTTCGTTTCAACTTCCTAATATTATATTATTTTTAATTGAAACTAATTATTATTTCAATTTATACCATGTACAATCTCAAATCAATTTTTTTCTAAAATTATTTTTTAATTCACTACACAATACAATAATACTATATAAGTAATATAAGTTCATCAATTACTATTACAAATAACACTTTTAACTTCAGTTTTTTAGGACAAACGATGTTGATTTTTGTTTTTTTGACGTCAAACGTTATAAATAATTGATATGTTGCCAGCTAAAAATCGCTGTCGTATAATATTTTTTTAAATATTAAATTTATTTTATAATTTCCTATCAAAACTTGTACAATTTACATCAACATTTAAAATCTGTGCAATTTTACATTCATAATCACACTATTGATCAAGCTAATAAATCTCTCAATTTTTTTTAAAATAAATCTCTCCATTAATCAAACTAATAAATATCACAATTAATCAATCTAATAAATGCTACAATTCATACTAATTAATAATAATAATAATTTGAAACTAAAATTATCAAATCAATTATTTAATATACTAAAGAAATACTCCGTAATTTATTAACTGATTCATCAATAAGAAAATTGGACCACATGTCTCTAACTTCATCAATCTCTTGTTGATTGTAGGCAATACTTCCAACTCTAAGCTCTACAAAATTGAAAAGAGATAAATAATAGTGCACCTTAAGTGATACAAAAACGTACCTTAAGTGTTAAAATGATGCACCTTAATTTTGTCCAAAAGTTTTGTTCTTGAGGGTCCAAGCTAGGGGTATGGCAGACCCCTTTGTTCAAACCCCTTTGTTCAAAAGTTTTATTCTTGAGGGCATGAGCTAGGGGTCTGGCAGACCCCTCACTGAGGCTCTTTAGTTCAAAAGGAAGATGGGTGGCGGGCAAGGAGTGGTCGTTACTCTCTACTGCCTTTTTCTTGAGGTACTGGGTGACGGGCCACCCTAACTTGCTAGTTATGTGGATAGGTCTGCTCCAGTTTTGAAGAAGAAACACAATGTATCTTAAGCACATGACCTACTTACCTTAAGCACAAGACCTACGCACCTTAAGCGCAAACCTCACGCACCTTAAGTTTGACGAATTGAAAAATGACCAAATTTTCACCGCGTTTAAACGTTGTTCATCCTGGACGTTGATTTTGGCAAGATCAATGACTCTCCTCTCACCGCACAACCACACAAGAACCAATTTATATATATGTGCGATTAAATCTGATCCATGGATCTTTCTTAAATCAACATTTATTTATTTTTTAAGGTGCGCCAATTTTTATTTATTTATTTTTTAAGTTCCAAAACACAACCAATATTATTTATAAGATTTTCTCTACAAAATCATATTTATGTTAATCCAACTTAAGGTGCGTAGATTAGAAACTTAAGGTCTATTAGTGTAGAATTTTTTTTAAAGAGCATAGATCACCGCACAACTGCACGGGCCGGGAAGCTTTAACTGCGCACGAACCATTCTATACATATATTTACAATCAAATGAGACAATATCTTTCCGTGAGACTGTGAAACACAACGTAAATACATACAATCTAGAGTGTGCGCACTTAATTAGCCCAGCATGACTTACATGAGTGCACACAGTTTAGTGTGTGTGCATTCATAAAGTAGATTGTGTGCATGGGAAGATGTTGTCTGATATAGAAAAAGATCAAATACGACCTTAAATTTTTGTGAAAAAGTAATTAAATCATTAAATTTTAAAAAGTGTCAATTGCACACGCAAACTCATTAAAATGGTACAATTAATTAACTCATTTTGTTAGTAACTAAGATGTTACTAGTAAAATAATAATGACTTAGCAATTAAAATAAAATAAAATAAAATTTGGCTGCCATGCTGCATGGTAGCCAGGTGGCGATGTTCCACCTTATTCTTTCGATTGTGAAGGAGGTTGAATGTCGCCACTTCCTTCCAGATCGAAAGGAGGTGCAGTGGCAGGGCGATGATAAGGTGGCAGCAAGGAGCAGGTGGTTTTTGTGCTCATCCAAAAACCAAAAGAAATAATTTTCTCTATTAATGGATAAAAATGATCTTGTCTTCTTTATTAAAAAAAAGAAGAAGAGAATTAATTGGAAAACTAGAGAATTAAAGGTTTATTTAAAATTTTAAAAAATGACTTTCTGAAATTACTTTTTAAAAATGCATGTCTTCATAAATTTTTAATTGGAAGACATTGCTTTACCACCCCCACATCACCACAACTACCAACACCACAACTTATTATTATTATATAACAAATAATATGTTTATTTTTGAAAAAAAAGACATAAACAGAAAAAAAATTGTAATTTCTTAACTTTCAACTAAACAGAAAAGTATAATTTTCTAATATTCAACCAAACACTAAAAATTAAAATACTTTCTAAAAAATGAACCATTTTATAAAAAAAAATATTTTTAAGTTTTCAAATGGACTCTAAATGAAAAATTAAGGTCATATATTCATTTTTTAAATAATTTTATTTTTCTATTTAATTTTAGAAAAAAATAAATGTTACTTTGTATATTTTATTTTAAAAAAAAATCTTTTGTCAATGTCAAAACCAAATAGAATTACAACTCATATTATATTTGACAAGTATAGCCGCTCTGGTAGGGTTAGCAGCTAATGGTTCAAGTTTTTCAAACATAGCAAAATAATTCGTTAATATGTTTAATTAAAACTTTTTAAAGTTGAAAAGTCTATTTATTTTTTCACTAAAAGTTGAGTGACTTATTTGACCTTTTTTTCTTACTTTTGTATGTGTATCATGGAATAACTTTACAAAATGGTTTTTTTTTTTTGGTACATTGAAAAAAAATAAAAAAAAATAGACCAAATCAAAGCAAATAAAATCACACGAGGCAAGCATGTGCCACTTTGAATTGAGCACATCAGATAACATATTCTTCTAGGGGGCTAACGATAAGCTATTAATCCAAATTAAGAATCAATCAAAGTAGATACTATCTAATCAGCACATATTTTTGTGTTTATAAATAATGAAATATATATTTCATCGTACACATCTAGTCGTCACGATGCCTAAAGGGTCGCTAGGGCAGCCAACTCCACATGTAGAAATGTCTTTAATTTTTATTCTTTTATTCCCATCCTTGACTTAGACTAGTCTTCTCTGCCCAATCAAAACATAAAAGCCAAAAGAGAGGCAGAATAGCCACCTTCCACGTGAAATATAGCCTACTCTTATACGGAGTATAACTTTACAAATTATAGAAATGTCTAATCGGTCAATGCGTCAACTATTTTATATATTCCTTGCTTTTAGTAGTGCTTTGGTTGTTGTTGGTTGTTGCACTAGAATTTTCTCAGTTGTATGGATAATATTTCTTATACAAAAACTTACACCGTTAAACGTAACGTTTCTTCATCTAATTAATTACTACTTGCATCTGTTCATAGCTACTTTCTCAACCTACTGAAGTACAAAGAGTCAACAGATGCCTCTACTGAGGCTCAAGCCCACTCCCTTCCACATCGGAGTGTACACCGGGTGCCGCTTGACCACAAGGTCTTTGGCAATAAAAATAAACTTTATAATATATACGGAGTATATAGTATTCACAAACTATATATATATATATATATATATATATATATATATATATATATATATATATATATATATATGCTATTATTGTTGCATTGTAATTAAACTTGTAAATACATACTTTTGCCATTAATTTATATTAATTGATTAGTTGGAAGAACAAACAAAAGCGAATCATCCCTTAAAAATCGATTACATATTAAACATTAAGATCAACGAGTAGCCTTATGTGAAATTATTTACATAAGAATTATATTTTTACTAATATTTTTTAAAATAATACTTTCCATGCTCAAAAAATTATACTTTTACTAAAAAAAAAAGTTACATATTTAATAACTATCCCACGTCACATAAAATTGTCTTACTTAAGTTTTTGTACTAAACACATTTGATACAATTAATTTATTTATTTTTGTTTTCATACTACATCCAATATTCTAATAACTATTAGAGCATCTCCATCTGTGGAGAATGAGGAGATAATGTCAGTAAATAAACTTCAGAATGATTCAATGAACTGATGTGAATGTAAAAATGAGTGGAAATAATCCTCCTGCAACATATGAGATTATTGTGGCCCCCACAACTGACAATTACACACGGAAGCTTTCAAATTTTTTTTGGTTCTCTTTTTGTTCTCCCAATGTCCGTTGTTGCTGACAGCTTCAATTATTTATCATCTTTTATAAAAAAATTGATTTGTTTTATTTTTTTTCCTCTCATCCCATTTTCTCTTTCTTAATCACACTTACAGAAACTCCTCAATAACTGCGAAATATCCCCACAGAAACGGATGCTCTTAGACTAATTCGGGTTTAATCCGGATCATGCCCACAACATTTGACTTTTACGTAGAGAAAAGTCTAATCCAATACTCTTTATTCTTTAACATGATACACAATTTTACCAAGTGAAAAATTAGTGACAAACAAAACACATTTGATATAATAATTATTATTATTATTATTATTATTATTATTATTATTATTATTTATTTCTACATACAACATCTAATAATCCTGTATCCCATCAATCCAAATTTATATAGGTACAGAATCTATTGAATAACAACTCTTAGTTATTTAGTCCAATCATATTTCTTAATAAGCCTAATTAACTTGCACCACGGCCCTTAATATATAATATGTAATATTGTGATATATATTATTTAGGGAAAATTTCACATGGTTTACCGACAATGGATTCTCAATTGGGTGTCGTCCGTGTGGAAAAAGCAAAGCCCCGCCGCCTGTATCTCCGCTTCCCAGCAGCTTCACCTCTCCCCCTCCCTTCTCTATATAATCATATCACTCCATCATCCTCTACTCACCAAATTCAGCTTAGCTTAAGCGACCAAAACCCAAAACCTTAATTTTAGCTTAGGAAGCTAATTAATTTAAGCAGTGCCCGCAGTTTCACTAAAATGGATGAGTATTTTGATCTTGACGCGGTTTTGACAATGCCAGAGCCGGAGAGTTTAAGAACCGCAGCAGCATGCACGGCGGAGAGGATGTTGGACCACGGCGGCGGCGGCGGCGGTGTTGACAAGATGGTGACGGTGGGCGACGCGAGCGGCGTTTGTTCAGTGTGCATGGATGGTTTTGAAGAGGGCGTGGGCGGAAAGCAAGTACCCTGTGGCCATGTTTTCCATGAGAATTGCATCGCAAAGTGGCTCCCCATTCATAGCTCTTGCCCTCTTTGCCGCTTCCAAATACTTTGATCGATCGGCGAAAGTGCCATTTTTGTCTCTCATATGTAATTTAGCGATTTTAGTTTTTTATGAATTTAATTCTTATGTGATGATATATGTATAATTAATTTTTGTGTAATTCATTGATTTTTCTAGTTCAGTATTTTCCATATTTAGCTGTCGTCCAAGAATTATTATTATTATTTTTTGAAATATTGTCCAAGAATTATTTAGTTAACTAATATGTATTCATGTTTATTTAGCACTGGTAACAGATATTCAAAATCTCTGTGCGAGTAGGCAAGTAGCAGTGAAATAATTAACAAGTAAACAAACACCGTATTCACACGGAATTAACAGTAAGTCAGTGACTAAAATCTATTAACGGGTTTACCGTTTACCACCTTTTTTTTTTGGAGGGTCAACCAACCTTTATTTTCAACATTCAATTTTTAAGCCGGGCCATCGGGGCTTAGCGTTGTTCATTTGTTGCTTGACTTAAATGTCATGACTGGAGGCGGTAGTGTGGATGTTTGAATCCCATTAAAAACATATATGGAAAAAATGGCTCTAAATTTGATCGGTGTGCTGATTGTGCGACTCACAATTTACCTCCTCAGAAGCTCTAGAGGTCCAGTGAGTTAGGATCACCTAAGTTTTTTTAAAAAAATTATTTTTCCAATTTGGGACTATAATGCTACAAATTTAATTACAAATTCAATACATTTATATTAATTACATAAAAGATAACAAAATTAATAAATTAACTTGTCTACAAAGGCAAAATTCTTTCGCTCCCAGGGCCCCACACCCTGATCCGATCGGATAGTGGGTGGGTAAATTACAGTAACTCAGCGACCTATTAAGTGGGAGGACCAGTGCCTAGTGCTCGCAAGGAGCCTGTCACATTGGACGTAACTTCCATGGTGACTCACGGATGTAACTCCTACACTGCTCGTAAAACTCGATCGTGTGTCTTTCGTCACAATCTACCACCTAAAAATTAATTGACTTATCCGTACGAGTTATTAATAAATTAACTTACAATAACATTTGATAGAGGAATGGGCCGTAGGTCTACTGGGCTCAAGACGTGTAGGTCTAGGACTCTAGGAGTTAATTGAGTAGGAAGTTTGGAGGGTGGATAGGAAGAAGAGAAGGTTACATGTGTGAATTGGGTTACAAAGGAGAGTTTTTGGGGTTGAATTGCAAAAGGTTGGAAGTTTGGGACGAGGTTTGAATCTAAGACTTTTCTTATAGAAATTAATGGGTAAGTTAAAAGTTAATGGAATATTTTGTTACTAACGGATTGTGAGGTTATTTAATGGGAATAAAATAATATAATAGAGGGTAAAGAAGGGAAATCATAAAAAAATTACTAAAATCAAAATAATATGAACCATTCATTTAAGTAAATAATTACCACCAACATTTTTTTTTTCCATTAGAGCCCTAACTTTATTGGCTCTTATTAAGATTGTAGATGTAGATGTAGACATGCAGTTAACATATTATGTATCTTCATTTAATAAATAATGTACCTGCTATAATTAATGACAAAAACTTGTGTGAGACTGTCTCATGGATCCCAATCCGTAAGACGGGTCGAATCTTTGATTAACGATGTCAAAGATCTGACCCATTAATGAAAAAAATTTGACTCATTAATCAAAGATTCGACCCGTCTCACATGCTTGTGAGACAGTTTCACACAAGTGTTATCCATAATTAATATATTATGTATCTATAGTTAGCATATTATGTGTCTGCTTATAACATATTATGTACCTGTAATTCACATATTATGTGCATTCATTTAATAAATTATGCATATACTACAATCAACATACTATGTACCTTCAATTTATTTATAGGTGCATAATATGTTAACTGAAGGTACATAATACATAAACTGCATGTACATAATATGAATATCATTTTAGATCATATCTCACAATACAAGGTGGACTCTAGTCAATGGTATAATTTGCCGACAAATTATATCATGGATTCAAAGTCCACCTTACATTGTAGATCCTGATCCAAAATAACATTCAGATTATATGTCTGTAATTAATATATTATGTGTGTATAGTTAACAAATTATGTGCATATAAATAAATTGAAGACAAATAATATGTTAACTACAGATAGATGATATGTTAACTACAGTCAGTAGACCCTAGTCCAAAATAACATTTAGATTATATATAGATATAATATGTGTATGTAGTTAACATGTTATGTACTTGTAGTTAACAAATTATGTACCATTAATTTATTTATATGTATATAATTTATTAATTAAATGCACATAATATATTAACTGTAAACACATAATTTTAAACTAAGTCTACAATACAACATCAATCCTGATATATGGTATAACAATTTTTAATTTGCTTGGGGTGGAGGCGTTGATTAATATCCCCCAACTTAAATTGGCAGATTTTAATTAAGTTGGACGGCCCGGCCTCTTAGGCTCTTAGCTACCCAACTTTCTCTTTACCTAAGCAAGCCCAATCCATCCTCGTGAGCTTTTGATCAAGCCTGGGCTTGCGGGTAAATTATTGGGTGAACTATAACAAAAATTATATTTTTAATATACTAAAAATATATTATTTATATATTGAATATATATTATACAAATAATATACGTTCAGTACTTAAATAATGTATTTTTTATAAATACAATATATATTTTTAATATATTAAAAATATATATTATTTATATATTGATTGTACATTATTTGATAGTATAGTTCAGATAATAATTATTGAGGGTCGCTTAGGTGGAGCACACCTGGCCTTTGGAACAATCAGTCGCTATCGGGGAGTAAATGAGTCATGTAGTCAAGTGTAGTTTGATGAATATAAAAATTTGATTCAATTGTTGTTAAGTGGATTTCAAATTTGGATTCCCAATCAAGCTTTTTTATTTTAAATATATTTTTATAATATAACAAATTCAATTAATATATTTATACATTTATATGTGTTATAAAATGCTATAATCAAGATATAATATTGAGTTTTGTAAAATATTTAATATTATAATTTTTAGGTAAAAATAAAAATATGAAACTTTTATTAAACATATTCAAGTTGAGTTCGATTAGAGCTTTGTCAAGCTCAAGCTTTAATTTTTCTAATTTGAATTGAGTTTTTAGTTTTGATTATCCAGGCTCGAATAAATTCAACCGCACCATATATAATCACTACTCTGAACGAAATTTATTAACAAGTGGTGATCTCTTATATAAGGGTCACACTTGTGTGAGACCGTCTCACGGATCTTTATTCGTGAGATGGGTCGGGTCGGGTCAAAACACCATGCAAATGTCATACTTATATGTGCAAATCTCACACTTATATGCTCAAATATAACACTAATCAAAAATACAATTTTTGTTACTTATAAGAGAAAAAGTAATACATTTTTCATAATAAGTAATGTTGACAAGTGCCTCTCACTTATAAAGGCAAATATAATACTTTTGAGGAATAATGTAATACTTTTAAATCGAAATGTAAAAGTATTGTATTTTTCCTTAAAAGTATTACATTTACCCTAATAAGTAACAAAATTTTTATTCTTGATTAGTATTACATTTGAGCATATAAGTATTACATTTGTGCATATAAGTGTTACATTTGCATCTTGACCCGACCCGACCCGACCCGTCTCATGGTGAGACGGTCTCACACAAGTTTTTGCCTTTATATAATAGGCAAGGAGTTATGTTAGCATATCCGAAACAACACTGCTGAAAAAAATACGAAAATGCAACTTTCTTGCCCTGACCAAAATTTTCGACCACTTTGCATTTGTAGACATTATTTCTGATCACTTCATGTGGTGGTCGAAAATACTGAAGAGGGTTTTTTCGAACCCCCAAAGTGGTCGGAACATGGGTTTTCTACCGAATTTTGGTCATTTTTTACCACTTTTTGATGGTCGGAAAATTGATGATTTCTAGTAGTGCAAGCAAGAATCCAGACTAATATATTTTGTATTTTACATCTTATTTTATGTGTCTAGTTTAATCAACATGATTTGAATTTAGTTGTAATATATGCACTTTATATATTTAAAAATTATGGCTTTATAAATACAAAATTTTGAATTTTAAAGTTATATGAAAATAACTAAATAAGTGAAGAAAAAAATTAAGTTAACAAATAAAAAGTAAATATAACAAGTAAATTTAGATAGATGATAGAGGAATTGATGTCAAATTGATTAAATTAATAAGTCGGCTAACCCCAAAGTTACAGATCTAAAGTTAATTAGCCGACCCCGAATCTAGAATATGCCTACTCCATTAAAAGCCTCCATGCAAGTGTCAAGTGTGCATGTGCCGGAGAAATAAAAAAATATATATAATAAATAAATTGAAAGGGACCTATTTATAGTGTTTAAACTAAAGATAAAAATGATTATAAGTGCGGCTTTAAACATAACAAATGTCAAATATTGATACATTATTAAAAGGTAAATAGCTAAACGTCTTGTGATCAAGAGGCATGAAATAATTCTTCCAATTAAAAAATTATAGGTTTGATTTTCACCGGAGGCAATATCAACAGTTAGATGAATGCCGATTTCATTTGGTATCTTTTTGAGCGAGCTATTATAATTAAGGATTTGACATTCGGATTTGAAGGTTATCTCATTATTTTCAATAGATAAGTCTTGGTTTCTTTTTATTTCCTTGTGCAATGTTTATGTTTATTATTTTTTATGCCTTTACTTTATTTGTGCTTATAATATATGAGTAGTCCGATTTAGGACTTGGGTTATAGAAAGATAATATATCTAGTTGCTTTATTGGTCCGTGGGTATTTCATAAAGAAGTAGGAATCAATATATAGTTATTGAATTTATAAAAGATGTATAGTGCACATTGCACAATATTCATTATCATGTTTTTGAAATAATTTTGGCCACAACGAAAGTCACTCCTTACATATCATGTGCCATGGCCCCAATCCTTTACCGAACCACATTTCACCCTAACTTACCACTTTACACATGTCATAGACATACACCATTTCTGTGCATATATTAAGCTTAATTGATATTTATTTTCATAGATGTTTTGGCACCTTAGTCTTTGATACGGTAAAAAAGAGAAAATTTTGTCTTTGTCTTTAGGTGAAGCCATCCAATTTTTTTTTATTTGCAAATGCAAATATGTAATAATAAAATTTTTATTTTTTTTTTAAAATTTAAATTGTATATTTGGATGCCAAATTAGCAAATTTATATACTCATGTAAGTCGTCACCAAGATCTTGTTGGCTAAAATTGTTAATTTTAATTATTAATTTGATTTTAAAAAAAAAAATCTTCTAACTTACTTGTTTGATTCTTATCTCAAGAAAGAGAAATTACCAATTTTGGTTCAAACACTTTAACCCCAGTTTTTGTCTACAATAATCATTGTTCTCAAATTTCATCCTACAATTATCATTTTCTTTCCAATTTCAGCCTTTCTAATTATACTACCAACCAAAACTCATTAGACCAGTAATTTTAACATATTTTTATGGGTATATTTTTGTCCAACCAAAACTTATTAGAGCTGTAATTGTAAAATATTTTTTATGGGTATATATTTGTCTTATTACCTAGACTAATTACAATTTACTAATCAATATATACCCTTGTAGGATTGTGGATACTTCAAGTACTTCTCAAAAAAATCTTCAATCACCTCATTGCTCAAAGAGGCATTATTAGATAGAGCTTTCTTTAGGCTACTTAGTTTGTACTTCTTCTTGATTAAGTTACCATGGTTGATGAATGCAAATAGCTTTAACAACACTAGTTGGAAATACGAAGCGTTGTGAATAGTTAATTGCATTTCATCCATCTCGAATTTGGATAATACTACAATTGTTAAGCTAGAATTTGTAGATGTGAAACATTGATACAATATATATGAAGGTTTTTGTTTTTACACCCTTGTGTAACCTAAATCGTTCAATCTCTATTTGGACTATGGACTATTATGATTAAATTTGTGTGCAAGGACTAATGAGGTGACACGCTTGCTAGCCTTGGTAGTGTCGGTGGAGTAATAGCTGTTCATAGCTACTTTCTCAACCTAATGAAGCACAAAGGATCAACAGTTGCTTTCACTGAGGCTTGAACCCACTCCCATCATCCATGTGGGAGTGTTAACCGGGACACCGGATGCCACTAAACCACAAGGTCTTTGGTACTTGGAGGTTTTCTTATTATCTTTTTCACTCAACTTATGATTCTCAAGTTTGGTTTCGATATTGAATTGAAATTTCATCCAATGAGCTGAGCATGCCAATGAGATTTGAATTAGCTAATTTTAGAACGGGACAAAGATACCATTGAAAAATAGTTAAAATACGGCTCTGGTAAATGTTTATCAATATTATGATTAGAAGGACTAATTTTAATTTTAATTTTTTTTTAAAATGATGGTCATAGTATGAAATTTGACAAATTGGGGCCAAAATCATATATCAAATTTTGTAATTTATTTTTCAAGAAATTAAAAAATGTACTCTATAAATCATGCATCCTTGTGCTTTTTCCCATACATGTTTTCACGGTATGAGATTTGAACATCGCTCCACACACTATGGCCTCTAATCATGATCTTTAAGTCAGACAATGAACCAACTATACTACACCCTTCCTTATGTCTTTGCTTTATTTGTGCTTATAGTGTGTGAATAGTCTGATTTAGGGCTTAGGTTTTGATAGGATAATCTATCTAGATGCTTTATTTGTGAGTATTATATAAAGTGGTAGAAGCTCAACATATGGTTCTTAAGTATGGAAGTTCACAGTTCAGTTCAAACCGAATTGGGAACTATAGAAACCGAACTAGAAAATAAAAGTCTGCTAGTATGTTTATATCAAATCATTTTCACCAAAAAGGAAAAAAAAAATTACTAGTCTTTTTTGTTTACTTGTATAGACTTATCCGATCCCTAGTTGGATGTCATGCATGTTTCATGTGAAAATACAATAATACTAAGATGCATGATAATATATACTTTCTAGTGATTATATTACAAAAATATCTAGAAAATCACATGAATAGTACTTTGGCATTAATGGTGGGGGAGGGCAAATATTATTCAAATTTAATTATTTTTCTCGCATAAAGAATCAATATAAATGTCACGTAATACTATAAAGAATTAATATAAAGATAAATAGGCACATGAGTGACCCTGCCTGAAGTTGCATGTGTACAACATTCATTAGCATGCTTTTGAAAGAATTTTGACAACAACAAGCGTTATATCAAAATTATAAGTCACACATTGCATATCATGTGACATAGCTCCAATCACACTATTCGCCCTTACTTACCACTTTACACCACACATTGCATATCATGTGACATAACTCCAATCACACTATTCGCCCTTAATTACTACTTTTACACCACTCATTGCATATCATGTGACATAGCTTCAATCACACTATTCGCCCTTGCTTACTACTTTACACATGTCATACTACTATACACACACCATTCTCGTGCATATATTAAGCTTAATTGATATTTAATTATTTATTTCCATACATGTCTTGTTAACTATTAGTATTTGCTATGGAGATAAAAAGGATTGTGTGTGTATATATAAATAATTAAATATCAATTAAGCTTAATATATGTAAACTATAGAAATTTTGATTGAGTTGTCATGCCATCCTAACCGATCCTGTTTTAGAAATAAGTCTGACTTGGTGACTTTCTCATCATTATTTTCACGCTACTTACGATTTTTAAATTGATTTCAATATAAAATTAAAATTTCCTCCAATGAGCATGACAAGGGAATTTGAATTAACAAATTTTAAAATGGGACAAAGATACTCTTTAATAAAAATTGTTAAAATACAATTCTCATGAATTTTTATCAACATTATGATCATAAGGACTAAAATTTAAAATAAAAACAATGGTCATAGAATGAAATTTGACAACAAAATGGGGCTAAAATCGTATATCAAAATGTGTAATTTCTTTTTCAACAAATTAACAAAAAGTACTCCATAATTTCTGAGTTTTTTTTTTTAGGGAATAATAATAAATTCAATAACGATCAAAAGATTATTATTATTATTAAAAAGGAAAAAAAAAAAAAACAAATATACAGGCGTTCCTCATTGACCAATTGAGATTTGAGAGATCCCTTCATCTCCGACTAGGGGACAAACCTTATAAACTGCTCAATAATTGTAGTCTTAAACGAAACTAAATTCAATCTAGGGTTTGTTTGTTCATAAGATTTCCTGTAATCACTATTGCAGTTTTCAACAATCAAATTATCATCAATTGTTATTTGTTTTGGAGGAAAATGGACGCTGGTTCGGCTCAGCCGGCGGACACGGTGATGTCGGAGGCTGCGCCACCTCAGCCTCCAGTGCCTGGGATCGACAACATTCCGGCGACACTCAGTCACGGCGGCAGATTCATCCAATACAACATCTTCGGCAACGTCTTTGAGGTCACAGCCAAGTACAAGCCTCCCATCATGCCTATCGGCAAAGGCGCCTATGGAATCGTCTGGTATGTTACTCTCGACCTTATCTCCTTTTCTGTAACCTTGATTTTCGCCCTGGTTTATTTTTAATTTCTATTTGTTTTCATTTTCCTGGGTGATGTGATGTGAAGTTCTGCTTTGAATTCGGAAACGAATGAGCACGTAGCAATAAAGAAAATAGCGAATGCTTTTGATAACAAAATCGATGCCAAGAGGACTCTGCGTGAGATCAAGTTGCTTCGCCACATGGATCACGAAAATGTCAGTGACTCATACATATATTTTGCATGCATGTTTTTATTATTTGCTATCTCTTTAATTTCTGGGCTAGATAATTGGAATATTTAATGCAATGAAACCTTTAGATTTATTGCAATGAACGGAATGGAATCTTTGGTTTTAATGCAATGAAAGGAATGGAATCTTTAGTACCTATCTTCAATTAATTGACACTGCCTAAATGAATGTTAATAAATGCCCCAGTTACTAGTACTTGTGAACAAAACGGAGTTAGATGTTTGAGCATGGAAATTATTACTTCCTTTTGTAAATACATGCTGAGTGTTGAATGACACAAGTTACTTCTGTTTGTAAGTACACAGTTACTGTTGATGCGTTTCGTTTGAATACAGAAATCATCTTCATATATTGAGAAGCTCCTTTTAGGGTGTTAATTAATGTTTTAATGGGTAATTTGATATAAAGTTTTGTTGGGTATGTGGGCACTTATGGGGCAAGGGTGAAAAATATAGTTCACTAAGGATTCTGACAAATGATTTTTGACATTCCACTAATGATCTGTAAAGGACTAGAGGTCAAGAATGGATAAAAGGACTTGAAAGGTGATAAGTATCTTAAGAAATATGTGATCTTCAGAAATCAGATTATTATGGAGTCTACTCAAGGAAGAATACAATTGTAATGTGAGGTATCTTTGTTTTTAGCTAACAGTGTTTTTATCTTGCAGATTGTTGCAATTAGAGATATAATACCACCTCCTCAGAGAGCGTCTTTCAATGATGTTTATATTGCATATGAGCTTATGGACACTGATCTTCATCAAATTATTCGCTCTAATCAGTCATTATCAGAGGAGCACTGTCAGGTTTATGTTTAAACAGTTATATCATAAAAAATATTCAACTTTTGGCATTTGTTGTTTGAACTCAAGATTCCTTCATTTACTTTTTACTTGAGATTGATGAATAGTTGCAAGATCATTTCTTTAGGCTGTGATATTTTCACAGGCACATTTTTTAAAAACTTTTTGAGCAGTTTTATTTAAATACTTATCATTGTTATGTAATCAGTTGTACAGGTTCTGGAAACAAATGCAACAATATTTACTGGAACTGAAATGAATTAAGGAGGTGGAATGATGGTGAAGATTGAAAAAGAAAGAAAGATGAAACGGAAATAGAGCTCTAAATATTAAACTTGAAATGGTCTCATTGTTAACGTCACAAAGTGAACCAACCTGTTTTGTACATAGCTAATGTAAAGATAAAGTTTTCTGTGTTTAGCTTAATTGTGAAACAAATAGCATATATGAATTTGCAGTCTGAAGCTAAGCATCACTGTGAGTGAATCCTAAAACGGTAAAACCCATTAGATATTTTGTTAATTTGTCTGAATTGCTGGCTTTTTACCCTTTTCCACTTTCAAATGCTTGTTATGATGCATCAATGTTGAAGTCTGTAATTCATCAATTCCTGATTTTTCCTGCTTTTTGTGCAGTATTTCTTGTATCAGATTCTCCGTGGGTTGAAATACATACATTCTGCAAATGTTTTGCACAGGGACTTGAAACCCAGCAATCTACTATTGAATGCCAATTGTGATCTGAAAATATGTGATTTTGGATTAGCTCGTGTGACATCTGAAACAGATTTTATGACTGAATATGTTGTGACTAGATGGTACCGGCCACCTGAGCTATTATTGAACTCTTCTGACTACACTGCAGCCATTGATGTATGGTCAGTGGGTTGTATTTTCATGGAATTGATGGATCGGAAACCCCTATTCCCTGGTAGAGATCATGTCCACCAGCTACGTCTGCTTATGGAGGTATGGTTTCCTTGCTAGAATCTCTTTATTCTGTTAAATACTATTGCCACTTCAACCCAATCATCTATCTCAGGATTTTCTTGTTCCTTCTTTAACTGTTATATTGTCAATTTGTCATAGCATAAGTGATAATTACCTATACAGAGGGACGTGAAGTAATGTCTTTCAGTTGCTTATATTTGACAATAGTCAATTGACATGCTATTTTATATCTGTTACTACAGATTGCCTTAAAGGGTTAGCATCCACTTTGAATTCTTCTTTTCTGAAATTGTCCAAATAATAATTTAAAGAATAGTTTAGGTTACTCATTAATTGGTTCATCTATTTCTTTTGATTCTGTTTTGCTACATTATTTATTTCATAAATTGGTCTCTGTAGCATCCCTTCAAGGAAGCTGACAGGAGATTTTTATTTTGACATGGATTATTTCCTAAATGGCTAATCTTTATGCACCACAATGTTGTTAATATACTTTAAATCAATAGTTTGTGTTAAGCCATTAAAGCTTATGGCTTGAATTTGGTTTCTGTAACTGGTTTGCCTCATTCCATATAAGCATATAAACTTAAGTAGGTTGTTCCATTAAGGATGTTACTGTTCTTCATGATACCTTTCCAACACCCCAAAAAGTAAAGAAAGAGTCAATTTGGAATCATATCCTTCTTAGACACTAAAAGTTCCTCATTTATTGGCAACTTTGAATGTATGCTACTAATGCATTAGAATATGTTCTTTCTAAATACAGAAACCAAATTTTTACTGATGTACTTCATATCAGGAGTTTCCACAGCCCTTTCTTTTTATTTTTATGAAATCATATTGGATTAAGCTCCTAAGCTGTATGATTTATAATTAAGGAACAGGGGCTTGTAATCTATTCCGTGAAAGGTGCAATCCACAAACCATACAATATCTACTAGAGGGTTTATTTTTCAGTCTTGTTATACTTCAATCAAAAGCTTCCAAATTAAATATGGTTTATTTCTTTAACTGATGGATTGGAAGCCCCTACTCTGTAAGATTTACAAATATGGTGCAACTCTGTTTCGGGGAGTGGGAAAAGTAATTGGTTGAGTTGCTAGTAGGAGAAAAACCTTAAGTCCTTTAGAAGAACTCTTAAGCTGAAAATGTCCTCTTTGCTTACTGGAATTCTAATCCCTCTCTCAATCCTACTACTAGAAGTGTGAAAATGAAAAGTAAATAAAATCTGCAAACACTATTACACTAGTAAACAAATGATGAAAATATAATTTTGATTCTCTCTTGAATACTCGTGTTTCTAGACTATTTTGCTTTGTAACTTTCCTATGGACTTTGGCCAGTGACTATCCTTCATTGGCATTACCTATCATTTCTATATATTTGTAGGTTCAATTTAGATTACTTGTTATTGACCTTATGAAGCCAAGTTAATTAGTACATAGCATGTTTCTTGATAGGTTTATTTCAACAATTGTGAAATAAAAATCAACAAAAAAATGTAATCTGTTAGCTAGGGCAATAAATGATTACTTCTAGAGTTTAATTAAATTAATAATAATATGTCCTGAATTTGAAGCTTGTCATTTTTCATGAAATTTTGTAATCTGAAGTTTGATGAAAGCAAGTTGTGGAAAATTTGAACTTTTTTAATTTTTATTTTTATTTTTATTTTTTTATGTTGAGTTTATTTGGGCAGGATTTATAAAAATCCTCTCTTTTTCATTCACATAGTGTCATACATGCAAACAAACAAAGGCATCTGTGTGCCAGCTGTTTCTACTTTGTAGTAATCCTTGGAAAATGTAGACTGGAAAGTGTTTGCAAGTTTAGTTTCCATTATGAAATACAGAATGAAACATCAAATCAAGGGGTCTCATGGTTCATGTCAGTATGTCACTAGTGTTCAGAATTTGCAACTGCAACGTGTCAAATCTTGCAGGGGACATACTAATCCAACACCTTTTAGAGTCTTCAATACATTTTCATCTGCATATAAGAGCTTAGTGGAACTCTCAAAATTGTTGTTAAGTTTGGTAGCTATTCTAATACCAGTTTTAATAAAATGCACATTATGCAGCTAATAGGCACACCTTCGGAGGCTGAAATGGAGTTTTTGAATGAGAATGCGAAAAAATATATCCGGCAGCTTCCATTATATCGTCGCCAGTCATTTACTGAAAGGTTTCCACATGCGCACCCTGGTGCTATTGATCTTGTTGAGAAAATGTTGACATTTGATCCTAGGCGAAGAATTACCGGTTAGTGTCTATTGACAAGAGCTTTTGATTGAATTGATGTTCACAGTTCACACTATCACAATGGCAATTTCACCAATTAGCAATAGCAAAGTTTGTGAAATACTTTGGGATCTTCAATGAGATCTAAAATGCAATCAATCCGTAGATTTCTTAACAAAATTTCATTTTTTTTTTTTGCCTTCATGAATTGCTTTATGCACTAATTGTTGGTATATGTTCTCTTGGCTTCAGTTGAAGGTGCACTTGCGCATCCTTACCTAACATCACTCCATGATATCAGTGACGAGCCAAGTTGCACGACTCCCTTTAACTTTGATTTTGAGCAGCATGCATTGAGTGAGGAGCAGATGAAGGAGCTGATTTACCGAGAGGCTGTTGCTTTCAACCCTGAGTTTGAGCTGCAAATGTGATGAATGAGAGTTCGTTGTTGTTAGAGTTCTGGCCCTGTGAATTGTGATACTTATCTATTTCATGATTGCTTTATTCATCTGTTAAACCTGTCTGATATTTTCAACATTTGATTGTGGGACAATCCGGGTATTCAAAAATTGTTGTTGTATGAGTGAGGTAGTTACCATTTTGTGTTTAATGCATTGAAGTCCTAGTAGTTTCAATCACAACCAAGGGATTACTCAATCCCTTCATGTCTTTTGGGCAAAAGGATTTTTATTATACTTTTGGGTTTGGTTTACGGAATGTCAAGATTACGGGGGTGTGGGGTTCATAGAATGTTAGATTAACTTAGGGAATGCTAGATTGTTGGAATATTAGATTCTTATGTTTGGTTTAAAACTGAGGTATTTAATGTAAACATATTTGGTTGAAGAGTTAGAGCAAAAAGGATTTTTGTTATACTTTTAAGATCTACAGATATACTGATATAGTAAAAGGTTAATCAAGCTCAAGTACTCAATCTAGACGCTTAAGAGTTAGAGAACTGGAAAGATTTAAGTGCTAGACTTTTAAGAACTTAATGAAGCTTGAAATGGTAGAGATAAAAGCAGAAAGCTTTAAAGGTTTTTTGAGATATTATTATTATTATTATTATTACAAATAATATGTTTATTTAAAAAAAATGAGCCAAAAAGAAAAAATGTAATTTCTTAACATCGATCCAGTCAAACAGAAAAAATATAGTTTTAAATGATTAAATGATTTTTTTTTAGAAAATTACTCATTTTATGAAAATCATTTTTTCAAAAATATATTCAGCCTTTTCAAACTGACCCTTATATAAATGTACTTCTTATTCATGATTCATACAATTATGTATACAATGATCCATTGATTTACTCCTTTGTCTTCCTCACACCGTCCACCGCCCATAACACAAACAACATCGATCACATGCCACTATTACTCGATTTGGATTTAATTACCAAATTAAGGCTTTAATTTAATTAGATAATTTCTTTCAATTTGGACATTTGACATATTTTAGTATTTTGGAATTTCCTCACATGCTATTGCCTGTTCTCTCTGCCTGTAACTTTGTATTTTTAATTGTTCAATTGCTACAAATGTTGGGTAGGGACAATGATGGAGAAGAATTTACAATTATGTATTGAATCTATAAAGTTGGCTAGCTTGTAGTTCGATGACACTTAAGGGCTGTTAATGAACCGAACACGAACGAACAAAGATCGTTCGTGTTCATTTGTTAAGATTTGTAGAGTGTTTGTATTCGTGTTTGTTTGTTAAGGTTTTTGAATATTCAGTTCGTGTTCGTTTGTTAAGAGTTTGTTAGTAGTGTTCGTTAACATTTGTGAACATGTTCATGAACGTATTTGCTACACGTTCATGCACGCTAACACAAGCAAACAAATGTACATGTTTATATATGGTCATAATTTGTTTGTGAACAAAAAATAGTTTATGTTCACGAACAATAACCAAACAAACAACATAACGACTACAAAATACTTAGGCTAAACTAAAGTAGTATCTTAAAATTAAAAACAAAGTAAAATAAATTGCACTTAAATGAACATATTTGCGAACAATCTTAAACAAACACTAAATAAGCGTGTTCATGAACACTACTAAATGAGCATGTTCATGAACATTATCAAACGAACACTAATGAACAAGTTCATGAGCTTTGAACAAACAAGCATACAAATATTCATACTCTGTTCGTTTATTAAATGAGCTCTAAACTTTGTTCTTTTTTTTTTTTTTTGAAACCCTAAACTTTGTTCTTTATGTCCGTTTACCTTAATAAACTAACATAAGCAAACACTTATTGAACACAATCAGAATAAGTTTACCAAAAACTATGTTCGCTATCACCCTAATGACATCTCTATGGCTCTCTCAAATGAGAGGTCACAGGTTTGAATCCCACTGGGACATTGACTGATCTGTGTTGAGTTGAGAGAGTATGTATGAACATATATTACATTGTAATAGAGTCAAGTAGTACTAAAAACAAATTACCATTATGAATTTTACTTTTGTATTTTATGTTTATAATTTAAAACTTGAATGTGGATTGTGGATTTGTGAAGATTTGAATTTTGAAGTTTGAATTAATTGTGGCACACTTGTATTATGTTTTTGAGTTATGTAAATGTGTTCGTTAAAATTGAAAATCTAGAATGTTAAATTTAAAATATTAAAATTTTTAATTAAGACCATCCCATAAATTTGATAGCTTGAGGTTTTAGGGTTATGATGTATTTATTAATGTACAACGTATCGTATTGTCCATCTACTAGTTCGGGAGTTGGTTTTTATATATGGCTGTTCGTAGAAAATGATTGTTTTTCCCCCTCTTTTATTTGTGATATTTTGTGTTCGGATTTGAATTAATAATATTGTTGTTTTCATTTCAAAAAAAATAAAAAATAGTATGTTTTATTCTTTCCCATTGTGTTGTTTATATGTACTGTAGCTTCTACAATTTTCCAGCTGTATTAAGAGTTCGGGAGCAAAAAATAATAATAAGAGTTGGAAGAGTTATAAAATTTTAGGCATTTCTATTTTTGGCAATGGGAAAATGATAAGCAAATAACTTTTTGTGTAAATACACAAATAGTAGTTTCTGAAAGTGTTAAGCACAATTCTGTAGGCATTGATACCCGTGAATGGCATTGATACCAGTGAAGAAACGTGGTTATTGGGAGACGAAAGTTTAAAAAATTAATTAGAAGACAAAAACTTGTGTGAGATCGTCTCACTGAGATTGGGTCGGATCATACTTATATGTTCAAAAGTAATACTAATTATGAATAAAAATTTTGTTACTTATAAAGATAAATGTAATACTTAAGAAACAATATAATACTTTTAAGAAAAAGGAAACATTACTTATTGGTCAAATTATGCTACTAGCAACGTTTGGGATTGGCAATGATATATCCACATTTTTAATTCTGGCGGGTAACAATAATGCTATTTATATCCACATTTTTGCAGCGGATCCGTCAAACTCTATCGCAATTGACCACCTTTAGCAATTTGACCGAGTCAAATCGCTAAATAACAATGTTTGGTTAACAGCGATTTGAAGCAACGATTTGCTCCAAACTGCTGAAAAAAAATGTTGTTTATTGAGAAACCTCAGGCTTCTCTTCTCTTGTTTTATCCAACATTGGATGGAGGAGTATTAAGGGGCGTTGAGCCCCCTTTTGTAAGGGAGCTCAACGCCCATTTTTTGTAAAGTTTACGTCTGTTCAATTTTTTTTTTTGTTTCTTTATATTTTGTTTCTTTTTTTTGTTTATTATTATTATTATTATTATTATTATTATTATTATTATTATTATTATTATTATTATTATTATTATTATTATTATTATTATATGTATATTCTTTTGGTCATTTTATATGTTAACCGCTAATCTAAACAGCTAATTTTACCAAATATTTTTTTACAAATCACTAATACAATCCGTTGGTCAAACCCGCTAATACAATCCGCTATTTGATAACCGCTAATACAAGTAGGTACCGCTAACAGTTAACCGCTGATAACCAAACAAGCCCTATATATTCATTAATCGGTTATGAACGCACGGGTGGACCACATCATGATTTATAAATCAATGTTAAGCTAAAAGAAAATTAAAGGAAATATGTATTCAAAAAAGAAAAGGAAATATAGAAAGTAAAGAAAAAAAAGTGGCAAATTATACCATGGACTAGGGTTCATCTTGCATTGTGGACCTTGTCTAAAATGACATTCATATTATGTCTGCAGTTAACATATTATGCTTCCGCAATTAACAGACTATGTGTCTCTAAATAAATTGAAGATACATAATATGTTAACTACATGAATATATTATGCAGTTAACATATTATGTGTGTAATTAACAAATTATATGCCTTCAATTTATTTACAGACATATAATTTATTAACTGAAGATGCATAATTTTTTGAACTAGCTAGGGTTCACAGTGTAACGTGGATCCTGGTCAATGGTATAATATAATTGAAAAAAAGTTGGAGTTAGTTTAATTGTGACTCATACATTGGACACAATGAAAACCTCCAATTTATACACCTTGGAATGTTGGCCTTTAATAAATGAGGTTAACACAAAGGAGATGAAAAGGGCATTAAAAAATAGTGAAATGGAAGAGTTCTTTTGTCTATTGTCAACTAATTCTGTCTGTTTTACAATAGAGTTAAATTTGCCTAGCAGGAATACCATGTCTTATATTAGATTTTAGATAGATGAAGATAATGGAGCCTTAACCAAATTAATTGACTAAGTAATCATAATGATTAAAACTTTTATATGTTTAATTTTCATTAAGAAAACTGATAGACAATTATAATTTGTCAACCCATCATCGAGATTAAATTTACAATTCAATTTTTTATAATATTAAGTTTAGTATCAGTATACAAAATAAAATTATTATTAAATATTAAAAGTAAATTTAAAAATAATAAGAAATTATTGAAGAAAATAACAAAGAAGAAAGAGTTAGTTTGATTACATCAAGAAATAAACATTATGAAATAATGTTTAATTTTTTTTCTAATTCAATTAAGTTATCAAGTGTGTAAATGTTGCTTGGAATGATGACCAATAACTTCACCTCAATGCCCCAGGCTTAGCGTGTTGATTCATTGAGTGACTTGAAGTCAGAACGGAAGGCGGCAGTGTGAGAGTCGAATACCATTCATAATATGAATAGAAAAAGGACCCAGGATAATGGAATGTGTGAATTGGATTCTGGTGGACTTCGTCATATACCTCTGGAATAAGTAACTCTAGGGGTGGGGTCCTGAGCTTAGAATTAGTCCGGTGACACTGGAATCAGTTGAGGATTAAAAAAAGAAAAACAATAACATCACCACAAGTATTTTAATAGAGTAGGAGGTTACCATTTAGTAGCTTGAAGACAAAAGGGAATCAATTTTTAACCAATGGGGTACCACAACTTTAATTTACAACTCATCAGTCTCTATAAAAGCAGTCCACCCTTGCCTTGTAAGACCACCAAACAAAAACCTTAATTAAGAAATTCATTTCACAACACTCAGCTCTATCTTACTATACATATCATCAGCTGAATGGCACAGAAAGTGCTTGGTTGGGCTGCTCATGATGATTCTGGCAAGCTTAGACCCTTCATATTCACTCGAAGGTATTACACTATATACTAGTGAAAATCTTTTTTTTTTTTTCTCGAGATTATTACTATGAAATGTTATTTCTTCATGTAAATATGATCATATGGTGAATGAATTTAGAGAAAATGACATCAATGATGTAACCATCAAGATCATGTACTGTGGGATATGCCGGACTGATGTTGATTTTGCTAGAAATGAATGGGGAAATACCACCTACCCTATTGTGCCCGGGTAATTATTATTATTATTATTATTATTATTATTATTATTATTATTATTATTATTATTGTTGTTGTTGTTGTTGTTGTTGTTGTTGTTGTTGTTGTTGTTGTTGTTGTTGTTGTTGTTATAAGTAATGAATTATATTTTTTGGTGGTGTCCATTTATAGATGTTGATAGTACTAGGCCAATATAATCATATATGCATGTATGTTAACGTCTAGTTTTGTTTAGTATTATTGACATCGATGTTGATAGTGCTTGATACAATCGAAAATAACATACATGATTGTATTAGTGATATCGTCTATGAAAAAAGATAATACTCCGTATCATTTTATTTTCTCATAATAACATTTTCATCTTTGCTCAAACTATTGTTTAAAACACTTTTACCTCTTTGACCTTTTACCTCTTTGACCTCTTCAAATTCACTAAATCTTTATTTAACTTTCTGTAATGATAAATAATATTTGAAAATAAATATTAGATTTTAAGAAGATATATATATATATATATATATATATATATATATATATATATATATATATATATAAATCATGCCACTACGTCAAAACTAATATTATAAAAACCTACTTAAATATACCTAAAATAAGTATTGATCTTTGGCAAGAAATCTTCTAAAGTTTTAACAAATACTAACTGCCAATCACCTTGAGTTGACACCTTTATGACTCTTCTTGAGGGAAAGTCACATGATCAAATTCTGGTGGTGGGGTATTAATTCTTTGACTTGCGACATATAGAAAAAGTATAAAACAAATACTACTCTCTAATAGAGTCAATAATACTTCAAAAAAAAAAAATACTAACTTTAATTTCTTGATTTGAGTCATCGACTATTGACAACTTAGGTTGATTGCTATTTATGGTGATTTTACTTTCACTTGTAATTTTCTTATCGAATTTAATTATTGATTTTGATTAATTTCAGGTATGAAATAGTGGGAATTATAACAAAGGTGGGGAGCAATGTGGGTGATTTTAAGATTGGGGATAGGGTTGGGGTAGGCTTTGTGTCACATACATGCTTGAAGTGTGAGCTATGCAACAACTCAAAGGAGAATTACTGCGACCAAATGAGGCCTGTTTATAATGGCATTGCTTCTGATGGTTCTGTCACCTATGGAGGTTTTTCCAAAATGATTGTAGCACATCACAGGCAAGACAAATATCATCAATTATATATATTTACTTTCACAACATATAACATACTCAAAATATTTTACACTACCATACTCTAGGCATAATTAGATAAAACAATCATAATTTGTTATAATTATTATAATTTTTAAGGTGCCAATAAACACTGGTGTCTTTTGTACGGGATATAATGCAACCACACATGGTATATTTGATTACATCGGGTATTGTGGAGACATGTGAAGACAATACCAGGTAGCTATAGCTGTCAAAACGTGCTTTGCCCGTTGGGCTGACCTGTCCTGCCCCTACTTTGATAGGAGGTGGGTTTCAAAAATAGCAGTCCGTCAAGGAGCGGGCTTTTTTGGCCCGCCCTGTCTAGGCCCTAGGCTAGTTGAGTTTTGGCTCGTCCCGTCCCTACTTAGGTAGGAGGTGGGTTTCGAAAATAGTATCCCGTCAAGGAGCATGCTTTTTTGGCCCGCCCTGCCTAGGCCCTAGGCCAGTCGGGCTTTGGCTCGTCCCGCCCAGTCAGCCCGTATTGACAGCTCTAATTCTAGACCAGCTGGTACATTGTGCCACTTGACTACAAACTATTATGATCTCTTAGTGTTGTAACAATGAATAATTGTGATTTATGAAGGTACTGTGTGCACATTCCAAACAACCTCCCCATGGACAGAGCAGCACCCCTGTTAGGAGCTGGGATCACAGTGTACTGTGCCATGAAAAACAGCAACATATTTGAGAGCCCAGGGAAGCAAATTGGAGTGATTGGTCTTGGAGGGCTTGGACATATGGCTATCAAATTTGCCAAGGCATTTGGGCACCATGTAACTGTCATTAGTACCTCCCCTTCCAAGGAAAAACTGGCTAAAGACAAATTGGGGTCTGATGATTTCATTTTGAGCACCAACCCTACACAAATGCAGGTTAATAATTTCCCCAATATCCCTACATACTTTCATTCATCTCATCTACTTAAAAACTCATTTTTCACTCTAATGACATGTGATTTGTTTGAATATAATTCTGAATTCTCAGTGGAGTAGAAGAAGTCTAGACTTTATTTTGGACACAGTATCTGCAAACCACTCTCTTGGACCATACATTGAGCTATTGAAAGTGGATGGAACTTTGGCAATTGTGGGAGAACCACCTAATCCAATTGATTTTCCTTCTACACCTTTGATATATGGTAAATAAATTTTTTTCCCAATTACTCTCATCTCATTTAGGTTGATGAAATTTTGCAGCATCAAGAAAAACGAGGGGGTCATGTATACAATATTTAATTGATTTTACGATTATTTTATAGTACAGTTGACAGGTGTCTACTATTTTAGTATAAAAAAGTACAACACTATATAATATAAGACACCCCTTAAGAGTTAATCTTTGATTTTTTATTTTTTTTTTTATTTTTTTTTTTTTACAGGAAAGAGAACAATAAAGGGTAGCATCATTGGAAGTGTGGAAGAAATTGAAGAGATGATGGATTTGTGTGGGAAGTATGAGATATTGCCAGATATAGAGCTTGTGTCACCAAAGCGGATCAATGAAGCCTTTGATAGGCTCTTAAAGAATGATGTTAAGTTTAGATTTGTTCTTGACATTGCTGGTGACCAACCATCAAGGCTCTAATCATTTCAATTTCAAACTAAACATTAAGTTGATTTCAATTGGGTTTGTATTATCTATTTTGTTGAGTTGTTTGTAATCTATCATCTATATATGTATCACATTCAATCTCTTTGAATGTGTGGCTTCTCGTAATATTTCTCTATCTTATTGTTGTAAACATCTAGAATAAACCTGCTTTGGAATGAATAAGCATTATTGTCATCATATTAACTCTTCTTTCTAGTTGCTCTTGTTGAATACTTACTCTTCTTTCTAGTTGGTCTTGCTCTTGTTGGAAAGTGGAGCTAATTAGAACAAACTATATATAACTACTCACATAGAAGCTACATTGATCATGATTTGGTTTGGTTGGGTTGATACAATTAAACGAATAGCAAATAACACAACTAAACAAGACATGAGTTAGTTGATTGATTCAATATTTATGAGGTAAGTGAAAACAGCCATGCATCCCTTTTAAATGATGAATGAGGGCATTCTAGCATACATTTGAAAGAGATAAGCATCTTATTCAGAGCACAGGGGACGTCTCTTTTTGAGGGTAAAACATGTGCTCCATCTCAAGTAAAAGTCTAAACTGATAGTTGGACTGCACATATTATATTTATACATGTTCACACATTGTGTTCTCAAGATTATGAAACCACCTATCACCTCTTCTTGGATTGTACGATAGCTAGAATGAAGTTGGTGGAGCTTGTTCGCTGGAGTTATAATAATAATAATTAATCATTAATTAGATTATTAGACCCAAAATCTTACCTACTACAACAAAGTCATTTTAACTCATCACTCACATACTTATATATTATTCTAATTTATTGATATCTTGTTCCAATGCTTTGTGACTCTTTCTGCTTATAATTTGTCATCATTTTCCTTATCCTTAATTAATAATTATTATGACCAATCATACCATTTTTTAACACCATCAAGCGGAGAATACTTAGCTCGGCTCTGTATGCTTTCGCACTAAATCCCAATGATGTTTGGGTTTATATATTAAATATAACTTATCTACAATTGCTCCAGTAATAAAACAACAATTCTATTTACAAAAACAACTCGATTGATTCTTCGATAATAAATTATGGTAAATTGTGAGTAAGAACATATGATTGAGCTGACATTCGTAGTAGGGGAGTTATATTCAATGTGACAGGCTCTTTGTGGGTGCCAGACACTGTTCTCCCACCTAATGGGCCGTTAAGTAGTTACCATGATTTACCCTTCTCCCTCCAAAGTGTCAATTGTTATACCATAAACCATGGTTCATATTGCATTGTGAATCTTGATACAAAAATTTTGTAATTTCAGATAACATTTTATACATACAGTTAGCAATTTCTGTACATGCAAACAAATAATTTGATAATTGTTGACATATAATATAATAGTTACAGGTACATAATATGAAGGTTATTTTTGGATCAGGGTTTACAATGCAAGGTAGACTTGGTCCATTGCATGATATAATTTGCCCCAAGGTGTGGAGCTCTGTAGTGAGAGAATTTCACCTTTTATTAACAAGAAAACATAAATTCTAATGTTTAATTCAATAATATTCCCACATTTTTTTTGCCAATGAGGGAAACCCATATTCAGGCCACTGAGTTGCCCGAGGGTCTGCATTAGGTAAATCTAGTTGTTATGCCATGGATCCGAGTCTGCCTTGCAAGGTGGATCTTGGTCTATATTCACAAATTTAGTACTCTATCTTCACAATTTTCGAACTCTATGTTCAAAATTTTTAAACTCTATATATATTAACAATTACGGAACTATATGTTCACAATTTCAGAACTCTATATTCAATAGTATAACACAATTGTTTAATTTATATAAAAAAAATTGTAAATATAGAGTTCAAAAATTGTGAATATTGAGTAATGTAATTTTGTATATTGAGATTTAAAATTGTGAACATAGAGTTCTAAAATTGTGAACATTGATCTGAGTCCACATTGCAAGGTGGACCGGGTCCATAGCATAATTTGTTGGGTAAATCTATCTATCCTTGTGACCCTAAACAACATATGATGACAAGGAGGTAAACTAAGCTAGGTTACCCATACCTGACTAGCTCAAATAAAAAGATTGAAATTTAAACTTACGATTTCGTGATTACAAATTTATATCCTTAGTCATTTTAGTTGGGATTACCCTGTTCTAGGTCCAAATTTTAGGGCAGGCAAGATGTGCAACAGCACAGAGCCCCAAAATTTTGGGAGCCCCTAGTCCAACCCTAGCTTAATAGTTAGTATATGTATTTGTGATTATATTGGCTCAAAATTAGTTTTCATGACTGATCTAAATTCTACTACGTATTATTCAAAATAAAAATTCTACTCCGTAATATTCACGCGAATCACTTTTCTTCAATTCGCAATTTATTTATATTTTGATAGGGCCTCACCGCCTCACTTATTTACCAGCACAAGGCCACACAAATAAAAAAACCGGCCTGTGCTGTTCCCACCTTTATTTGTTTCCTAGTTGTCTACGTTTCTTCATCAACTTTCAACGCATGGGACTGGAAACAGCCGAACAGAAATTAGTTACTGTACAGACAACCTTGAACTTTTCTGTAACGATAAGCAGATTATGACAAAAATGATACAACACAAGTCATCCAAAAAAAAAACAAGTCATCCAACCTATCATCTCACCGGAGTTCACAACATTGAAGAATCAATTAAGATTAAGACTTCGTATCAAAGGTGATCAAATTTCAATTTCTTCCGTTAACAAAGATGTTCAAATTACTATAAAAGTATCGCAAAGCGTATTACGGCCTGCTGCATGAGTCTTAGGATTCTGGCGACTAACTTTATCCACTCGATTCCCTATTTTACTAATTAAGAACCTTGTGTCCTCATCATTTAGTCCAAAGGCAACGTTTGATTCCTGAGTTTGGTCGGGATTCAAATAGAACATTGTGGAATATTTCTTTGTAGAGTGGACAATTAATTTAGAAAATAAGGTCATTTTTAATCCATCATATCCACCATAATAGTAATTCCATTATTTTTATATTGATTATCTAAATACTTGACTACTTAACTTTTTAAAATTGAGCTGATGCAATTTTAAAATTTTCTCATTCTCATCAAACTTCACTGTTTTTATATGAGGAGATTTATGAAACCTTACACTAAATTTGGTTATTAATTTGGAAAGCTCAATAGATCAAAATGGTCAACTTAATAGTGTTAGTCCAAAAGTGTAAAATGATGCAATAATCAAGGGACAAAAGTGGAATTAATTTCGTAATATTTATTTCCGTTGAGATTTACTATATTTTTGAGTGACTAGGAGAACTCGCAGTCACTATTTGAGAATGTGCATAAACTCAGTCTTGTACCCTAGCTAGTAAAGGATCACAAAGAAGTAAAATAGCCGAGATTGCATATAGCTGACCACCGGCTTAAATCAAGAAAACCAATATGTCACTCATGCCAGGATTTGAACTTGTAACCATATGCTTACAAAGTCAATAGTCAGATTAGCTTGGTTGGGATTACCCCAAAAACAATACAGGAGAAGTAAACTGCAGATAGAAGATTATGTGCAATGGACCTAGCCAAGTGGTTATTAACAAAAATCGAATTTTAACCTTCTTGTAACTCACACTATATTTTTAACAAAAGTACATACCTCAACTTATCATTATAATTTATAAACCATCTTTATATTACGGTACTGTAATTACATATTAAATAAATTAATTAGTAATATGCTTATGCTACATATACACCGTTGCTGTTTATTAACTTCAAATCCCAACATAAACCAACATGTTATTAAAAGATTAAATTAATGATTGACATAATAACTAACGAAGACAAGAACTAGCACTCTTAATTAGTCACTTGGAGTGACTAGAGAAATGGCAAACATCTAAAATATATTTGCTTTTCATTTTTTTTTTATTTTTATCAATTCTCATTTAAGAAATAACAATTATATATATATATATATATATATATATATAATAACAATGATATTTAAGAAATTTATCATGTTACTGTCAGTATCAAATATAATCATGTATACTATTTTTTTGTTATACCGAATGCTATAATATTGGTATCAATAACATATGGTATAATTAGGTATCTCATACATAGTTGTTGTATTATTAGTATCATGCCAATCACAATAGTAGTACAAAATATTACAATTTCATGTGATATCATAACGAGTCTTTAGCTGAATTGCATCATATCCCCCTCTTCCTAGCAAACATTAAAGTACAAAGTGCAATCGTACTAAGTATAATGTAACAACATTGTTACTGATATATCATAAAATTATTAATATCTAGTCAATAATAATCTCAAAAAAAACATTGATGAGATGGCCCAAAAGTGATAACGTGGCTGAATGAGTGAAATATGATTCTTGTATTTGAGTTGTATGAGCCCACACCCTCTTAGTTGAACTTGGCCTTCCTAGTGTAACGTGGTTTAGTCCTTTGTGGTTGCTAATGCGATTTATAGACCATTATACAAGAAAGTAATAGCTCTAAAGCTCCTAAACTTTATACGAGAAATCAATTAGAATCATGAACTTTTGCATCTAAACTCATTAACATATTATTTTTTTTTCAACAAAGTCAAAAAAACATATTATTGACCTGTTATAGCATGTCACTAGGGTTTCAGAGATTTTTTGGCAATACTCCGGCAACGAAAATCGACCACCAATGAACGATTGTTAGTCACCTATGAAGAAGGCAACCGGCAACCGGCAACCATTCACCGATTTTTTTTTCCGGAGGTAGTTGGAGCATCACTGGAACTCTAATGACATGTTATCACTGGTCACTAATCGATTTTTATGTTTCGATGTGCTAAAATGATATGTTGATGTGCTTAATTGCAACTTTTAACAGTTCAGTAGGCTAATTAATTTCTCGTATAAAGTTTCGGGATCTATTTCCAAAAATACATATAGTTATATTGAGATGTACATATTTTGGGTGCACCTAGGCACATAATATAACTTTGGCCCGTCTATAAATTGAAGCTAGCTAGCTTGAGAACTCACAGACTCACTCACAGATCAAGTATTGATTTGATTTCATCGTCATTAATCTTATCATCAAGAAAACTACAAGAAACTAAAAAATGGCCATTATTGCATCTCCCCCATTATCAATATCCGAAAGGCTGATCATCAAGCCCACATCTCCAACCCCATCTTCTCTGCGCCTCCACAAGCTCTCTCTCCTCGATCAAGCCCTCACCAGCATGTACATCCCTCTCGTCTTCTTCTACCCAAACAACACCCACACCGATCCCACTCGCGTTTCCGACATCCTCCAAACCTCGTTGTCACGAACCTTAACCTCGTACTATCCGTACGCCGGGCGGCTACTCGACAACGCCACTGTCGAGTGTAACGACGCGGGAGCGGAGTTTTTCAGAGTTCGGGTTAACTGCACGATGTTGGAGATTATTAACTGCCCCGACGCCGACGCGCAGAATGTCGCGTTCCCGACAGGGCTGCCGTGGGCGAATGTTTATGATGGTGGGTTGGCGGTTTTTCAGTTGAGTCAGTTTGATTGCGGCGGGATTGCCGTTAGCGCCGCCATGTGTCACAAGGTGGGGGATGGGGGCACGGTGAGGAATTTCATGGGGCACTGGGTGGCCGCCACGCGCCATCCTAAGCTCAAACTCTCGCCCAGTTTCGTCAGCGATTCGGTGTTCCCCACGCTGCCATCCGGGCCGTTGGATAAACCCATGATGCCGTCGAAGATCGAGGAGGATTGTGTGCAAAAACGGTTCGTCTTTTCTGGGGAAAAACTAGACCTCCTAAACGACGTCGTATCCCAATCCGGGGTGAAAAACCCGACTAGAGCCGAGATCGTCAGCGCCCTTCTATACAAATGCTGCGTCAAGGCCGCCGCGTCCCCGCGGCCCTCCATCCTCGTACACTACGCTAACATGCGCCAACCCCTCGGCCTGCCGTGCAACTCCGCCGGAAACATCCTCTCCACGTTTTCGACCTCCCCGGCCGCCGGAGACGAGATGGATTTAGCGAGATTAGTGGCGGAGCTAAGAGACGGGAAAGAGCGGCTCCAAACCAAAGACAACGAAATTGTCGAGGAAATTGTTACCTCGTTACGGACAGGAATAAAGCCGTACGAGAATCCAGATTTAGACATATACTTTTGCAGCAGTTTGGGCAAATATCCGGCCTACACGGCGGATTTCGGGTGGGGATGGCCGTGTAAAGTGAGCATGCCGAAAGGGCCGATGAAGAAAATGTTTTTCTTGATCGACAACCTGAGTGGCGGCGGGTTTGAAGCGCTGGTGATGTTGAAGAATACGGAGATGTCGGTGTTTGAGCGGGACGAAGAGCTTCTCAGATTTGCTTCCCCAGTGCCGATCTCAAACCCGTGAATTATTCGATCTAATTTCTCGCCTGCAATTGTAACAATAATTCCTCCTAATCGAACGTTGGATGAGCATGGAGAAGTGTGTGTTTTGTTGATTTTCGCAATTTCTATTGCATATTCTATCAATTTTCGTTGTCATGTTGTAAAATTTAAGTCTTTGTATATATATGGCAAAATTATGCCATGGACTAGGGTATACCTTGGTCCAAAAATAACCTTTCGATTCTGTACATGTATTTGACATATTCTGTACATGCAGTTGAAAGTTTCTGTATTTGTAACTACCCTATTATGCGTCAGCAATTATAAAGTTATTTGTTTACATATACAAAAATTGTGTAAGTATATAATGTGTTAACTGAAGGTACATATATAATTTTATCACGGTTTACAATGCAATATGAACCCTAGTGCATGGTATAACACCAAAATTGTCCTCCAACTAGATTATATGTCTTATCATCTTATGTTTCTTATGATTATAACTTAGTTGGAGTTGACTAATATGATCAGATTTCATGCTTGTAATGATTGTGTTTCTAATGAATTTAGATTGATTAAATAATGTTACTTTGTTTATTATTTTCAAAGTTACATGTCTAATGCAGTAATGCATATCTTTGAATTCAAATAAAGAACACTTAAAAAGAATTGCAATTAATTAGTATATCATGAAGTAGCTTTGATACTATAATATATAAATTTGACTTTAGATTTAATAATCTATCTATAAAAGGAAAAAAAATTAAAAGAAGTTTTGACTTCTGTAGCTTATTAGTCTGTTGTTTTCTTAGTTTTCAGTTAGTTTTTCTACTTGTATTCCTTTGAAATATATAGGTTGTCATATTGTTGTAATTGTTAACAATTTCATCTCTTTTGTATGTATTTATGCATGCTATAGTTGAGCCTTTAAACGTAAGATTGAGTTTTAATAATTTTCTATATGGTATTAGAGTAGAAGAAGACAAAAGAAGGATAGTATGGCCGATATGAAATATTCTTAAAGATTTGCCGTTCATTCTCATCATGCTAGTACATTCATTCTTTATCCTCTTTCAAACATTCACAAAATACGGTGGTCTAAATGAAAGTCTTGAATAACGTTATTCAAGACTTTCATTTAGACCACCGTATTTTGTGAATGTTTGAAAGAGGATAAAGAATGAATGTAGTAGCATGATGAGATGCGCCACTATAAAATATCTATGGTTGAATTCAGATGGCGCAACCGTAGTATTTACCACTAGGGATTAGATTGATTGAAGCTAGGAGTATGGGTAGCCTAAATCAATTTCCAAGTCGTCAACGGAAGTCGAATATCCTAATGTGGTTAATGTGAATTTTAATTGTTTTCTATATGGTATTAGAGCAAAAGAACATAGGAAGGATAGTATGGCCAATACGAAATATTCTTAAGGATTTACCGTCACCCAAGTGAATTTTATATGCACCATCATATCGTATTCAATGAACGAATGATGAGGGTTAAGATTGGATGTAGCATGATGAGATGCACTATTTGAGTTGGGAAAATAGAGTTTGGAAAGGTTTATAAGATGCCTTTGTCCCACATTAGAAAGAGGATGTGAGTTTGCGCTATAGTATGTATACATTTCCTTTTTAAAATGAGTTTGAATTGTATATCGTCATAGAAACACTTTATCGTGCTTAAAGGAAGATGCAAATCAAATCCCAAAATGAGTTTGAAAGGCATAACTTAATTGTGTGCGCCCGCGACTTGTGTTGAGTATATGTTTTTACACACACAAGAAAAATATATGCTACGCACAACTCAGATTTGAGGTTTACCCAAACTACTATCTATTCGCTTATATATGGACGGATCAAATTTGTCCACATTTGTCACCTGGCGGGTTCAAATCAGCAAGGCAAATAGACTGCTCTCATTAAGTGTCGAACTTATAAGTTTTTGGTTAATTACCAAGTTAATAGCCTGAATCTCTAATTTTACTTGCTAATTAAGTTGCTAAAAGACAGGCAAGTGTAACGATTTAGGAGCAGAATGAGTGTTTTTATTCTCATGCACTGTTTAATTTTTAGAACAAATGTGGATTATTCTTGGATTCACATATATCTTTCAAATTGGTGATTCCAACTGTTATTTACGTTTGGAATGCAATGTTCCTCGTAATTCAACTCGAGTTCTTCGCTAACAAGCAAAGAGGGATTTTCTTCTGCATGGTAATCCCAGGCAAGACTTGTGTGTCAATCTCTTCCCTCTTCAACCCAGGAGGCATTTCCCATTCAAAAGAGTAAAGAAGATTGGCAAGTATAACCTCAACAGATGCAATGCCCATATTAAGCCCCGGGCAGATTCTCCTCCCAGCTCCAAATGGAATCAGCTCAAAATCCTGTCCTTTATAGTCTATCCCACTATTCAAGAACCTCTCGGGCCTAAACTCTTCTGAATCCTCCCAGTACTCCGGGTCCCTCCCAATAGCCCACGCGTTCACAATGACGAAGCTTTTTGCCTGGATTTCGTAGCCTTCTATGGTGCATTTGTCGGTGGTTTCTCGCGGTTGGAGAAGGGGCGTCGGAGGATACAACCTTAGTGTTTCCTTAACCACTGCCAGGAAATAAGGAAGCCTTTGGATGGTGTCTTCGTCTACGAAATGTTTGTTGCCGACCAGCTGTTTGATCTCGGCTTGCACCTTCTCCATGGCGGCGGGCTTCATCATTAGGTTCGTCATAGCCCATACAACTGTTGTCGCAATTGTCTCCGTGCCTGCAACAAGTATATCCTGTAAAGGAAGATCAGACCAAAATTATATTATTACTCCGTATAATTTATAAAATCACTTATAAATTACATTAATATTAGTAAAAATGGTCAAATAGATATTTGAAAAGCAAGTTGACTAAATTTATCATCCCAATACTCTCTCACTTCTAAAAGTGAGTCCTACCCCACTTCATTAAATTTATTATTCTTTGACTATCTCTATACATCTTTGCAATACTATGATACTATCTTATTTTAAAAAGGACAACACTTTCACATCACATCAAAATAAAATAAATAAAAATAAAAATAAAAAAATAAAAAGTAAAAAAGGTTGTCGCCGTTGCTGTTAGCCTTTTGTCAAAGGTTGTAAATGTGTTGCAGTTGTAAGTTTGCAACTCATGTCATCATTAAAAAAAAAAAAAACTTTCCATGTCACCTTGCAAATGTCCAAATTTCAGAGATAAGTTTAGCCGTAGACCCTGAACTTTAAAAGTTATAATTAAACACTTTTTTTTGGAATACAGGGGATACCCATGGCGAAGACAAAAAAAAAAAAAGAAAAAAAAAAGGTTACTCCGTCTCAAGGATGAGACGCACATACACTAGTTGCAATAACTTGTCATTTTAGTGAATCTGAACTCAATAACCAATAGTTATCCACCTGAAATAACTTGTCATTAGTGTTAATCCGGTTGCCTTCTCCAGTGAACAAGATGACCCGTTGTTGCCTTCGCGGGAGAAGACGGCTAGCTAGTTAGATGATTGGCGGTCAATTTTGTTTTGTAAAAACGATTATGGTTAACAGTGGCTTGCATGCCACATTAGTGTAATTTTACTGGGAGAGTTAATTCATGCCACTTCACCACAAGTTAATTATACTTTTTTTTTTTAAAATTTAGCCACCTAATTGCCTTTTTATATAAAAGTCAAGAGTTATTTGACCATTTTCTCAAAAAAAAAAATAAAATTATTAGAACATAAATTTGGCATCTTCTACCGCACCAGTTATAGTTGAAACGTTCTGAAAGCATAACTTATACGGATTTGAATATTTACCCGCAAATTATATCATGGACCGTGGTCCACAATGCATTGTGGACCGCGGTTCCAAAATGACGTCGTTTTGGGGACCGCGGTCCACCGAGAACTGATATTTACCAGGAGAACAGCTTTGATGTGATCGAACGTAAGATGCTGTGTGGATGATTGCTGTTTTTTCAGTCGAAGCAAAACATCAATTATATCTCCTTCCATGGACGCCGACCTGGAAGGACTCAAGTGCTCATCCACAAGCCTTTGGGCGAAACCATCAGCCTCCCTGAAACTCTTCTCCAGCTTCTCAGTCATCCCGGAGAGCCTGTCAATCCATCCCAGCGTCGGGAAGAGATCCGCCACGAAAAAGTGAACCAAAAGCGCCTGCGCTTCGTGGAACTCCTCCTCGAACTTGATCCGCTCTTCGCCCTCGTATTTCCGCCCGAAAGCGCTCCGGCAGATGAAGTCCACGGCCGTGGACATGGCCGTGTCGCTGAGATTAATGGGCTCGGGAGAGCCGGCGGTCTTGGATATCTGTTTGAGCATTAGCGACACTTCTTGTTGGCGGATGGGGCGGAAAGATTGGACGTTTTTGGGGCTAAAGAGGTGCATATTGCACGTCTTTCGCATCTCCTTCCAGTGATCGTTGTACTGGGAGAACACGATGTCTAGGCCGTTGTAGGAGAGTTTTTGCTGGCCGGTGACTTCCGGCCGGCCGGAGAATATCTTGTCGTGGGTTTTCAGGGCCTGTTTTACCGCGCTCGCGGAGGAAATCACGACGACTGGGATGGAACCGAGCTTTAGCGAGACGACGGGGCCGTATTTCTTGGCGAGATTTGTGAGGTAGAGGTGAGGGTTCTTGGCGTCGAACTGGTGTAAGTTTCCGATGAGCGGAAGCCCCGGCGGGCCTGGTGGTGGAGGAGGAACGCCGGCGGGTTTGGGGGATTTCTTGGGTTTCCGGACGACCGCGGCGAAGATCATGATAAAGACAGCGGCTATCACCAGTTGCTGTAATTCCATCTTGACGATTTTGATTCGTTTTTGCTGCTGTTGTCTCAGTGTTTCCTTCCTATTAAATATACGGTAGCATATAGAGATTCTGGGCAAATTATAGCATGGACCTGGGTCATCTACATAGTAGATCTTGATCCAAAAGCACATTCAGATAATGTATTTGCATTTAACTTATTATCTATTTTTTTGAGCTGAGTACTATTATCGATCAGACTTTGTGGTCGAATGACATTTAATAACTTTTTCACATGGAAGGTCATGATATTGAGAATCAATTATATAATATCATTGTAGATACATACTATGGAGACTCTTAAATTTTACTCTATCAATATGTTAATTGTATTAGGTATATAATTTATTAAGTAAAAATTTAGGTATATAATTTATTAAGTAAAGAGTCATTTTCATTTTTGGTCCTGGAGCATTGCCAATTTTAGTCCACTTCATTAATTTTTGTCATTTGTGACCAGTCTTATTTATTACGTCCTTACCACTTTTAGTCCACCGTTAAAATTTTCGTCAAATTGCCATCCAAAATAGGAGTATTTTTGGTATTTTCATGCTTTGGCTATCTTCTTGACTCTTTGCAGTGGTTTTCCTTACACATTTTCATCCATTGAAGAGGTCCGGCAAAAGCCATGTGAGGCACATTACAAAGCCATGGGTTGCACCGGACCTCTTTATTGGATGAAAATCTGTAAGAAAAACCACTATAAAGGGTAAAAGAGATGATCAAAGCTTGAAAAGATCAAAATACCCCTGTTTTGGATGGTTATTTGACGAAAATTTTAACAGTGGACTAAAAGTAGCAATAACTAAATAAGACTGACCGTAATGTGACAAAAATTAATGAAGTAGACTAAAATTGACAATGCCCCAATAACAGTAGGACCAAAAATGAAAATGATTCTTAAGTAAATTAAAAGTACATAATATGTTAACGATAGTGCATAATTTGAATATCCTTTTAGATAAGGTTACATACACAATAATAAACCTTGGTGTATGGTATAATAATTGGAGATTCGGCGGCCAGACAATGGAATTTCTCTTAGGAGTCGCCGCGGCTGTGAATGTGGTTCTCTTGTATATGCACTAAACAAATGGCTAATAAAGTATATGCATTACTACATAGCATCCATCTTCTTTGATGTTACTAATAAGTTAAAGAGCTAGCCCACTAAATAAAGAAGATTTAATAGTTAACTGCATTTTTAATTGGTATAAAACATGATTTAGAATTTTCAAATCTAGTGAATTCATATTAAAAACACCACCCCCAAAAAAAAAAAAAAACCTTACATATTAATATGGAATCTCCTTGAGTTTATGGACATAATCACTTATGTCATCTCTTTATTTTAATCTTGCTATAGCTTGAGTCTCCTTGAGTTCACAGAAGTAAAAGCACTATTTTAATGGCAACTCAGGGATTAAAAAAAATTAAAGATTAAAGGATTAATATTACTATATATTACATATATGATTGAAACACTACATATATAAATTTGTTTTGTTTTTGGTTTGTTTCTCTGCAAATGTTCTTGTTTTTGTTTTGTTTTGTTTGTTTTTTTCTTTTCATCCAAATTTATTTAACTAAAAAATACGTGTTTAAAAATCATTTCTCTAAATACAATTTTCAGCACTCCAATCTTCTGAGTAGGTTGTCGTCTCCACTAAAACAAAACAAAACAAAACAAAATTAAAAAAAAAAATAAACAAATAATCTTTATCGTCGTCCAATGGTTGGAATCCTATGAATTCTCTATCCATGGAATATGTCGAAGTTGGTTATTATATTGATTAGTAACACTAGTATAGGCTGGCATTGATGTAAACATTAACAAACCATTAATTATCAGATTGCTTGTTATCATCAATGTTATCTTTGCTCCTAAAAGGTTGAATCTTCAACTCCTAGGACCTTTCGGAGGATCCAACCCGACAAAGTATGTGGGAGAATGTAAGAATCATAGTAACAGAACTTTACTCGCTGCTAGGAGTGTAAACGAATCGAATCGAGTCAAATATCTTACTATTCGATTCGAATTCGACTATTTTGAGAACTATTCGAATTCGAATTCGAATTCGATAAATATTCGAATCTAAAATTTTATTCGTATTCGATTCGGCTACATTATTCGAATATATTCGATTCGACTCGAATATTCGAATTCAAAATGCCTAACTTAATTTTTTTTTACAACTTCTCCAATAAATTAAGATAAAATGTAATAAAATTTTAAATTTAAATAGCATAAAATTTTCTATTAATATACCATTATACTAATGTTCTATTAATATATTAATTTTTAATATATATATATATATAATAATTCGAATTTGAATCGAACTAAAAATATTTGATTTGTTTACACCCCTACTCACTGCACATAATAAGGAGCCACCCTCACTTTCGATCCTTGATTTTTGCTCCCAAACTTCCGCAAATTATATCGTGGACCGTGGTCCACAATATAAGAACCGCCAAACTTCACCTCTGTGACTAGTTGAGCTGTCCATACGAGCTCAATTGTATGATTGTTGATAGGGGAATACGCACCGGTATCCGTACGTCCTACGGTAAACGACCTTCAGACTGACCGGCCCGACCTCAATGCCATTCCCGACCTGAACAGCAAAGCCCGACCACGGGGCTATGCCCCGGATCCACCCGCTTGCTTGACACGTGTACGGCTGAGCAGCCCCGTTGCAGGTCGACAGTGCATGCGCCCCACGTGTGCGCCATGCCGGAGGACCGGAGACCGCCACTTGATCCTCCCCTATAAATACCCGCATTTATGGAGGAGAGAGGACTTTTGGCCAACCAACGAATATAAGGTATTCAACTCCCGGTCTCCGATCTCTTATTCCCCTAAAGCTACGCGTTGTACATTTTAGTACGGTCTTACACCTTTATATACGTTCCCCCCGTAATTCCCTACATCATTTTGGCGCCGTCTGTGGGGACCGATCGTTAAGCCGTGTAGTCAAGACGACCTGCCCCTAATCATGTATCCGTACTTGGATTTCTTCAACGAACAGGAGAACCAGGAGATGGAGTATGCCGCTGATCCCGAGGTCGACGCCCAAGACCTCCGATCCCACCTCAATGCCCGCATGGGCTCGGACAGGACACATCCCGCGGAACCGCCGCCGCAGGATCCCGTTAACGTCATCCATGAAGTCCCAGCGTATCCTCAAGCCACTGGGCCGGCGATGTACCAGTATCCGGTGCACCCCATGGGAGTTCCCGACTTAAACTACCCATGGTGGCAGAGCACCCCTCAGTATTATCCGACCCCCTACCAGTTCCCTCAGGGAATTTTTCCACCGCCCGCGTATTTCCTGATCCCGGAAACCCCGCCGAATCCTGTACACCTGGAGCTCCGACGCGCCCAGTCCGAGCGGAGACCATCGGGCCCTTACCGGGATCCATCAGGACCGTCTCGCGTACCCCTCCCGACCCAGACGGAAGCGGTCGAGGCTGCGGATAGTGAGTCCCCTCGTCGACGGAGTGCTTTCGACCGGTTGCGGCGGTCAGCCCGAGATCGGTTAGGGGTACGGGAGGAAGGACGTCGATCCATTGACGGACCTGTGACCAGTTACCGTGGAGACTCGGAGAGCAGTAGCTCCCGCTCGGGCCGACCCCGAAGCCGAACGGGGAACAGTGGCGGTGCCTTGCCGCGGGGCCTCATGGAGCAGGTCAGAAGGGAGTTCGATCGGTGGAGGAACGAACAGCCATCGAGGTCGGGGAGCGACGCGGCCGCCTTGCTCACGACCCCTTTCACAGAGGAGGTTATGAACCATCCTTACCCGATCGACCTCCGAATTCCTGGGAACAAGGGATACAGCGGAAAGACCGACCCGGAGGAGCACATCAACGCATACTACGGGAATATGTTAATGATGGGGGTCTCGGACGCAGTGATCTGTCGGGCATTTTATTCTACTTTGGAAGGTCGCGCAATAGAGTGGTTCAAGTCTCTGGAGGCCGGCTCTATTGACCGATTCGCGGAGCTAGCGAGAAGATTCATCCAACGCTTCGCCACCTCGAAGGCCGTCCGCCGACACTTCACCTACTTAGAGATCGCAAAGCAGGAGGAAGGTGAGACCTTGGCCGATTTCCTCGTCAAGTGGAAGGACGCGGTCGGAGAAGTGGAGCCCATGGACGACCGAACTGCCATAAACGTCCTTCATTCCTCTTTGCGAGCGGGACCTTTATATCAGGATTTCATCCTCCGTCCCCCCCTGTCTTATGAGGAAGCCCTACGGCGAGTGGCCGCCCACGCCAACGCGGGGGAAGCAAACGCAGCCAAGCGAAGACAAGAGGCGGGACCAAGTCGGAATGATCGGAGAACCAACGACCGACCCCCCAGGCCTAGGGACGGGCCCAGCCGGGAAAAAGGACCAACTCTCTCCCAGCTGACGCGGCCGGTCGCCGAGGTTCTGGATTACGCCCAGTCGTGCAACCTCATTCGGTTACCGGAACCTGGTCGGGACGGGGAAGATAAGTCGAAATATTGTGCGTATCATCGGAACAGGGGGCATAACACAGAAGATTGTTCGAGCCTGAAGAGGGTAGTGGAGGAGCTTCTCAGATCGGGAGAGTTATCCCAGTTCGTGCAAAAGGAGAAGAGCAAGAGGTCCTGGAAGAAGATGTTCCGCCGGTCCGGCAAGGATCGGAAAAGCCGGGGCAGCCAGGACAAGGAGGACCGAGACGAACCGCCGCCATCAACAAGCGCCAAGCAGGTCATCCATGTGATTTTCGGAGGCCCCGAAGGCGGTGACGACCCCGAAGAGCGCCGCCAGTGGTCCCGCGAGCTGCACGTTGGCCTAGTAGAGGCTGAACCCCGCACGAAGCGCCTCCGCTCGGAGCCTATATCGTTTACGGAAGATGATCTCCCAACCCAGCCCGACCACAACACGGAGGCTTTGGTAGTCACGATAGACGTCATGGGCGTCGACGTTCAGCGAGTTATGGTCGACACCGGTAGTAGCGTAAATGTGCTGTACTACGACGTGTTCAAGAAGCTCAACCTCGACCCGATTGCCATGACACCTGTCCGTACCCCTCTGTCGGGCTTCACGGGTGACACCATCCAGCCGGAGGGCACCATTCGGCTCCCAGTAGTGGTCGGCACGTTCCCTCGCGTGCGAAAGGTGGAGATGGACTTCGTAGTAGTCAATCTGGCATGCGTCCACAATGTCATCCTGGGGCGACCGGGCATTGCCCAGCTCGGCGCGGTGATCTCCATGCCCCACCTCTGTATGAAGTTTCACACGGCCGAGGGCGTAGGAGTCCTCCGAGGGGATGTGCGCTCAGCTCGAAAGTGTTATGTAAAGGCCGTTCAAAAGCACGACGCGGGGTCGTCTCGAGTTAACACCATCTCCAAGAGGAAGGACGAGGAGAAGAAGGAGCAACCCGAACCGTCAGAAGACACCGAGGAGATCGTATTGCACGCGGACCATCCCGACCGGACCGTCCGTATCGGCGCCGTCCTTGGCCCAGAGCTGCGGGCAGCCGTCATCGAGACGCTCCGGCAGTACGCGGATATCTTCGCATGGAGCCCGCAGGACATGCCGGGGATCGACCGAGATGTAATCTGCCATCGGTTGGCCGTCGACCCCAACGTCAGACCGGTCAAGCAGAAGGCTCGACACCTTTCGACCGACCGCAGAGAGTTCGTCCGGCAGGAGGTGCGGACGCTGGAAGCCATAGGGCATGTAAGGCCGGTGGTCTACCCGGGCTGGGTCGCCAATGTCGTACTGGTTCCCAAACCCCCGGCCTGGCGCATGTGTGTTGATTACACGGATTTGAACAAAGCGTGTCCCCTCGACCCATATCCTTTGCCAAGTATCCATCAGATGGTGGACGAAACGGCCGGGGCCGACCTCATGAGTTTCATGGACGCCTTCAAGGGCTACCATCAGATCAGGATGGCTGAAGAGGACGAAGACAAAACCGCTTTTGTGACACCCGACGGGTTGTTTTGTTATCGAGTCATGCCGTTCGGGCTGAGGAATGCCGGAGCAACATACCAAAGGATGGTCAATATGCTGTTTGAGGACCTCTTGGGCACCACGATGCGGGCCTACATAGACGACATGCTCGTTAAGAGCACGGATCGAGCCGACCATTGCCGCGACCTCCGGGCTTGTTTTGATATCATGCGACGTCACAACATGCGGCTGAACCCCAAGAAATGCACCTTCGCTGTCCAAACCGGCAAGTTCTTAGGCTTCATGATGACCAAGAGAGGAATAGAGCCTAACCCCGCCAAGATCCGGGCGATCCTCGACATGGAGCCCCCGACCACGATTCGGGAGGTCCAGCGGCTAATGGGCCGACTAGCCGCCCTAAGCCGATTCTTGTCAAAATTGGCCGAGCGCTCGTTGCCGTTCTTCCAAGTCCTCAAAAAGGCCCACGCCTTCGTATGGGATGACGAGTGCCGAGCGGCTTTTGAAAGCCTCAAGGAGCACCTCATGTCGCCCATCGTGCTGTCGAGACCGGAGGCCGGCGAACCCTTGGACGTGTATCTGGCGGCGGCTGACAGAGCGGTGAGCGCGGCCTTATGTCGGACCGACCTAGAGGGCATACAACGCCCCGTGTATTACATCAGTCATGCCCTTCAAGGACCTGAGTTGCGGTACGCACCGATCGAAAAGGTCGTCTACGCTCTCTACATTGCGGCAAAGAAGCTATCTCCTTACTTCCAAGGCCGGAGCATCAGGGTATTGACCGACCACCCGATTGGGGCAGTCTTGCGGACATCCACTTCCTCCGGCCGCATGGTCAAATGGGCCATGATGCTCACGCAATTCGCCATTGAGTACTGCCCGAGGCCAGCAATTAAAGGCCAAGCCCTCGCGGATTTCCTAGTCGAATGCACGGCTCGAGAGCAGCCCGGGAGAGCGCGTGTCACAGAGAGCGACCAGACCTGGAGCCTTTCCACCGACGGCTCCAGCAGCAAGAGAGGGGCGGGGGGCGGTGTGGTGATAACTAGTCCGGAAGGCTTTAAGCTCTATTACGCCCTGCTTTTTAGTTTCTCTCCGACCAATAACGAAGCTGAGTACGAAGCACTACTGGGCGGCATCGACCGGGTTAAGGCCTTAGGCGCGACGGCAGTAAGGATCGCCACGGACTCGGCTCTCGTGGTCGGTCAGGTCTTGGGTACTTATGAAGCCAAAGGGGAGCGTTTGATCAGATACCGGGACCGTGTGGTGCAAGAGCTGGCAACCTTCGAGACTCACTCCGTCCATCACATTCCCCGGGCCGAAAACGCCGATGCGGATATCTTGTCGAAACTCGTACACCAGGCGCCGGAACACATATCGAAAATTGCTCGGATTGAGGAAGTGCCCGCGGCTCGGATCGACCTGGAGCAGGTGGCGCCAGTTGGAGAAGCCGACCATTGGATCTCCGACCTAATAGCTTACTTGCAGACCGGGGAGCTCCCTGAGGATGAAGCCAGGGCTCGAAAGGCGAAACTCCGAGCTCCCAGGTTTGAGGTGTTGGAAGGCAGACTGTACCGACGTTCGTATGGCGGCCCCTTGATGCGGTGCCTTAATTCCTTTGAAGCAGAACTAGTTATGACCGAGCTGCACTCGGGTATCTGTTCATCCCACCAAGGAGGGCGGTCGTTGGCGAGGAGGATCATGCTCATAGGATACTATTGGCCATCCATCCAACTCGACTGTGAAGCGCTCGTCAAGACCTGCGAGTCCTGCCAACGTTTTGCCAAGCTTCCGGGTCGACCGGCGACGTTCTACAAACCAGTCAGCTCGGCCATTCCGTTCGCTAGGTGGGGGGTAGACATCCTGGGGCCATTCCCCGAGCTCCCGGGCCGGAAGAAGTTTATTATAGTGGCAGTGGACTACTTTTCCAAATGGGTGGAGGCCGAGCCCTTGGCTACCATTACCTCGCAGCAGTGCGAGAGGTTCTTATGGCGGAACGTCGTTTCGCGTTTCGGGGTGCCAGTGCAGATCGTCACCGACAACGGGCGCCAATTCGAGAGCAGGTCCTTCCAAAATTTCCTAGCTACCATCGGGACTAAGTCGACGAGGACCTCCGTCGCGTATCCGCAAGGAAATGGCCAGATCGAGAACGTCAACCGGACTATCCTGAACGGGTTAAAAAAGAAGCTCGATTCCGCGGGTCGAAGCTGGGCGGAGGAGTTGCCGTTTATACTTTGGGCGTATCGAACCACGCCGAGGGAAGCGACCGGCGAGACCCCGTTCGCATTGGTCTACGGCGCCGAAGCGAGGCTTCCGATCGAGGCATGGGTCCCGACCCGAAGGGAGAAAGAGCTGGACTTAACCGAGAATGAGAGCTTGATGACTGCCGATCTGGATCTCCTGGACGAACGAAGGCACGTGGCGGCCCAGAGGATCGTAAGCTACCAACAGAGGGTAAAGACCTACCACGACTCCCGTGCTAAGCCCCGGTACTTTCAGGTGGGGGATTATGTCCTCCGAAAGAGAGAGGCGAGCAAACCTCAGGAGGGAGGCAAGCTGGCCCAATCGTGGGAAGGGCCATACGTGATTGCGACCGTCATCCGACCAGGGACCTACCGGCTGAAGACCACCACGGGCAAGGACGTCGACCGGATATGGAGCTCGGAAAACTTGGTTTTGTATTATCATTAGAATGTAAACGTTCTCTAATGCTATCGCAAATCTCTTAATGATGGGCCGCGGATCGAAAAGACCGCAGCCGTTTATCCATGCATCTCTTAATGGGTGTATCATAGGTCGAAAAGACCTGCGCCCGCCAGGGGCCCTGTTAAATCAAGGATCAGCGAGGTCGATAAGACCCGGCTTGCCATAGGCCTGTGCAGATCCAACTCCACCGGGGGTCGAGAAGACCACCTGGGATCGGTTAGGTCGAAAAGACCAACGTTAGGCTTTTAGCCATAACATTAGAAAAGCCTGTAGGCCTTAGCTCGGGTGGTTCGGCCAAACCACCCGTCGTTAAGAGAACGGCTTGAGGTCGAACAGTTAAAAGAAATCGAATAAGGAAACCGTAAAAATAAACGGACGATATAATTAAAAAGTTTTTCGTCTGGTTAAAATAAGCACCCAGAACGCAAAATGCACGGCACAATCCAGGCCGGGCTCTGGGAAGGTCTAAGACAAGATCCCTATCCTCTAAACCTTGGCCGGCGCAGGGGCGTCGTCTCCGGGCGCCGGATCGGCGTAGGGCATTGGACCGGGGGCCGGCACTGGATCGGGCATCACGCTCATCACAGCCGCGAAGTCCTTCTCGTTCAGGGACTCCTCGAGGGCTTCCCGCACGGCCTGTTGCATCTCGAACCGGCCTTTCGCATGAGCCCATGCGCCATAACGCCAGGCGAGATCTTCCCCGACCTCCTTGTGGATGAATGCTCGGAAGAAGGCCTCCGCTTCCTGGGGGTCTCGGCATAGGAAACCAGAGAGGTTGGCGTAGCTCGACATCTTTTCGTTCATCTCGGCAGTCTCACGCTTTGCTGCCTCGACCTCGAGCTCCGCACTCGCGATCCGAGCTTCCAGCGCCTGGACCTTCTCGTTCAGCTCCTTGTCCTTCGCCGCCAGACTTTCCCTCAGAGGGACGACGTCTTTGCGCACCACGTTCTCCGCGGCCTTGGCGCGGCAGAAAAGGTCGTTCGTCATATGGGAGAGCTGCAACACAGGAAAGTCAGTGGGGCGCTCAAAGAAGGAACAAAACCACAAAATCTCCGGGGGACTTACCCATAAGACGCTCTGCGCGATCATCTCTCCGACCTGATCGGTGTCCAGGTCCCGGATAGCCTCGCGGGTCGGGATCACCGCGCGAACCTTGTCTATAAAGCTCGCCGTATGTTCCCCTCCCTCCCGCAACGCGTCGAGGACGGGGGTCGACCCGCGGGCGATCGGTCTTTTCTGCTTCTTCGGAGGGGGGATCTCCTCGACCTCTTGGTCGGTCGCCTTTTCCTTTCCTCGGCGAGACGCGGGTCGGACGACCTGGAGCTCCGCCGCAGATGCGGTTCCTGTCGAGCTCGCTGGAAGAGGTGGTACTGCCCCTTGCGCCGGAGGAGCGTCCGCGGGTAAGGGTGCCTTGCTCCCTCCCAGGGTGACCTTCGGGCGTGGCTTCTTGGGCCCGGAGGGGAGCGGCGCGAAGCTCCGTTCGAGCACCATACCTGCAGAGGAAGAAAAAAGCGAACCATCGATCAGTCATCTCGTTGAGATGTGAAGAAAACATACCGGCCTGATAGTCAACCCGACCTTGCTTCGTAGTCCCAGAGGTCGGGGCTGCGGTGCTTGAGCCGGCCATCTTCTTTGGCACATACTTCTCCGGCTGGCTGTAGTCTGGAGGCTCTAGGTCGGCGGCAGCCACGCTGTCCGGAGATCGGAAGACCCAATACTCGTACGCCTCCGCCGAGATCTTGACGACCGCATTCTTCAGCGCCCGGGTCGCCGAAGGGTACTTGTGCTTGGTGTAGTGCTCGGACCAAACTCGAGGCACGGGAAGCCTCCAGGGGTACTTTACGGACACTATGCGATTCTTCCAGCCCCTGTTGTTATCCGGGAGGTCGGGGATCGAGCAAAAGTGCCCACGGGATTGGGCCATAAGGAATCCCCCCCCATGCTTCACGGGGATGTGACGAACAGCGAAAATAAAATTAAAAAGTTCCATGGTGCAAGGAACCCCATGCCGAGCGCAAATCTGAGGGAAACACGCGATTATGCGGTGGGCATTCGGCGCAATCTGCCCGGGCAAGACCTTGTAATATTCTAAAAAGGCGAGAAGAAAAGGAGAAAAGGGGAAGGAAAGGGGTGCTTTGATGGAGTCTAAGTGCAATCCGATCCAGTCCTCCCGGGTCCGATCAACTATGTTTCCTAAAGACCTTCTGGTCTGGAAATCTACTCGCCCGGCCAGAAGAGCCGTCGTTTCTTCCAGCTCGGATAGGGTTAGTAGACACGGGTGATTGCGAACATCCTCGCTGTTTAAGGGGACAAGATCTTCCCCGGAGGAAGCAGATGGTTGGGAAGAAGAAAGGTCGAGAGAGTGGGGTACCGAAATAGGCCCCGCAGTGGCCGGCCGGGGAGGAAGCTCGGCCAAGAAGGCTTCGCGTGTAGCGGGAGGATACTGCGCTGCGACGACCCGTGGAGATTTCCCGCGTCGAGGGCCGTCTTCGCCTACCCAACCGTCGTGAGACCCGACCTCGTCGGCCGTTCCAGTGGAGTTTGCTGAAGATGCATCCGTTGGGGTGGCTTCTACGGCATCATCGTAGTCTTGGGCCGAAACGTTTTGACTGTCGGAGTCAGACATCGTGATCTCCCTATAGGGAAACGGAGTTCGGGTTTAGCTTAGAGGGTCCGACCTCGACTAAAGAGGGGCTACGTTAGGGCCGAGCACAGCAGAGAAAAATTGAATTCAAAAGCGTTGGGAATCCCGATCGAGAGTATGGAAGCTAAAGAAATCGCTAAGTACCTGCGTTGAGTGAGGGCGTGCTTGGAGCCGGTGGCGGCCTTCGTTGGAAGAATGGGTACTGCGGTCGGGAAGCTCTGATGCGGGGCGAGCGAGAAGAAGCAAGCGTGCCTCGGAACGCTAGCGCCAGGGGTCCTTTTATAGGCAGAGGTGGAAGCCGAAACGCTCCTCGTCATGATGACGCGGGCATCCCGAGGAAGCTCACCGCACGTCGCCACGTGTAGGGCTCGTGCGCCGCGCGTCACGGCCTGGGCCGGTGTGGTCGGGCCCATGAGGGTAGCGGGCCGATTTCGCTAAGGCCCTGCATTCGACCCGCTAGGGGGGCTATATGATAGGGGAATACGCACCGGTATCCGTACGTCCTACGGTAAACGACCTTCAGACTGACCGGCCCGACCTCAATGCCATTCCCGACCTGAACAGCAAAGCCCGACCACGGGCTATGCCCCGGATCCACCCGCTTGCTTGACACGTGTACGGCTGAGCAGCCCCGTTGCAGGTCGACAGTGCATGCGCCCCACGTGTGCGCCATGCCGGAGGACCGGAGACCGCCACTTGATCCTCCCCTATAAATACCCGCATTTATGGAGGAGAGAGGACTTTTGGCCAACCAACGAATATAAGGTATTCAACTCCCGGTCTCCGATCTCTTATTCCCCTAAAGCTACGCGTTGTACATTTTAGTACGGTCTTACACCTTTATATACGTTCCCCCCGTAATTCCCTACATCAATTGTGTTATCTTGTGACAAAACGTAGAATCTCCCACTCATACATTCTAGAATTGCCCTAAGATTGTTACCGATTGTAAGATTTTTTTTTTGTTCATCTTTTATCATCGGAACACAATTTAGAATATATAAGTGGGTGGGCGATTTTAATCGATAATGTTCTAAATTGTGTTCTGATTATTGCTTTTTGAAACTTTTGTAGATTGCAATGTCTAGGTTCTAAACCTATTTATTATACCTATGGATTATTGAAGTTTTGGCTCATTTTGCAATAGCGAGTTCTAATTGTGCTTAATTTCACCAATGGATTGTTAATATTTATTAGGGAAATTGTAATTTATGCCCCTTCATAATATGCCAATTATCAACGTCGCCCCTGAATTATTAGTAGTGCAAATATTGCCCCTCAATTTAAAAAAAACGGTACATATATTGCCCCTCCTATCGGTACGAGAGGGACAATATATGTATCGATTTTAAAAATTGAGGGGAAACATTTACACCACTAATAATTCAGGGGTGACATTGATAATTGGCATATTATGGTGGGACAAAAATTACAATTTTCCCTATTTATTAATTTATCGTACTTTAATGCTATGGCTATTTGAATATAATTGAGTAGTAGTGAATACTTGATTTGTTTGAAAATCACTTGCCAATTATAATTACAATATAATATATATGTACTTATTGTTATTTTAATGTAGTGGTTCTTAGCATAAATCCGGTGTCGTAGATTTTTGTGAAGGAGAAATCTGTAATCTAATTTTAATGAATTGAATCCAATGTGTTAGTTGGTCATGTTTCGGGTCTTTCTTGTATGTTGAGGTTTTTGAGATAAACATTTGGTAAGAGTAATAACTATATAATAATTTTTGTGAAATTAATCCGTCAAAATATTAATTAAGCAACACATTTGTTTGTGTTATTTTATTGGCATTATATTGGAACAAAAAGGATTTATAATTTTACAAGGGATAGTCACAAAGGTTGTGTTCAATAAGCTAAGAACTCTTATATTATTGGACCAAGCCATTCTAATATATATTGATAAGCTTAATTGATCATATTTTTCTTGGTCGTAGCGTGTAAAATACACCTGTGATTCTGTGAAAGCATACATACATGATCCTAGATTCCTAGAATTTCTCTTCAAATCAATGGATATAATTCAATCTTCCAGGCTTTTCCAAGTGGTGTTCGGGAGACGCGATCATTTATGACAAATTTTTTTTGTACGTGATTACAAGGATCTAAATTCAAGCTAAGGAATCAACATGCTATTTATAAATAGGACAATTACAAGATGAAGAAATTTGAAATTTCAGAAGCATTATCCATTACAATATAAAATATCATCTGTAACAGTAAGGAAATTTAATTTCAAGGTGCAGAATAGAGGCCTATCCGAAGTGTGTAGCAACTCTACATACGACTCTTGTAAAGTGTTGAAACTTTGAGGCCTATCCTAGTTAGTGTCAGTTTGTGTAATTTAGATGATTAGCTTAAGATTATACGGTATTACATTTGAGAAGTTGTTTACAATATTAATTAAAGTATAAATAAGTGTCAATCCTAATTTAGTAATTATTGAATCCTGTAAAGTGTTGAAATTTTGAGTTTTACTTAAGGTCCGTTTGGAAAGCATGAAAATGTTTTCTGGAAAATGAGTCATTTTTCGGAAAATAACTTAATTTTTTCGGAATATAGCTTCATTTTCAGTGTTTGGATGTATTCTGAAAAACTATCTTTGTGTGTTTGGTTCATTTTCTGAAAAATGTGTAGAATTGTATAATTAAACATTGTAATTATTTTATTTAAAATATAAAAAATTAAAATAATATTAAAATAAGTTATTTATTAAAAAAATAGATTTTTTTTTTTAAAAAAAAAGTAGAACCGACAGGTTTCCGAGGAAACCTGATATTGCTTGGTTTAGGCCGAGAACATGCGAAACGGCCATTTTGGCGATTCCGGAAAGTGACTTACAGAAAAAAATTCCGTGTAAGTGATTTTCCGGAAAAATGAACTGATTTTCCTTGGTCAACGGAAAACATTTTTTGTTGACTGCATTTTCCGAACGTTGCCAAACACCGAAAACTCGAAAAACATTTTCCAGAAGTCATATTACGGGTTACCAAACACACCCTTATTTTCGGCGTGGCATCTAGGATAGAAGGTACTCTTTGGTTGCAATAGAGCATCCCATCAATGTATTTTGATGTGGTTTTTAAGGAATGAATGCTAAGAGGGGAGATCTCAACCCAAGAACCTGGTTTTTCACATAAAAATGGAACCCACCCAAAAATATAACTCATGGATGCTCTTAACAAATATCTGGATGTTTTATCATTATCTATAGTTTATTCTACAAACTATCCAGAGTTGTATTGACTATTGAGAGTCGTGCCTTGTACTATTATTACTCTTTGATGTCATTTAAAGTCTGGTAAGTATATATATATATATATATATATATTGGATGGAGGGAGTATTAGTAAATATATTAAGTATATACCCTGCTAAATTTGTATGCATAAGAGCTATCAAAAAGTGCTAAGCAGGCCCAATCCATATAGACATATAGTAAGGGTTGGGTGAGCTTGAATTTTAGGGGCCTGCCATATTATTAAAAGAAAAAACTATAATTCCTATAGTAAGTGGTTGAGTGAAGTGACTAAATGATACTAATTAGTAGAGCCTAACTCTAAAAAAGTTTTAGATATTACTATTCATTTTTTTTTTTTTTTTTTTATCTCTTAGCATTGTAGTATAAATCATGCATGATGCGTATATGAGACCTCATTGGTATATATATATATGGTATATATATACACACATTTTAATATTACCTTCTGACCTAAGCAAATTTTGAGCATCTTATTTAGTATTATTGTTTGTTTAAACTATCTAGATTATTTTATTATTTAATTTGTAATTTTTATTTTATTAAATTTATTATTAAAAAATTATGGTAGGTTGACCTATTGACCATTGCAGGGCTGGTAGCATGGGCGGATCCCGATGGAGAGGGCAATGGGGGCAGTTGCATACCCCCTCTCCCACCCCAGAGGGGTAGTTGTTATACAGTGGACCATGGTCTATACATCGCTATGTGGACCATGATCGTCAAATGAACTGTTGTAGAATTAAAAAAATACTTTAGTGTTATTATAATGAAGCTAGTGTTTCTACCAAAAAAAAATAATGAAGCTAGTGTGTGCGGAAAATGAAACTAAAATACAGAGCACATTAATTTCAAATGAAATTGTAGTATAATTAAAATTATTCTTTAGTATTGCTATAATAAAATTAGTGAGCGTGGGAAATGAAACTAAAATTCAGTGTCATACAATAACTTATATTGTCAAATTACCTGAAGTGCAATTAAAATAATACTTCAACAATATTATAATTAAAATAGTATGTGTGGAAAATGAAACCTAAAAATAGAACTCAAACAATAATGTATATTATCAAATGAAATTATAGTAGAATTAAAATGATGTTTTAGTCAGTATTGCAAAATTCCCGCCTAGGCGCCGATTAATCCCCGCCTATGCGCTAGCTGCTGGTCGACCGCCTAGCGTATCACATTAAATGGTGGTCTAGGCGGCTGGCCGGCTAGGAGACCGCCTAGGCCGCCTAAGTTCTGCCTAGACCGCCAAACCACCGCCTAGGCCGCTTAGGTGCTGACCGCCTAGACGTCGACTAGACCGACTAGGCACCGACTAGGCCTTCTAGTCGTTCGATTAACTATTATTCTTTTTTTTTTAATGGGTTATTTCACTCAAAACAACATCGTTTTGAGTGAAATAATTTTAGATTGTACAAACTTTAGATATTTTTTAGGTTAATATTTAATATTTTAGTATTAACTATTAAAGTATTATATAATTTATAATTATTAGTCTTTAAAAAATAAAAAATACTTAAACAAATTTTTAAAAAATAAAAAATAAAATAAAAAGTACACGGGCGCCTAGGCGCCGATTAATCCCCGGCTAGGCGTCCTAGGCGTTAGGCGCTCCCCGAGCACCTAGGGAGCGCCTAGCGATTTTTTCAACCATGGTTTTAGTATTGTTATAATGAAACTAGAATGGAGGGAAAATAAAACTAAAAAACATAACAATATTATCCAATGAAACTGAAGTGTAATTAAAATGATACATACTTACGTCCACATTGCTACCTAGATTATAGTCTCACATTTAGCATTAAAAGGTGACAATGAAGCAAATAAATATACGCAACTGTCGAACGTAACTAGGATTGAGACCCAACTAAGCAAGTTGATATCAATACAGGATTCAAATTTATATTCTTATTATAACCTGGGTGATGCATTTATATCATAATATATAAAGCTTATGATTGTATTATATACAACCTAGAATTCGTATATTTACTCCATTTAAACCAAACATATCTAAAAATATTTTAAATATAAAGTCTAAAAATCACTTTAAATTAAGGACTATAATACTGGGACCAGGTAGAAGAACACTATAGTACAGGCCTTATAGGTACTTTGACCGTATTTAACATGATTAAAGGTGTGTTTGGTTCGCACATGGGAATCATAATTGGAATAATGAGAATTAAATACTTGATATATGTTTTGGTTAAAGTATTTTGCATGTTTGGTAGTATAGTATAATTTGAATGATTACCAATATTGATGTTTGGTTATGTATGACCCTATAATGGGAATAAAGATTTTAAAAATACAAAAATAAAATAAAATAAAGGTAATTGATCCTAATACAATGAAATTCAAAGCACCAATATGAACAAAAAAAATCAATATATATATAGTATAATTTTGTATTGTATATATAATGATATCATGTATGATAGGTATTGATGTTGATTGATATTGTAATATTTTACTATTATTTTAACGCTCCTGACATTAATTTTTTTGACTTTACCCATAATTACAAGATTTTAAATTTTATTCTGGACTATAAAGACATATGGTAGAACGTTATGGCAGTGTCTATCAAGACTTGGTACCTTCCTCATGTTTGGACAATATGTGTCACTAACACAATAAATATATATCTCTAGTCTTTCTCAAACTTTCTTGCAAATCAATTAAGCTACTTTCCTCTTTCCTATGATATATAATTAAATTATGTAGAACAAGCCGTGAAGGATCTTTCCACAATTTTTATATGAATATGAATATTTGACTTTCGTTGCTACAAAAATATTAAAAATAATATTTCACTTTTACGGAATAAAGCATGGTTTTTCTCATAAAAGTAGATTTTCTTCGTCTTTAGTGTCTCCCCATCCCAAATGGATAAAATAGTTGAGAAATAAATTACAATACCTCATGAACAAATACTACATTGTAACAGAGTTAATGAGTACTTACCATTTCTACCACATTAAATATAATGTACACAAACTACAATTGTCAAGATTTAATTATGTGTTCATTATCCATGCTAACCCGAGTATGTAAATCGTTGAACACAGATGCTAAACTTTTGCTTATTGCGAACAAGGGGTCCCTCTGGATAACCTGAGTATGTAAATCACTGAACACATGCTAAACTTTTGCTTACTGGGTACAAGGAGTCCCTCACTTTGAGAGGTTGCTTTCGTACTGGGAATTGGGATTGATGAGACTTGATCTTAATCTTTCTTCCTAAACTTCACTCTTATGACCAATTCAGCTATCTGTGCAGGTGATGAAGCAGAATTTTGTTCTTTCTGCACCTATATATATAAGTTTTGCCCGATGGTGGTTTACACATGCAGAGAAAATTGGAGATTTATAACATCAAAGTATCTAATATCTAGTAGTTAGTTAGAGAAAGAGCAAGAAAATGGAGAGAGAAAAGAGAGCACATATTCTTGCTATTCCTTATCCAAGCCAAGGCCACATCAATCCCATGCTTCAATTCTGCAAACGCCTCGTCTCCAAAGGTCTCAAAACCACTCTGGCCATCACCACCTTCATTTCCAACTCCATGAAACCCGTCTCCGACGCCGTCGCCATCGACACCATCTCCGACGGCTGTGACGCCGCCGGTTTCGTCCAGGCCCAAAGCGTCCACGACTACCTAAACCGCTTCCAAGTCGCCGGCTCCAAGACCCTCTCCGACCTCATCGAAAAGTACAAAAACTCCGATTCTCCCGTGGATTGCGTTATCTACGACTCGTTCATGCCTTGGGCTCTGGACGTGGCCAAGAGCCATGGCCTCTTCGCCGCCTGCTTTTTCACCCAAGCTTGCGCCGTCAATTATGTTTATTACTGCGCGCACCATGGGAAGCTGGAGCTGCCGGTGACTTCGCCGCCGGTGAGGATTCCCGGGCTGCCGCCGATGGAGCTGCGCGATATGCCGTCGTTCATTTACGTGCATGGATCTTATCCGGCGTATTTTGAGTTGGTGCTTCACCAGTTCTTGAATGTTGACAAGGCCGATTGCGTTTTCGTTAACACATTCTACAAGCTGGAGGCTCAGGTATGTCTTCATTTCTGCTCTCTGTTTTATTTTAAGACCATAACATAGCTAACTTATCAACCAATTTTAACTTATTTGAGTATTATTAGATGTTTGATTTGGTTATAGAGCCAATATAAGTGTTTGATTAGGTCATTTTGTATGTAATTCACTATCAGCTAACTGTTAATTTACCAAACATATTGTTTGTAATAATTTATTGTTCCAAAACACATATTCAAAAAGCTACTCAAGACAGTTTTTTCAATTAGCTTTTTTAAGAAAGTCATTTTACAAGTAATCAGGTAACCGCTGTATAAAAAAAAAAGGTAACCCCTAATTTACCAAACATATTTCTACAATCAACTAATGCTATTAACTAGTCAAACTCACTAACCCAATCAAGTAACAGCTATCAACAAACAACTATTTATCAAAGAGCCCCTAAAACAATCTTTTCTTATCTCTCAGTCCCACTTTTTGTGAGCGAGTTTAATTTTTCATGATATTATGTTACATTTAGAATTAGTATATAAAATTTAAATTACATTAAAAATATTATTAAATACAAAAAATATCAAATATAAAAATGATAAGAACATGCTAATACAAATAAGCTAGCAAAGAAATAAATTTGACAAATGAATAGTAGGTAGGACATATAAAATGAGATAGAGAGAATATTTTTAATATTTTATTAACGTTTTAAAATTGAACCTTTTTGTGTTTACTAATATTTTTATTTATTTTTAAATATATATTTTTTCATTAATAAAAATTAAATAATGTTTGTTAAATTAATTGAACGAGACATATCAAATGGAGCATTTAATTTGGTTTATGTTTTGTACTTTTTTGTCTACTATTTTTTGGAAAAATTGGTTGAAAATAGCATTTAAAGTACGTAGTCCTTTTTTTTAGTAGTTAGTTTGGAACATGTAAAAGTGAATCGGATTTTGGTAGGTGAGATCGATATTTAATTTTTTGCTATATGAGACAGTTTATCATTCAAGCAACGTCAAATGGAGACAGCCAAATACATTTCCATTTCAATCAAGAGACGAAAAGTTTATTCTTAAAGTCTACCAATTCAAGTTTGAAAAAATGGGGTTAGAATGGCTCGAAAGTAGCTATTGTCTAACATTAAAAAAACAATGTAGATTTAAACGAATATATATTAGAGTATACAATTTCACTATTATATTTAATTTCCAATATAATATTTTGTATTTAATAAAACTTTTCTTATATGCCAATGACTTTATAGTTTAGTGGCACAAAATGACTCTCTCATATGTGAAGTCATGAGTTTGAGGTCCGGTGGGGTGGTATTAACTATAGAGTTAATAGTATAAAAAAAAAGCTTTTCTTATATAATACTTGTTAAATACGGAGTATACTTTGCCCCATATTTATTAATAATAAATTAAATATTACAAAAGATAAAATATATAAAATTTAAGTCCAACAATAAGATATACTACAACGGGTTGAATGAGTATAAGATTGGAGAACTATTAAATGAAAACGTCAACTATTTTCAAGGACTGTCGTTATTGTTGTGCAGTAACACCACTCAAAATTTGACTAAAAGAACTACTTTTATATTTATTATTAATTAATTTTTATTGGAGTATGGTTTGATTTTGTTGTGCAGTAACACTACTCAAAATTTGACTAAAAGAACTACTTTTATATTTGTCATTACTTTTTATTGGAGTATTGTTTGATTTTGTTGTGCAATAACAGTGTAACACCACTCAAAATTTGACCAAAAGAACTACTTTTATATTTGTCATTACTTTTTATTGGAGTATTGTTTGATTTTGTTGTGCAATAACAGTGTAACACCACTCAAAATTTGACTAAAAGAACTACTTTTATATTTGTCATTACTTTTTATTGGAGTATTGTTTGATTTTGTTGTGCAGTAACAGTATAACACCACTCAAAATTTGACTAAAAGAACTACTTTTATGTTTGTTATTACTTTTTATTGGAGTATTGTTTGATTTTTTTAATATAGTTTGATATTTTGTATGTTTCGAATAACGTAAAAAATTCGCAACCAATACTCAATAGTGTACCTGGACAAATCTCGTCTTATAACTTTATTTGGCAAAAAATCACAATGAGATAAATTATTGTTTATAACAGATCGATTTAAATCAATATGTTAGGCTAATAGATATGCTCTCATTAAGACTGAAATTTGTAATCTGATGTTATTATATGTCGTTATATGGGCAGGTAGTGGATACAATGTCGAAAATGAGTCCAGTAATTACAATTGGACCAACAATCCCATCGTTATACTTAGACAACCGAGTCAAAAACGACAGCGAATACGGCATCAACCTCTACCACATGGACCAATCAAAAAGCATTGATTGGCTAAAGACAAAACCTGAAGGCTCAGTCGTCTACGTGGCATTTGGAAGCATGGCATCCGTTGACCAAACACAAATGGAAGAGCTTGCATGGGGCTTCAAAAACACCAACACTTACTTCCTATGGGTGGTTAGGGACTCTGAGCTACCAAAGCTGCCGGAGAATTTCCTCGGCGACGTGGGGGCCACCGATAAGGCCCTGATCGTGAACTGGAGCCCTCAGCTTAAAGTGCTGTCCAGCAAGGCCGTGGGGTGTTTCTTTACTCACGGCGGATGGAACTCGACGATCGAGGCGCTGAGCCTCGGGGTGCCGATGGTGGTGATGCCGCAGTGGACCGACCAGACCATGAACGCGAAATTGATCGAGGATGTGTGGAAGGTTGGGAAGAGGATTAGGGTTGGTGAGGATGGGGTTGTGAGTAGGGGAGAAATAGAGGGTTGTGTTAGGGAGGTTTTGGGGGAGGGGGGAAAAGGGAAAGAAATGAAGGAAAATGCAATGAAATGGAGTCATTTGGCTAAGGAGGCAGTGAGTGAAGGTGGGACTTCTGACAAAGTTATTGATGAATTTGTGTCCACATTGACATCATTATCCCATGTTTGATCATTATGGTTTTTGTCACACTATATAGGATGCAAACTTATGTTGTAAACAAGCATATGTGCATGCTTTCTAGTTGTGTAACTAAATCGTATGAATAAAATGTCTTATTGCTTGTCACAAGTTCAAATCACCTAGCAAAATTGATAAATTATTATGTTTGCTGTAAAATACTTGGTACTGGATTACAAAGTCATTGATAAAATACCAAAAACAAATATATCACTAAATAAAAACAGTTGTAAATTATTGAAGAATTTATTGCGACAAAGTATGGAACATACGTCTTCTATTATAGAGGTCTTATTATTAATGATTGTAAACTCATTATAAGCTCGTTGTTTACTACTTCTATTAGTTGTGTCTGTAGGTAGATATCAAAATAATGGGTTACCCGTCCTGACTTTTCCGCCCAAAAATGAGGTGTTGGATGCTATTTCTGTCAAATAATGGGTGGTGGTGGTTGTTGGTGGTGGACGGAGGGGGTGGTGGCAGCGACGACGGCGGGGTGATTGGTCGCTCCTCCTGCAAACAAAAAAATGAGTTCCTCCAAAATAAAGGGGAAGTCATTTTCCTGGAAATGTTAGCTATTTTCCATTGACTTTAAATTTTCCTTGTTGCCAAACATTGAAATCCCGAAAAAATGATTTCCATAAATCATTTTCCGGATTTCCAAACACACCCTAAGTTGTTATTATGTATAAAATATACCTATTTATACATCGTGTGTGTACAACCTTCCAAATCATTAAGTTGTTATTTTGTATAAAATATACCTATTTATGCATTGTGTGTGTACAACCTGCCAAATCATTAAGTTGTTATTTTGTTTAAAATATACCTATTTATGCATTGTGTGTGTATAACCTTACAAATCATTAAGTTGTTATTTTGTATAAAATATACCTATTTATGCATTGTGTGTATAACCTTCAAAATCATTAAGTTGTTATTTTGTATAAAATATACCTATTTATGCATTGTGTGTGTACAACCTGCCAAATCATTAAGTTGTTATTTTGAATAAAATATACCTATTTATGCATTGTGTGTACAACCTGCCAAATCATTAAGTTGTTATTTTGTTTAAAATATACGAGTACCTATTTATGCATTGTGTGTGTATAACCTTCCAAATCATTAAGTTATTATTTTGTATAAAACATACAAAAATTTATGCATTGTGTATGTGTGTGTGTGTTTTTCTTTTACACTCAGAAATTTACAATTTTTGTCTTCTTTTTCTTTTGGTTATATTAAATCGAAGATAAATATATAAAACATGATCCATTGCTATAGTAGCTCAGTTGGTTAGAGCGTGTGGCGGTTAAGCACAAGGTCAAAGGTTTAAGCCCTTTCTCTAATGAACAATACAAAAATCTAAAATACAACCTTCCAACCCATTAAGTTTTTTTTTTTCACACACTCACAAATTTACAATTTTTGTCTTCATTTTCTTTTGGTTTTATTAAATCGATGATAAATATATAAAAAATGATCGATTGCTGGAGTAGCTCAGTTGGTTAGAATGTTTGGCTGTTAACCACAAGTCCAAAGGTTTAAGCCATTTCTCTAGCAAACAATATAATAATATCCTTACATTTCTTATGTGTTTTTTTATTTGTTTGTAGACTCTTTGTGTTGGAAATCAATGCTAATGGAAAATATTATGCCTTCCAAAATTTAGAAGAGGTGTAAACAATAAAAAATTGTACAAATTTAATGTAGATTTATTGGGAAAGCAAGAATAGACCCTTATTTATGACATGTCCTCTCTGGCCGTTTAGCTGATGAAAGATATGTATTTTACTAACACAATTTAATTTCTTTTAAGCTACTCTTAGGACGACAAGATATTTGTGTTAGTAGTATTTTATAAATCATTACGTTGTTATTTTGTACAAAATATACCTATTTATGCATTGTGTGTGTACAACCTGCCAAATCATTAAGTTATCATTTAGTTTAAAATATACGGAGTACCTACTTCTGCATTGTGGTTGTATAACCTTCCAAATCGGTAAGTTGTTATTTTGTATAAAACATACCAAAATTTATGCATTGTGTGTATGTGTGTGTGTTTAGTTTTTTTTTTTACACTGACAAATTTACAATTTTTGTCTTCATTTTCTTTTGGTTATATTAAATCAAACATAAATATATAAAAAATGATTGATTTCTGGAGTAGCTCAGTTGGTTAGAGCGTGTGGCGGTTTACCACAAGGTGAAAGGTTTAAGCACTTTCTCTAGCGAATAAAATTATCATGTTATACAAAAAATCTAAAATACAACCTCCAAATCATTAAATTGTTATTTTGTATAAAACATACCAAAATTTATTTATTGTGTGTATGTTTGTGTGTTTTGTTTTTTAAAACCGACAAATTAAAATTTGTGTCTTCATTTTCTTTTGGTTATATTAATTCAAAGATAAATATATAAAAAATAATCGATAGCTGGACTAGCTTAGTTGGTTAGAGTGTGTGGCTGTTAATCACAAGGTCAAAGGTTCAAGCACTTTCTCTAGTGAAAAAATCATGAAGTTTTTTTTTTCTTTTTTGGAAAAAAAATATACTTATTTTGTGTGGGTGTGTGTGTTTTTTTTAAACACTCACAAATTTATAAATTTTGCATTCTTTTTCTTTTTGGTTATATTAAATCCTAGGTTTCACAATGAATTCAAAGCTGAATGATCAGTTTTTCTCAAGATCAATATACTAAGAAAGTCCTTGTAAAAGCTATGACTAAATCATTGCTTACATTTCTTATGTGTTTTCTATTTGTTTGTAGACACTTTGTACTGGAATTCAATGGCAATGGATAAGATTATGCCTTCAAAAATTTAGAAGATGTGTAGGCATTAAAAAAATTGCACAAATTTAATGCAGATTTACTGGAAAGTCAAGGATTGACGTTTATTTATGACATGTTCTCTATAGCCGTTTAGCTGATGAAAGATATGTATTTTAATAACACAACTGAATTTCTTTTAAGCTACTCTTAGGACCACAAGATATGTGTGTTACTAGTATTTTATAAATCATTAAGTTGTTATTTTGTATAAAATATACCTATTTATACATTGTGTGTGTACAACCTACCCAATCATTAAGTTGGTATTTTGTTTAAAATATACGGAGTACTTACTTCTGCATTGTGTGTGTATAACCTTCCAAATCATTAAGTTGTTATTTTGTATAAAACATATCAAAATTTATTTATTGTGTGTATGTGTGTGTGTTTTGATTTTTTTACACCGACAAATTAAAATTTTTGTCTTCATTTTCTTTTGGTTATATTAAATCGAATATAAATATATAAAAAATGATCGATTGTTGGAGTAGCTCAGTTGGTTAGAGCGTGTGACCTTTAACCACAAAGTCAAAGGTTCAAGTCCTTTTTCTAGCGAACAAAGTCATATTGTAATACAAAAAATCTAACATACAACCTTCCAAATCATGAAGTTGTTTTTTTTTTTTCTTAATTTATAATTTTTGCCTTCTTTTTCTTTTTGGTTATATTAAATCCTAGGTTTCACAATGAATTCAATGCTGAATGATCAGTTTTTCTAATGATCAATATACTAAGAAAGTCCTTGTGAAAGCTATGACTAAATCATTGCTTACATTTCTTATGTGTTTTCTATTTGTTTGTAGACTCTTTGTACTGGAATTCAATGACAATGGATAAGATTATGCCTTCAAAAAATTTAGAAGATGTGTAGGTATTAAAAAAATTGCACAAATTTAATGCGGATTTATTGGGAAGTCAAGGATAGACGTTTAGTTATGACATGTTCTATATAGCCGTTTAGCTGATGAAAGATATGTATTTTACTAACACAACTGAATTTCTTTTAAGCTACTCTTAGGACCACAAGATATGTGTGTTAGTAGTATTTTATAAATCATTAAGTTGTTATTTTGTATAAAATATACATATTTATACATTGTGTGTGTACAACTTGCCAAATCATTAAGTCGTTATTTTGTTTAAAATATACGGAGTACTTACTTCTGCAATGTGTGTGCATAACCTTCCAAATCATAAAGTTGTTATTTTGTATCAGACATACCAAAATTTATTTATTGTGTGTATGTGTGTGTGTTTTGTTTTAGAACACCGACAAATTAAAATTTTTGTCTTCATTTTATTTTGGTTATATTAAATCGAAGATAAATATATAAAAAATGATTGATTGCTGGAGTAGCTCAGTTGGTTAGAGCGTGTGGCCCTTAACCATAAGGTCAAAGGTTCAAGCTAGTAATACAAAAACTCTAAAATACAACCTTCCAAATCATGAAGTTGTTTATTTTCTTTTTTGGAAAAAGATACACTTATTTTGTGTTGGGTGTGTGTGTTTTGTTTTTAAACACTCACAAAATTATAATTTTTGCCTTCTTTTTGTTTTTGGTTATATTAAATCCTAGGTTTCACAATGAATTTAAAACTGAATGATCAGTTTTTCTCATGATCAATATACTAATAAAGTCCTTCTTAAAGCTATGGCTAAATCATTGCACACATTTCTTATGTGTTTTCTATTTGTTTGTAGACTCTTTGTACTGGAATTCAATGGCAATGGATAAGATTATGCCTTAAAAAATTTAGAAGATGTGTAGGCATTAAAAAAATTTCACAAATTTAATGCGTTTTATTGGGAAAGCAAGGAGAGACGTTTATTTATGACATGTTCTCTATAGCCGTTTAGCTGATGGAAGATATGTATTTTACTAACACAACTGAATTTCTTTTAAGCTATTCTTAGGACCACAAGATATGTGTGTTAGTAGTATTTTATAAATCATTAAGTTGTTATTTTGTATAAAATATTCCTATTTATACATTGTGTGTGTACAACCTGCCAAATCATTAAGTTGTTATTTTGTTTAAAATATACGGAGTACTTACTTCTGCGTTGTGTGTGTATAACCTTCCAAATCATAAAGTTGTTGTTTTGTATAAGACATACCAAAATTTATTTATTGTGTGTATGTGTGTGTGTATGTTTTTTAACACCGACAAATTAAAATTTTTGTCTTCATTTTCTTTTGGTTATATTAAATCGAAGATAAATATATAAAAAATGATCAATTGCTGGAGTAGCTCAGTTGGTTAGAGCGTGTGGCTGTTAACCACAAGGTCAAAGGTTCAAGCCCTTTCTCTAGCGAAGAAAATCATATTGTAATACAACCTTCCAAATCATGAAGTTGTTTTTTATCTTTTTTGGAAAAAAATATACTTATTTTGTGTGGGTGTGTGTCTTTTGTTTTTAAACACTCACAAATTTATAATTTTTGCTATCTTTTTTCTTTTTGGTTATATTAAATCCTAGGTTTCACAATGAATTCAAAGCTGAATGATCAGTTTTTCTCATGATCAATATACTAAGAAAGTCGTTGTGAAGGCTATGGCTAAATTATTGCTTACATTTCTTATGTGTTTTCTCTTAGTTTTTAGATTATTTGTACTGGAATTCAATGGCAATGTATAAGATTATGGCTTCAAAAATTTAGAAGATGTGTAGGCATTAAAAAAATTTCACAAATTTAATGCGGATTTAATGGCTGATCAATAGACGTTTATTCATGAAATGTTCTCTATAGCCGTTTAGCTGATGAAAGATATGTATTTTACAAACACAACTGAATTTCTTTTAAGCTACTCTTAGGACCACAAGATATGTGTGTTAGTAGTATTTTATAAATCATTAAGTTGTTATTTTGTATAAAATATACCTATTTATACATTGTGTGTGTACAACCTGCCAACTCATTAAGCTGTTATTTTGTTTAAAATATATCTACTTATGCATTATGTGTATATAACCTCCAAATCATTAAGTGGGTATTTTGTATAAAACATACGAAAATTTATTTATTGTGTGTATGTGTGTGTGTTTTGTTTTTTAACACCGACAAATTAAAATTTTTGTCTTCATTTTCTTTTGGTTATATTAAATCGAAGATAAATATATAAAAAATGATCGATTGCTGGAGTAGCTCAGTTGGTTAGAGCGTGTGGCTGTTAACCACAAGGTCAAAGGTTCAAGCCCTTTCTCTAGCGAACATAATCATATTGTAATATAATACAAAAAATCTAAAATACAACCTTCCAAATCATGAATTTGTTTATTTTCTTTTTCGGAAAAAAACATACTTATTTTGTGTGGGTGTATCTGTTTTGATTTTAAACACTCACAAATTTATAATTTATGGCTTCTTTTTCTTTTTGGTTATATTAAATCCTAGGTTTCATAATGAATTCAAAGCTGAATGATCAGTTTTTCTCATGATCAATATACTAAGAAAGTCCTTGTGAAGGCTATGGCTAAATTATTGCTTACATTTCTTATGTATTTTCTATTTGTTTTTAGACTCTTTGTACTGGAATTCAATGGCAATGGATAAGATTATGCCTTCAAAAATTTAGAAGATGTGTAGGAAATAAAAAAATTTCCCAAATTTAATGCGGATTTATTGGGAAAGCAAGGATAGACGTTTATTTAAGACATGTTCTCTATAGCCGTTTCGCTGATGGAAGATATGTATTTTACTAACACAACTGAATTTCTTTTAAGCTACTCTTAGGACCACAAGATATGTGTGTTAGTAGTATTTTATAAATCATTAAGTTGTTATTTTGTGTAAAATATACTTATTTATACATTGTGTGTGTACAACCTGCCAAATCATTAAGTTGTTATTTTGTTTAAAATATACGGAGTACTTACTTCTGCGTTGTGTGTGTATAACCTTCCAAATCATAAAGTTGTTGTTTTGTATAAGACATACCAAAATTTATTTATTGTGTGTATGTGTGTGCGTGCGTTTTTTAACACCGACAAATTAAAATTTTTGTCTTCATTTTCTTTTGGTTATATTAAATCGAAGATAAATATATAAAAAATGATCGATTGCTGGAGTAGCTCAGTTGGTTAGAGCGTGTGGCTGTTAACCACAAGGTCAAAGGTTCAATCCCTTTCTCTAGCGAACAAAATTATGAAGTTGTTTATTTTCTTTTTTGGAAAAAAATATACTTATTTTGTGTGGGTGTGTGTGTTTTGTTTTTAAACACTCACAAATTTATAATTCTTTCCTTCTTTTTCATTTTGGTTATATTAAATTCTAGGTTTCATAATGAATTCAAAGCTGAATGATCAGTTTTTCTCATGATCAATATACTAAGAAAGTCCTTGTGAAGGCTATGGCTAAATCATTGCTTACATTTCTTATGTGTTTTCTATTTGTTTTTAGACTCTTTGTACTGGAATTCAATGGCAATGGATAAGATTATGCCTTCAAAAATTTTGAAGATGTGTAGGCATTAAAAAAATTCACAAATTTAATGCGGATTTATTGGGATATCAAGGATAGACGTTTATTTATGACATGTTCTCTATAGCCGTTTAGCTGATGGAAGATATGTATTTTACTAACACAACTGAATTTCTTTTAAGCTACTCTTAGGACCACAAGATATGTGTGTTAGTAGTATTTTATAAATCATTAAGTTGTTATTTTGTGTAAAATATACTTATTTATACATTGTGTGTGTACAACCTGCCAAATCATTAAGTTGTTATTTTGTTTAAAATATACGGAGTACTTACTTCTGCGTTGTGTGTGTATAACCTTCCAAATCATAAAGTTGTTGTTTTGTATAAGACATACCAAAATTTATTTATTGTGTGTATGTGTGTGCATGTGTTTTTTAACACCGACAAATTAAAATTTTTGTCTTCATTTTCTTTTGGTTATATTAAATCGAAGATAAATATATAAAAAATGATCGATTGCTGGAGTAGCTCAGTTGGTTAGAGCGTGTGGCTGTTAACCACAAGGTCAAAGGTTCAAGCCCTTTCTCTAGCGAAGAAAAATCATATTGTAATACGAAAAATCTAAAATACAACCTTCCAAATCATGAAGTTGTTTTTTTATCTTTTTTGGAAAAAAATATACTTATTTTGTGTGGGTATGTGTGTTTTGTTTTTAAACACTCACAAATTTATAATTTTTGCCTTCTTTTTTCTTTTTGGTTATATTAAATCCTAGGTTTCACAATGAATTCAAAGCTGAATGATCAGTTTTTCTCATGATCAATATACTATGAAAGTCCCTGTGAAGGCTATGGCTAAATTATTGCTTACATTTCTTATGTGTTTTCTATTAGTTTTTAGATTATTTGTACTGGAATTCAATGGCAATGGATAAGATTATGGCTTCAAAAATGTAGAAGATGTGTAGGCATTAAAAAAATTTCACAAATTTAATGCGGATTTAATGACAAAGCAAGGATAGACGTTTATTTATGAAATGTTCTCTATAGCCGTTTAGCTGATGAAAGATATGTATTTTACAAACACAACTGAATTTCTTTTAAGCTACTCTTAGGACCACAAGATATGTGTGTTAGTAGTATTTTATAAATCATTAAGTTGTTATTTTGTATAAAATATACCTATTTATACATTGTTTGTGTACACCCTGCCAAATAATTAAGTTGTTATTTTGTTTAAAATATACGGAGTACTTACTTCTGCGTTGTGTGTGTATAACCTTCCAAATCATAAAGTTGTTATTTTGTATAAAGACATACCAAAATTTATTTATTGTGTGTATGTGTGTGTGTGTGTGTTTTTTTTTAACACCGACAAATTAAAATTTTTGTCTTCATCTTCTTTTGGTTATATTAAATCGAAGATAAATATACAAAAAACTATCGGTTGCTGGAGTAGCTCAGTTTGTTAGAGCGTGTGGCTGTTAACCACAAGGTCAAAGGTTCAAGCCCTTTCTCTAGCGAATTGAACGAAATCATATTTTAATACAAAAAATCTAAAATACAACCTTCCAAATCATGAAGTTGTTTTTTATATACTTATTTTGTGTGGGTGTGTGTGTATTGTTTTTAAACACTCACAAATTTATAATTTTTGCCTTCTTTTTTCTTTTTGGTTATATTAAATCTTAGGTTTCACAATGAATTCAAAGTTGAATGATCAGTTTTTCTCATGATCAATATACTAAGAAAGTCCTTGTGAAGGCTATGGCTAAATTATTGCTTACATTTCTTATGTATTTTCTATTTGTTTTTAGACTCTTTGTACTGGAATTCAATGGCAATGGATAAGATTATGCTTTCAAAAATTTCGAAATTTGTAGACATAAAAAAAATTTCACAAATTTAATGCGGAGTGATTGGAAAATCAAGGATAGACGTTTATTTATGACATGTTCTCTATAGCCGTTTAGCTGATGGAAGATATGTATTTTACTAACACAACTGAATTTCTTTTAAGCTACTCTTAGGACCACAAGATATGTGTGTTAGTAGTATTTTTTAAATCATTAATTTGTTATTATTTATAAAATATACCTATTTATACATTGTTTGTGTACACCCTGCCAAATCATTAAGTTGTTATTTTGTTTAAAATATACGGAGTACTTACTTCTGCGTTGTGTGTGTATAACCTTCCAAATCATAAAGTTGTTATTTTGTATAAGACATACCAAAATTTATTTATTGTGTGTATGTGTGTGTGTGTGTTTTTTTTAACACCGACAAATTAAAATTTTTGTCTTCATTATCTTTTGGTTATATTAAATTGAAGATAAATATATAAAAAATGATTGGTTGCTGGAGTAGCTCAGTTGGTTAGAGCATGTGGCTGTTAACCACAAGGTCAAAGGTTCAAGCCCTTTCTCTAGTGAATTGAACAAAATCATATTTTAATACAAAAAATCTAAAATACAACCTTCCAAATCATGAAGTTGTTTTTTATATACTTATTTTGTGTGGGTGTGTGTGTTTTGTTTTTAAACACTCACAAATTTATAATTTTTGCCTTCTTTTTTCTTTTTGGTTATATGAAATCCAAGGTTTCACAATGAATTCAAAGCTGAATGATCAGTTTTTCTCATGATCAATATACTAAGAAAGTCCTTGTGAAGGCTATGGCTAAATTATTGCTGACATTTCTTATGTATTTTCTATTTGTTTTTAGACTCTTTGTACTGGAATTCAATGGCAATGGATAAGATTATGCCTTCAAAAATTTAGAATATGTGTAGGCATTAAAAAAATTTCACAAATTTAATGCGGATTTAATGGCAAAGCAAGGATAGACTTTTATTTATGAAATGTTCTCTATAGTCGTTTAGCTGATGAAAGATATGTATTTTACAAACACAACTGAATTTCTTTTAAGCTACTCTTAGGACCACAAGATATGTGTGTTAGTAGTATTTTATAAATCATTAAGTTGTTATTTTTTATAAAATATACCTATTTATACATTGTGTGTGTACACCCTACCAAATCATTAATTTGTTATTTTGTTTAAAATATACGGAGTACTTACTTCTGCGTTGTGTGTGTATAACCTTCCAAATCATAAATTTGTTATTTTGTATAAGACATACCAAAATTTATTTATTGTGTATGTGTGTGTGTGTTTTTTTTTAACACCGACAAATTAAAATTTTTGTCTTCATTTTCTTTTGGTTATATTAAATGGAAGATAAATATATAAAAAATGATTGATTGCTGGAGTAGCTCAGTTGGTTAGAGCGTGTGGCTGTTAACCACAAGGTCAAAGGTTCAATCCCTTTCTCTAGCGAATTGAACAAAATCATATTGTAATATACAAAAAATCTAAAATACAACCTTCCAAATCATGAAGTTGTTTTTTTATCTTTTTTGGAAAAAAATATACTTATTTTGTGTGGGTGTGTGTGTTTTGTTTTTCAACACTCACAAATTTATAATTTTTGCCTTCTTTTTTCTTTTTGGTTATATTAAATCCTAAGTTTCACAATTAATTCAAAGCTGAATGATCAGTTTTTGTCATGATCAAAATACTAAGAAAGTCCTTGTGAAGGCTATGGCTAAATCATTGCTTACATTTCTTATGTGTTTTCTATTTGTTTTTAGACTCTTTGTACTGGAATTCAATGGCAATGGATAAGATTATGCCTTTAAAAATTTAGAAGATGTGTAGGCATTAAAAAAATTCACAAATTTAATGCGGATTTAATGGCATAGCAAGGATAGACGTTTATTTATGAAATGTTCTCTATAGTCGTTTAGCTGATGAAAGATATGTATTTTACAAACACAACTGAATTTCTTTGAAGCTACTCTTAGGACCACAAGATATGTGTGTTAGAAGTATTTTATAAATCATTAAGTTGTTTTTTTTTATAAAATATACCTATTTATACATGTGTGTACACCCTGCCAAATCATTAAGGTTTTATTTTGTTTAAAATATACGGAGTACTTACTTCTGCGTTGTGTGTGTATAACCTTCCAAATCATAAAGTTGTTATTTTGTATAAGACATACCAAAATTTATTTATTGTGTGTATGTGTGTGTGTTTTGTTTTTTAACACTGACAAATTAAAATTTTTGTCTTCATTTTCTCTCGGTTATATTAAATCAAAGATAAATATATAAAAAATGATCGATTGTTGGAGTGGCTCAGTTGGTTAGAGCGTGTGGCTGTTAACCACAAGGTCAAAGGTTCAATCCCTTTCTCTAGCGAACAAAATCATATTGTACTACAAAAAATCTAAAATGCAAAACGTTCCAAATCTTGAAGTTGTTTTTTTTCTTTTTTGGAAAAAAATATATTTATTTTGTGTGGGTGTGTGTGTTTTGTTTTTAAACAGTCCCAAATTTATAATTTTTGCCTTCTTTTTTCTTTTTTGTTATATTAAATCTTAGGTTTCACAATGAATTCAAGGCTGAATGATAAGTTTTTCTCATGATCAATATACTAAGAAAGTCCATGTTAAAGCTATGGCTAAATCATTGCATACATTTCTTATGTGTTTTCTATTTGTTTGTAGACTCTTTGTACTGGAATTCAATGGCAATGGATAAGATTATGCCTTCAAAGATTTAGAATATGTGTAGGCATTAAAAAAATTTCACAAATTTAATGCGGATTTAATGGCAAAGCAAGGATAGACGTTTATTTATGAAATGTTCTGTATGGTAGTTTTGCTGATGAAAGATATGTATTTTACAAACACAATTGAATTTCTTCTAAGCTACTCTTAGGACCACAAGATATGTGTGTTAGTAGTATTTTATAAATCATTAAGTTGTTATTTTGTATAAAATATAAATCATTAGCTTAGAAGTTATTTTGTATAAAATATAAATCATTAAGTTGTTATTTTACAAACACAATTGAATTTCTTCTAAGCTACTCTTAGGACCACAAGATATGTGTGTTAGTAGTATTTTATAAATCATTAAGTTGTTATTTTGTATAAGACATACCAAAATTTATTTATTGTGTGTATGTGTGTGTGTTTTGTTTTTTAACACCGACAAATTAAAATTTTTGTCTTCATTTTCTTTTGTCTATATTAAATCAAAGATAAATATATAAAAAATGATCGATTGCTGGAGTAGCTCAGTTGGTTAGAGCGTGTGGCTGTTAACCACAAGGTCAAAGGTTCAAGATATGTATTTTACAACACAACTGAATTTCTTTTAAGCTACTCTTAGTACCACAAGATATGTGTGTTAGTAGTATTTTATAAATCATTAAGTTGTTATTTTTTATAAAATATACATATTTATACATTGTGTGTGTACAACCTGCCAAATCATTAAGTTGTTATTTTGTTTAAAATATACGGAGTACTTACTTCTGCGTTGTGTGTGTATAACCTTCCAAATCATAAAGTTGTTATTTTGTATAAGACATACCAAAATTTATTTATTGTGTGTATGTGTGTGTGTGTTTTTTTTTAACACCGACAAACTAAAATTTTTGTCTTCATTTTCTTTTGGTTATATTAAATGGAAGATAAATATATAAAAAATAATTGATTGCTGGAGTAGCTCAGTTGGTTAGAGCGTGTGGCTGTTAACCACAAGGTCAAAGGTTCAAGCCCTTTCTCTAGCGAATCGAACAAAATCATATTGTAATAATACAAAAAATCTAAAATGCAACATTCCAAATCATGAAGTTGTTTTTTTTCTTTTTTGGAAAAAAATATACTTATTTTGTGTGGGTGTGTGTGTTTTGTTTTTAAACAGTCACAAATTTATAATTTTTGCCTTCTTTTTTTCTTTTTGGTTATATTAAATCTTAGGTTTCACAATGAATTCAAAGCTGAATGATAAATTTTTCTCATGATCAATATACTAAGAAAGTCCTTGTTAAAGCTATGGCTAAATCATTGCATACATTTATTATGTGTTTTCTATTTGTTTGTAGACTCTTTGTACTGGAATTCAATGGCAATGGATAAGATTATGTCTTCAAAGATTTAGAATATGTGTAGGCATTAAAAAAATTTCACAAATTTAATGCGGATTTAATGGCAAAGCAAGGATAGACGTTTATTTATGAAATGTTCCCTATAGTCGTTTAGCTGATGAAAGATATGTATTTTACAAACACAACTGAATTTCTTTTAAGCTACTCTTAGGACCACAAGATATGTGTGTTAGAAGTATTTTATAAATCATTAAGTTGTTATTTTTTTTATAAAATATACCTATTTATACATTGTGTGTGTACACCCTGCCAAATCATTAAGTTGTTATTTTGTTTAAAATATACGGAGTACTTACTTCTGCATTATGTGTGTATAACCTTCCAAATCATAAAGTTGTTATTTTGTATAAGACATACCAAAATTTATTTATTGTGTGTATGTGTGTGTGTTTTGTTTTTTAACACTGACAAATTAAAATTTTTGTCTTTATTTTCTTTTGGTTATATTAAATCAAAGATAAATATATAAAAAATGATCGATTGCTGGAGTAGCTCAGTTGGTTAGAGCGTGTGGCTGTTAACCACAAGGTCAAAGGTTCAATCCCTTTCTCTAGCGAACAAAATCATATTGTACTACAAAAAATCTAAAATGCAACCTTCCAAATCTTGAAGTTGTTTTTTTTCTTTTTTGGAAAAAAATATACTTATTTTGTGTGGGTGTGTGTGTTTTGTTTTTAAACAGTCCCAAATTTATAATTTTTGCCTTCTTTTTTCTTTTTTGTTATATTAAATCTTAGGTTTCACAATGAATTCAAGGCTGAATGATAAGTTTTTCTCATGATCAATATACTAAGAAAGTCCATGTTAAAGCTATGGCTAAATCATTGCATACATTTCTTATGTGTTTTCTATTTGTTTGTAAACTCTTTGTACTGGAATTCAATGGCAATGGATAAGATTATGCCTTCAAAGATTTAGAATATGTGTAGGCATTAAAAAAATTTCACAAATTTAATGCGGATTTAATGGCAAAGCAAGGATAGACGTTTATTTATGAAATGTTCTGTATGGTAGTTTAGCTGATGAAAGATATGTATTTTACAAACACAATTGAATTTCTTCTAAGCTACTCTTAGGACCACAAGATATGTGTGTTAGTAGTATTTTATAAATCATTAAGTTGTTTTTTTGTATAAAATATACCTATTTATACATTGTGTGTGTACACCCTGCCAAATCATTAAGTTGTTATTTTGTTTAAAATATACGGAGTACTTACTTCTGCGTTGTGTGTGTATAACCTTCCAAATCATAAAGTTGTTATTTTGTATAAGGCATACCAAAATTTATTTATTGTGTGTATGTGTGTGTGTTTTGTTTTTTAACACCGACAAATTAAAATTTTTGTCTTCATTTTCTTTTGGTTATATTAAATCGAAGATAAATATATAAAAAATGATCGATTCGGAGTACTTACTTCTGCGTTGTGTGTGTATAACCTTCCAAATCATAAAGTTGTTATTTTGTATAAGACATACCAAAATTTATTTATTGTACGTGTGTATGTGTGTGTGTTTTGTTTTTTAACACCGACAAATTAAAATTTTTGTCTTCATTTTCTTTTGGTTATATTAAATCGAAAATAAATATATAAAGAAAGATCGATTGCTGGAGTAGATCAGATGGTTAGAGCGTGTGGCTGTTAACCACAAGGTCAAAGGTTCAATCCCTTTCTCTAGCGAATTAAATCATATTGTACTACAAAAAATTTAAAATGCAACCTTCCAAATGTTAAAGTTGTTTTTTTTCTTTTATGGAAAAAAAATATACTTATTTTGTGTGGGTGTGTGTGTTTTGTTTTTAAACAGTCACAAATTTATAATTTTTGCCTTTTATTTTCTTTTTGGTTATATTAAATCTTAGGTTTCACAATGAATTCAAAGCTGAATGATAAGTTTTTCTCATGATCAATATACTAAGAAAGTCCTTGTTAAAGCGATGGCTAAATCATTGCATACATTTGTTATGTGTTTTCTATTTGTTTGTAGACTCTTTGTACTGAAATTCAATGGCAATGGATAAGATTATGCCTTCAAAGATTTAGAATATGTGTAGGCATTAAAAAATTTTCACAAATTTAATGCGGATTTAATAGCAAAGCAAGGATAGACGTTTATTTATGAAATGTTCTCTATAGTCGTTTAGCTGATGAAAGATATGTATTTTACAAACACAACTAAATTTCTTTGAAGCTACTCTTAGGGCCACAAGATATGTGTGTTAGAAGTATTTTATAGAGTTGTTATTTTGTATAAAATATACCTATTTATACATTGTGTGTGTACACCCTGCCAAATCGTTAAGTTGTTATTTTGTTTAAAATATACGGAGTACTTACTTCTGCGTTGTGTGTGTATAACCTTCCAAATCATAAAGTTGTTATTTTGTATAAGACATACCAAAATTTATTTATTGTGTGTATGTGTGTGTGTTTTGTTTTTTAACACCGACAAATTAAAATTTTTGTCTTCATTTTCTTTTGGTTATATTAAATCGAAGATAAATATATAAAAAATGATCGATTGCTGGAGTAGCTCAGTTGGTTAGAGCGTGTGGCTGTTAACCACAAGGTCAAAGGTTCAAGATATTTATTTTACAACACAACTGAATTTCTTTTAAGCTAATCTTAGAACCACAAGATATGTGTGTTAGTAGTATTTTATAAATCATTAAGTTGTTATTTTGTATTAAATATACTTATTTATACATTGTGTGTGTACAACCTGCCAAATCATTAAGTTGTTATTTTGTTTAAAATATGCGGAGTACTTACTTCTGCGTTGTGTGTGTATAACCTTCCAAATCATTAAGTTGTTATTTTATATAAAACATACCAAAATTTATTTATTTTGTGTATGTGTGTGTGTGTGTG
>CP025650.1:6064987-6132439 GCA_003576665.1 Ipomoea trifida
CAGTTGGTTAGAGCGTGTGGCTGTTAACCACAAGGTCAAAGGTCCAAACCCTTTCTCTAGCGAACAAAATCATATTGTAATACAAAAAATCTTAAATAAAACCTTACAAATCATGAAGTTTTTTTTTTCTTTTTTAGAAAAAAATATACTTATTTTGTGTGGGTGTGTGTGTTTTGTTTTTAAACATTCACAAATTTATAATTTTTGCCTTCTTTTTTCTTTTTGGTTATATTAAATCCTAGGTTTCACAATGAATTCAAAGCTGAATGATCAGTTTTTCTCATGATCAATATACTAAGAAAGTCCTTGTGAAGGCTATGGCTAAATTGTTGCTTACATTTCTTATGTGTTTTCTATTTGTTTTTAGACTCTTTGTACTGGAATTCAATGGCAATGGATAAGATTATGCCTTCAAAAATTTAGAAGATGTGTAGGCATTAAAAAAATTTCACAAATTTAATGCGGATTTATTGGGAAATCAAGGATAGACCTTTATTTATGACATGTTCTCTATAGCCGTTTAGCTGCGCTGATGGAAGATATGTATTTTACTGACACAACTGAATTTCTTTTAAGCTACTCTTAGGACCACAAGATATGTGTGTTAGCAGTATTTTATAAATCATTAAGTTGTTATTTTTTATAAAATATACCTATTTATACATTGTGTGTGTACAACCTGCCAAATCATTAAGTTGTTACTTTGTTTAAAATATACGGAGTACTTACTTCTGCGTTGTGTGTGTATAACCTTCCAAATCATTAAGTTGTTATTTAGTATCGAACATACCAAAATTTATTTATTGTGTGTATGTGTGTGTGTGTGTTTTTTTAACACCGACAAATTAAATTTTTAGTCTTCATTTTCTTTTGGTTATATTAAATCGAAGATAAATATATAAAAAATAATTGATTGTTGGAGTAACTCAGTTGGTTAGAGCGTGTGGCTGTTAACCACAAGGTCAAAGGTTCAAGCCCTTTCTCTAGCGAGCAAAATCATATTGTAATACAAAAAATCTAAAATACAACCTTTCAAAACATGAAGTTGTTTATTTTCTTTTTTTGGAAAAAAATATACTTATTTTGTGTGGGTGTGTGTGTTTCGTTTTTAAACACTCACAAATTTATAATTTTTGCCTTCTTTTTCTTTTTGGTTATATTAAATCCTAAGTTTCACAATGAATTCAAAGCTGAATGATAAGTTTTTCTCATGATCAATATACTAAGAAAGTCCTTGTGAAGGCTATGGCTAAATCATTGCTTACATTTCTTATGTGTTTTCTATTTGTTTGTGGACACTTTGTACTGGAATTCAATGGCAATGGATAAGATTATGCCTTCAAAAATTTAGAAATGTGTAGTCATGAAAAAAATTTCACAAATTTAATGCGAATTTATTGGGAAATCAAGGATAGACGTTTATTTATGACATGTTCTCTATAGCCGTTTAGCTGATGGAAGATATGTATTTTACTAACACAACTGAATTTCTTTTAAACTACTCTTAGGACCACAAGATATGTGTGTTAGTAGTATTTTATAAATCATTAAGTTGTTATTTTGTATAAAATATACCTATTTATACATTATGTGTGTACAACCTGCCAAATCATTAAGTTGTTATTTTGTTTAAAATATACGGAGTACTTACTTCTGCGTTGTGTGTGTATAACCTTCCAAATCATTATGTTGTTATTTAGTATCGAACATACCAAAATTTATTTATTGTGTGTGTGTGTGTGTTTTTTTAACACCGACAAATTAAATTTTGTCTTCATTTTCTTTTGGTTATATTAAATCAAAGATAAATATATAAAAAATGATTGATTGCTGGAGTAGCTCAGTTGGTTAGAGCGTGTGGCTGTTAACCACACTGTCAAAGGTTCAAGCCCTTTCTCTAGCGACTAGCGAACAAAATTATATTGTAATACAAAATATCTAAAATACAACCTTCCAAATCATGAAGTTGTTTATTTTCTTTTTTGGAAAAAAATATACTTATTTTGTGTGGGTGTGTGTGTTTTGTTTTTAAACACTCACAAATTTTTAATTTTTTCTTTCTTTTTCTTTTTGGTTATATTAAATTCTAGGTTTCACAATGAATTCAAAGCTGAATGATCAATTTTTCTCATTATCAATATATAAACTAAGAATGTCCTTGTGAATGCTATGGCTAAATCATTGCTTACATTTCTTATGTGTTTTCTATTTGTTTGTAGACTCTTTGTACTGGAATTCAATGGCAATGGATAAGATTATGCCTTCAAAAATTTAGAAGATGTGTAGGCATTAAAAATATTGCACAAATTTAATGCGGATTTATTGGGAAATCAATGATAGACGTTTATTTATGACATGTTCCCTATAGCCGTTTAGCTTATGAAAGATATGTATTTTACTAACACAACTGAATTTCTTTTAAGCTACTCTTAGGACCACAAGATATGTGCGTTAGTGGTATTTTATAAGTCATTAAGTTGTTATTTTGTATAAAATATACCTATTTATACATTGTGTGTGTACAACCTGCCAAATCATTAAGTTGTTATTTTGTTTAAAATATACGGAGTACTTAGTTCTGCATTGTGTGTATAACCTTCAAAATCATTAAGTTTTTATTTTGTATAAAACATACCAAAATTTATGCATTGTGTGTGTGTGTGTGTGTTTTTTTTTTTTTTTACACTCACAAATTTACAATTTTTTTCTTCATTTTCTTTTGGTTATGTTAAATCAAAGATAAATATATTAAAAATGATCGATTGCTGGAGTAGCTTAGTTGTCTTCCAGCCCGACCCCTTCCTTGTTGACTCGACGTCAGGGTACGTACTGGGGGCTACTTGATAAGGAATATACTCTTGGATTACCGCTATATGTATTTTTGATATTTATACGATATTGGATACGTGACTAGGGGTCCCTATATAAGGGACCTTAGCCTTTCAAGTTGGGACTTTTGGCCTTTCCTTCCTCTCTTCTCTCTAGAAGACCTTAGAAACCAAGTGATCCCTCCTCTCTCTAGATTGTTCAACATCAGTTAATAAAAGAGAGGGATTTGAGGGCTAATTTTCCATTCAATATCATGCTTTACATACAACTTCTATGCATATTTTGTACATTGGAGTGTATGAGTGAATAAACACTATCAATAAGGATGCTCTTACTTCTTAGAGCATCATTATTAGAAGTTTTTTTCTTGAGTTTTTGCCTTGTGCGGAGACGAGAGTGTGTGGCATATCTTAAGAGAGATGAGAAAATAAAAATCAAGTTCTCTGTGTTACTTTTTGAATTTTCTTGAAAAAGTTACACGTTACATGTTGCATGCACCAGTTCTACTCAACGAGTGTGTATAGTACTTGCGTCCGCTGAGGTCCAGCTAGCAACCATCCCAATTAAAAATCGTTTTCTTTTTCTTTTTTATTATTATTGGCCCACAAAAAACTTAAGCAAAAAGCCAACCATTGTGCTCTTAGTTCGCGGGTTTAATCATGATTTTATACTTATTGTAGCATTTTAAGCGCAAATTATATCGTGGACGGACTAGCGTCCATCATGCGCATTTCGGACTCTAATCCAGATTATGTACCTATAGTCATGTAAGTACATTCACATTGTGTACTCTAATCCAAATTATGTATCTGTAATCATACAAGTACATAATGTGTTAATTGAAAGTAAATAATATGTGAACTGTAAGTAATAAATTAAATATACATAATATGTTAATTGCATATACATAATATAGACGAAGGTCCACAATGCATGTGAGCTTTAATCTATAATATAACAATTGCATTTCACCCAATAGTTATATCATGGACCACGTGCATGTAGCATCATGAATCCAAGTCATCCCTAATTTTTTCAACCTAAATGTTTTTTTTTTCTTTTTCATTTTATACCAATAAAATTAGTGTACACAAAATATATCATTAAAAAGTTATTGTTGAGATCTTTTAAATAATATTCTTTTCTAATTTTTTAATGAATATACAAGTATATAAATTCACTATTGTAGGTTCATAAAATTACTATACTACCATATACAGGTTCATAAAGTCACTACTTTATGTTCATAAAATCAATATTGCAATTTCATAAAATTACATTCTCAAAATTATTACTATAGGTTCATAAAATCACTACTACATATTCATTACACAATTTGAAATAATATATTGAAAAATATACCAACATAGTTATCAAAAAGAAATATAGAATAATATATTTAAATGATGATTGATTAATTGGTACACCATTATATTTTTATGAACCTGCAATATTATTTTTATTAATCTAATTTTTATTATGAACCGGCAACATTATTTTTATGAATACAAGTTGATCCAATATGAACCTAATTTGCCTCGTACTTGTATCTTATAATTACTTCTGTTCTGTAGAATAATACTCATATCATCGTTTTGGAAATATCTATATCCCGGTGAGCGGTAGAAACCTCAATACCCCGCAATTTATTGAGTTGCAATATCACGGACGACAAAAAACATAAATTAGTATGGGGATAAAAAAAAATTATTAAAAAAAAAAGTGATATGTACATTCAATCTTAAATCATTTCCGTGCTTTCCTTATAATACAAATGGTTCTGCTTTACTCACCGTGTATAACAATTGTCTAAGAATTAAGCTTGACATATCATACAATGGAGAGAGAGATCATCAGCTTTGATAAAATTTACTGAGGAAAGTTTTGAGTTCTAAGCCCCACCATCCGTCCACAAATTATCAATCTTAAATAAACTTAAAACCTGTGTGAAGCCTGTACGACTTGCGTTAAGGATGTCTGGACACACAAGCTCCCCAAAATTCTTGCCAGCCAACCTCGATCAAAATCTTTCCCCACACTCTCGACAATATTTTTACCATTTTGATGTGTCCCTTACAACCTGCAAAATGGGCACAACTTTATACATCTGGAACAATTGGTAAGACCAGAATGCCAAGATCAAATCGTAGATCAGAAGTGGGAATAGCCGGAATAGAAATCAATGCAAAGACGTCTCTCGATGCTTCTTGAATCTCAATCCGAAACACAAAGTAACTCTTCCGTTAAAGAAGTCAGTTTTTAGGAGCTCACGTTACAATGTAGGTAGAGCAATTGGGTTCATTATCATTTGTCTATAAGCAGTAAATGAGCAATCACTGTCATGTTGCAGTAATTAAGCAAGTGTTGTGAATATTTTAGCAACACCTGGAATTAGTCACCCTCAACTCCTCAAGACGAACCCCATTGGCCTTGTTTGGTAAAATAGTTAGCTTATCAGCTAATTTTGGCTTATTTGACCACTATTAACTATTTGACTTGGTTAAAAAATCAATATAAGTGTTTGGTTAATCAATTAGCTTTTTAAGAAAAGAAATTACACCAAACTATCAGCTAACAGCTAATTTACCAAACACATTTCTATAATCAACTAATGTTATCAACTAGTTATACTCTCTAATTAACCCAATCAGCTAACAACTAACAGCAATTTACCAATAGGGCCAATAAGTTGCGCATTCACTACCAGATTTTGGTGTAATAGCAATTGATTTTGTTACACTGTAAATTAGACATGTACTGTGTATGAGATTTTGGTGTAATAACAATTGTCATGTGTTACGAACTTATGTGGCCTGGTATAATAAGTGCATAGAATGAAGCTCCAGTGATCAACTTATTCATAGAGATGAATCTAACAAAATTTGAAAAGAAACATAGTAGAATAATGTAGATTGAAGCATTACCAAGGAAGCTTAAAAGTGTCCTTCAACCATCCATGTTTAGAGCAATTTGTAACGATTCTATCTGTCCGTAGAATGATCTCTGAAAATGTTGGCCTTACAGCATGATCAGGACTCCAGCATTCTTCAATCAACCTATAATGGAGTTAAATCAATTGGAGAAACACAAATAACCTTAGAAAAGCAAATAAATTGGGAGGGGGGAAGGGGGGGAGGGGGGGGGGAGTTGAAATTACTTAAATTCCAATTTATGTGATACTCCTCAGAGCTTGTTCAGCTTGTCCTAAACTTAAGGAGGGAATATTGCAGAAGGATATGCATGTCAAATATTTGATATTCAGAGGCAATGTGGAATTGAAAAATCACAATTCATGTGTGCAGAATATGATTGACAATGGTATTGTTTCTCATTTAAATAACCAGAACTATACCATAGATGCTCACATAAAAGCAGAGCACTATTTTTGAAGTTATATAATTGCACTTCAACAGTCGAACACTTGGTTGTAGCCAAAATATTGAAAACAAAAGCAAATTCAGTCTTACTCTTTCAAATCAGGAGGATATTTGGATTTTGTCTTGAATGTTGGTCTTTTTCCTTCTAAACACAACAACTTAGCAACCTCTTCAGGAGGTTTTGGATGAAAAGGAGGATATCCTTCCACCATCTGGTACCAAATTAAAGGAATCAATTGTAAGAATCTAGAAATATTTTTGACTACTTGCAGACTTTAATAGCTATACTAATTAAGCTAAGGAAAACAAAAAATGGGGGTGGGGAGCCAGCAGAATAGTTTTCTACTAAAAAACAATGTGAAAATGGCTGCAGATGAAAACGGGGTTGGTTCTCTGAGAGAGAGAGGGGGATAGTATGATAAATACAAGTACATAAGTACAAAAATGTCCTTTACTCTCAAATATTTCGGATGCTTTGGGTGAGAAGCTAAAATTAGTTCAAAATAAATATGCACCCTGTTTCCATCAAATGCCAGATTAAAACAAACAAACAAAAAAATCAAATGAAAAATGTACCTCATAAAGTATTATAGCAAATGAGTATACATCCACACTTCTATCAAATATTTGATCCTTGTAAATCTCAGGTGCCACATAGTAACCTACAATTTACAACATATGTCACTTTATCACATCAATTCAGGTGTAATCTGAGCATCTTAATGAATTAGAATTCCACGATTTGGTTTCTCAGAATTAAAGATTATGCTACATGGAATATTCTCAACAACATACTTTTACGGTCATAGACATGTGGCTGCACCAACTTTGCTTTGTCAGGAGAAATTTTTGACAGCCTAATTAAACCAAATCCTGCAACTTTCAACAGACCTCCATCGTCCAGCAAAACATTTCTGGCACCTTACCAAAATTTGAATATTAAGAACAATGCAAATTTCAATAAGTGTAGAATATGATAGGAATTATGCACCTGAGAATAAACTCAAGCATTTAGTTTCCTTACTTTGGCTGTAAACTACAATGGATAATTGGGTCTGGTTTACATTCATGAAGATAATTCATGCCCCTGAAAAGACAAAGGCAAAAGTCAACTAACAGAACAAGCAGAAAATAGGGAAGTATATTATGCAAACAACTCACTATGCATGCTGACAATACTCAGAAAAGTGATTCAAGCACCAATACTCATTTAAGTACATCCTTGACAAAAAGAGTACTTACCTAGCGATATCAAGAGCAAATCTTAGAGATTTAGAAGGAGATAGGCGTCCTTTCTTTTGAAGATAGATACCTAGATCACCCTGAAAAATTACCAGCAGTAAATTTTATGATAATGACATTCCATTTCTGAAGCTATAAATTTTGGTAAACTGTACATAATAGAGACATCAAATATTTCATCATATAAGAAATTCAAATTATAAAAAATAAAATAAAATAAATAATAAAAATTTATTTAAAAAAAAAAAAAAAAAAAAAAAAAAAAAAAAACTGCATAACGCAGAAGCAAAAAATGGCAATAAAACTTAAATGTCCTATGCTCATCAAATCATTTAAACCATCTAAAGAGAGTCAAAGAAATGCACTATAAATGTAGACAGATTTATGGATTGGTAAGAGGGGAAGGGCTGCTGGGGGTTGAGGGGGATATAGAGAGAGATTCCTACTCTTGGATGATACTCGGAAACAATCATCATTGGAATATTTTGGGTGACAGCTCCAACAAACTGAACCACATTAGGATGTCGTACTTTCTCTAACAATGTTAGTTCATGTTTGAAAGCATTTCTGCATACAAGAATAAAGAATTGAAAAAAAAAATGTGTTAGGCATTAAAATTTAGAACTTCTGAACAAGAAGAAAGAAATCCTTCACTCCTAAAACAACTTAATGGTGGACTGATCCATCTTAAACAGAAAGTAGAAACTTCCTTTGAAAATTAATGAGCACAATTTTTTGAATATTCAAGAGCAGGTGAATTCATACATGCTTTCAGGGTCTGAATAGCAATCCTTGTCGAGAATCTTCACAGAAACCTTGGTGCCATTCCATTTAGCAACTTGATATGATCCCTGCTCAAGGCAATTAAATAGATTTTAAACAAAATAATGCTGGGGTTGGACCACTAGAGATTCAGTCAGGATCCAAGAGTTAAAATAGTCTACTTCTTTCTCTTTTCCAGTGGTGAGAAGCAAATATGACAATGGGGAGATATGGATTGGTTGTAGTTAGTTCCAGTAACAAAATCCTTAAAGAAGATGGACGTTCACACGAACACTGTATCTTTATTCAACATATAGCATGTTGCTTCCCTGTATACAGCTTTTATCATGTTCAGGTTTAGATCTTGGTCACTGTTTTCTGGAACAGTTGACAGGTTATCTTTATGCTAATGGCGTCACATAATAGGGATGGATAATGACCACCTTTTCTATTTGGGTACCTCGGATGGGTTAGGATTTTGTAGGCCTAGCCTCAAAAGGTCCTTGGCTACTTTCAACCATGGGAGACTGAATTGAACAGAAATATCTCAGTCAAACTGAAAATAATTCATCAACTTTCGTTTTGCTTGGGAACAAGATTCGCATGTAGAATGTAAGAGGAAATCAGCACAGCAGAATTATTACGTTTTAAGGAAAATATAAAAGGAGAGAACATAGATCTTGCCTTGATACCATCACTTCTGCGAATTTGAAGCTCCAGTGGATTGAGTTCATATTCTGGAACTTCCCGGGGATTAGCAACAGTCATTGGCGTCTTTCTGATTTTCTAGCAATATGGCATAGACTTGTAAGGGCCAAGTAAATAAAAAGTCTGAATGTGAAGTATGAACTTGGTCTCACTTACTGGAACTTTGGCCCCACGGGCCTTCAAGATATTATAGACATCAGTATTTCCATAATACTTGGCATCAGCAGCTGCCTGTCATAATTTACAAGCAACATAAAAATTCACAGATTTACTGCAAGAAACAATCATTACAGATTGCAAACCAAGTAAAACCTGATGCACAGGCTAAAAGCTAAAAAGCCATTTGTTTTATTGGTGCTTGCTATTGCACTAAAAAGTGATGCTGCAGGATCCAATCTCAAGAGTTTCTGATCCTCCTACTGCTATCCTATTCATCCACTATATTCTTCTATTGTTCTAATCATAATTTGCCACGAATAAAGTGAGGGGCTCTGTGGCAGCAAAGTTATTTGTTCATATGTAAACTCCACAAATTAATGCCCAAACCTCAGCCACTCTTTAGGAAAAAATCAGGCCAGAACTTTCAGCACTTTGTATATATATCTCACATATTCATAACAGCAAGCAAAATAATCAAAAAAAAGTAAGAGTTAGTAAGAATTAGACGCAGGCAAATATATATATATAGGCAAGCTTTACCGTGCTCCCCCATCGATCACGAGCATCAATATTGGCCTTCCGGCTAAGCAGAAGCTTAACGACCTCGACGTGGCCCTCGCAGGCCCCGATATGCAGAGCAGTCCGGCCATCCAAATCAATGCTATTGACGTCGATTCCCTCATCCAGCAATTCCTTGACTCCCTCCACGTCCCCCTGGCAGGCCATGAAGAGCAGCTGCATGGTTGAGTCGAGGTTCTCCGGCACCGCGAGCAAGTCGATGTCATCGGCGTGACTCCGGCGAATCGGATCGAGCGACGATTGCCTGCCGAAGCTGAAACGCAAATTATTCCGGCGCGGATCCAGCGAGTTCTGGCGCCTGAAGCTGAACCTCCCGCTCTTCTGCACCGACCCCGTCGAGAACTGCCGCGATATCCCCCGCTTCAACTGCGTCGCCACGTCCATTTTGTTCGCGCAGTTCATTTCCCCCCTCAATCACATCAATAATGCCAAAACATCTCCCACCATACGCAAAACCCCTCAAAAATCAATCCACTCTCCCTCCACCTACAAAAAACAAACAAACAACCAAAAAAACACTACGCAAAACAAAGCTATCAGAATTGAAAGCTCAATCGAGAGCTATGGAGAGAGAGAGAGAGAGAGAGCTCTCGAAGGCGAGCAACGAGAGGGAAAGAGATGAATTTGGGGAGAGGATGAAGATTGAAGAAGATGTATTGTATTCCACAGAGTCGCCCGTAAAAAGCGTTACAGCTAGATAAAGTGTACTAGTCATTCTTGTTCATTCTTTTTTTTTTTTATACTCCGTATAAATTATTACTCCGTATTTCTTTATTAATTTTAAATTGCTGGTGGTTATTTCTGGTGGTATTAACACGCGGCAACGCCAATGTGCGCTGCTCTTTGTCTGTCTTTGGTGCGGTTCGGCGGTCGTTTTACGTGGGAACGACAGATACAGACGCTTTCATATTTCATTTTACTATTTTTATTTCTTTTAGTAGTTTATCATTGATTTAATACTAATTAGGCTTTCACGTGTGTTATTATTTTGATGTGGCAATTATTTTGTACCTAATTTAGTTGTAACTTGACATAATTTATAAGATATTAGTAACAATTTTTTAAAAAAAATTAATAAACAAAATTGTCGGACTAAGATTAGTAATCTTTGTCTAACGGACAAGGGGTGACCATCATTTGATCTGAGATAACGAGACAGTATTTTTAATTTTTTCTAAAAACTATTTAAAAAACATAGCTAATATTTTAGAAAACATGGAATCTAGAAGGTTTTCTCGTACTACATTGCTGGCCAGAGCACCGCCGATGTTTCCCTACTTGGCGAAGCCAACTTCCCGTGGCTCAAGTTTAGGGTTGGATGGGTTTAAAGTCAACAAAGAAGGTGATAAATTACCAAGTCAGTAATTTTATTTTTATTTAAGTTCTATGTCAACATTATGGAAGGTAGAGTAACCGAAGAGAAACCTATAAAAAAAATACTAAGTGAATAAATTTTAAAAAGTACATGTGTCTGATTAGATCTTATTTTAATTCAAGGTATTAATTGAACAATTATGCATAGTAGGCGGGTCTATTTAACTCTAATGCCAAGTTTGAATTATTAACAAAAATATCACCCCCATTTTTTCTCTAATTATTTCAAATATGTTAAATCTTTCTAGATTAAACAAATAGGAAAAATCGCACTTTTGGTCCCTCAATTAGTAGCGCATTTGCAATGTTGTCCCTATCTTCTAATTTAGACAATTTCGATCTCTTAGTTATTGTTACTGTAGTCAATTTAGTCCCTCTGTGACTTAATCACCCTAAACTTCGTTTAGACCATGGGTATGATTGAAATTTCACATTGCATTGATTATATCAACCCAATTTCTTTCCCTTCCTCTACCTGGTCTGCCATTTCCTCCACCGATGTCGATCTTCAACCCTAACTTGTTGGAAGAAAAGCCGCTCCAAGCTATTTCTTAGACGATATTGTCTTCAAGCACTATCGGGTTATGGGCAATAGAGAGTTAAATGCCATAGAGAGTTATGGGCAGACGCAAACTGATGAGAAGTCAAGTCAAGAACACACTGTGAAGAAGAAGAAGTTAGACGTGGGAGTACATCTTCCCCCACCATCGCCAACAACTTCGGTACAGGCGTACAGTAGTTTCAAACCTTCGTGGGTGACGGGAGAGACGACGAAAATATTGCGTTTTTGTTTTTTGTTTCTATTGTACTTGAATTTTGTTTAACCAGGACATGGGGTGCAAGGCGTCGAAGCTAGACAATGAGGATATTGTCCGGTGGTGCAAGGAGCGACGCCGCCTGATGAAGGAGGCGGTGTATGCTCGCCACCATTTAGTCGTCGCTCAGTCTGACTACTACTGCTCACTTAAACTAACTAGCTCTGCTCTGATTTCCTTCGCCGTTGGCAAGCTTCTCTCTATCGCGGAGGAGATGCCCAATGTGTTTATCCGCACTCCTTCCTCCACACCCACCTTCAAAACCCCTCCGCTTCCGACGCCGGTGGTTCGCATCCCATCTCCATCTCCATCTCCGTCGATTCACCAACCCCCGCAACTACACTACTTTGTCGCCTCTCAGCAGCAGCAACCCCAAGAACACGGGAAAAATCCAGTGAAACTTCCTCATATCCTCTCGGAATCGAGCTTCCCCACTACACCAAGGAACCATAATTTCTTCGAAAACGAAAACTATACATATGATGCGAAAGCGAATTCAACCTATTCCAGCACTCCCTCACAAGCCTCCTTCGTCCGGTACTGTGAAGAAATTGGGTTGATATAATCAATGCTATGTGAAATTTCAATTATATCCAGGGTTTAAACGGTGTTTAGGGTGATTAAGCCACACAAGGACTAAATGGACTACAGTAACAATAACTGAGGGATCAAAACCGTCCAAATTAGAAGATAGAGACAACATTACAAATGCGTTACTAATTGAGGGATCAAAAGTGCGTTTTTCCCTAACAAGTATGATTGCTTCTTCTTTTCTGAAAAAAATGATTCTCATTTAACTTAAAACTAAAAATATATATGAAATTAATTTGAAAGGACATCAAGGGAATAGCGGCCATCTTCATTTATTCGAGTACTGACTAGATAGCAATTTCACGTGCTTGACTCATTCCAGTAGACCAATAATTTCAAAAGATAAAATTTTTATTATTGTTCCCTACTAATATTGCTATTTAATGTTCAACTGTAGACTTTTTTTTTAAAAAAAAAATCTTTATTTTTATTGACTAGCAAATAAATTAGTCAATTTCACCCTGAGTTAAGAATAAATTTTTATTTTTATTTTTTGTTCAAAACACCGAAACTCATTTATAAATAATCTACTTTATATACCAATGGTCTTATAGTCTAGTGGCACAAAGTGAATCTCCCAAATGGAATGTTATGAGTTTGAGTTTCATTGGGTTCAGTATGAACTTTTAGTGCTTCAATAGGTTGAAAAAGTATTTATGAACAGATAGTACATTGCAAAAAAAAAAAAAAAAAAAAAAAAAAAAAAAAAAAAACCCTCTCCATACACAAAAAAATCTGTAAAATTCTTTACGTTATCTTTACCACGCAGTTCTCTCTCACTTAGGTCGACACAATAATGTCGTATTATAACATTTGTAATTCAACAATATTTTCTTTACGTCATTGAAAATTTTAGCATATATTCAAATAATGATATGAAGATATATATCATTATTCTTATCCCAATGGCTAGACCTAAATTTATTAATTGCTCTGTTTGGTTATATTTCGTTTTCCTTACATTTTAAAAACTAAAAGTTGACATTTTAGTAATGATAAGTTTGGTCTGAAGTTGGATGGATTAAAGTTTGATACAAGTTTTATTAAAGTTGTAAAAAAAATAAATTATTATTAAAGTATACAATTGTCAAAAATAAACTAGGGAATGAAAAATATGCATTTAAGGGGTACACAAAGTTTTTGAATATTTTATGAGAAAATCTTACAATTCGCTTGTTACAAATTAAAAGATATAATGTGTGTCATTATTATAACATAAAATTTGATTGATAATAAAGATGTATTAAAAAATTGCAATAAATATTAATGAGGCATGTTACTATGTTCAAGGGGGATTATTATGAATTGGAGAATAATGAGCATATCCAATAAATTTCTGGTAAAACTTATACTCCGTAATAAAATGTTTAATTAATCTAACAAATTAAAGTCTTTTTTGTTTTGTTTTTTTTTTGGGGGTTAGTTTATAATAATGTAATTAGTCTTTTTTCACATTGGAGTTAGTTTATAATAGTGTAATTAGTCTTTTTCACACTGAGTCAATACCGCCTCTACTGAGAGGCGACCCGGCCATAACCTCTCAAATGGACATATATATATTTAGTAACAACTTAGGTTACAACACTATTATTCTAGTAATAGTAATAGCTTATTTGTAACAAATACTTAGTTGTCACAATTACCATACTATTTGTGCCCAAAAAAATATTTATCACAATTATCATAAACAATAGTGTTAGAACTATTTTTTAGTCACAAAAAGAGTATTATTTGTGACTGTCACAAAAGATTTGTCACTAAATATATTAATTCTTGTAGTGTTAGAGTTTGAATTATAAAAGCTCGCACGGACTTAGCTCACTAGTTCAGTAGGCAATATTTGAGGCATGAGATTAAGGCTCGAAGCTCAGTAGTGATAATGTGAGGAATGAGAATTATGCCTAAAGTGAACAGATCTCTTGTTTACATTAACTTTTGGTCCTGTTTACTGAGTTATTGTGATTTTGTGATTTATATCTTTTCAAATGCGAGGTGCCTTTGGGTTGGAATTTAAACCTTTTAGGACCAGAGTTGAATTATTAATTCACATTATTTTCCCATATGTTAGTTGGGGAAGAATTACACCGACGAATATGAGTGGTGAGCTGGCTGTATCTGCGTATCAATATATATATGGATAAAACTAAGAATCAAGTTGCGAACATGTCGGCATTGAAAATGCCCATGCTACCACCAATGCATAATTATTTCATATTAGTTTGCATTGAATGCCGCATGGTTTAAGCCGTTTGACTTGTAGCCTACAGAACTATGCATTTACATCACGAAAAAAAAAAAATTGTTTCATATAGAATGAATTAGAAGAATAATAATAAATTATGAATTACATTTTATTATATTTAATTTATAGAGAGAATAAATGTAAGACAGTTCAAATTAGATTTTCATTTTTTTTTTGCCAATGGTCTTGTAATTTAGTGACACGAATTGACTCTCACATATAAAAGGTCATAGGGCGATGTAAGTTGGAAAGTAGTTATGAGCATATACTGCATTGTAACAAAGTCAACAGCCATTTAGAAAAAGATTCTCAAGTATCTTCTACTAAAATGAATATATGAGACATTTATGTTATATGTTAGAATACCTTTTTTTTTTTACATTTAAAAAAATATAATGTAGCAAAAGATATTTTGAAAAAAATGTCTTTGTTATATGTTAATATATGGTATACGTAAGAGGCTTTTTTGAATTATATAAATTTTAGAAATTACTATCCCTCTTATGTAATTTTATTATTTATTGAATAAATTAACCCTTCCATCTTCACTTATTTTCTTTAATGTTCTCCTGTAAATTTTTTAAATTAAAATTTTTGTATTTACCACTACTACAAAACATAGCTACCACGGCGGTTATTTTTACACATATACGGCGGTTTTTGAAGCGCCGTGTAGGTGGCCGCCGTAGTAAATAATTACATTTTACGGTGGTTCTTTAGAACCGCCGTGTATATTACCTATATACGGCGTGTTAAAAACCGCCGTATAATTATAAACATGCACGCCGTCTATAACAAATTTACACATTACATATATACTTTATAAGGCGGTTCTGAATAATAACCGCCATCTATAACACCTTTACGCATTACATATATACTTTATAAGGCGGTTCTGAATAATGACCGTCGTCTAAAGTGTACTTTATACGGCGGTTCTGAGTAATAACCGTCGTCTATAACAAATTTACACATTACATATATACTTTATAAGACGGTTTTGAATAATGACCACCATCTAAAGTGTACCTTTTACGGCGGTTTTGAGTAATAACCACCGTCGTAAGTATTTATTAAGAATAAAAATATATGTATATACGGCGGTTCCAAGATAGAACCGTCGTATATACATGTATATTGACTTTTTAAAAATACTTTATACGACGGTTCCACGAGCAAACCGCCGTATAAATGTATATTTAAAATTTTATTTTTTTATAATTTCACAATTTTTAAATCTACAATATAAAATACAATAATAAGCTATTCAATTTTATCAAATTAAAATGCTTATTATAATTCAATATTCAGAATAATATACTTAAACATATATAATAATAAGTATAACGAATACAATAACATATAATCAATCCTAACTATCAAATACAATATATTAATAACTACATTAATAACTACGTAACAATTCACTGTCAATCTATCATCATGTAGATCAATTTCCTTCTTGTGAATAACTTTGAGTACCGATCGAGGACCTACAAATTCAAAATAAATTTAAGAAGTAAGTATAATAGAAAGAATTAAATCTAATTTTAAAAATATATTGAAGTGATCATTACTTACTTTGTCTAGCCCTTCATCTAAATGTGTATTTACAAAATTCCAAACATATATTTCATCATAATAACAACTCAACGGATCAGGGTTGTTTCAAACACTACAACAAATTTAGACTATAAAAATAATACAACAATATAAACTATCCTTAACATGCATTCTATATAAATATTAAATGCTTACTCAGCATTGAATCCATGTCGAGGATTTGATTTTATTTGACATCAGTTTCTTTTTGACTTGTAATGTTTTGAGTGCACTATTAAAAAAACAAGAAATTACAAAAAAGAGAACTTAAATTAATACTTATTTGATCAATACTTCTAACAAAATTCAATATAAAATCCAAGAACTCAAAATTCCCAATATCCAAAAAAGTTTGGGGAATTTTGAGCTCTCTAGCAAAGAAAATGCCCAAGAAAAAGTCATCCCCATACTGACCAGTTATGCAGAAAGTTGCAGGCCTGCTAAACATGTCCGTTTTCCTAGCCAAGATGAGGAAACCCATCATTGCAAGACTCAAACTCTCCTTGAAAAATTCAAGGAAACTGAAGAGGATAAAGCTCCACAAGCATTACAATTATGGGTACATTCAAGAATATGAGTATTCACCTTCAAATACACCACTCATTCAGCTCAATTACTACCACAGGATGTCACTAAAGAAGCAGGACTCCATGCTCTTCACCTCAAGGTGTTTCAAATTTATTATTTTTTTTTGTTTTGTCTCCTATCCTAAGGAAATTTTAAAAGTTCAATGCTTTAAAAAAATCAATATAAAAAAGGAGGAACCAAGATTCAATCTTCTATCTACAGAACATAGCATTCAAACTCCTAAAATAATCAAGCACAAAACATTACTGCAACTTCACCAACATAATCTTCATCTATTAAACAATACACTTGCAATTACCACTACAATTAAAAGTTAAATATACTAAAGTTAAACAATAAATTCTAGTTGTTACTGCAATTAAAATTCTTAAATTGAAAATAAAAGAAATTACTTGTTGTTTGTCAATTAAAGTTCAAACAACAAGTAATTTCTAAAATGAAAATAAAAGAAATTGCTTGCTGCTTGTCAATTAAAGTTCAAGCAGCAAGTAATTTCTTTCAATTAGCATACACTGTTGGTATTCTCAAATGAAAATAAAATAAATTACTTGTTGTTTGTCAATTAAAGTTCAAACAGCAAGCAATTTCTTTCAATTAGCATACTCTGTTAATATTCTCAACTCTCAAGAACTAAGAGTTCCTTTCAATTAGCATAAACTTCAAGCTAGAGTTTAATCTAATATTGGGGGAAAATCAAAGAAAGCAAACGTTAAAGACATAAAAGAAGAGATACTAACAGAAGATGGGAGATGGATGATGCTAAACAGAGTTTAATCTCTGGGCCGATGAGGATGCTGGATGCCCACCGATCGATGGCAGCCTGCCGCTGCGAACTTGCGATCGATGATGCTTCTCCGAGTAGGCGACAATGCGGGCTGCGGCAATTGGTTCGCGTGGGCCGTTGCGGACTGCTTGTGATGTGTGGACTGTGCGGTCGCAAAGCCTCCGATCGATCGATCGATGATGCTACAAATTTGCAATCGATCGATGGCAGGGGCGTTGCCTCTGGGTTCGCGTCGCAATAAAGCTAAAGGGCAGAGAGGGCGAAGTAGGCGACACTACAAGTCTGCACCAGGCGGTCTGGCTCGAATCGAGAGTTGAGAATACAACAATTTGATATTTGCTCAAAATTTTAGGGCTCGTCAATCCAGTGGTTTAGTCCATAGAGCCAGCTTAATTACCTTAATTTTTTATTAGGTTGATTTTGTTGTGTTTTAGCCCTATAATTTTTAAGGCTTATTAGGCCAACTCATTGGTTTAGGGCTAAATTGGCATCCCTAACTTTACGCTTTAGATTTAGGGTTATGTCTTTTTACTCTTTATATAAATTAAAATTTAAAAAAAAAATATCAAATTAAAGTATATATATGGCGGTTGTATAAATAATCACAGTCTATTAAGTATATTAGACGGCGGTTATTTAAAAACCACTGTCTATTAAGTGACATGGTATATATTTGACGGCGGTTATTTAACAATCGTCGTCTATTAAGTGACGTGATATATATTAGTCGACGGTTATTTAAAAAACGTCGTCTATTAAGTGACGTGGTATATAATAGACGGCGGTTTTTTAAAAAATCGCCGTCTATATGTGACGTAGTAGACCAAAATATATTAGACGGCGGTTATTTAAATAACCGCCATCTATGTTGTGTCGTAGTAGACCATTTCTGTAGTAGTGTACTAATCTTTCAAATGTAGTTTCTAAATATATAATCATATACACTAATACTAAACTAAGGGTCCATTTAGAAACTGGAAAAATGATTTTCAAAAAATGACTCATTTTTTTATAACATATTTTAATTTTTTAGTGTTTGACTAAATGTTAGAAAATTATATTTTTCTATTTAGCTGAAAGTTAAGAAATTTTATTTGTCTATTTGGTTTATTTTCCTTAAAATGAATATATTATTTGTTATAATAATAATAATAATAATAATAATAATAATAATAATAATAATAATTGGTTGTGATGGTAATAAAGATCTAAAAACTAGCATGAAGAGAGATAAGAGAGAAGAGAGGGGCATGAAAATAAAAAATTTGAAAAACGTCTTCGGACTAAAAATTTAATAAGACATTTTATGCTAAATTGAGTCTTTTTCTGTTGATTAGAATTAATATTTTCATTTAGCTCTACTTTTTAAAAAATCCAAACACATAAAAATTTTAAAAATGACTTTTGGAAGACATTTTTTGAGTTTCCAAATGGACCCTAAATATTACGAACTATAAAATTGTACGTAAATATAATAATTCGTTATTAATTGAACCATACATAAATAATTGTAAATGTTGAGTAATACTAATATCAAACCTTTTCATTCAAAATGCTTTTTTATAACACTATTCTTCTTCTCCCAAAAGGTTGAATCCACAACCCCAAGGGTCCCCACACTCCGACCTGACTGAGTATTTAGGAAAATGTAAATCACGATGACTCAAAGAAGATTATTCTTGATAATAGAACTAAATGATGAACACATTTAAAAAAATGCTCTTTCATTTTTTATTTTTTTTTTTGAAAACAAAATTAACATTGAGAAATTAAAAATGTCATTTTAAAAATATTTATTGATGAAACTTATATTTTAAATTAAGTGACTAAATTTATATTTAAATATATAATTCAAGGAGTAAAATTTTCAATTTTTATTTTCATTTTTAAAATCTCTTTTGCAGAGTAGAATAAGTGTTCAACTTTTCACGTGCTAGCTAAATGCCTAAATAAGCTAGCCACCAAAATTTTTTAGGCTATACACGTTTGACCTGCAGTATGCATGCAGTCTAATTTAGTTTTATTATAAAGATATTTAATAGATGTAAATAATAATCAGCATCATCTATTAAAATTTAAAATATTTTTTTATTTATTATGAGCTTGAATTTAATTTGAAGGGGACGTAAATCTACTCCAATCAATTATAAAAATGAAGTCTAAAAAGAAATTTAAAAAAAAATAATCTAAAGGAACACTCTGTAAATCCGCATGAAATTAAATTCAGCTACAATAAATGTATATTTATATGTATACTTGTTACTAGTGACCACACGAGCATTTCACGAATAATCCGCCCAATGTGTATTTTTAAATTAGTGTTTCAGAATTGATCAAAATATCATTCAGTATCCTAGCGTATATCAATGCAAAATTATCAAATTTTTCATAAAAATAAATATTTCAAAAATGCATAACTATGACTTGTGACATCTTTTTCATAAAATTAACTGGTGCAATAAGAGGAAAACGCCCTCACTGGATAGTACCCAAGCATAATTTTACAACACAAAATCCTATTAATTGGTGTGATCCATGTTTCCTCTTGTTGCCACTTCCGTCATAAATAAATTTTTAATTTAATCTAGTCCCATAGTGTACTTTACTGCAATTTTACTGTCTTGGCGCAATGCACTTTCAAAAACATAACCAAATCCTCCTTCCCCAAAAAGACAATGATAATATGCATAATTTCTCATCTGTAGTGAATATGTACTATAAATTAGGTGTATCATTTCATCAATACCGTACCCAATGTGTGATTCTAACTAATTGATCAAGTTTTTTAAAAATATTTTAATTTCTATAATAATAATAATATTATTATTATTATTATTTTAAAAATTTAAAACTTGACTTGCAAGTTTTTTTTTTTTAAATTTTAAAATATTTAATTTTCAATAAATTAACAACAACAACAACAACAATAATAATAATAATAAATTTAAAGTTTGACCACAAGTTTTTTTTTATTTTAAAATATTTAATTTTCAATATTATTGTTGTTGTTGTTGTTGTTGTTCTTGTTCTTGTTCTTGTTTTTGTTGCTGTTGTTATTGTTGTTGCTGTTGTTATGTTGAATTAGGCACCCAAGTCAATTTAACTTAGCTTGGAAGTTACCTACAATAACATGTCAAATATGGTTATTTGTACTTATTTTTAAGTTCAGTGGTCTAATTGGAGTTCTTTTCTAGTTCGGGGGCTTAATTGTACTTTCTTGAGTAGTTCAGGGATCTATTTGACCTTTATCTCTATAATTAACTAATTATTTATTTATTTTGATTTCAATTCCTACTCACTCTAACTTTTTTGAAAGTAGATACTTCTCTAAATTAAATACATTACAATTGCCAAATACTCCATATTAAATGATTACAATATTCACCGCTAGAAATCTCTTGATTTCTTACCAACGGAAGTTCGACCAACATACTGACCAAAATAGAGATCTGGAAAAATCATGTAGGTCAAAAATAGCGTCCAACAACTAAATGTTGGTCGGAAACGCCAGAGGATAAACTCGCATTGTTTTATATTGTAATTTTTGTCTAAATTCAGTTGTTGGTCAGAAATTTCAACCATTAGTTGGACGAAAACCTCCCATAGTGTATGATGTATGTGATTTTCTTTTCAACTATTGAACAGAATTTTTGACCAACTATTAGACGGAAAGTGTGATCAACTATTCAGAATAAAATTCAAAATCATAACAAATATTTTAATTATTTTGATCTTGCCATAATTTTATTTCAACCAAATGACCTCTTTTGCTATTCTTGTATTTCACTATTACTTCAAAACCTACCTATATATTACACTTTAACGTTGCCAACTCGTTTTCAAAATAAGTTTGAATTCATTCACAAACCTAATACCTTTCCAGAAAAACTATTCATTAGTCACACTTCTACAATAAATTGGATCACCTAATTTCTTTATTATATATGTGTTGTTGGCTAAGATTTGAATAATAAATTCGAAGATCTTAGACTGTGGAGCAGTCTATTATATGGTCATAATTGAATTATAAACTCAGATTTCTTTTTATTATTACTATTAAAACAAAAAAGTTGTTGGCTGAAGATATGATACAGACCAACTTATATAAGTGGTTAGTTGGCTGTGTCTTGGTGTCAATTAATTATCGGTATATCTAAGAACCAACTTGCCATCATGTCGGCTATCAAAATGACTGTTCTATCCCTGCTGATAATATTTTCATGAAAATTTTCATTTGAATCACGTTTCTTATTAAATAGTATAATAAAATAAATCAAAACGAGTTAATCCAGTAGGTTAAATACAGTTAGCCCATTTTTAGATAGCTTGAACGTCAATAATTTTTGCCTAGCGTGTTTTGACAAGGCAGTTATGCTATGTAACCAAGTCCAAAACGCGCATATGAAATAACGGTGTTATTAGTGACACTTTTTTTCTCAGCTAATGATTTTTTTTTTTTGTGAATATATAGTTCAAAAATTGTGAATATAAATTCAAAATTGTGTTATACTGCTGAATATAGAGTTCTGTAATTGTGAATATAGAGTTCTGTTATTGTGAATATTAAGTTCTGTAATAATTTTGTATATTGAGATCTAAAATTGTAAATATTCAGTTCTAAAATTGTGAATATAGAGTTCAAAAATTATGAATATAGGTCTTTTGCAAATAACCTAATTTAAAATTTATTTTTAAATATTATATTTGAAAAATCAATCTAGCCAGCACTTTGCCTCTGAATTGGGTCGGTCCAATGTAAATGAAGATTAGTTTGAGTATGTTACGGGCTTAAAGGTGTCTCCTACAATTAAGACTTCCTCACGACACCACCTCGCGACCTGAGAAAAAAAATCTAAATTTTGAAAATGTTGTTCCTTTTGATTGATAAATAGATTTAACTATTTAAGGGAGTATATAAAATATTTAATATATATGTTGTCCATCCCTAATAACACCACCCTCTGCTACAAGACCAAATTATCTGCATTCACAACCACCAACATTCAATTTAATACAGATGACAGTTTATTTATTTATTTATTTATTTATTTTACATCTCAATATAGTAAAGATGATAATTTTTTTAATAGATGGATGGTGTATATAACCTATAAATATTTTATTATTTCAAAAGTTAATTTAAAGGGTATTTCAGAGAGATGAAGGTATAAATATTGTTAAATTTATTGAATGTGATAATTTCTTTTAGACATCCTAATAGGCTAATACACTAAAAAATAAAAAAATTTAGTGGTACTGTGGACTGTGGTAGGAGTATAACATTAAGCCTATTTAGTAAATGGAATATTCACAAAAATTTGTCAAATTTAAACAACTGACTTGGTCAACTCACTAAAATATATATTTAGTAAATATCAAATTGACGTAGCAGACAGGCTGCAAAACACTGAAACAGTAACAAGAGATTCTATTTATTTTGTCCAAAAAAAACAATTTTACCAACTAATTGGTAGAAATTACCACTAGTGCTATTAATTTATATTATTTTATAATATATAATTATTAACAACAAAAAAACTACTTTGTAATAATAATAATAATAATAATAATAATAATAATAATAATAATAATAATCTCAAAAAAGTATGACCAAATTAGTGAAACATGATTCGAGAAAGTCATAAGTTCGATTATTGTCAACATTCTCGAATAATGACAATGGGTCTTCTTCGATTAAAAAATACACTTACAATTTATCTTAATTTTTGTCCGTGAGACACAATTTGTTTGGTCAATAAACCTAAAATAAGTTCATACATTTTACTATGAGATACATATTTGATCTAATTATGGACTTGCATTTAGGGGCGTGTACCTTGCTCCTTTATTTATTTTTATGAGTTAATATTCAATTTTGTTCCTCAACTATTAGGATTTTACCACTTTAGTTATCGACTACCAAAGTTGTTCAATTATTCCTTTACTATGCAAATTTTACCTAAAATTGTCACTTGACTATTAGAATTTTATTACTTTGGTCATCGATTATCAAAGTTGCTCAATTTAGTTCCTAACTATGCAATTTTTACTTAAAATGGTCTCTCGACTATTAGAATTTCATCACTTTGGTCCTCGATATTAGAATTTCACCACTTTGATTCTTGACTCTCCAAAAATGTACCCAAATCCACAATAAACTTACATTTTAGGTTAACATTTGCATAGTTGGGACTAAATTGATCACTTTTGGTAGTCAATGACCAAATTAAGTGGTGAAATCTTAATAGTTGATGGATCATTTTAAGTAAAAATTGCATAGTTAGGAATTAAATTGATCAACTTTAGTAGTCAATGACTAAAGTGGTGAAATCTAATAGTCGATGGATCATTTTAGGTAAACATTACATAGTTAGAGACTAAATTGAACAACTTTGATAGTCGAGGACCAAAGTTGTGAAATCCTAATAGTCGAGGGACCAAATTGAATATTAACTCTATTTTATTTATTAATGAAATATACTTAATTCATTTTTGTCTAATTAGTGAAGAGTCTGGCTTAAAAGTTAAAATAATAAATGTTTTTTTTTTAAAAAAAAAGTTAAAATAATTGGGTCACACTTGTGTGAGACCATCTCACGGATCCTTATTCGTGAGACGGGTCGGGTCAGTTCGAATCAACATGCAAATGTCGTACTTATATGTGTAATGTCATACTTATATGCTCAAATATAATACTAATCAAGAATACAATTTTTATTACTTATAAGAGAAAAATTAATACATTTTTCATAATAAGTAATGTTGACAAGTGCCCCTTACTTATAAGGGCAAATATAATACTTTTGAGAAAAAATGTAATACTTTTAAATCGAAATGTAAAAGTATTGTATTTTCCCAAGTATTACATTTACCCTTATGAGTAAAAAAAAAAAAATTCCTGATTAGTATTACATTTGAGCATATAAGACTATAAGTATGACATTTGTGCATATAAGTATTACGTTTACATCTTGACCCGACCCGACCCGACCCGACACGTCTCACGGTAAGACGGTCTCACACAAGTTTTTGCCCAATTTTATATATATATATATATATATATATATATATATATATATATATATATATATATATATTTAAAAATTAAGCCTATTATGATCTTTTTCGATTGATACCCCGTACCTATAATTTGGTTTTAGATAACCAATTCGCAAGTTGTCGGCGAACAAGATATACCTAAAGATGTTATTAGATGAGGGGACAATGAAAGTTAAAAAGTTTACTTTAAAAATAACAACAATTTAATACGCTATTGATTTCAATTTGGGTGGGGGAGGAATGTTAGTCCTTTAATTATTCGTTTATTCCAAAAACGTTGAATTCTCAATTCAAAAGATCCCTTATACCCTGGCTCGACATAGTATCAGCGCACAAGTGCTCCCCTCAATTTAAGAGATTGCTCCAACACTGTCGCTGGTGAGACTCGATCCTTGGTCTTTCTTTCTAAATTTCATCAATGTGACTAATTGAGCTTGTTTTGATTTTTCATTGTTAAATTTTAGAAAATACAATCTTACATTTATAAGACTACAGTAATTTTGCTTCTCTGACAAATTGAAACATAGAATGACATGATCAAATGCTTACGACAAGGACAAAAGTTATGTTTAGTGGTAAATACACAATGTATTTACTTATACTTGTATAGCAGTGAACACTACATTTCGATACATAGCAGAATGTTGGATTTAACCAGTCACACCTTCGCAGAACGTAAAACATCATTAAGGCTTAGGTATTTTCTTGAACATTTTAGTACTTTGAGTGTTTGATTTTGGATGAAATGATTAAGTTTGAAGGAAATAACAATTATGTTTTCATTTGTCAAATGACCAAAATCGCTACAATCTTGCAAAGCATAAAGTATGTTTTGCAAAATTTGAAAGTGGAAAACTAAACGACAACTAATCACAAATAATTGAAAGATTTCTTTTTTATAATTTTTTTTCTTTTTAATTATTTTGGTCCGACCATGGCCTTAAAAGGTGACAAAGTTCTCCTCATAAGTTTTAAGGTAGTTGTACAAGCTTGAACTTGGACATTTAATTAGCCTGCGTTGAAAGAGACTCACGTCATCTTATTTATGCCGCAAGAGTTTTTTCTTTTTAATTTATATCAATCTTTTCGGATGTGTTAATCAAAAAATTAATAATGACATTTAGTGTGTGCCTTCAAAATCTTAAATTGTAATTAATATTTGATTGATAGATTGGAGATGAGTGACTCAATTGTCGGATGGGAAAGAGTCAAACCAAGTTGGGTAATAGTCCCAAACCAAATTAATGACCCTCCACCAAATCTGTTGAACCGGTCAACTGGACAAAATAATGTATAATTCAGGTATACGTATATTGTCTCATGTAGAGTTTGAGGGGAAAATGATAAGTGCATTTGAACATACTAAAATTTTGTCATTTATTAAGAAAGTAATAAAAAATTGTGTTTAATTTTATTTTATTTTTCAAAAAAGAGTTGTTAAAAAATATTGTATGACTTACCTTGACGTATAATTTAGTCATAGGTTAATTCCATTTTTAAGAATAAAAAAGAGTTTGAGTTTTGTCTTGTGCAATGCAACAAATGGAACTAAATGGGAGATCTTAATGTAAAAAAAAACTTAAAGCTCAATATTGAAAGACTAAAAAACACTGTCGTCGCCCTTTGCCGTTGCCCTTCGTTGTTGCCCTTCACCTTCACTGTTGCCGTCGCCATGCCCAACGCCACCACCTTGCTGCCAGCCGCCTTTGTTGTCGCCCTTCCCTGTCACCCTGTGTCGTCGCCCTTCACCTTCACCGTCACCCTTCGCCACCCCCAACACCACCACCTTGTTTCCAGCTTCCGTCGCACCCCAAACCCGCCCAACCAACCATGCATCCATCTTCTTCGCCGATCACCATTGCAGAGGGGAAGGATTTGGACTTTTGGTTAGTGATTTAGATGGTTGTGAGGTTTTAATAATAATAATAATAATAATAATAATAATAGTAGTAGTAGTAGTAGAGGTTGTGTGTTTTTTATAATAATAATAAATCATTGTATATTTTAAATATTTAAAAAAATAATTCTGGTCATTTTTTTCAGAAAATGAACCAAACACACCAAAACAGTTTTTCTTGAATGCAACCAAATACTATGAAAGAAACACATTTGTTAGAAAATGACTTATTTTTTTAAATATCATTTTCCTATTTTCTGAACAGACCCTTACTTGGACTATACATCTTGAGATATGCATACACTACTTATTTTAAAAATATCTAAACATCAGAGGTAAAAAAAGAAAAAGAAAAAAAAAACTCAACATAGTCTACTGGAATGATAAAGACGCGCAGAGCTGTACTGGGATAAAAATTAAAGGACGCGGGTATTTCATGAACGTGTACTGCTTGGGTCATAAATAAGATGCATGATGGAACCAGGACAATTAATAATGGACAAAATAACTAATATTCATACCACACACTTATCCTCTTTTAGTTGCGTCCACTCTTTGCTCTGGCACGTGGATTCTGAATTTTAGTTCGTTGATTGAATAATTCAAATCCTCAAAATCAAGAAAATAAATTAATTGTCACAAAAGCATACACTGATTGAGCACATGCACATCTTAAGTATTTTTTAAAAAATAGTCATAATTCCATAATTTTTTTATGTATGAACTAAATGGCAGGTTTCCTATAGTGCTTATTCTCGATCTCGCGCATCTTATTATCAAACTGTATTTCAATATATAACTTAGATTTGAATTTTATTGTTTAGATGACAAAAGAAATTAGTAATCACTATCTAATATTGTGTATTGCGTAAATTTTGCTCTTATGAAATAGTCCACCAACCATACAAGCACTGGCGGAGCCAGTATGGGGGCAGTGGGGGCAGCTGCCCCCACTCACCCCACCCCCACCCCATATATAGCCCTTGTATGTATATATGTATATATAGTATATTTTTAGATATAAGTACAAGAAAACAAATACATATAAACAATTGATTAGTTGGTGGAGTTGGTTTGTCTGTGATTTCACTAATGAAAGGGCAGAGGTTCGAATCTTGTTAGCCTCTACTTCTATTGGAGGCCGCCTAATGCAGCATTAGGCTTGTTTTCATCTTCTTCAAAGCTTTTTTAATATATATATATATATATTAAAAAAGCTTTCTTTTTTTTTTATATATATTTAAAAAAAAATTAAAAATTTAATAATGAGATGTATAATTTATAATGTGTTTTCTATTTAAATTATTTTATCAAATTAATTATATTTCATATATAGTTTTGATGTGTTATATTTTTTTGTCCATATCCAACAATATTTATGTCTATATTCCTTTGAAGTGTTTCACTTTCGCCCCCACTGAAAACTTTTTCTGGCTCCGCCACTGCATACAAGAGCGGTAAACAACATTAAGAAAACCATGTCCGAACAACTTGACCCATAGGATATTGATAAGAAATCAAACATTGAACTATTGACCTTTAGATATAAGAATATCGATTTTAATAGTGTAAGTGGTGAATAAGTTGATTTGCTATGATAAAACTATGAATATAAATATTTGTACTTAAAATAAGAATTAGATATTTAAGCCGGGTAATTACTAAAAAAAATTATATTAAAATTTTAATACAACATAAAGCTAAAAAAAATTTAGAATGAATAATTATGTGTTAATATTAATATTATATATATAATTACAGGTTTTTATTATAAATTGTAATATATTACCTTTAAAAAGAATGAAAACACTATTTTTTTTAGTACTACTAACTCTGTTACAATGCAGTATCTGTTCATAAAATGAATCATACAATTTAAAATTATGGTTTAATGATACCCCCTAAAATTTAGTATGTCACATGTGTGTTGCACGGTAATATTTTTTTAAAAAACAAAATTAAAGCATAAATAATTGTATGAAATTACAAAAATATTACACATAGCGTATAGTCATTTTTTTTTTTTTTTTTTACATTTATAACTATTAAAATTCCATAAAATCAAAATGTATTTAATACACTATATGCCATAACCCAAAGAAAATGCTAAATCTAAATAAATCATTTCATTTTATATTTATTGGAAATTAAAATAGCACACATAATAAACAAACTACTTTTATTCAACAAAAAAAAAAAGAAGAAGAATAAACAAACTACTAATAATCTATTTTCAATTTTAAATTATGAATTTTTAAATGATAACACTTGTGTGAGACTGTCTAAAAAAAATTGGGTCAAAAGAAAACGCCATTTTGGAATTTTATCAAAAATTTGCTTAACGTTCACAAGTTTTAATATGTGAGACGGGTCGAGTCTTTAATTAATGGGTCAAATATTTGATTAATGTGCCATATCTTTGACCTCATTAATCAAAGATTTGATCTGTCTCACAGATTGAGACTCATGAGACAATCTAACACAAGTTTCCAAAATACAAATTATATAATTATATAATTGAAATTTAACTTGATCTGATAAAATAATTATACCCGTGCGATGCATGAAATATATATAATTATTTCCAAAATAATTGAAATTCAACCATGATTAAATACAAATTATTACAAAACAATTAATTTTACAAATCTAAATTAAATGTATAAAATAATAATATTTATCCTATTTTTAAAAAAAAAATACAAAATATTACGGAGTAAATGTTAAGGTCCAACTTATAAACTTTTAGAAATAAATACTAGGCCTGATATTTAATCCGGCCCATTATAATAACCTGGACTATTTTGATATTAAAATCTAACCCAATAGAAATTTGTCCCAAATCTGACCCGACCCTACAACCCGTCCTATAAATTTTACAACCCACCCGTGTGAAACCCGAAACACCCATTCTCCATTCTTCCGCAACTTTGCTCCTCCTTCGCCCTACCTTCCGCTCCTCCTCATCTTATCTCTTACACCGCTCCAAATCCACCATTTTAGGTTATGAACTTCTGGTTCACGGTTTCGAAATAGGATTTAATCGATTATTGCAGCTGCATAAGAAAATTTGTTCAGGATGGCAAACCGACCCCAGATCCGCACTAACAACTCAGCACTCATTGCTATGATTGGTGATGAGGTAAGAGATGCTAACTTTAATTCATGACATCTATGATAAATGTGTGTTTTGTGCAAATTTTGTGTTTTCATCATTGTGTTATTATGGATTTAATCTGGCTTGACTTCTATTGCATTTTTGCTAATGGCCTCTTAATATCCAACGCATACTTAATACAAAGGATTAATCAATTGTTTTGGTGCAAATTCATGAAAGCAGTTAAGGATTTAAACTGTTGGAGTGTAAAATTTCTGAGTAACAATTCTTCTCTATTGATGTGCCATGGGAATTTAGTTTATGACATAAACACAGATTGTAAGTATTTGGTTGCATATAATTGGGGAAACAACATTTTTAGTCTCTTAATTGTGACCATGGTGGACATTTTAGTCTCTCAGTTATTCATGATTTAGATTTAATCCCTCAATTGTTATTGAAGTGATGGATTTTGTTCCTGACTGACTGAATCCATCACTAATTTTGCCACTTAACGAAGTGGGATAGGACCTAATCTGGCACAATTACAACTAAGCGACTAAATCTACACTATGAATAACTAAGGGACTAAACCATCCTTTTTCCCATATAATTTATGAGTTGACAAAAGAGAGATGTGTGTCCTATTTACATGGTTTTACTGAGGTATTGATTGCTGCATTAGTTGCCTTTCTGGAGCTTTCTTACACCATGCAAATGTAGGATACGATTACTGGATTTTTGATGGCTGGAGTTGGCAACGTGGACTTGAGGAGAAAAACAAACTACCTTATTGTGGATTCAAGTATGTTTTTGGCCTTGAATTCCTATCTTTCAGTTCCTTGAGCATGATTATATCACAGTAGCATGATTAATTGCTATGTTGGTGACCAATGGGCTAAAATTCCCTGTTGTAACCCATCAGCAAGGGTGCCTCACCATTTTGTTGAATGCGTAATCTATCTTTTTGTTGATGGATATAAGATTGAAGTTTGAGCCTTTATTGAGAGTTTATTTTTCTTTTTCATATTTGAAGTCAATTATCTATAAATAAATTAAAAATAAAGTCATCTGTATTTTTAGCAAACTATGTAGAACAGTTACTTCAATTTCACTCATAAATTTCAGCTTTATTCATGGAAAAGTAAGCAAACATAGCCTCTTTATTTATTTATTTATTTATTTGTTTATCTATGTATTTTGTAAATATACTTAAATCAATTTCTTTTCTTTGTTATGGTTTAGAAACTACGGTGAAACAGATTGAAGATGCTTTTAAAGAGTTCACTGCGAGAGAGGACATTGCAATAGTGTTGATCAGCCAATATGTAAGCATCGCTTTATTTCCTGAATGTTATATTTTCTTGGTTTAAGCTTACGTCCTTTTTCAGTATCTGCCTGCAAATCAAGCAGATAATAGGCACTATGTCTTGTATATTGCATAGATAAATGACTGTTCATGGATGAATATCACAATTACTAAAGCATCTTTTGAAGAATTTTATAAATCTGAAAACTGTATAATGCATCGGTTTATCATCATCATCATCTCATTATAATCATTTCCACTGCACTTCAATGTTCAGGTTGCGAACATGATAAGGTTTTTAGTCGATGGTTATAACAAGCCGATACCAGCCATCTTGGAGATTCCTTCAAAGGACCATCCCTACGATCCTGCACAGGATTCTATTCTTTCACGAGTGAAGTACCTCTTCGCTACCGAATCTGTGGCATCTGGACGACGCTGAACTTGATGATTCTTGTTTCTAAACCCCGCCCTTTTAGACTCTACTCATCTGCACCTACATTTATTTAAATTCATTTTTGAGTAATAATTCCTTGTGCTGGTTGTTACTATATCAATATGTTTTGCCGGCAAACTGAAAATTTGTAGCATGGAGATCAGAGTACCTAGGTCACCTGCTTGACACTTTCCTTGTGGTTTACACTCACAGGCTGCAATAAAATGATTTATGCCCCAGAAAGGGTAGAGAACATCCATCTTTGAGCTTCTTAGTTCTTATCATTTGTACTGCTTATATTTCAACTTCTCCAAATTGTTCAATCTTTCAACCCATCAGAAGCACCCATTTTTAACATATTTCTTTTGAAACAATAAAATAAAGTTATATTGTGTGCACAACACTTTGAGCCCAACAGGTGCATGCTCAATTGCTATACCATGACCAGGTTCATACAAAAAATAATCTTCAGATGTATGCTGAGACATTTTGTATCTATAGTTAATTGTTTCTGTACATGTAAAGGTGCAGAAATTGTCAATTGTAGGTACAAAATGTGTCAATTATAGATACAAAATTTGAAGATTGTACAAAATGTGTCAATTACATATACAGAATTTGAAGATTATTCTTGGATCAGGGTTTACAAATTACAATACATGTGTTCACTTTTGATCTACTGATTTTTTCAAATAAATGAATAGAGATTTTTCTTTATAAAGAAGCCAAAAAATAGGAGAAAATGGCTACGGATAGTTGAAACTAGAAAACAGTGTATGTGACAATGTAGTGTAGAGTAGTTGCCTCGGGTCTTCCCTTTGTCGATCTTCTTTTTCTTTATAAGATTAGACACCAAATTTAATTAATTAGATGTAATTTTTTTAGAGGTTTAAATATCTTAGGCAGGAGTGTTAAAGTGAGCCGAAGCTTGCGGGCTAGCGCTAAACCGCCTCTCGGTGTGAGTAATTGTAATGTAAACCATGATCCACAATATAATTTGCTATTCTTTATACGGTGTATTGGAAAATTGTCGAGTTTTAGTAAAGTAGATTAAGTGATTATAGAAGTTTTTCATATCATATTATTGTTGATTAATTATATTGAGAAATTTTTTTTATTATTTGTATGTTGTATGATAACAATTTTATATTTTTTTACAATTTAATTTTAATGTTTTGACATGACATTTTTAAAATTAATGATCAAATTTAACACTTTTTTTTAATCTACTATACTTACAATAGAAAAGCCCAATTTCAAAAACCAAAGAAAATCAGAGAAATATGGCGGCTTCATTCATCTTCCATAGAACAACCTAGCACTGTCACTAAACAACTGTGCCCTAATTCTTCCAGCTTAAAATAATGGCGCTCTTCAAAGCTCGAACGGCTTCGTCCTCGATTTGTCAATTCCTCGCTCGTTCTTTCTCCAGTATATGCTCTCAATCCACATTTTCATACAATTTGTCCATTTTTATAACTGAGGATTTCATATTTATATATATTTTTACAGATGCGGCTCCGGCGTCTTCGACGCTCTCATCGTCGGGGATGATGAATCCGACGTTCACTTTCGATGTCAGCTCCCGAGTAGGATCGTCCATGCCGCTGAAGATGATGCGGATCGGGACTCTGATTCACAACCTCGAGATGCGGCCCGGTCAAGGCCCGAAACTAGTCCGGGGATGGGGAACTGTAGCTAAGATCATGACCGAGCCGAGCTCTTTGTCCAGGTACTGCGAGATCAAGCTCCCCTCCGGCGTGAAGAAGTTGATCGATGTTCGGTGTTGGGCCACTATCGGACAGGCGCCGAACGCTGAGCACGGTTCGAAGAAACTGTATAAGGCTGGGCAGAATCGGTGGCGAGGAATTAGGCCGAAAGTTCGTGGTGTGGCGATGAACCCTGTTGATCATCCGCACGGTGGTGGGGAAGGGAAGAGCAAGAGTAGTGGTAGCCATGGGAAGGGCTCTCGTACCCCTTGGGGTAAGCCCACCAAGTGTGGCTACAAAACTGGGCCACTTAAGAGGAAGAAGTGATTCAAATTACTTCAAGGTTAGATCGTTTTTCAATTCTAAAAGTTTGCTAATTATAATGTTTTGATCTCTTCTTTGTTAGATCCTTCCATTAAGATGATTTGGCTTGCAAGTTGCAGCATCATATTAAAATCCACACCCTTTTTCAAGAGTGTGATTAGTCTCAATGGAGGCAATATTGACTCTTTGTGATGTAGTAGGTTGAGAAAGTAGTTATGAACAGATCGCAAATTATACCGTGGATCATGGTTCACAATGTATTGTGGATCATGGTCATGGCTGATACTGGAGATGTGTTGAATTGATATTCAGTTGTGTTGAACAGATATTTCAATTGTGTTGAAAGGAAACTGCAGTTGCGCGGAACAGAGGTCAGTATCCGTTCAACTACAGTTATCAGTTCGATACAACCATAGTATCAGTTCAACATAACTACAGTATCAACCATAACTCATGGTCTACAATGTATTATGAACTATGGTTCATAGTATAATGACTGATGAACAGATACTACATTGTAACAAGAGTAAGTAGTACCAAAAAAATCCACACATGTTTCAAGAGTGTGGTTAGTCTTGCCATTATTGAAAACAAAAAAGCAAAAGATTTTTCTTATTGTTACATGATATGAAAATGAAATGTGAACACTATAGAGTTGTCTATTCTTTAGAAACAACAATCACTTTCTTTCCCATACTTTTACCACTTAAAAATTGCACGAGAGCACTAGGAGCACTTTCAATACCATCTGAAAAGTCTTCTGCGTAAGAAATCTTCCCCTCCCTAATGTACTGAAGAGCTGTTTCTAAGAATTTAGGATAGAGATCATAATGATCCGCAAGAAGAAATCCTTCAAAACGGAGTCGTTTGTTGATGATAAGAAGTAAGTTATGAACACCTTCAGGTTTGTCCAGATTGTTGTATTGTGAGATCATTCCACAGCCGATAATGCGGCCATGGACCTTCATGTTGAGAAGAACTGCATCGAGCATTTTTCCTCCCACATTTTCGAAGTAGATATCAATTCCGTTAGGGAAATATCTAAACAATTAAGACAAATACAATAATTAAATAATGATTAGTTTTCACTTTGAAATATTTGAACAAAAAAAGGAAAATAAAAATATCATACTAACCTTTTCAAAGTCGCATTCAAGTCTTTCTCCTCTTTGTAGTTAAAAGCGTCATCAAATCCATATTTACTTTTTAACAGGTCAACCTTTAGAAGAATTAATTAAATTAAAATTAGGAATAACACTTAGAAATCAATTAATTAATAATATATATGACAAGCAAAATAAGGTAAGAGGGAACAAAATCTTACTATCACCATTCTAATTAATTTCATAACATTTTCAAATGCACCAATACATCATAAAGGTGCCCTCTAAGCATTAGTCTAGTAGATAAGAAACATTACTTTAGATTTACTTTTAGAGGTAGGGTTGGGATTCGATTCTTATTAACAACATTAAAGACAAAAGTGTACAATTTAATTTGGGGTCTAGAAAAAAAAAACATGAGAGGAGGTGAAACAAACCTTTTCTTTGGAGCCAGCACTCCCTACAACATGGCAACCCACAAGTTTTGCAAATTGTCCAACAAGCTGACCAACAGCCCCAAAAGCAGAGGACACAAAAACAGTTTCTCCCTTTTTGGGACGTCCGATCTCATATAGCCCTACATATGCTGTTAAACCAACCATACCTATACCATTCCATGTATAACAAATTAGATAAATGCCATTTTTTGAAATTTTATATATATATATATATATATATATATATATATATATATATATATATATATATATATATATATATATATATATATATAGGTTCAAATGAGGACATGACTTCTCGTGCGGCCGGTGCGAATTGCATCATTAGGTATGCATAAATGCACCACAAAGTGTTTAGAAAATGCACCAGAATAAAATGCACAAATGCGTCGCACTCAATGGTGCATTTATGAACACTTTGTGGTACATTTATGTGTACCTAATGGTAAGTGACCACACGAAAAGTCCTACCCACAAGAGAACCAGGCCCTATATATGTGTGTAAGCCCATGCATAAGTTCGCCTGTGTACACCTGGGCACACGTTCTCATTTAATTTGTTACACACATATGGTATATAATGAAGTATATATAAAACTTACTTAGAATTCCGGCATAATATGAAATGGGAACATCTGTATGCTCGATTTTGTGAAGGTGGTCATGGAATTGAGTAATTATACTATACTCTTCCCAACCGGTGATTCCCCATATCAAATCGCCCTTCTTGAACTTGGGATTACCAGAATCCAACACTCTGCCCACTCCAAACCCGGCCATAGGCTACATTACCAAAAAAAAGAAAAAAGAGTAATCAGTCCACACAAGGGAAAGAAAATATTAAATATATAGTGGCGATTCTCCTACACCAGCTCCTATTCTCTCTAAACCAATTCTTGTGTCTCTCAAAACAAGTGGGAATTAATTGAGTGGACCTTGATAATAAGACAGACAGAGAAAGATCCAGAATCTATGTGACGTAAAAAAACAATCCAGAATATTATGTGACACAAAAAAACAATACATAAATCATGTACTCGTCAATTATGATCAGTTTAGACTTACAGCTCCAGGCGTGAAAGCGTCGACATAGTTGCCCCCATAATCTATCATTCTCGCTCTCAAGAATGGGTCGCAGGCTAAATACAGATTCTTCACCACCACGGCGTCGGAGCCCGCCGGAACCTCCAGCTTCACGGTGGTTGTCCGGCATTCCATGTCGGATTCTTTCGCCTCTCCCTTCACGTACCCTTTCAAAATTATCTGCGTGTTGCTCACTTCCACCGCCATTCTCTCTCTCTCTCTCTCTCTTTCTCTCTTTCTCTCTTTCTCTCTTTCTCACTATAACTATCTGATCGATCTTGCTCTTCTGGCTATGTGGGTTTCGCCAACTTTAACAGATCATCAGTTTATATAATATTTGTACACACAAAGTGACACAGAAATAATGTTTTAAAAAGGGGAATTAAATATATTATTATTTGCTCTTTCCAAAAAAAAAATATTATTATTTGCATTATCTTTATCGGTGTTCGGACGATTTTGGGTCAACATTAAGGATGGCTATATGAGTTCAATTTTTTTTTTTTTTTTTGAAAACATATGAGTTCAATTTAATTCGCCTTTGTTCAGTAAAAGTAAGCATTGGCGGGCAAACGAAAAGTTTAGGTTACATAATGTTAGCTCACCCTAAATTTTAGCTCACGTGCAAAAACTTGTTGGCGTGACAGTGTGACACCATTTCCAGCAAAATACGTAATATTTTTTTAATAAAAATATGTACTACTTTTTTATTAGGTTAAAGAAAAATATTACGCATTTCAGGCGAAACGATATTTTATATAATACTTCGTATTTACCTACTGAAACACAAAGAGTCCGCTTCACCTCCATTGAGACTCGAACCCACCCTTTTCCATATCGAGGTGCAACATTATTTTCTACTTCCCAGCCTCCTATTTCTATGTTTTAATTTCAACTCCAAAAGAATTTCAATAACCCCTCATATGATTTGTTAGGAACCTGAGTGTAACTTGAAACTCAGTACAAATAAGGGAACATTTAATCGCGTGTGAAGCACACTATCGTAAAAGTTTCTAATTTCCCTTACTAAGCAACAAATTAAGGTAATCAAACCATAAATTTTGACATACAAGAAGATATCAAATTTTTCATGTTACAATTATGGGAAACTCACCAAGGGAGTAAATTGAAATTTTTAGCATGTAAAATTCTTTAATAAACTCTATATAGTAGTTTAGTCAAGAATATAATCGTATATCTTGACAACATACTAAAATTCTTTTTATATAAAAATTAAACAACATGAGAAATTTGATATCTTTTTGTATCTCAAGATAAAAAAAATTTGGTTTGATTAACTTTGTTGCTTCGCCAAATACCTTGTGGTTTGATAGCATCACTATTGCTTTCCATAATGAATGCCTTATGTTCGAGTCTCATTCCAATCAAAAATTGACATAATTCGTTGAGCAGATACTATACACTCATATTGAGGGGTTAAAAATAAATATGATCATAATTAAAGAAATAAGTTAGACCTTTAGTATAATTCAGGGACCAAAAATGCATAATACAAAAGCTTGGAAAAAAATAGTACTCCATATTATTTTTTGCATGGATCTACGAATAGGGGTGTTAGCGAACAGAGCTTTCGACAAACTACTCGAGTTCGTGTTCGGTAAGCGTTCGTTTATTAAGGTAAACGAACGTTAAAAAACAAAATTTAGAGCTCGGTTAATAAACGAACAGAATCTGAACAGTGGTAAGCTCGTTTGCTAAGAGATCGTGAACAATTTCGTTTGTGTTCATTTAGTAATGCTCGCGAACAAGCTTGTTTATGTTCGTTTAGTAATGTTCGCGAACAAGCTCGTTAAGTGTTCGTTTAATAATGTTTGCGAATATGTTCACAAACATATATAATTGTGTTGTTTGTTTGGTTATTGTTCGTGGACGTAGATTATGTCTTGTTCATGAACATTTGCAGATTTTTGATAATTAAGTGTTCACGAACCTTTTCATGAACGTACACGAACATGTTCATGAATGTGGTCGCTATTCGCTAACATTAACAAACACGTTCGTGAATGTGTTTGTTAACGTTAACGAACACGTTCTTGAACATGCTCGTGAACGTTAACACACTAATGAACGCTTAACAAACGAACACGAACAAGATTTTCAAAAACCTTAATAAACAAACACGAACATGAACACTTCAAAATTTTTAACAAACAAAAATGAACAACCTCCGTTTGTTTATGTCCGATTCGTTAACAGCCCTATCGACGAATTTGGTAAATTTAAAATGATGTTTTCTTTAACAGAATTTAAAATGAATTTAGTTATATTATAAGTTCGTATTTGTTTGAACGTTGACTTGGTTATTATAAACACGTGCCCATATATTCCTCTAGTAAACACTGAACGGATTATATCTTTGCATGGTACAATAGTAATAATAATAATAATAGGGTGTTCAAAATAATAATATAATAATAATAATAATAGGATTATCTATGCATGTTACAATAATTCTAAAATTTTAAAGTTAATAATTGAAAAAAAAAAATTCAAATAGATCATCAAACTTTAACGGATTGTACAATTAGATAATTGAACCAAAAAATAAAATTAAAAATCTTATTCTATAAATATAATTTTGTGTAATTTAATTTATAACATGTTATTTATAGGTAGAACCGTGTGTGTGTGTGTATATATATATATATATATATATATATATATATATCCTCCTCTGTCCATAGTCACTGTGTGGTGGCGGCATGCTTTCCCCTTTGATGGAGGAGGAGGTGCATGCCTCCTGTGATTTGGAGGCGACAGTCTCCTCTCCGTTTTAAAATTTTATTTTAATTTTTTTTATTTATATGTTATATCTGTTAAGAAATTAAAAAAATATTATTTTGTTTTGCGAGTGACATGTCATAAAAAAAAAGTGACAGAAAATTTCTTGTATGTTTATATGCAATAATGCTAATTGCATAATTTTTGTAAGAAAAAGTAATTTAATTGCACACTTTTCTTATTTAGTGATCCAATTGCACTCAAATTTACCCAAGGATGTTTTGGCACTTTTAAGTCATAACATATTTCTTGTAGCAATAGTTTAAGTCAATTTTTGTAACAAAAAATAATTTAAGTCATACTTCTTGTCTGAATGCCCAATGATGTTTTGGCACTCAAACAAGAAATATGACTTCACTTAGGATTGTTAAGGCCTTTCCCATTAAGGAGATTTTACACAAATTTTAAGAAAAGTGGGATGAGGTGGAGGAGTGATAAAGTGGGAGAGAGAAAGTGAAATACCTCTTGCAAAGAATCGTGTTTTGCAGGAATTGTGGGGGCCATCTCTGTTTGTAGCACCTCTCTTTGTGCGCGTTTTGCGCAAGTCCGCGCGTAAATACATTTATTATTTTTATTTTATTTTTTCAGTTTTATTCTTTGTTTTATTTTTTCCTTTTCTTTTTTTTTCCTCCACTCCAATTTTCTCTTTCCTAATCACACATGCAAAATCTCCTAAAAAAACCGGTCACTATTGAGGAAGGCCTAATGAACCATACATGAACAAACAGAGTTTGTTCGTGTTCGTTTGTTAAAACTTTTAGAGTGTTCATGCTCGTTTATTAAGATTTTTTGAAAATTCAATTCACATTAATTTGTTAAGCATTCATTAGTGTTTGTTAACGTTTACAAACGTGTTCGCTAATGTTCACAAACGCTAAACAAACAAACACATGTACATGCATGTACATGATCATAATTTATTTGTGAACAAGAAACAGTCTATGTTCACGAACAATAACCTAACAAACAACATAATGACTATAAAAATTAGACTAAACTAAAATAGTATCTTAAATTTTTACAAAAATAAAATAAAATAAAATAAATTGCACTTAAATTTGTAAGTCTTAAACGAACACTAAATGATCATGTTCGTAAACATTATTAAATGAACACTAAATAAAATAAATTGCACTTCTCCTATATATACAGTTTGTGAATTATTACACAATAGTGAGTTTACCCCGTGCACAATTGCACACCCTCATGTTTCTATTATCTCTCGTGTAGTTTGCAAGTTTTACACAAAAGTGAGGTTTATCCCATGGACATTACACTCATGATTCTTTACAAGATAGCTAATATATGATTTATACTTTTTCAATCTTTTTAAGCCCAAAGAATCTATGTCTCTATCACCGAGGTTTGATCATATGACCACCCATTTGAAAGGGTAATAGGTTTATCACGACACTAGATACATAGTAGCTCAACATTCTATTTAAGATAATAAAACAAACAAATATACTCCGTATATAACCTGCCTACCCTTTTTGAATAAATGAATTGATCCTCACCATTCTTTTTAAATATTTGGTCAAGATTGTCCAAATTTGGCACCTAGCCGTACGTCGAGAATTTGACTTCCGAAATAAAAGGATCTTTCATAGTCTGTTGATTTTTCACAAACGTGTGCCATGATTTTTTCATTAAAGAAATAAAAAAGAAGGCCAGTGAGACGGGCAAGTGTCTCACTGGCTATCCAAACGGGTGCGTGTATTACACACGCCTGTTTGGGCGATTGAGAGTTGACGGCCACCCTCAGTTGAAGCTTGTTGTTATATATATATATATATATATATAAATATAATTTTTAATGGCCAATTGGATTTTTTTTATTTTTTTTTGTGTAAATACCTTCTTGGGGACACATTGTAAATGTCCGATTTTGAATACACGTTTAATTGTTCTCTAAATTGCGCTTGTGTTCTTTCTTTAATAATTTCTCTAAGTTCTACGGTAGTGTTGGTCAGCCGAAACGGTTGTCACGTAGCCATAAAACCAATATGTGTATGTGTGTGTGTGTGTGTATATATATATATATATATATATATATATATATATATATATATATAGGATCTATGAGATGACATATTTATGTGAGATTGTGAGATCAAATCTTGTGCATTTTTGGGTAAAGTTTGAGGGCTTATTTGACAATTTTTCGTAAAATAAATAAATAATGAAAAAGAGGGTTTTATAATTCTAAAATATAAACCCAATCACACTTACTAGAACAACATGCGAGCATACACTTCGGATGACATTCGTGCCTGTCAACGTACACGAGTCAAGACTTTTTTTAAAAAATTATACCGAATTCGAATATATAAACACTTAGGAAAAATTGATTTTTGTTGCTGGCGTACACGAGTCGAGCCCTTTTTACTTTTTAGGCTCATTTTAGTGGTGCAAATTCACTTCCCAAACCAAGTGGACAAGTGCTTTTCCAAAGCATTTCTAGCTTCATTTTTCAACTCAAATGTGTTACTTTGTGAATCAATTTCTTATTCACTCATTATCCGTTTTGAGTGTACAATATGTCGATTTCTCCGTCTCACTACAAAGAATGTGAATCCACTTTGATCCAATCCAAATTAAAAGTGGATCCCACATATATTTACTAACACTAAATAACCCCTTATGTGCATGCAATATTATGTTAAAAATTCTAACACACTCAAACTATGATTTTAGAAGTGCAGTGAAAAACTATAAGTGTATCCACTGATATAAAAAGGTTCATTGTTTCATTATGTATCATCTAATGCATTTTTAGTTTTATACCATTGAAATATTTACTAAATTGTTTCTGGATTTCTCTCTCTCCTTAATTTACACCCATTGATCATCCTTGATTAACGGCTAGCATTAGTCCTTAATTTTTAATTAAGTCTTGATTCTCACTTGATTTGTCTTACATATATTAAAAACAAATAATAATTTAAAGTTTTAATTAATAAAAATTTTAAATTTGTGTGACTTGTTAGTTAAAATTTTGACTAGATTTTAAATATGAAAATTTCATACCAAACTAGGAACATTATTACAATTTCCTTTCACTATTATTTATATTTTAAAAACGTATTAAAACGAAAAGACAGGCTATCACAGGCATATAAGCATATGCATATTTGCTGGTTTTGTTTATTGTATTGTTTAGACTCATATCCTCTTCACTTAAAACGAATTATTCAGTGGTTGGCCAGTCTGATCTGCTATTTGATTTGTCAAATTTATTGATTACTCGGAACGTGTTAACTCGCGTGTGTGATTTTTTAGTTTTAATTTTATTGTGTTTATACTTAAAACGGTTTGTCCATTAGTGATTTGGCCTCTCATGTATATCATGCGCAAATTATTCTGTGGATGGTTCACATTAATTCCAATGTGAATCACGACTATGACACATTTTAGTAACATACACTACAAGGAAAATACACATAGACAACACTGAAACGACAACGGTTTTTTACAAAAGTGTTGTCTTTTGTGTAAAAGACAACTGTTTAGGATAAAACCGTTGTCTTTGACGCAACACTTTTATCAAAGCCAACGGTTGTTACCGAAACGTTGTCTTTGGTATGTTGTCTGTTAGTTGGTAGTTGATTACATGCAAAATTAACTGTTAGTTTGTAGTTGATTTTTAATCAATAAATTTTAATTTGTTTGACCACTATTAACTGTTTAACTATTAGTTGTTTAATTTGGTTAAACAGTTAATATAAGTGTTTGATTGCCAAAGACCTTGTGGTCAAGTGGCATCCGATGTCCCGTTTAACACTCCCACATGAATGATGGGAGTGGGTTTGAGCCTCAGTGGACTCGCTGTGCTTTAATAGGTTGAGAAAGTAGCTATGAACACATACTACATTGTCACAGAGTCAGTAGTACTCAAAAAAAGCAATGCTATCAAATTCACAAACCCACTATTTACCAAGCAGCCTCTAAATGTTTTTTTAGATATACCGAATGTTCATTTTTAATGTATTTGAGCATTAAAAATGAATTTTAATTTAAAAATAAACATTTAATGTACTAAAAATGAAGCTTAATTACATCAATGGTCTAATGTATATTAGTTGATTAGTGTATCATGTTGATTTAATGTTATGCTCCTGAGCACAACTAAGCTTATCAACTAATTTAAAATAAATTAAAAAATTTTACTTTGCATGCCAACCACTGCAATTTTGAATCCTACTAAAATGCATTTTATTAATTAGTTGTTATTTTTTAAAAATTAATTTTAGTATGTTATATTTTTATACATTCTTTTGCATGTCCACTTGTTGAATACTTAATAAGTTTAAGATTTTTTTGGTTGATGAACTCAAAAAAAAAAAAAAAATGATAGTTTTGTTTTACTGGCAACTATACAGTGAATTTTTTTATTCTTAAGAATTTTTTTTATTCTTACCAAAGACCATAAATGGGTGTTTGAAATTGACTTTGTCGTGGACACTTGTACATGTACAAGTATTTTGATACTTGTGGGCTAATTGAGACACGTCATGCAATTTATCTCTTTCACTCCGTTTCTAAGGTAAAAGTGGTAGAAGCCGTTGGGATTGAAATGCAATCCTTTAATAGGTCTAAGATATTCTTTTAGCCAATAAACCAACTTAATTAATTAGATGCAAGGTAACTTAGAGGTTGAAACACACAAGTCACAATCAATAGGAAGAGATCAAAATTGCAATATGTGATAATTAAGTAGAGAGAGTGAAGAACTCAAGATAATTTCCTATTCCTCTCAAAGCCTTCATTATATACTGGCACTCCTTTGTATAGAGGCATGTGTTGTAAAAAACATTGAGGAAGTTAGTCTCAATAACAATCATAAAAATTATCATTATAATTTAATTTCTAAATGATATGAGCCACATGATAGCATCAACCATTCAGTTATCTTTGCATTTAATTCTTACAATCACCCACAAATGCAAAGAGCTGGGGATAACTATGTTTGAGTCGCGTCAAGATATGACTCTTAAATGCTAATATCTAGAAGATTTGAACTAATATGTAATGACACAATGTATTTTCTCATCTAATAGTGACAAATCTTCAGCTCCTAAACAATGGATTTAAACCAAGTGACATGCCATGTTTCACCTTTAGATTTTGAGAATTTCGCGATGAACAAGTAACCTCTTCACGAGTGCTCTAGAAAGACGACTCTTAGTGGCTCATAGGAGGTCAATCTTTCTCACACAGGTAAGTAATTTCATCAAATTTATCTCAACATAAACTACTCAAATTATGCTATGAAATCATCAAGAGTAATTTATGCTCATCGCAAATAGCAAACATGAATCTATCAAATCAATCTCAATAACATCATCCATCCAACTCATAGCATTATGAATTCATTAAGAGCATCCTTATCAATGGAGTTTTTTCACGGTATTTGAGGAGTTTTTGTAAGTGTGATCAGGAAAGAGAATATGGGAGGAGAAAGCGAAAAAATAGAAAAAGAGAAAAAACAAAACAAAACAAAACAAAAAGGGCCTAAAACTGACCGTCAGTAAAAGAAGGAAGAGGATTCGCCTAGTGGGCTTGGCGCACAGTTGTTGCTTGTCCTATCTGACAAATTACTATTCTAAAATTCGGTAGTTGCAGATGAACCCATTTCTTCTCTTTCTTGGCTTCTCTCTCTTCCAACTCACAATGTACGGTTCCAATAACTCCAAATAATCCATTGATATGGATGCTCTAAGAGCTATAAATTAAACTCAACCTCACAATTAGTTACACATGCCATAGTATGTATTAGTGCATTTGAAAATTTAAATATTTTGGACAAATTTGGCATGGTTCAAAAATGTGTTTGACATGTTCTAAAAGGGTAGTTAGGTGAATAGAACATGATTCTCGTACTTAGAATGTCACTAATTTAATTTTTATCAATACTTTCTTAGTCAATTCCATCACACAAATTATTCATAATATGATCTACATCTCTTTTGTGGTTTGTGGACTACCTAATATACATCTTAAGATAGTGACATTACAAACACATACAACAATCATTATACTATGAACCAAAAAAAAAAAAAAAAAAGATCTTCGCATTCTTCGATAGAACACAAAAAAATGTGATCATCTTAGAACTTGCCAACATACTCGATGTTAGGATGTGACACAAACCCGTGACATTCCACTTAGAATAGCCACAGTGATGCCATCAAATCATAAGATACTTGATTTTTTATAGTCCTTTTAATTTTTAGGTTCGAAAAAAAAAATCAAGCCGCAGTTAAAATTTTTTCTAACATGCCGTCTAGTTATATGCTGGAAAAAAGTTTTTTTTTTTGAGTGATGAGAGAAATCCGAAGTCACTATCCCAAGAGGTACATTGGGGAAACTCAATTTTTTTTTTATTACATAAAGGTATGTTTGGAGAAATTAATTTTATTTACATGTCCGGTATGTCAAAACACCATTTTCTACACCAACCAAAAAAAAATCTAATATACACTAGCATTCAAGTTAAATAAGCCAGAAAATTGTCAAATACTTGTGATCTAGTGGCACCCGATTGCACCCCATATGAAAGAGGTGGGTTCGAGCCTCAGTGCAGGTGAAATTGGCTCTTTGTGCTTCATTAGGTTGAGAAAGTAGTTATGAACAGATACTACATCCTACAGAGTCAATAGTACTCAAAAAAAATAAGCCAGAAAATTTAAAAATTATAAGAAATGCTCATCATCATTATAATCATCATTAAACTTAAAAATAAAAGTTCAACAATCAAACAACCAAACTATATCTTCCTTTATTCAAAAAAAAAAACTAAATAGAAAGAACATATTTAATTTGTCTCTTATCTCCTCATCAGCAGCTCAAACTATTCATTCAATTCATTCCCGGGAAACAACCACCAACTGCTTCCCAACATTCTCGCCAGTAAAAATCTTGACCAGAGCATTTGGAGCACTTTCAAGCCCTTCTGCAATGTCTTCCACATACACAATCTTCCCTTCCCTAATGTACGAAACCACAGTTTCCAGAAACTTTGGGTAGAGATGATAGTAATCCGACACCAGAAACCCTTCCATGCGAATGCGTTTGCTGATGAGATTCATGAGATTATGAATGCCTTCGGAGCCTCCGACGTTGTTGTACTGTGAAATCATTCCGCATACCATAATGCGCCCATGGAGTTTCATGTTCAGAAGCACTGCGTCAAGCATCTTTCCCCCCACGTTCTCGAAGTATATATCGATCCCTTCTGGGAAGTACCTGGATCAGGTTGTTGTGGATTCTAATTTAAAAATTACTTGTTTTGCAAGTTAACATATTATGTATATACGTTTAACAAATTATGTGTTTCTACATAAATTGAAAGTACATAATATATTAAATATATACACATAATATGTTAATCATGGGCACATAATATGTCAACTACATGCACATAATATGCCATTATCATATTATGTGTCTCTGTAGTTAATAAATTATTTATTTTCAATTTATTTAAAGACTCATAAATTATTAAATGAAGGAACATGCATAATATATATATTTTTTTAAAAAAATTGTTATTTTGGAACAAGACCCATAATGTAAGATGGATTCTGATTCATAGTATAATTTTCCACAACTAATATGGTGGACACTAGGCGCTAATCCTTCCATTTAATTCATTAATTGGTCAGTGAGATAGTGAGTTGAAATTCTTTTTTTTTTTTTTGCCTATAGTATCTCTTACATAATATATATATAATACAACTAACCTTTTTAAAGTTGAATTCAAATCGTGCTCCTCTTTGTAGTTAAAAGCATCATCGAACCCAAATTTGTTTTTCAACAAATCAACCTTACAAGACAACAATGAAAAGAATAGTACAATTAGTTAATATCATATAATTGAAACCCTTATATATATATATAATGTATATTTAAACACACACACACATTTAATTTGTTGCCCATACAAAGTCTCTTCATATATATTATGGCGTGCATGTCTTGGTGCAAAACGTTTGGTTTGGTGCGTACCGTTAAAATGCAAAGTAAAGCTATAATCATAATATAATGTGCAAGAGCATAAATGTTACACAACAGGAAGTATGCTGCATAATACAAAAGCATATATAAGCAATTGTTATCTTCATATTAACATCTCAAACTTTTTGCGGCATTGATTAATAGTCAACAATACTTGTTACTTATGATATAAATCATAATACTTATTAGAACAATTTAATAAGCAGTACTAATTTAAAATAAATAAACTGCTACTTAAAATATATATTGTAATATTTATATGCGAAATTGTGATATTATTTAGAATAAAATGATTGCTACTAATAATAATAGTAAAAATAGTAAATATTATAATACTTATAACTGAAAACTGTAATACTTACAAAAGTATAATTTTAATGTAAATATTGTAGTTTTCAAAAAAAAAATGTAAATATTGTATGTAATACTTATCAAACAAAAAAATACCTTTTCTTCCGTGCCAGCCGTGCCAACAACACGACAACCTAAAAGCTTCGCGAATTGGCCGACGAGTTGACCCACAGCCCCTGACGCTGCTGAAACAAACACAGATTCTCCTTTTCTTGGGGACGCCAATTCATTAAATCCAAAATAGGCTGTGGCACCGGGCATACCTATACATATAATTTAATTTAGTAGTAATAATGTTTTTGCAAATCTTAGGATTTAATAGTCATGTGAATAATGTTTACCGAGAATCCCTGTGTAATATGAAAGAGGCACATCTGTATGTTGGATTTTAAAAAGAGTTGCAGTGCTTATCACACTATACTCTTCCCATCCAGTGAGTCCCCAAACCAAATCTCCCTTCTTGAAGTCCGGATGGCCGGATTGTAATATTCTTGCGACTCCCAATCCCTCAAGAGCCTACATTATCAAAAGGTAATATAATGGTAATTAAGTATTTAATCCAAGGGTTTGCTTGCATGCAAATGTAACCACTATTATATTTCTTCATAAGTTGATAGTAAAAGAAAAAACAAAAAGTGAGTTATGGAATAATCATGATGAGTCTTTTAAAGAATCTTTTGGAAACTAGAACCCTAACATGTAGCATATATATGTTTTATTTTCTCACTTCATTTAAAAAAAAAAAAAAAGTGATTGAGTAAAACTGGAAAGATATGCACGGGATAAACTCCACATTGCAACTTTAACCAATAAATTAAAAAATGGTAAATATCCTAAATTGTTTATAGTTGGACCAATAGGCCTCCCGTGACTTGGAACTTATACACTTTTGTGGCATTAGTCAGCAAAAGACAACCAGCCCAAGTGAGCCAATATGTCATTCTTGCTGGGAGTTAAACATATACTTTGTGGGGTACAGTTATAGTTAATTAATTTTTGAGATTTATAAAAGCTAGCTAGCGGCTTACGGATCCAGGTTTGAAGGCGCTATTGACACCGAGATAGCCGCCGTCGGAGAGTTTCATGCGGGTTCGCATGTAAGGGTCGCAGGAAAGGTAGAGATTCTTCACAAGCACGGCGGTGGAACCCGCCGGAAGCTCCAGTTTCACGGTGGTTGTCCGGATTTCCATGTCCGACTCCGTCGGAAATCCGCTCACGTAATTCTTGAATATCACCTGCTTGTTGCTCACTTCCTCCGCCATTTCTCTCTGATCTCGAAAATAGTATTATAATTATAATTATAAATTATAATAATATAATAATATAATAATATAATAGTGTGATACAATAATAGTGAGAGCAATATATATAGATAGATAGATAGATACAGTGAAAGTGTATGGAAACCTTGCGCCACAATGTCAGCAATTAGACACGCAATTGCATATACAAATGAATGTGGATGAAGATATTTGATGGAGTTAATTACGCATGCAAAATAAATATGGTAAAATATAATAATCATTCATGGTAAGTAAATAAGAATAGAAGCAAAGAAATTAAATATCCCTTATCCTTCGGTGGAATTGAGAGATTTAATTAATTTCTTTCTTCCCAAACGAGAGATTTAATTTATTGCTTGAATGGACAACTAAATTGGTCACATTGATGAATTTTAGGGTCAAAGTGAGGGGGCTTTCTGTGCGCAGTAAGCAAAAGTCTAATATATGTGTTCAGTTAAATTACCATAAATTACATTTCCTAAGATGTTTTATCAAGTCGAAGAGTAGGCCTTATGATTAAGGATTTAACCTTTGGAAAGGGAGAGATTTAATTTCTTGGATCTGATATCTTTGTCCATTCTAGACCATATAGACAATCTTTTCTAGAAATAAAGTTGGAGTTGACATTTTTCTAGAAATAAAGTTGGAATTGACATTTTACATAAAAATTGCATTTTGACCTAAAAGTCGAAAGTAAAGATAAAGAGCATTTGTAATAGTAGAGTTTTTTGTGATTTTTGAAGAATTTTTGTAACTGTGATTAGGAGAGGGAAAGAGAATAAATAAGGAAGACAAAGAACAGAAAAGGAAAAAAAAATTAATCTGACACATAAAAAAAAAAAAAAAAAAAAGTAGCCTTCTATGAACCACACTGCACGCTTCTCTCCTGCTGTCCTCTTGCTTTCCTTTCTCAAATTGTGGAGCCCACAAAAGTTTAGCTCTTGCTGGAGGAATAAATGAGAAAAAAAAAAATCGTCTTCAGCACTAGTTTAAAAACCAAGCATTAGTTTTTATTTTTGACAAAAACCAACAAAAGTTCACAGCTATGGATGCTCTAAGAGCTACTTAACTGATAGCACTCAGATATAAATATCAAAATATTACAATGCAATATCTGTTCATAACTACTTTCTCAACTTACTAAAGCACAAAGAGTCAATATCGCTTTCATTAAGGTCCAAATCCACAACCACCCAAGAGAGTAACTTGGTGCCGCTAAATATTTGTCTTTATTTGTTTTTTAAAATATTAGAGACAGTTATTTAAGTGTCGCTAAATAATTTTTGTTTTCATAATTAAGTGCCACTAAATTTTTATATTTACATTATTATACTTTTATAATTATCATTTAATTTCTTTCTTCCCAAGAGAGATTTAATTTTTGCTCGAATGGACAACTCAATTGATCACATGGATGAAATTTGAAAACAAAGATCAGTGGTCGAGTTTCACACCCGGCCTTTTAAAGTGAGGGAGTTTCGTGTACGCAGTAAACAAAGGTATAACATATGTATTCAATTGAATTATCATGATTTACATTCCCTCATATATTCTGTCGGGCCAGAACGTGGCCCGGATTTAATGTTTTAGGAAGGGAGAGATTTAACATTTTACAGAATATGCAAACACATCTTTCAGTCTATTTTGGTAATCAGTCATTACACCACAAACAAGAGCCCCTAAGAGCAGGAAACTAATCACTGTCCACTGACAAAGTTCACCTAATTCTCTAATGCATTTACTCAGCTGAAACAACCACCAGCTTCTTCCCAACATTCCGGCCAGAGAAGAGTCCTATCAGAGCGCTTGGAGCGCCTTCCAGGCCTTCTGTTACGTCTTCCACATACGTAATCTTCCCTTCCTTTATGTACGGCAGGACCATTTCCAAATACTTTGGATAGAGATGATAGTAATCTAAAACCAGAAATCCTTCCATGCGGATCCGTTTGCTTATCAGACAGAATAAGTTGTGAACGCCTTCGGGCTTCTCAAGATTGTACTGTGAGATCATCCCGCATACAGCAATGCGTCCATGGAGCTTCATGTTCAGCAGCACTGCATCGAGCATCTTTCCCCCAACATTCTCGAAATAAATATCAATTCCATCGGGGAAATGCCTAATCAAGATAATGCACAAGTGAGAACTATAAGAAAGTATCACTACTCTCAGGGGCGGATCCAGAGGGGGGGGGGGGGGCAAGGAGGCCATTGCACTCCCTCCCCTACCCCCATTACATATGTGTTTGTATATTATATGCTTTAGTATATATAAATAATGTATTATTAATTTATTATACATGAAAATCATTGAAAGTTGAAGTTGGTTGGTAGTGAGTTTTTATTACAAAAGGTCTAGGGATTATTTCATCAGTCTTGGACATTTATATCAGAAAGAAAGTAATGCAATTTCCTAGCACATAAAAACAAAAAGGAATACAAAAATTCAAACTAACCTTTTTAAAGCTGCATTCAAGTCCGGCTCCTCTTTGTAGTTAAAGGCATCATCAAATCCAAATTTGTTCTTCAACAAATCAACCTTAACAAACAAAGAAAGAAAAAGAAAGATTAAATTAACAAGAAAGAAAACTAATTTCACCACTCATCTTTGATTTCATGAATTATAAATTGCAATAATCTGTATGATAGGTAATATTCACTAATGACCATGCAAAAAAAAAAAGCCTGCAGAGGTGGATTTTTCTAAACACCATGAATTGATGAATATGTTAACTACTATTGACAATTATAAATGAATTGCTACATGTGTTCCACTAGTTGATCTTCCTAAAACTTGGTTTAACCTATCTTTTTGATAGATAAAACAAATCCCAAGCTACATGTGTGCTGCAGAGTCCACAGTCTCAAGCCTATATATATCTAAGATGAAGCCATTATGGAGCACAGATTTAGAGAAAGTGATTCATAAGTTGAAAGGACTTCATTGGTCAAGAAGTGATCTGACCGATGTAGGGGGAAACGAAATAGAGAATACAGAAAAGAGAAAAGGCAACAGGAGGAGAGACCAAGGGATTAAAAAAAAATCCTACAAACTTGAGTGTTTTTCCACTTTTAGTCCCACGACTATTAGACCATTTCTACATTTGGTCCCTGACTATTAATTTTTTCACATTTGGTTCCACGACTTTTAAAACATTGTCACATTTGGTCCTCCGGCCTAACTTCCAGTCACCGTTGATCAAATATTTTAGTTGAAAAATGTCAATCGTAACTTTGTCCTTCAAGATAAGTCACATGACTATTATGCAATCATGTTCAATAACAAAGAGATACAAATTTTGTCACCGGTAACCGGAAATTAAGCTAGAGGACCAAATGTGGCAAGGTTTTAAAAGTTGCGGGACTAAATGTGGAAAAATTAATAGTTGTGAACCAAATGTTAAATGATCCAATAGTCGTAGGACCAAAAGTGAAAAAACTCTACAAACTTCAATCACTAAAATTGCACAGAGAGATAAATTCAATAAGGACCTTCTCTTTGCTACCAGCACAACCAACAACGTGACAACCCAAAAGCTTAGCAAATTGTCCAACAAGCTGACCAACAGCTCCGGATGCTGCCGAAATGAAGACAGTTTCTCCTTTCTTGGGGGAGCACACCTCATAGAAGCCAGCATATGCAGTTGTACCAGCCATACCTACAAAATTTCAAGTAAATAGATGAACTATCACAGCTATGAAGATATTCTAATTATGACTATTTTTGTGGTGGTAGGGACGGCTAGGGTTAGGAAAAGCAAAAAATGAAGGCATGAAGCTATAACAAATGAAAGAATATAAGGACAGATTGATGCAACAACCAATTAAATACTGATCTAGGTTGAATCAATTAATGCAACATCGCAAGCAAACTCTCAGTGCAGCGATGCTCAGCATCCAAGCAGGAATGTAAAGCTCCACTATTGAAGCTAGAATATAATCAAACCCAGTCCAATGCAGCCTTAATCCCAACCTAGGAGTTGGCTACATTGGTTCCGCTTATCAAAGTAACCACAATCTACTTTCCCTTGAATTCTGTGTCACTAAAAACATCACAATCCCTAAGGCTAACATATCTCAATAACTTTTAACCAAGGTTACTTTAGTCAGTGTCTCTATCTGCTATTTCCTATCAGTCTATTATTGCCACAGTTGCTGCCTTGCTATTATACCATGAAATTTAACCAAGTGTATGTAAAATTATACATGCACACTCTCTAAGCGTGTCTGTGTAAGTGATTAAGTTCAAGGAACTTACCAAGAATTCCAGTATAATATGAAAGAGGCACATCAGTATGCTGGATTTTGAAAAGCCCCTGAGTATCAGTAATAATGCTGTATTCCTCCCATCCTGTTACTCCCCAAACTAAGTCTCCCTTCTTGAAGTTGGGATGGCCAGAATCTAAAACTCTAGCAACTCCATACCCCACAATAGGCTACACCAAAATTATAAAACATTTAAGCTAATTAAAGGTAGAGAGAGGAGAATACAGATTATTATAAGTGCACACTCACTGCAGATAGTAGATATATACATTTCTAAGCTAGTTTAAAATGCACTTTTCATTCCTCAATTATCTATAACCACTATTCATATCGATTCATCTCTCGATTGTAGATATAATTGAGGTATACTATCTGGAAATTTGCACTTTTGTTTCTCAATTATACCTATAGCCATTATTCGTCTCTCAATTGTTTATGTAATTGAGGTAAGAGAACTAGAGAAGTGTTATTTTGTACGAAAGTTTTCCCTAAATATTTTGGCAATGCTTCGAAAAAAATTCAACCTCTCAAGGATGCTCTAACCAATCAAAAGCTAATAGAATAACACTTCCAATTACGCATATAATACTCAGCTAATACACGAACAATTATGAAATTTTTTACTTACAGAGCCGGGAGTGAAGGACTGAGCATAGCTGCCCTCCGTTTTGTTCATGCGAATTCGCATGTAGGGATCGCAGGAGAGATAGAGATTCTTCAGGAGCACGGCGTTGGAACCCGCCGGAACCTCCAGTTTCACGGTGGTTGTTCGGATTTCCATGTCCGACTCCTTCGGAAATCCGGTCACGTAGCCTTTCAAAATCACCTGCTTGTTGCTCACTTCCGCCATTGTTCCCTGTCTCTTAGGTACCAATGCCGCCGCAATGCTCAGAGAGAAAAAGAGTATTTCTACGAGGAGATGATCGAAGAGTGAAGAAACACTCTCGCGGATCCTCGGTTATTCCGCTACGCGGCTCGTTGTCGTACTCTCCATAATTCCAAAACGGCACACACTTTCACGAATGTTCATAAACAGATTAACAGCGACATGGCCTTAGCTTTGGTGATTAAGCTCCAAATTCAAGATAATATTGTGTGTTGAAATATACAATATTTGTGGCTCAAAATCCTTGGCGGGTTAAGTTGCATGATCTCCACCCCTCACCTGAAGCTACAGCTTTGTTTCTAAGTTTTTGTTCTTTTATGTATAAAAATATAAAATAGGCATTATTCTCAAAAAAAAAATAATAAATAAAATAGGCATTGTAATCATCATTATATCTTTATATTATTTATCGTAATATCCTCTCAATTTAACAATTTTCTAATTTATCATTTGTATATTCTTTCATATTATTTAACTTCTTTTTACATAATTTTCAATTGTTCGATTATTTACTTCAACATAATTTCACATTATTCCATTATATTCCAATCAAGTGGTATAAAAGTGATTTTAATTGAGAATTATTTTCAAATATGTCGACTTTCAACAAATTCGATATTAAGAAGTTTGATAAGAAAATCAGTTTCTCTATCTAGAGAGTCCAAATGAAAGACCTCCTAACCCATAATGGAACAACTATGATGGCAATGACTAGTGGGATGATTTGGATGACCAAATCATTGCCAACCATTCAGTTATGCTTGTCTAGCGATGTTATACTTGAGGTGGTAAGTGAGACAACTACGTCAGAATTATGGTTCGAGCTAGAATTGCTTTATATAACCAAATCTCTAGCAAACAAGTTGTGTATGAAGGAATAGTTGTACACAATTTGTATGGCGGAAGGTACTTCTATTAAGTCTCACTTAGATAATTCAATCTATTTTATTGGGCTCTGAGAATATTGATGTCACAATTAAAGATAAGGATCGTATTGTGTTTACGGCTTGTGCCCTCCCCCCCCCCCAAATCATATAATTTGATGTTGCAAGTGATTCAAAAGGGTGATGTTCTATTATCTGTTAGCTTCGGTGACGACAAACAAAGTAAAATTGAGTGGATTATAGATTCTGGTTGTACATTTCACATGTGTCCTCATAAAGACTAAATCATCTCTCTAAACCGATCGATGGTAGAGTTGTTTTAATGGATAATGATACTCAATCCAAGGTTAGTGGAACTATAAGTATTTAGATAAAAACTCATGATAACATTGTTAGGAGTCTTACTAATGTTCGATATATTCTTAACTTCAAACTGAACCTGATATCCTTGGGCACCTTAGAATCTCTAGGGTGTAAGTACATATATAAGGTGGAGTTCTGAAGGTGATAAAAGGTTTTATTGTTCTTATTAAAGCTTATTGATCTGGAAGCTTGTATATGTTACATGCAAGGTTGAAAAAATCGCTAGGCGCCCCCTAGGCGCCTGGGGGGCGCCTAGCGCCTAGGGCGCCTAGGCGCCCGATTTTTTATTTTTTTTTTAATTTTTTTTTAATTTTTTTTTTATTTTTTACATTTTTTTTAATAATTTTATAATTTTTTAAAATATATTTTAAGAGTTATTACATTATAGTTTATTAGTTTATTACTTTATAACATATTAACATTAATTATTTAATATTTTAATTACATTATGTCATTACTCATTAATTCAATAATTCATTAATCATTATAATTATAAGTTTTAAACTTTTAATGTTGTAATTTCACTTATTTCATTTGTTATAGACATATTTATTTATTTAGTTAATTATTTAGTTATTTACATTGTAAATTTAAATTACTAAATTAGTAAATTTACATTTTCACATTTCACAAATGACTAATGAGTAATGAGTGAAATGACAAATCACAAATTAATGAAACTATCAAAGCTAATTTTCAAATTTTCAAATCAATTCATCATAAAAATTAAAAATATTAGACTCAACTACTCAAGTTATAGTTCATGCAAACTCCAAAAAGGCAACACTTCAAGTTTAAAGTTTAATACAAAATTACAAACACTTCATTACTAGTTTAGTTCATGCAAACTACAAAATAAATAAACCATCAAATCACTAGTTTAATACAAATAATACAATAATACAAAGTTTAAAAGTTACAAACACTTCAAGTTTCAAAATGCTCATCAAATTCAACGAATCAACTTTCAATATTTTCTTCTCCATCTCCTTGTCCATATTGTTCCATCACATGATTTTCATCATCTTCTTCAAACTCAACAACAACATCAATTTCTTCTTCACCTTCGGATTCAAAGTCATCTTCTTCAAGCTCCCTCAATCTACTGCTCCTCCGCGGTCTTAGTGCCTCATCCATCTCTAGCTCATCATCAATTTCAACTCCCCCTTCAACATCTACTTCCTCTTGTTCAACCATCCAATCTTGTGCCAATCTTGAATCACTAGCAAGTAATAATTCAACATTTTGTTCTTTTTTTCTTTTGTTCATCAAGTTTGCATTGAATTGCACAAAGACAAGATTGTTTAGCCGATTAGATTCCAACCTATTTCTTTTTTTTGTATGTACCTAAAATAGACAAATAGAAAAATTCAAAACATGTTATAACTTGTTAGTTGTTACTTTGTTAAAACTTAAAACTTAAAGGTTAAAACTTAAAACTTAAAACTTAAAAAATAAAAAGTCAAGTAGTAATCTAGTAAACTAAAATCAACTAACCCCTTCAAATGTACTCCAATTTCTTTCACATCCTGAAGAACTTGAGGTAAGAGATAGAATCTTCATTGCTAGTGTTCTCAAGTTTGGAGTCCCTGCACCAAAAGTTGACCACCACATTGCTACATCCAAGTATCAAAGAAGACAAATAGTCAAAATTATGCAATTAGCCAATTAGTATTAAAAATGTAAAAGACTAGTATTTAGTTATTTACCCGGATCATATTGCGCATCATTAGACTCACAACCTTTTATTGCAATCGATTTTCCAAACATGCCTTCTTTCAACTTATACTTGGATAATTCGTCTTTTAGTACCTTGTATTGCATGTCTAAGTCTTCAAAGTAATATGTCTCAAGAAACTCAATACTTCCAAAAGAAACGTCAGCATTCCACCGGACATTACTTTCTTACACAATAAACATCGAATCTTATCCATTGACTTACTAGGGTCATGTAGTACTCCATACTCCCAACCAATATCATTAGACTTTCTTTTTATTGTAGATGGTTCGGAACTTCCAATACTTTGAGAAGTATTATTTTCGCCACTTGGCTCACTTGCCATACTTGGAGAGTTGGAGTAAAGTACCTAAATGATTAATATCAAGAATAAACAATACACAATTCGATAAGCCAACAAGTAACTAACTAACAAGTAAAAATTTAACAAGAATGCATAAGTCAACAAATTTTATAAGCCAACAAGGCAACAAGCCAACAACTCAATAAGTAACTAACTAACTAATTAACAACTTAACAAAAATGCACAAATCAACAATTGTATAAGCCAACAAGGCAACAAATCAACAAGTAATTAATTAACTAACTAAACTAAGTAACTAACTAAGTAACTAACAACTAAGGCAACTTGTGACCATTAAGGGCTAAGGCATTAACTAACTAACTAATGTTAAGTGTTAACAATGCAACAAGTAGCCAACTATAAAACAACAAGTAGCCATTGTGAAGTGTGTGACCATTAACAAACTAAGAACTAACAAACTAACAATTAACAAACTAACAAAGCAACAAGTAACTATAGAGTATAAACTATAAACTATAAACTATAAAGCATAAAATTAATGAATTACAAATGCAACTAGCCAACTAAAAAGTAAAAAACAACTATTAAAAATTAAACAATGTGAGTGTGTGACCATGGCATTAACCAAAAATGCTAAATGCATGTATGCTTTCATTGTTTTGCCCATTGCCGAAAATCCAAAATACATAAATGATATATGTTCAAATCATATTAGTATAAAAGTATTAAACAAACTAAAACTTAAAAAAAAAAAAACAAATTAAACGGCCGACGGCGAGGTTTACCTGAGGAATTGTCGACTTGTAGAGTTGTCCGGGCGAGGGTGTGGCGGCCGACGGCGTAGGCGGAGGTGTCCGGTGGAGACGCCGGCGGCAGTGGCGCTGGCGGAGGAGGCGGGCGCTGGCGGCGGAGGACGCTGGCGGAGCCGGAGGCGATTTGCGGAGGCCTCCAAATCGCGAACGCGAAGTGCCGAAGTGTGAACCTGTGAATGAGGCGAATTGCGTAAATCAAATAAGGGTTCAGTCGCCAAAACGACGTCGTTTTGGCGACTGAACCCTAAAAAAAAAAAAAAAAAAAAAAACGGCGACTCATTGAGGCGGCCGGTTCGGCGGCCTAGACCAGCTCGGCGGCCGCCTAGCCGGAGGGCCGCGGAGGAGGCCGCTTATGGCCTTCCTCGCGGCGGCCGCCGGCCGCCTAGCGCCTAGGCGCCGATTAATCGGCGCCTAGGCGCGATTTTTACAACCTTGGTTACATGACAGTATTGTGACAAGTTTAGTAGCAGTATCCTCATTGGTGGTTGATGCTGATCTCACGCAATTATGCCATTTGGGTCTAGGACATATGAGTGAGAAAGACATACATTTTATGAGCAAGAAAGGTCTTCTGAGAGATTCAAATATGGGTAAATTAGATTATAGAGAAAGACATACATATTATGAGTTTGAATAAGCTGATTGGTTGTTACTTATGACAGTAAGTTTAATACTTATAAAGAAAAATGTTATACTTTTAATTAAACATGTACGGAATAATATTTTTGAATCAAAATGTGATAGATATTATGGGACGAATAATTACTTATAACGAAAATCATAATACTTATGAGTAAAAATGTAATACTTGAAAAACTCAAATTGTCTTACGAGTGAGGACTTGAGTGAGAGGATCTCATTAGAGATTTTGCCTCAAATATATCATTTACTTTCTATTTTTGAGAATAAAGGTTAAATATGCTATCGAACTACACACAGTGTTGCAAAAATCCCGTCTAGGCAACGATTAAACCGTGCCTAGGCGCTGGTCGACCGCCTAGCGTATCACCATAATCGGTGGTCTAGGCGGCTGGCTGGCTAGGTGGACGACTAGGCTGACTAGGCCGCCTAAGCTCCGCCTAGACCTCCTAGGCGCCGACTAATTCGCCTAGGCATCGACTAGGTCGCCTAGTCGACCGATTACTTTAATTTGTTCACTTATTTTTTAAATGGATTATTTCACATAAATCGACATCGTTTTGAACGAAATAACCCTAAATTGTTCAAACCCTAGATGTTTTTTAGTTTTTTAATATTTAATATTTTAGTATAAACTATTAAAGTATTAAATAGTTTATAATTATCAAGTCTTAAAAATAAAAATAAAAAATTAAACGAATTTTTAAAGAATAAAAAATAAAATAAAAAATACATGATGCCTAGGCGCAGATTAATCCTGCTAATCCTGCCTAGGCGCCTCCGAGCACCCGAGGAACGTCTATCGATTTTTTCAACTATGACTACCTAGTAAATTGCGATTAGGCCATCCAACTCAAAAAAAAAAGTTACAATCGAATTCCTGAACAATATAAATTCAAACAATTAAATATAAAATGACCTATTGACCGAATAATTAAATGGTGTGGCCGTTACCAAACTAATTGCAATTTAATATATAATTCGAAGACATATTTGACACAATTCCCTATTTTTTGTTTGCATTGTCAAATTGTATCGATCTTAATGCCACTCGTAAGTCGTAATTGACAATTTTAGAAGGATTACAGTATCATTTCGTCAAAATACTTAATACAACGCCAGATCCTCACCTCAAACCCAGCCTGCCGGAGCTTCCTTCCCTTGCAACTCTTTCTCCCTCTTCGGTCCGATCAGTCGCCTGAAGGTCTTCACAGGTCCGCCGCTTTCTCCTTCTTCAAATCGCAGCTAAATTCGCTGTTTGTTTTTCGAATTAAACTCCTAATAGTCGATCAACATTATAAAACTCGCTGATCTCGTATGAATTTCGGTTACATTTTCTTTTAGATTGATTCTAGATTATGTTATAAGTATCTTGCCAACAAGTAGTGGTCTCTAATTCATATCTGGATTGCGGAAAAAGCAGTAATTTTTTTTCAGATTACACTACTTTTTAGACTGGCAATTTGTCGTAGGGTCAATGCAATTGTAGGGGATTCAAGGTTTAGATTGGTGGTAAATTACACATATCTCCAGGAAGTTGGCATGGGTTTGAGTCCCACCTCATTTACCCATATGTGCCAAAAGAATTGCTAAGTAGAATCTTGGCTGCTATGTAGACACTGCAAAGCTAAAAGTCATAGGCTCTTTTTACACTAAAGAAACTAATCTACAGATTTGGACAAAGAGAGGGCCAATGGAGGAAGAGATTAAAGAATTACTCAGTGATCTTGAATCACTCAAGAAAATGCTGTCTGATCCCACTCATTGCCAATTGGTTGATAAGGTAATTGCATACCTAGATGTGATTCTTGTGTTTTTATGCTTACATATAAATTGGGAAAACACATGATTGAAGCACATTGATCTAGACCAATTTTATATACAGAAATGCATAATTAATTAAATTAAGAGTTGAAATTATTTGTGTTTGGGTTCCTGCTTTTAGATTCAATTGCATGCTGAGCATCTCTCAGCCCTAACAAATTCAGGACCTCTACGGCGCTCAAAAGTCAAGGTAATTGTGTTTTCACATTCTAAATTTGCATTATCACTTAAATGAGTGGCTTCCTAAGTTAACGTTTTGATTATTTTCCTGGTTACAGGACATGAGTGCTGAGGTGGTTGATAGCAATCCATACAGCAGGCTTATGGCACTTCAGAGGATGGGCATTGTGGAAAATTATGAAAGAATACGAGGGTTCTCTGTTGCCATAGTTGTCTGTACTTTGATCTCTTCCCTTTTATATTTTAAACATATATTTTTTAGTTTTTTCCTTTTTGCCCAAGTGACTGATAAAATATATATGCAAAAAATGTGTTTAAGATATATATGGTTGACATACACACACACACACACACACACATTTACTCTTCAGCTTTCTCCAACGTTGTTACAGTTCTGTCCATGTAACTGATAAAAGAAACAGAAACATACCTTTTTGCATGAGTGTTTCACAGCAAGCTTATTCAGTTCACATTTTACCCTTACTACTGTTTAGAATAGGAGTGAATTATGTCACTATCAATGTCTAATTTCTATCTAATGTCATTGCGTCTTGCTATAGTTGTATCCCGGACAAATCAAGTGATGTGTGTATTTCCTAAATGCTCATACATCTTAACATTCTGTGAGTCTATGATGTCACTTTTGCTTTCTAAGTGCCATGGTGATTTGAAGCTATGGATTATTGTATGATTTATATTCTTTTTCTAATCAAATTGGTCTTTTCACATGCTACATTTAAGTTGTTTATTAGCTACTCCAATAATGTGTCATCAGAAATTAAATAAATGTGATGAGATTTATAAATGGTTGCAAGCCTACTTTCTCTTTTTTATATTTTTTAATTTTTTTTTTAAATTTTATATAACTCCAACATCTTCTACAATTGCTTGCAATATAGGTTGTTTTTGCCACAAATTACATTGAAATGTTCATACTATATTCTTCATGAAATTTTGAACAGGGCATAGGTGGTGTAGGCAGTGTTGCAGCTGAGATGCTAACAAGGTGTGGCATTGGTCGCCTTTTATTGTATGATTATGACAAAGTGGAGTTAGCTAACATGAATAGGCTATTTTTTCGTCCGGAGCAGGTGTTGTTTAAGACAATATTCTCAATTTTTGTTAATCTTAAATTATACTTGTTTACAGTAGTTATTAAAAATTGTACTATGTATATATTTACAACCTGCATACTCTATTTGGATGCTATGCTTTTTCTTGCTATCCAAAGTTTTTGTAGTTGCCTAGTATATGATAAGTTGTGCCTCAAAGTTGTAACTAAAATGAAGAACATCTGCCTAATCTAGTTCCATACTATTTGCATTGTTTCCAGGTTGGTATGACAAAGACAGATGCTGCTGTTCAAACCCTTGCTGAAATAAATCCTGATGTTGTGCTTGAGGTAAGGATTAAAGATTAGCATTTTCATGTGTTCTGTTTTAGGACTACTTCCTCATACCCACTTCACAGAGAGAAAGAACATTTAAGTTGATATGTACTCTTATTTTATTTTGTGGTTGTGTTTGTCGAATGTCTTTCAATAAGTGTTGCTTGTTTGTACCACCCACATTTAGCCTGCAAGATGTGGGGTGTTGCTTTGATATCTAATGTTGTGTGTAATTTTCCTTGATAGTAATCTTTGAACTGCTCAATTGAACTTGTGGTTGTAAAGTCTTTAGTTTCCCATAGTTTTCAGATTCATCTAACTAATTTTTGCTTTCAGAGCTTTACATTGAATATCACAACAGTTGACGGTTTTGAAACGTTCATGTCAAGCCTCCAGAATAAGTCATTCTGCCCAAATAAAGAAGGTAGTGGGGTAGATCTTGTTTTAAGCTGTGTAGATAATTATGAAGCAAGGATGGTAGTAAATCAGGTATGACAAGTATCTGCTAAAGACCTTTCAAGTGCCAACAAAAGAATTTGTTCAATGTACTCAATATTGAGGGATTTTTCTGTCTTAGTTGGCCCTCTTTTATGTCTAAATTTGCATAGCTAAGTCAATTCTTGGTCTAACAGGCATGCAATGAATTAAACCAGATTTGGATGGAATCTGGTAAGTCATTTGTTTTCTTCTGCTCCTTTTTTTTTTGGTGTTTTTTATTTTATTAAAACTTTTTGCTTGTCTTTTAAAATACTGTTTCATGCTTATGGGAAATATTCTGTGCAATTAAGATACTGTCTAATTAATTTAGATGAGAAAAAAGCAACTGCTTGTGCTTATAAATGATGGAATAAATGTCTAAAGATGAGATGTTAGAGGAAACTGCTCCTGCTTATAAATGATGGAATATATGTCTAAAGATGATAATTTAGAATACTACTCCTGCTTATAAATGATGGAATGTACATGTAAAATGCATGAGGTGGTATAGCTTAGTAATTCCATACAGAAACCAGGTATTCAACCTGGTATCTCTTATGCCTACAATAGTTGCAGAGGGAAGATGCAATAATGAGATCAGTCAAGTTGAGTGGGTTGAACCCTTCTTTGACTCAGCTCCACTTGAATCCTGGGTCATTCTCAGGCTAAATTGACTCATTGCAAGGCTCTGGAACTGGGAACTTGATACTCTTTAGTCTTTTTTTTTAGATGTTATTACCTTGTAATCATATGTGATTCTCTTTTACGAAATTTACTCAAGGAAATTTTCTGGCAGGTGTATCTGAAAATGCTGTCTCAGGTCACATACAATTGTTGATTCCTGGTGAAACTGCCTGCTTTGCTTGTGTGCCTCCCTTGGTAAGATTCAGTTCTCAATTGAATTGCTGCAATTCCCTCGTATCTTTGCTGGAAATTTTATAATCGAGAAATATTTGGTCATGGTTTTGAAAAATGCTTGTAAAGTATACTGAAATAGATGTGGTCCAACCCACTAAAGCAATGTTTGTATAAACAAGTAATGATGAAGAAGTTTGGGATAGGTCTAGTGCCATAGTGATCATTTGTTGATCATGAGGTCATGATTTCAAATCCTAGAAACCTACTCCCTGGAAACAGAGGTAACTTTGCCTACATTTTCTTTCCACAGACCTTGTATGATGTTAGTGCCTTGTGCGCTGGTATGACATTTATAAAGCTAGTACTAGTAAATGATATCAAGGGTGTTTTCTTCTGTCAGTCCTAGTGTTGCATGCAGTCACAGAGTTTCTCTTAAAATCTTGGGTGATAATTTGAATTCTTTACTTGTTAGGTTGTAGCATCTGGAATTGATGAACGCACTCTCAAGCGTGAAGGTGTGTGCGCTGCCTCTTTGCCTACTACCATGGTAAGTTTTCTGTGTCTTCATTAACTTCTTGTTTCATGAGCCTGGACTTTTTACCTAGTACATAAAACTCCTCAAATTCTTATGTCAAATTGATGAAATGTTTTGAATCTTGTGTATGACTAATGAACTTGATAAATTTGACTTGGGAATGAGATAAATTTAAATTCTTAATTTGATGAATCTCTCCATGAGGCTCAGATGGATGTGTTTAATATGCTCTCCAGTACTTCTGCCAGCCCTTTTCTCTAGTTTAATACATTTCATCTTAATTGACTTTGGTAGGGAGTTGTTGCCGGGCTTTTGGTTCAGAACACACTGAAGTACTTGTTAAAGTTTGGACATGTGTCCCCATATCTGGTAACTTTTCCCCCTAACTGCCTTCCCATGCACACACTTACGCACTTGCTGTGATTAGTGTTTAAAATACACATGCACATGTTTGGCAAGTGCTTGGACTTGGGATGTTGAAGTGATTAAAGTAAAAGTTATCACCGAGTGTTAAACTTCCCTTCTTGACCCTGGGTTGATTTCAGGGATACAATGCTCTGAAAGATTATTTTCCAACAATGGAGATGAAGCCAAATACTCAATGCTCAAATGCAGCTTGTCTGGAGCGACAAGTATAATCACTTTGACCTTAGTCTACAGATCATTCAGCTTAGCTTGGATATTTTGACTAAAAATTCTTTCAAACTGCAGAGGGAATACATTCTTGCAAAGCCTGCCAGGGATGCTGCTGCAAAAGCCAAGATGGAGGAGGAAGCATCAAAAGTAACAGAGATCCCCATTCATGATGATAATGAATGGAATATAAGGTAATGTCTCGGACTATTTTTTGAACTTCTTTTTTGTTGGATGGAGAACTCTTTCGTGAAAATGTAGACAACAGATTTATCTTATTATTCAAGACTCAAGGCAAATGATACTTTTAATTTACCTTGGAAGTTCTTTTAATCGTTACAACATTGAAAGATGAATTGAAACTAAGATCGTTGTTATATGATGCCCTACAGTGTACTCGATGACAGTGATCTAGATAGTGCAAATGCCAATAGTTCAGGTAATCTTTACAAATTGATCAGTATCAGATCTGTTATATAAAACTTGGTGCGTTATCTAAACATGCATTTCATTTGTCATTGATTCTCGTCATTCACTTATCTTTACCGCTTCAGGTGTACTCCCAGAAGGGCTCGTTCATGAGCTGCCGACTGCAGATGAATTTCCGAATATTCCTCCTTCTGAGACCACTTGTCCTGTGGATGACCTTGAAGAACTTAGAAAGCAACTCGATGCCCTTAATGCCAACTAATCTTGACTTTGAATGTACTGGATATTTGTAGCTGTGCTAGACTTCCACCATTCCTAAAGAGCAAATAGACTTTTTCAGTTGACTTCTTAGATTGATTTTCTGAGTATAGAGGAACCAGAAAGAGCAGGGAAGAAAATAACTTCCCTTTGTTACAGTGTTATTTTCGATGGAACCACAGAGTTTTGGCCTTTTAGCTTACTTTGAACTTGTTGTAAGCACAAATTTCTTGTTTTTTAGTTTATTTTTTTTGGGATGTGGGAGGGGGGATTGTAATATCCTAGAGTTCTTTTTTAGGTATATATATGGCATGAGTCAGAAACTCGGAATGAACTTGACTTCACATCTAAAATTATACGTAGTTATTAGAGCAAATTATATCATGGACTAAGTCCATATTGCATCATGGATCCAGGTGGTAGATAAATTTTGGGTTGTTATGTCATGGACCCGGGTTCACCTTGGAAGGTGAACCCAGTCCATGTTCACAATTTCATAACTCCATGTTCACATTTTCATAACTCTATGTTCATAATTTCATGTTCACAATTTCTAACTCTGTATTCACAATTTTATGACTCTATGTTCACAATTTCATAACTCTATATTCAACAATGTCAAAATTTTATGTCCAATAATATAACACAATTTTTGAATTTATGTAACAAAATTGTGAATATAACATTCAAAAATTGTGAATATTGAGTAATGTAATTTTGTATATTGATATCTAAAATTGTGATCATGAATTCTAAATTGTGAACATAAAATTCTAAAATTGCGAACATAGAATTCTAAAATTATGAACATAGACTCGGGTCCACCTTGCAAGGTCCAAGGTGGACCCGGATCCATAGCATAATTTGCCATAAATTTTACTATGGATCATGGTCTATGTAGCAACGTGCAATATGTATCATTTTAATTATATTTCAGTTTCATTTGGCAATATTGTTTTGTTTTTTAGTTTCATTTTTAACACATACTAATTTCATTATAGCAATACTAGAGTATTATTTTAATTTTATTAAAATTACATTTGATAATATACATTATATTATTGCAATAGCTATATTTTTTAGTTTCATTTTTCATACACTAGTTTAAATGTTTAATTATAGTAATGTTGAAGTATTATTTTAATTATACTTCAAATTCATTTGACAATATATGTTACTGTATGTGTTCTAAATTTTAATTTTATTTTTTACATACTAGTTTCATTATAGCAACACTAAAGTATCATTTTAATTATAGTATAGTTTCATTTGACAATTTATGTTATAAAATGAGCTTTGTTTTTTAGTTTCATTTTCTACACACAATAATTTTAGTATAGCAACAGTAAAGTATCATTTTAATTTTATTACAGTTAGATCCACAGTATAACAACTGCATAAAAATAGTGTAGATTCATAAAAATCACACTAGTTGATCAATTATCACATAAATATACTATTATTTATTTATTTTTTGTATAGATAAAATCAATATATACAAAAATCTAGTTAAAAATTTCTCGTTGAGATATTTTAATAATTTGTTACCAACTTGGTAACATAGTAATTTATGTATATATCAATATGGAAGTCATCAGGGCCGGATTTTAGGGCGTGCAAGACGTGCGACCGCACAGGGCCCCAAAATTTTGGGGGCTCCTAGTCCAGCCCTGGCCTAATAGTTAGTATATGTATTTGTGAATATATTGGTTCAAAATCAGTTTTTTTTTTTGCATTTTTCTCTTCGCAATTTTCCTTCACTTCGCAGTTTATTTATACTTTGATAGGGCCTCACTTAGTTATTAGCACAGGGCCCCGCAAATCAAAAAACCGGCCCTGGAAGTCATTTAAACTATTTCAATTAGAGTTAAAAAAATTTAAGGAGAAAGTACAAATATTTGGGTTCACGATACAACTATTGGAGTTACTACACCTTGGAGTCCTTGTATGGAATATTAAATAGTAAAATGACAAAAATTAAGCGATGAATTAATTGAGGCAATAAAATAAAAGTCAAGAATGTAATGAAGTAATTTTTTTTAAATGATTAAATGTCACAATGTCACAATAACTAAGGACTTAGTTGCTTTGAAGATTGCATTTTGCATCATCAAAATTTAAATTACATTCTACAATACTAAAAGACACAAAATCATCTCTTTTGAAAAATCATATATACTAATATAAAACTCAAAAAAAATAAAAATGTGCAAGTAAATATATTTTCTGTTTTCTAATTTCCAAGAAGTAAACTGTCCTAACTCTTCTAAAAACAAACCACATGACATCATCAATAAAATTAATAAAATTTTTATCAAACTTAAATTAACATTTGCAATTTCAATATACCAAAATATTATTAAAGCCTCGGGTAATAAGGTCGTCATGTCTGAACACATAT
>CP025650.1:6133091-6145577 GCA_003576665.1 Ipomoea trifida
ACCATGCAGTATGTATCATTTTAATTATATTTCAGTTTCATTTGGCAATATTGTTTTATTTTCTAGTTTCATTTTGAGTCATTATCATTTTTGGTCCTACTGTTATTATGGCATTGCCAATTTTAGTCCACTTCCTTAATTTTTGCCACATTATAACCACTCTTTTTTGGGCGTTGCCATTTTTGGTCCATCGTTAGAAATTCCGTTAATTGGTCATCCAACACAAGGGTGTTTTTGTCTTTTCATTGCTCTGTAAGTCATCAGAAATTTCCGATGAGCGCCCTAGCAAATGGTCGTCTGTCAGCTGATCTTTCCCATTCACAGTCATCCTTTCCCATTCACAGCTGACCAAATTAACAGAGGTTTCCTTTCCCATTCACAGTAATACTCTTGAACTATCACAATCCTTAGTTCAACTTTTATAGCACAAATTAACAGTTGAAATCCGAACATCCGGGGAACTCTCACGTCAAAGGTGCCGCCTATGCCGACAATCGGAATGGGGAACTGCGAACGACACCGTTTCGTAAGAACGCGATGCTGAAAGCCCTCGAAGTCGTGGAGAGAGACTCTATGGCCATCGCTCAGAGCTTCACTAGCCTCTTCGCCTCCCTCTGTACGACGCTCTCTGAAGTCTTTCTCTCCCTAAAATTCACTAAATTTTTACACTTAGCATGTTATTCATCATCTATTCACCTTTAAAGACTGAATCAGTGAAAAAAATTAGCTAATTTGGATTAAGAATGTAACTTGACGGATAGAACATGCATTTTGTGGATGGATTTTGGATGATTTAACTTTCTGCACATCATCTGGTGGGTGAAAGTAAATTTGATAGGAAAAATTGGGTTTTAATGTGAATATATGCTAGAAATCAAAAGATTCTAATTCTGAAGAGTTTTAGGTGTATTGTTTGGATAAGAAAAGAGGATTTGGCATTGATTTTAAAAGTTTTTACTTAACTGCTTCATTGAGAACACCACCGGCGACACTGGCGAGAAGATGAAGCACCTAATTAAAATCGCCATGGAGCTCACTAACAGCGACCTGGCTATGATGGCTCAGCTCACCGAGCTCCTCAAGACCTTGGAAATCCCTGGCCTTAGTCGTAGGTTGTTAGAAGAAACTGAAACAATAGACTCCTCTGATGAATAATTTCCAAAATTCGTAGACGCTCCCACTCACTGCTCACCTGCACTCCATTAGAGCTGACATTGTGGTCGCCAAGGACGGAAGTGGCAAGTTTAAGAGCATCAACAGCGCTCTAGGCTCCATCCTTGCAAAAAATAACCGCACTATTATCATCTTCATCAAGGATGGCGTCGGTGATGTTCTCCCGCGGTTAAAGCAAGATTGTGAATGGGAAAGGAAACCAGCCAAAGCTTAAAGGAAGGGACTAAAACATGAAAAGACCAAAAAGTCCCTGTTTTGGACGGTCACTTAACAGAAAATTTGACGGTGGATTAAAAGTGGCAAACGCTAAATAAAAGTGGTCATAATGTGGCAAAAATTAAGGAAGTGGACTAAAATTGGCAATGCCATAATAACAGTAGGACCAAAAATGGCAATGACTCTTTCATTTTTAACATATACTAGTTTCATTATAGCAATACTAGAGTATTATTTTAATTTTATTACAATTTCATTTGATAATATACATTATTGCAATAGCTATATTTTTTAGTTTCATTTTTCACACCTACACTAGTTTAAATGTTTAATTATAGTAATGTTGAAGTATTATTTTAACTACATTTCAAATTCATTTGACAATATATGTTACCGTATGTGTTCTAAATTTTAGTTTTATTTTTTACATATTAATTTCATTATAGCAACACTAAAGTATCATTTTAATTATAGTACAGTTTCATTTGACAATTGTTATAAAATGAGCTTTGTTTTTTAGTTTCATTTTCTACACACAATAGTTTCAGTATAGCAACAGTAAAGTATCATTTTAATTTTATTACAGTTAGATCCACGGTATAACAACTGCATAACAACAGTGTAGATTCATAAAAATCATACTAATTGATCAATTATACATAAATATACTATTATTGATTTATTATTTGTATAGATAAAATCAATATATACAAAAATCTAGTTAAAAATTTCTCGTTGAGATATTTTAGTAATTTGTTACCAACTTGGTAACATAGTAATTTATGTATATATCAATATAGAAGTCATTTAAACTATTTCAATTAGAGTTAAAAAATTTAAGGAAAAAATAAAAATATTTGGGTTCACGATACAACTATTGGAGTTACTACACCCTGGAGTCCTTGTATGGATTATTAAATAGTAAAATGACAAAAATTTAAGCGAGGAACTAATTGAGGCAATAAAATAAAAGTCAAGAATGTAATGAAGTAATTTTTTTTTAAAAAAAAATGATTAAATGTCACAATAATTAAAGACTTAATTAGTTAATTGCTTTGAAGATTGCATTTTGCATCATCAAAATTTAAATTACATTCTATAGTACTAAAAGACACAAAATCATCTCTTTTGAAAAATCATATATACTAAATTACTGATATAAAACTCAAAAGAATAAAAATGTGCAAGTAAATATATTTTCTATTTTCTAATTTCCAAGTAGTAAACGGTCCTAACTCTTCTAAAAACAAACCACATGACATCATCAATAAAATTAATTAAAATTTTTATCAAACTTAAATTAACATTTGCAATTTCAATATACCAAAATATTATTAGTCTCGGGTAATAAGGTCGTCATGTCTGAACACATATATAAAATTAATAACCATATATCGTATAAATCTCTAATAAGATGTTGATTCTCTCACAAGAACAAGGATATATAACACCAAAGTATGGTCCGGAACAATTTACGAAAAGGATGAGTTAAACAATTCTACGTACTTTTGGTTCTCAAAACAATGGAAGAAAACAAAAAATGGTCTGTTCAAAATTTTAAAAGTATGAAGATAATATCAATAATATGATAACATCATCCTAAGCATTATATATATATATATATATATACATACACATAGATTAGTTTCAGTGCGGCCGCGCCTTAACGTTCGATCAGTGCGGACACACTAATAGTTATGCAAACATGCACCAATAGAGTTAGGAAACACACAACAAAAAAAACACCATTAGATACGCATTATCACAAAATGCAACAATAGGCCAGTGTTCGGAAACAAACCATTTAGGTGTAGGGAGGTATGGTGCATGTTTTTGGGTGTTGTGTGCGTTTTATGGTGCATTTGTGCATTTCATCGTTGTGTTTTTCTAACACTATTGATACATTTTTTATACTATTGTTGTGTGCACACTGATCGCACGTTAAGGTGCGATCGCATTTGAGATGATATATATATATATATATATATATATATATATATATATATATATATATATTCAACTGCAATATATAACAAGAAAATGAAAAAAGTAAATGTAATATACGAGTGATTTGCAAGAGGTATAGAATTATTTTGCAATGAAAAATGATAAACATTATTCACACAATTTACAACAGAAATGATCAGCTCCTTAACATCCAATGATAAGTAATTAACCTCACATACATATATACACTACATATTATACCCTAGTGATGCATACTCTTCATACATTATTCCCTCCTGATGAGACTGATGAGGATGAGGAAACAGTACTGTCCCACCGCCATTGATGAGAAGATTCTCAATCTCAGAATTTGTATCAAACTCAGTGTTCCACCATTCCAACCTCTCCTTCGATCCCTCCATCTGTTTAAAACAATCAAAATCTGAAATCTGATGATTCTCGCCGCCATTGATTAGAAGACTGTCAATCTCAGACTGGGTAAACCCCGGAATAGGCTGAATTTCCCCAGAATTATTATTATTATTATTCTCCTGCCCCAAACTCGACCCAGAATTATTATTCATGCAATTTTCCAGTTCATTCATCTTGCTGTACTCTGGGATGTCGAGATTGGAGGCCATTATTGGCTCATCATCAGCGATTTTGGGTTGAAAGGGGGTGATTTTGTTGGGCCAAAGGGGGGGTGGGTTGTTAGGGTTATTATTGTAGAGAGAAAAAGGGTTTTGAAGGCCTTGAAGTTGCATGTGGAGTTGGAGCCTTTCGAGAGCTGAGTTGCTTAGGTTTTGCAGGAATGGGTTCTCTTCAGTAACTCCTAGTCCATTTGTTTGCTTATTATCAGATTCTTGATGGCCTGCTAGCAGTAATCTGTTCATCTGTGACTGTTTTCGCTTTCCCAGCAGCTTCTTCTTCAGCCTTGTGTTCCAGTAGTTCTTGATGTCGTTATCAGTTCTTCCCGGCAATTGTGCAGCTATTATAGACCACCTAATAATGTTACCAGTTTCGAAAAAGTTAGAATTGCGGGCGTTTAGTAATTGGAGAAATGAAAAATATGAGAATAAGGTTTTACAATTTGAAAGAAAGACAAAACTCGAAAAGTGTTCAAAATGAACCTACATACTCAAGCCCTAGTTCTATAGGGTTTTATAATTTGAACAGTATAATATTATGATCAAAACGATGATACAGTAGGGACAACCCAAGTTGGTCAGGCTGTTGGTTTATAACTACAAAGTTACAAGTTCAATCGACTCATTATATAGGAGCAGTGTATTGGCGTTACGTTCTTAGTTTGATCCCATCCAATGAGCAGTTCGACTCCCAACAGAGCGGCCTATTGGTCTTCTTAGTTTAATTTGAGTCAATTAATCAGCTATGGGTAGTTCGACTCCCAACAGGAGTGACCTATTGACATTCTTGGTTTGAGTAGATCAGTTATGAGAAACCTATAGCTTAGTTTACCTGGTTGTGGTTCTTTGTCGGCTAGGATAGTGGTTGTGGGTTTCCTTGTCACCCAAAAAGGATGATAGCTAGAATAGAGGATGCATATACAGTCTAAGAATTCCAGCTTTTGCAAGGAATATTAAGGATCAAGAAAGACCACAAAGAAAGATCTAGAATTCATTAAAACAATATATGTTTGTATGCATATAGAGATGTGATCTTGGAAGTGATGATGAAGTTATTAATTCCCTAAATCAGAAGAATCAGAAACAACAGCTAGAGGACAACTCCTTCTAGGTTTTTGACACAAAATATTTTCTTTTAATGTTGAGAGATCAGATGTGAGGGATAGATGACTGACCTGCTGCCAATACTAATGTAGAGGCTACAGATGATGTTGTCTTCTTCTTCAGTGAAACCTCCATGCTTTATATTAGGCCTCAAATAATTCAACCATCTTAGCCTGCAACTCTTCCCACATCTCTTTAACCCTACAAACAATCAAATAAAAACAGTAAAGACTCGAATCGAATCGAATCAAATCAAATCGGCCGATCAAGGAAACTAAAAGGGAGATATATATTTATATTATACCAATTTTCTGAGGAAGAGCAATCCAATTGCCACCAGTGCCATGCTTCTCAATATAAGCTTTTAGTTTAGCATCTTCTTCAGGAGACCATGGACCCTTCTTCACGCTAGCTTTATCACAGCATGGAGCTCTGCCCATCCTTTTTGTGTTGGTGTACTTTGTGGGGTGTTGATCAGATCAATCTTAGCTTTGTTCTTGAAAAGTTAGGTGTCTTCTCTGATTGTTGGTGAGAAATGTATGAAGAGAAGACCTGGCTTTATAGGTAGTAATAGCTACGTGATGTGATACTTTTTGAACCCCTAAGAATATTATATTTCTCATTTGTTTTCCATGATTTGAGCCTCTTCTTATTCTATACGATACAACTAATAAGTAATAACTATTTGGATGTGGATGAGTTCTATCATATCGTATTAGATAGAAACACATTCTTAAATTATGTTAAACTAAACTATTATTACTACGTCAAAAATTATAACTAGTAGTGATTTGAATACGCATATACAACTTCATAATCTAATTATATTTGCATAATAGTCAGCGTCACGAACGCATGACCCTACTCTAATACCAATTGTCGTTATTAACGTTGGGAGATGGCTCGGAGAGTCGAGTCCAGTATCCTACCATCAAAATGTGCGATTGACTGCTACCCTACAAGGAAATAAAGTTGTGTCTTCGCTACTAGTTATAACTTTTGGCGTAGTGATAAGCGTTTGATCGTGACAATTGTATCTAAGCAGGTCATGGGTGCAGGTGTTGGGGGATTGTTTAATTGGGTGAAAACTTGGAGAGTCGAGTCCAACATCATACCATCGAAACGTGGTGCTAACTGTTACGCATGTAGAAGGAAATAAAATTGCATCTTAGCTACTAGCTATAGCTTTTAGCATAATGGTAATAAGCATTATATTTGATCCCGACAATTAAAATTTGTACCGTTATACCAAAGGTTATAATTTGTATAGCAACTAGTGCTACGTTTCAATAAAAGAATGTTAGACTTAACCCTTCAAGCTGTCACCCAATAATAAACTCTCATTTTTTTTTAGACTATATATGTATTATAGATGATGTTATATTTGGTATCTATGATCTATCTCCACAACTCCTCACAGTAGTAATTAAAGATTGTGCCCCTCCCTTGTTGACAAATACATTTGGATTAGTTTCAATTCATTAAACGAATATATTAAAAGACTAAGTCTCAATTATGTTACTACATGACAATGCAGGGCACAAATTGTCAAATGTGATATTAAAATGAGTAGCTTTTTTTGTGTGTCCCATTTAATTATTGATGAAGAGGAAAAGATAGAGCTAAAATTATGAAGATCAGAAGCCTCCATGCATCCTCTTAGTTTGTCGCCGACCGCGCCAAGAATTGTTCGATTGTTGCCCTACTTATTTAGGCCTAGATGGATATATATCACATTTCATTTCAAATTAAAACCCTATTTTCTGATAATACTTTGCACTTACATTTGGAATAAAATAGTCTTGGCTGAGGACCATTTTAGTTAACAGTTGTATAATTGGGATGAAATTGAGCAAGTTTGAAACTCGATGATTAAAGTGGTAAATTCATAATAGTCAAGGGACCAAATCGTGTATTAACTCTGTAAATTTTTAAATAGTGTAAAGTGTAAACTTTATAATAATAATGCAACGGTTACTAATGTTCTCCCACAACGGCAACAAGCTAAGTATAATTTCAAGAACCAAACCTTACTCTTGGCCCACGAGTTGACTCGTACGTGTATATAACTGGCTATGGACTATAGTTCACCTTGCGATATGGACCATTAATAAATATTCATTTTTAGTATATAAAAAATTTAATTTTAGATTAAATAAATAAAGAAGCTCAAAAAAAAAATACTACATTATAACATAACAGAGTGACAGTATTAAAAAAAAAATAAAGAAGCTCAGCATAATGCCGTGATCCAGCTATAGATTGGATTCTGCGGCCGTGTTTTGAGGTTAATTAGTCAACTTCAACGTATTGGAAATTGGTTGAGATGAATTATAGCCCACGGTTAAAACAAAATAGAAACCAAAAAAAAAAAAAACAAAAACAAAAAATGAAGAAAAAGAAAAACTTGTAAGTTGGTTTAATTTGAGAACAGTGTGTAATTCAAAATTGAGGCAATCAACTTTATTTGTTGGGATTAGGTAGTACAGATATTCCACTGACAACTTGGTTTTCCCCGAAAATAAGTTTACATGCATGATTTTGTTTTCTTCTCTCGTTTTTTTTTTTTTTTTTGGTATTTAAAGTTTTAAGACTTACCACAAGTCTTACAACGACTTACAGTAAACTTTACCAAATGACAGCTAACGAACGTTTTATTTACTTATAACATGTTTTATTGTTTTAGTTCACGAAATAAATGGTATGTTATTGGGCAGCGATTTGGAGAATTGAATCTAACATCCTGGTATCATCGAAACATGTAAAAACTTGTGGTCAAGTGTGAGTATACACTTCACAACTCTACCAAGTTTATTTTCTAACAAATACAAGTGCACTTAAAATTTATGATTACTAAAAGTGCATTTTGAATAAATTATAAGTAGATTTAATTTGATGATATGTAAAGTATATGCAAGACAATTGCAATTGCAAATATCATAAAACGTACTTGGTAGTCTTGTGAAGTGCATTCAATGTTTAAAATAATTATCAAATTGTCACTACATTTTTCTTTGCTTTAGAGTCATTGATCTTCCAAGCTAGATCGACGGCCGAAAAGGTTCTCAAGACACCAATTTCACTTGAAATTATGTATTATATAAATAGACTATTCTAAGGAATGACATTTCATTTCGACTTATTCCATAAATCAATTTAAACATGTTGCTAGATTATGTATAGATTAGAAATTATGAAATTCTTTTCACTGAGAAAAATAAAGGAAAAAAAAATTGAGTTCATATTTTGTACTTAAAAAGAGTATTTCATTCTCATTTTTATTTGCTTCCAAATTATTTTTTTTAATCTATGATTTTAATAAAATAAAATAAAATAAAACACCAGAAAAATTGGTTCAATTAAATGGTAAATTTCTGTGTTACCAAATAGGCAAATAGCGATGAAGTTTAGAAGCATCTATAATTGCGAGTCCATATTCATGTACTATTACATCATTCGCATAATGTTTACTTCAAATGTGATCATTATTTAATTCCAAATTGATGAATTTAATTTAAATAAATTGTTTAAACTCAATAAATATTACATCGATGGATGTTTATGGTTTATCTAAGAGACTCACATAATTAGATGATTGGCCATGAGTAGCGGCTCCTAATGTATATCAGGAAATGGCTGTTTAGAAGTTTTTTTTTTTTTTTTTTTTTTTTTTTAGTATTCAAAAAAAAGTTTTTTTTTTTTTAAATGTAAGAGTGTATAGCATAATCTTTTAGCAAAATATAGTGATCTAGTTTAACACAAAATGATTTCATTGCAATTAGAGCATAATTATTTTTTTAGATCAGAACAAAACAGCAAATTAGGGAATAAATATATTACTTTAAATTTTAAAAAAATTAAGTTTAATTCTCCTTCCTTTTAAATGTACCTCTTAAAAATTAATTTTCTATTACATCTTGACCCTTCAATTAAGTAAATTTGTTAGAACGCAACTTGTAAAGTCGCTAATTACGGCATCACAGGACTAATTGCCACAGGTTGTATCATAAAGAAGGAAAATATATTAAAAATGAAAAGAAAGAACAAAACAAAAAAGACTTAAGAATTAATTCATATATTTAATTTATTAATTTAATCGAGTGCTTTTACAGAGAAACACCCATTGATTGACCTTGGTCCCAACTATAATATTTTTGTAATGAAATATGGCATATAATAAGAAGAAGAAATAGGTCCAGAACCGCACTTACCTATTAGTAACAAGGAGAAAAGTATCAAAGTTCAAAAAAGGTGTTTGATTTTTTAATGAGCAAATGGACTCAGATCTTTAGGAGGAAGAAAACATGTTTCTGTTTGTCTTTCTCTACCAAGAAGTATCTCTCTCTATTTCTATCTCTCCATTGACAATCGGTTTCATGCATCATCAAGAAGACCAAACCTGCGATTTCTTTTATATTTTAGCAGAAATATTCTTGATAAGAAGATAAGGGCTCATAATTATTGGCTAAGTATCAATATAATAGGGTGTGTATGGCCCCAACTTATTGACTTCCAGAATCTTTTTTTTTTTTTTTCAAAATATAAAAAAAGTTAATTTGATCCAGAAATTTTTATTATAGGCTGGCATATACACATAAATTCTATGGTGACATTGCTTTTTTTTTTTTACCAGGATTTTCACAGTTAAACACAGTGACTAATCCCTTCGCTAAATTGTATGCACTTCTTTGGGTGAGACAGCTGACCTGGAGATTTAAGACGGCTCCATATCCAATACCAATGGTGACATTGTTTCTGGTATCACCTATATGTTAAAAATGGGAAGGCTGCAAGAATATTTTGATCTATCATATAAAATGGTAGAAAACATAAGGTATATGTGTAGTTTTTTTTTTCCTATTTTTTTTTGGCGTATAACAGCTAGGGGTTTCCACTGTCGGGCATAGTACGTGACTAATCCCTTTGCTGAATTACATGCACTTTTAATGGGTGAGACTTTTTTTTTTTTTTTAGATATGATGAACAATTGTTATTATGTGTGGGCGAGCATGTAATGTTTTTTAAGGTATTAAACACAGATACTTTTTTGTATAAAGAACAACTAAGCATGATTATTAGCTTGGCTGTATCAAAGTATTATAAGAACCAGCATTGATAGTATTCAATACGACTTAAATAATAGGTATGGTACTTTATTTAAAAGATAGAAACTACCTTAATTAGAAATTTTCATGTGTGGGTGTGTACATATATACACTCTTTATGTATGTGTCACCATGCATGGTGTCTGGCACTAAATTTTAGGGAAGAGAGAAGGAGAAATGGTGGATCGGAGTACATAAGGAATATGAACAAGTGTGGGTTGGGTTTAAAAATTTCCCATAAAGTAGAAAAGCTTTTGTAGTTGACAATGAGGTTAAAAAGAAAAAGAAAAAGAAAAAGAAAAAATAAAGTAGATAATAAATTGTGTAGTTGAGGATGAGTAGTTAAAAATTGGCTCAAAATGTTTTGTCAAATATGAAATGTAAAGTTTGTATGTCATAACTTTCAAACTTAGAAAGTGTGACAAATATGGCAATGGAAGAGATTTTTTGGGTGCGTTTACTAACTGAAAATTTTCTCTAATTTTCTGGAAATTTTGAAAACTGGAGAACAGAAAACAGAAAACATGTTTACTAGCACAGTTTTCTATTTTGAAAACAGGAAATAATTTTTCCACTATAAAAACTGTTTTCTAAATGAAAAACAGCATCAGCTATTATCTATTAGACTATATGTCATTATAATCACATTCTCACAATTATCTACTTACATATTTATTTATGATTACATTTATTATCATCTTCTTTTACTTATCATTATCTTCTATCTTTTCTATTTACATTATTTATTTAAACATTACTTATTTGATTGTGCTTAAAATTATACATCATTCACAGTATCTAAATTAAAAATTGAAATCTATACCACACTTTATATTTTGATTGAACTCAATTGATTATTGATTTTGGTCCAGATATCAGATATCGAAATTTCACACATATATTACTATATTAGAATTCAAAATAAAAATTATATATTACATACATGTCATTCAAATGAATATATCCAAACATATTTTAAATATTAGTTCAAAAAATATTAATATTATCTAAACTAATTTTTTTGTGAACTTAATAGGTTATTGGTTCAAATATATTTATATTTATGTTATATACATATATAAATTTGGTCCGGATATCAAATGTAAGGTCTAAAAATAACTCGAAATTAAACTTATTGTTAATTTTATAACGTTAATTTGAAAAAAATAAATTTGAAAAAATAAGTGTTAGTAAACAAGTTTTCTAAACAGAAAACAGAGAATGGAAAACAGAGAATGAAAACTGAAAAATTGAAAAACAGAAAACTGAAAACAATTTTCTGTTAGTAAACAGAGCCTTGTTTTTGATTTTTTGTTTTTCTTTTTCATACACAGCATTCAATAAATCTCTACTATTGTATAAATAGCCAACCATAATATATAAATAGTTTGGTTCAAGTTAAACTAAGAAGTTGAGAGTTTGATATTGATCAAGCTAAACTAATTTTATTTGTTGAGTTTTGTGTACTGTGTATGACTTAACTAGCTTGCATAATTGTAAATTGAATTACGATCAAGAATTCAACATCTTTGTATTCTCACCAATAGAAATGTGAATAAAATTAGAGAAATATTTTATTAAAATTCATACTAGAGATCCATACAATTACCACTCCCAGTTAATAACTTTCTAATGTATCATCTTTTTATTAAATGTGTAAACTCTTTAAAGTCAGGGGGTGATTAGTCAATTTATGAAAATAAAAAATATTAATTTAAAAGTGATAGTAATTGATAATTGTAAGGGTATAGTATGAAGTATTTCCCCTTCATTAATTGAATTCCAACCCAAAGGCATAAACATTAATTAGAACTTTATTTTAAATTTTAATAAATCAATACTTATATTCGTAATTTCTTTTTTAACTTGAATTTATTTTTTATTTTTCTTTTTATAAAAATAAATTTAACATATAAAACAATAAATTATTAAAAACTCTAATTGAAATCGTTTAAATGACATGCATTCAATACAGAAATTTTTAGACTTTTTTAATTAACCAACAATAACATTAAGTTATGATTGCATATTCACAAGTTATTATTACATGTTCATTATTATAGGTTCATTAAGTTACTACAAGGTAGATAATATATAGCATTTCCCTTCTTCTAATTTACAAAGTATATTTCTCTAAATTTTGCATCTTTTATTCATAAATTAAAGAATTATTCAAATTTATCAACATAAATGCTCCAAACTCGTATACTCGAGTCACCAACACCACTCCTCGCATGAGGGTCCGAGTTTTCAACATAAGCCACCTCACCCCAATACCCTGGTTTCCACTATGG
>CP025650.1:6146877-6164794 GCA_003576665.1 Ipomoea trifida
AAAAAAAAAAAAAAAAAAAAAAAAGCCGACCGAGTACTGATTGATCAGGTCATGAGAATAAGGAGCCTTTCGAACAAAACCAATGCATGACCTCTTTAGCCTTTTCTTCTTTTATTTATTTTGGTTTTAGTTAATCTTAATGCTTTAAATTATGTAGTTAATTGACTGCAGAATATTAAAGAGTATTCATGGACTGAACTCACAATGGTGTGATACCGAATAGTATACACGAACCAAGAAAAAGAAATCAAGTAAAACAAACCAAAAAGAAAAAGAATAAGTTCAAAATTGAATTAATCAACATCAATGCATGAAACAATATTTGTTTCATGTTAATACATTAGTAATAATATTGTAGTTTTTAAATTTTTATATATATATATTTTTTTATAATGCATTGTCTGCATTTCACAAGATCATACTAATAAAGAAAGAAAATTGTCTTTAATAAGGACGTTCGCCCACATAGTTTCCCGGAGGGTAATAGTTGCAGGTGACGAACATCCAACCAGTTTTGCATGTAGCCCTAGCACAACCAATACTTGTGGTGTCGCGCCAAACCACCTGCGTATAATGGTGGCATTCTCCGCCGGTGCAAGAATTTGACTTTTGGTCATAGTTTGGCTTCTCATCCATCCACAACTTCACGGAATCTGCCGGTGATAATTCGGCAGAGGCCATCGCAATGTTTTCTCCATACGGCCCGTGTGAGTGCTGCGCCGCACAGTCAGCAGACCTCTTTGTTGCATACGATTCGGCGAAGTCTGCTAAGGTGGAGTTCCACTTAACAGGTGGAGCACCAACAGTTTCTCGGGCAGCGTCATGTGCCGCAACAAACCCTTTAATGCAATCAGAATCACATGCGGCTTGTCCGAAAGATGTATGAGCAATGGCGGCTAAGGCAATTATGGCGATGGAGACCTGCAGAAAAGAAAACTCCATTTCCTTTTTATTGTGATTAATTTGCAAATCAGATACAATAAAAAGGAAAAGTAAGAAGAAATGAAAAAATGTAGTCTATCTGCAGAGATGCAATGACCATTGGCATTGGGTTATAGAGTATTTATAGGAGTGTATGTATCCTAAAAGAATGGATTGCTTTTCATAATTTCTATGGCTTACAAATAAAAGAATAATGGTCACCTCACAAATAATTTGGTCTTTCCAAACTATTTAGCATTTCTAATTTATATACTACTTAAAAATGATATCCAATTTCATTTTTTTAATTTCATGAATAAAATAAAAGTTGCTTGATCTGTTTTGTTAATGCAATATTTGTATTGGTGTATTTTTCATCAAAACTAACTTCACTTAGATTAGGAAATGTTGTTGGTCATGAATTTTGATAGCTTCCTTAGTTTGGGAGATTAAAAAAAAAAAAAAAAAGCTTTCCCATTCACTCTGGGAGATGAAAATTTTCGAAATTTGTTATTTAATAAGATTTACAATTCTAAATATTCAAAACTCTGGGGGAGGGGGTGAGGCCAGGGTGAATTGATTTTTTAAATTTTTTTCAAAAATAATCATTTTTTATATTTCAAAGAAAATGTATTAATAACGGATTGTCTATGAACAAAAGAGCACCAGAGGTTATGTAAAAGGGTCAATTTAACACAACCAGGCAACAAACATCTTAAACCTTCATAATTGAAGCTAAAGCATCTGATCTGCCACCCCAGTTCAATTCGCTTCACGATAGATATGAGTGAATGACGATGGTTCACTTTAATTTGAAATACAGCTATGTGTACTGTTGTTGGGTTTTTCAACTCGGTCACTCAAAATCTTCATAAAACTCTAAAGCATTGATCGCGTCTTTTATGCTTCAAGTGTTGCTTAATGTAACTTTTTTGAGCACTTTAGAAGTTATCTCTAAGATTGCTTCTTGTTGTATTAATATGCCCAACTTCTATAGTGGGCAATTCAATTGTGAAGCTGGTGTTCATTTAATTTGATCAGTGAGTTCCTTTTCAATTGTCATATTATAAGTAATACTCCATCTGTCCCATTTTATCTGTCATATTTATTATTCATTAGTCAAATCAACTCTTTCTTCTTTGTTTATTTTTTTGATTATTTTTTACTTATTTTTAAATTTGATTTTTTGTGTTCAATAGTACTTTTAGTGTAATTTCTAAATATATAAATTTCCCCTTTATACGTTAACCAGCTAATAAGAGAATTGAACTTGCATATCAAGTGATAAACATACAACATATTCTATACCTAGAAACTATTCATCAATACTCGTTAAATTACTTTTCACATGCTCACATGTTTGCATACATCAAACTATTCAGGGTAATTATTGTCAATTTATTTATCTTTAGAAAGAAACAAATAGTATGCTAACTACGGTTGATTCAAGTTTTTTGTTGACCTTATTTATATTTATTTTCTTTTGCAACAACGATTAAGCTAAATATGTATGTCCGACTATTTTCCCAACCACTTATGAATGGAAATCTTTGTCAACTCCTAATTAAGTCAATCCACTGTACAGTTACATAGGTGTTTGTCAGTCATGAAAAGATTTGATCAAAAGTCAAGAGTTCATCTCCACAACAAATAGCAGAAGATCACAGAGTAAGTCATCACAAACTATAAGCTATCACTGTTGAGGGGAAAACATTCCAAAACAGAATGTTCATACTCTATATGTTTTGTAAGATATAAGCTATCACTAATGGATCCGTGGCGCAATGGTAGCGCGTCTGACTCCAGATCAGAAGGTTGCGTGTTCGATTCACGTCTGGTTCAATTCCCCGATCCATCACGGTTTGTTGTTTTCCAACGAAATGAATAGTAACTTCTCTTTCAACAAGAAGTGTTTTTGTTAGGCTTCGATACGGAGTTTGAAAATATTTCCATAAGAATCTGATGTGCCTATATATAGAGAGAGAGGGGTAATTCCTCCTATCAAAATTCACTCAATTTCAAAATTTTTTCACTCCCTATTTGACTATTATTGTATGATTATATTCCGTAATTATCACAAACTTTATTATGCAAATTTGAACACTAAAATTTGTACTTCTCAAAATTTTTTAAGTTTGTACATTTAGTATTAACATATTGAACATAGTATTAAAAAATTGCATTTGCAAAAATGCAAAAGTGCATTGCACTTACGGGCTGTTTGCATAGCATTCCCAGTAATAGCCTATTCCGTTGTTTGGTTCGCATTTGTATTCCCATGAACAATGTTCCTGTGAATGAGCTAACCCTTGCAAGGGTAATAGCTATTACCAGCACTCCCCTGGTATTAGTCTATTACTGACCTATCAAGAATAGATATTTTATTTTATTTGTATTTTTACCCTTTTCTAAATCGTAATTTTTTAGACTCATTTTTCTTTCTATCATCGCATCACATCACCTTTCTCCCTGTCATCGCACACATCTCACTTCCGCCATTGCAAATTGAAATTCTTCTTCAAGGTATTCTTCTAAATTTCTCCTTTTTTTACAAATAATTTATATATATATATATATATATATATATATATATATATATATATATATATATATATATATATATATATATATATAAACTGTTGCGGTTGCGGCATTGTGCGTAGTAGTAGTAGTAATAATAATAATAATAATAATAATAATAATAAATTGTACAAAGCATTTATGTCTTTTAAATATATATTCCATTTCTATTCCTTTAACCAACCAAACGCTGAAATACAATTCCCAAGTATATTCATTCAGTGAACCAAACATTATAATACAATTTCTATTCTATTCTTTACCCATTCTATTCCTTATGGAATAGTATTCCTATTCCCTCCAAATTCAATCTGTGAACCAAACGTGCTGATAGGGTTTCGATTTATTTTAAAGTTTATGATTGAGTTTTTGTTTAGTTGTTCACTTTTTACTGCTTAGGGTTTAACATTTATTGTCCAGATTTAAATTTAGTTTTTTTCATTGATTTTTTAAAAATTTACCCGGGTTTAATTTTGCATAGTTTAGTTGTTACATATTGCATATTGTATTCTTTATGGTGTTACTTTCTTTCACCATTCCTTCTTCTGTTAAACTCCCCCCCCCCCCCCCCCCCCCCTCATCGCCAAAAAAAAATGCACCTTAAGAAGGAAAATAAAGCACCTTAAGAAGAAAAAATCACGCACCTAAAGCCTTAGGCCGCCGCATCTTAAGTTTCAACAACCGACCCCTCTTTAGCATACAAATCACGCACCTTAAAAAGGAAAATCATGCGCACTTAAAGAAGTAAATCACGCTCCTAAAGCTTTAAGGATTGACGCACTTAAGTTCTCACAGCAGACGCACCTTAACCACACAAACCAAGCACCTTAAGAAGGAAAATCATACACCTTAAGAAAGAAACTCACGCACCTAAAGCTTTAGATCGACCCACATATGTTTTCAACACCTGACGTACCTTAAGTCACACAGTACAAAAATCACTCACCTTAAACACAAACTCACGCACCTTAAGAACGAAAATCACGCTCCTTAAATTTGACCTAGATGCAAAAAGACCAAATTGCCACTGGGCGCATGTTTTTTAATCACTGTTAATAATCTTGAACGTTGATTTAGACAATATCAATGTCTCAAATTTAACTACACAACCGCACCTGAGATAGGCAATAGGAACCCATTTATATATATATATATATATATATATATATATATATATATATATATATTGGTGTAGATTTTTTTTTTTTTTTTGTGTTTTGGGATGGAGATACAAGGATAAGGTGCATTTTAAGTTTTGAATTATAATTACATGTATGAAAACTAGTTTTTCACGCGCGTTGCGCAAATAGGATAATGTCCCATGTTTATTTTTTAAATAAGTATTTCAAATTATATCAATACAAGATTATATAAGAGATGTTCATCATGCATATGTAATTGAATGTTGAATTTGTTTATTTAAATCAGTAATTCAAAGTATATGAATGCAATATAATATATATGAGAGGTTGATTATAATTGTCACTAAAATATATGTTTGCAATTTTGTAAAAACATGAATCAAAATATATACTTAATCTAAAAATCATAGTATAAATAAATACTACTTTTTTTAATAAAATTTATATATTTTAAATCATATTAATAAAGAAATACGACTTACCTTTAAAGTGAACAACTGTGATGTAATCCAAAAAATATTATGGAGTAGTTTCACGCTTCAATTTATTGAGTTATTTTGAATGTCTTGTTTGTCAACAAATCATCCCCAAGTAGTTAATATGATTTGCTTCAAATTATTTTTTTAAAATTTTTGTGTCTGTTATTAATATAATACTTGGTAAATAAATATATAACATTATTTTGTATTATAACTTTGATACGGAGTATTTAATTACAACATAGTGTAAAAAGAAGACAGTGAATAATGTAGTGAATATAATTAATTAATAAGTTTGAAGGTAAATAATCTTTGCATTGTAGAAAATAAAGACAACATAACTAAAAAAATTGTATCTCTTTTTTAATTTTTTGATAATGAATAATTTTTATTGTATAAAATAAAGACAATATAACTAATTAAATTGTATATCTTTTTAAATTTTTTTATAATTAATTTTTATTTTAGAAAATAAAGACAATATAACTAATGAAATTAGATATATCTCTTTTTTAATCTTTTGATAATGAATAATTATTATTTTTTAATAAAGGCCATTGTAAACATCGGTTCTAAATTAAAGAAATGCATATGTATTTTTTTTTTTTTTGTAGCTACTAATTTATTTTAAGAGTAATAGAGTGTGATACTTAGTTTTCAATAATAATCTCTAAAATATTTGTAGTATATATTTAACAATTATGTTAAATTAGAATATAATGGGGTTCGAACCTAAGACCTTTCTTATAGAAATTAATGGGGTAAGTTAAAAGTTAACTTAATAATCCGTTATTAAAGTTTATACTAACGGGATGTGTGGTATTTAAGGGAAGAAAAAAATAGTATAATAGAAGATAAAGAAAGAAAATCATAAAAAATTACTAAAATCAAAATAATATGAATCATTCGTTTAAGTAAAAATTACCACCAACATTTTTCTTTCCCGTTAGAACCCTAACTTTATTGGGTCTAGTTAAATAGCAAATTTTATAGGAACCTGTGCACAGTAGTTAACCACAATTAGTGTTGTTTCTAATTTTGGAAATCCAACACCATGCCTCTACGGCCCCATAGACGTTATGTCCCATATATATATATATATATATATATTCTTTTTTATATTCATTAACCCACAAAATAATGAAATATATATATTCAATTTTTTCTGTAACCCGGCCTATTCCCTCTATTTTGATTTTGTGAACCAAAGTTAAAGTTAGAGTATTAAAAAATTGTGGGAGGTTTCAACAGGATGAGTGGATGACAGATCAGAGAAGGATTGAATTTGCACCAAAATTTACGAAGGATTAAACAACCACAACTATATATACATTGACAGCACTGAATCAACGAAGGTTCTAAGAAACTGCGTAACTTAGTCAACTCCAAGATTGCGTATTGTGTTGACTTTTTTTTTATGTTTTTTTGGTTTTCTTTTTGCTTTTCCACAAAGATTGTATGGAATCATTAGACGCAGAAAATTCCCTATAAATTAATTATAATTAAGTCTCAGTTAGTATACGAAACCAGCAGTTTTTGCTCACAATTCAAGAAATGAAGAGACTTTTCTTCGTCATTTCAGGGTTCTGCTCTTTACTGTTCATCCTCCACCTTGTTTCAGCTGATAAAACGCATTCAACGGTCAAGATGGGTGCAATTCTTGACATGAAAACGCATATGGGAGTCATGTTGAATGCCTGTATGTCAATGGCGCTATCCGATTTCTATTCAACCCATTCGGATTATCAGAGAAGATTAGTTCTCCACACAATGCATGCTGGCAATGCACTTGATGTTGCTTCTGCAGGTATTATATATATTTTTTTCCCCATTTTTTTCTCAACTCTCTGCATATATGCATCTTCACAGAAATTGCTTTTCACATGCATTAAAAGTTGTATTAAATCCCAAAAAAAAAAAAAAGAAATTTTGAATTTTAAAATTGTGTGTCAAAGGAAAGAAATGAACAATGAAGAACTAATTTAATTTCATCTTTCAAATAGTGATGGCAGAAGGTGTATAAATTTTCATCCTTGTTTAGCTGGTTGTAGATTTGTAGGATTGTTATACCACGAATCATATCTTGTAAGTTTAGGGATGACAATTTTAATATGCCTTGTGGATATCTACTCGAATCCACCCCGCATGGATTGAATTTTTTTGGGTGATAGCGGATTAGCGGGTAGTGGATAAGGAGTGGATTTTTTAAAAATTAAATCTGATGTGGGTCGGATTGGATTCAGGTTTAGTATATATGTAGTTAATTATAAAAGTTTCTATCACTTTTACTAACCTTTTATTATTTTTAGTTCTAAACTAATAAGTTTATTTTTAAACAAATTAACAATTTAGTTATTATATTTGAATATTTCTATTATTTTATATTTTAATATGCCTAATTAATTTTATTATTTTATTATGTGTAAGCTAAGTAATTTAAATATTATTTTAAAACTTTTTTAATAAGATAATAAGTTGTAGGTACCTGTAGTGAGCACCTACACCTGGTGTGACAGTGGTAGGTTTTGAAAAAGTCCACCCGACGCAAGTTAGGGTAGGGTTGATGGAGAAAATATAAAGTGAGTCGGGTGATAGATGTAACTATCTCCAACCCACCCGATCCATTGTCATCCCTATGCAAGTTGAACCAATTAAATCAAATTCTTTTATTCACCTTAAGTTTATTTTTTCTTTATATTTTAATGCAAATAAGTTTAGTATATAAAAATATATTATTAAAAAGTCATAATTAAAATCTTTTAAATCACATATTGATATTTTTATTTTAATGTTTTAAATTAGTATACAATTATATTAAAATCACTATATTAGGTTTGTTTTCAATATATATATTACTGATTCATTTTTAAAATATTGTAGGCTCATTTTTATAATACTAATACAAATACATCATTATATTAATAAATATTAAATAGGTTCGTCATTTATTAAACACAACAAGTTGATTTTCAAGATACTTTCAAAATATCACATATTTATTTTCACAATTGTAATACAACTACATTATAATGATCGATCTCAAATGAATTCATTAATGAATGTTCATTAATTGGTGGTTCATTTTTGCAATATTCAATGTTCATCTTTACAATAGCAATGCAACTATTTATAATATTGATAAACCTAAAATATGTTATTAAGAGAATAATAGAGGTTCATTTTTACAATGCAAAAGGTTCATTTTATCAATATTACAAATCCATCAATAAACAATTAAGATTAAAAAATAATAATACGAGTATCATTCAGAAGATCTCAAAGTGATATTTTTAATAATATATTTTTTAACACTGATTTTATTTATACAAAAAAAAATAAAGAATAATATTGTGTAAATGATAATATGCAAATTGATGTCATATGAATGAGCCTACAGTATTATAATAATGAACTATAGTTGATAATATTTTTTAATAAACCTACACTATTATAATAATAAACAATGAACTATGGTTGAAGGTGGACCATGATCCATGATATAATTTATCAAATTAATAAATGGTGTACCGGATTGAGATTTATGCGGCAAATTTTATTGAAGATCATGGTCTATGTAGCAGCATGGACCATGAAGCATGTATCATTTTAATTACACTACAGTTTTATTTGACAATATTGCTATATTTTTTAGTTTCATTATTTTCCCTCCACCCTACTTTCATTATAGCAATATTAAAGTATCATTTTAATTCCACTATAGTTTCATTTGATAATATACATTATTGCTTGAGGTCTATTTTTTTGTTTCATTTTCCACACACACTAGTTTAATTATAGTAATGTTGAAGTATTATTTTAATTGCACTTGAGATCATTTGACAATATATATTATTGTATATATGGCTTTGAATTTTAGTCTCACTTTTCACGCACACTAGCTAGTTTCATTATAGCAATACTAAAGTATCATTTTAATTATACATACTAAAGTTTCATGTGACAATAATGTGCTCTATTTTTTAGTTTCGTTTTCTACCCACACTAATTTAATTATAGTAAAATTAAAGTATCATTTTAATTTTACTACAGTTTCATTCGACAATCATGATCCATTGTATAACAACTGGGTTTATGCATGGTAATTATCATCTTTGACCTAGTCCTATCTAACCTTTTTTTAATGACAGATTTACATATATAAATTATATTGAATAAGTCCTACTAATTTTTATATGTATTTAATAACAAATTAAAGTCAACTTTATTATTACAACAAAAATATGACATATTGAAAGCTACAAATAGAATACTTGTATATAAAATTGAAAATTAAATAATATTTTGAGGTAACTTGTTAATATAAAACATCAAATATGATTTGGTTACTTAATATTTAAGCAATAATTATTCACTTTATCATTTGAATTGATGCAATTATAATTAATTTTTTACATATAAGATACATAGTCGGTTATGATCTTTCTAGCAACTGTTAGTACACATCTTGAGCGCAGCAGCGTTCAGGATGCGTGGAATTTTAGTTCATCAATATCTAAGGGGCAAAAACTGATTTGACCTGTGAGACGGGTCAAGTCAAGATTAAAAAAGTGTAATATTTATACTGAAAAATATAATATTAATCATAAAGTGTTTGTTACTTATAAGAAAAAGTGTAATACTTTGTAATATTTTTTTAAAAAAAATGTAATACTTTTACACATTCTAATTTAAAAGTATTACATTTTCCCTCAAAAGTATTACACTTTGTCTTAAAGTAACAAACATTTTACTCTTGATTAATATTGTATTTTCTCAGTAGCTATGAACAGATACTACATTGTAACAGAGTCAGTAGTACTCAAAAAAAAATATTACATTTTCTCGTATAAGTATTACATTTCAATCTTGACTAGACCCGTCTTACAAATAAAAATTGTGAGACGGTCTCACAATCGGCCTTGTGGTTACGTTTGTATCCTTAGCCATCTTGGTTCGAGCTACCCCTATTTGAACATTATTTCTATTATAATATGATGTAAAAGTAAGTGACTATTGCATGGATATATGGATAAAATAGAGTTAATTCCATTTTTTGTCTTAGATTTATAGGTATTAGTCCACTTTTAGTCAATTTTTATCAAAACATCTACATTTGGTCCTAGATAGTATTATTGTAGCATGACCATTTCTGGTTATTTTTCAACAAAATCGTTGAAATGTAGTTAAATACAATGGCATTTCGATCATTTTTATACAAAGTGAGTTGACCCCGCTGTATTTTTATGTTTATTTTTTTGAAAAATTTTGTAATTGAAGAACGAAACGCCTTTGTATTTAACTGTATTACAACTGTTTTGTTGATAGAGGACGAAAACGGTCATGTCACAATAACACTAGGACCAAATGTGATTGTACTGATAAAAATGACCAAAACTAAACTCTCACATATAAATCTAGAACCAAAAATGGAATTAATTCGATAAAATATTAAGTAAGTTGTAAATTTGAAAGTGAGAGAATATTGTCTGGGAAAAGGATAGCCTAGTACTGATTGCTAGTAGGGAATTTTTGATTATTGGAATTAATACTGTCTGTACGGATGCAGCAATGCAATTACTCAACAATGGAGTACAAGCCATTGTCGAATCCGAAATATCCATTGAAGATTACGTTGCAGAATTAGGAACAAAATCCCAAATCCCCATTATTTCCTTAACCCCAACCCCCCTCTCAAAACCCTTCAAACCACCCCCATATTTTCTCCAATTAACTCCAAACAACGAAAATCCCCAAGCCCAAGCTCTAGCCGCCATCTGCAAACACTTCAAATGGCGCCAAGTCGCCATCTTGTACGAGGAAACCGAAAATGGCAACCGATTCACAAGTCTCCTCAATAGGGCACTTCAAAGAACAGACATTCTCACAGCCTCAATCATCTCCATCCCCTCATTCGCCGAGGAATCCGAGATTTCTGCCGAGCTGAAAAGATTAATGTCAATGGAAACCCGCGTGTTTGTTGTCCACGCGACAGCTCCCCTAGGATCTCGCCTTTTTGTTCTTGCGGAGAATCTGGGAATGATGAGCGCCGGTTACGCGTGGATCATAACCGACGCCTTAACCAACTCCCTCAGTTTCATCAACTCAACTGTCACCAATTCCATGGATGGCGTTCTTGGAATAAGACCATACGTGCCCATGTCGAAAAACCTCGGAATTTTCGAAAAAAAATGGAAAAGGAATATGTTGTCGGAGTTTAATGTTTATTGTTTGTGGGCATATGATACAACCTGGGCTTTAGCATCATCAATTAGGGCAATTGATGGTAATTTTAAGAATGAAACCAAATTTGGACCCAAGATTCTCCAAGAACTGCAGGGCTTGAAAATGGAAGGATTGAGTGGAAATTTCGAGATAGTAAACGGCCGTGTGGGGCCTACAGCGATGGAGGTAGTTAATATGGTTGGGACAGGAGTTAGAACAGTTGGGTATTGGTTGAAAAGTAAAGGGATAAGGGAAGAAAAGCTGAAGAATGTGTTGTGGCCTGGGGATTCATTGGTAAAACCGACAGGTTGGGTTGTTCCTAGTAAAGGGAGATTGAGAGTTGGAGTTCCTAAGAAAAATGGGTTTACTGAGTTTGTTAATGTAGAATGGAACTCCTCTACAAACCAAAGTATTGTGGAAGGGTTCTCGATAGATATCTTTCGTTATGCATTGGAGTCGTTGCCTTTTAAGGTTGAGTATGATTTTGTGCCCTTTGTGAATGAGAGTGGACAGCGTAATGGATCGTACAATGATCTCCTTCATAAAATAAAAGAGGTATGTATGTATTTCCAATTGGATGTCACTCCTCAACATATATTTCTTAATTATGGCTTTTATTATTTCTTTGATAAAATGGTCAATTAGCTAGCTCGACTCCTAAATTTTATTTGAAAAATAAAGTCAATTAGGTTTATAAACTTTTAAAAAGTGTAATTAAAGTAATCAAAATGTTAGTTTGGTCTATCGAAGTCTAAAAATCGATTAGTGGCTTGTAATTGCAAGTCACTAGACACTTCTACAATGCTTCGGAGACCAACATCAGCGACTGCTAAATGATGAATGGTCACCTTTGTCGACCAATAGAGTCACCTTCTCTAAGATTAGAAGGTGGCCAGTAACTAGAGAAGGACACCAGTTGGTCGCTTGCCTTCTCATCAGAGAAGCTCATTGGAGAAGGTGGCCAAATATGTGACCATAATAACGATGGAAATTTTGTTATCTATCGACAACAATCAATAGCAGTCAACGATAGTCAACGGCAACCAACAACAGTCAACGATGGCAAACATGTCATGCCATCATAATGTACTGGTAACTAGTTGGTTACCAATAAATTATACTTATTTGTTCAATTTTAATAAGTTGAAATGTTTAATTTTACCTTTGAATAGTTCAATGACCTAATTGCTCTCTTAGGTAAGGTTTAAGGACGTATTTGACCCTTTTCCCTTCTTTTTTTAGGTGACGAGAGAAACCCTAGTCACTATCTAAATGTGTGCATTTGGTAAACTCCACGTCTTAACCAATAATAAATGACCATAAGGAGATAAACCAATCTCATAACTGACCGACTCAAATTAAGAAGGCGAATAGATCGCTCCAATTGGGAGTCGAACATGAAAACTTGTAATTACCAAGCCAATAGTCTGACTAATTTGGTTGGGATGGTGCTAGTTAGTTTTATTTTTCCATGTATATACAACACTAACTTTTATATATCTTTCATTTCGGATTGAAGAATGATTTTGACATCGTGGTGGCGGATTCAACAATTTTGGCTCAACGTGCTGAATATGTAGATTTTGCACTTCCTTACAGTGAATCAGGAGTGGTTATGGTGGTGAAAAATAATATTCACAAAGACATGTGGATTTTCATAAAGCCACTCAAATGGGATCTTTGGCTCACAATTATTGCTGCATGCATATTTCTGGGATTTGTTGTTCGAGTGTTGGAACATCGCAAGATGAAGAATAACAATTCTGCTGTTCATCCAAACAGGGATCATAATGGGTTGCTCTTCTGCTATCCAATTGCAGTTCTTGCCTTTCCAGAAGGTAAGTACTAATTGTTAGCAAAGTAGTGTTAATAATATTATATTGAGAAAATTGCATTTTTAGTCATTTACTTATATCCGTGATATAAGCTTAGTTTTTGAGTTACATGTGTGGTCATATTTAATCCTTAAGTTATACGTAAAATGGGGAGTTTAATCCTTGAAAGACCAAATTCTTCACATTATTAAGTGGCATATTGGTGGCATAAATAGTCCAAGAGGGACTAAAATTTCCACTTTGCAAATAACTTAAAGGGCAATTTATATCGTGGACCAGGATTCACATTGTATTGTGGACACTAGTCCAATATATAAAATTGAACTTCATCAAATACAGAATTCGTATCATAATGCACAGAATTATATAGTTGGTGACACATAAACACTTTAACATAATGCATAGAATTCATGTTTATTATATCGTGTTTATGTGTATGTGTATTATGGACATAAATTTTGTGCATTATAAACATGAATTTTGTACCTTATGAAGTCAAATTCTGTGCATTAGATCAAGGTCGACGATATAACAATTGATAACTTAAGGGTTAAAAGATTGCCAGCCGACATTGGCTATGTGCGGCCAAGACAATGGCACAGGCTCTTGTTGGGCAGAGATCGGTGAAAGGTCAAGTCCAGCACCCGCCTTTTAAAAATGTAGCAGTATAAAGAAATAAAATTACACCTCTTGACATAGTACAAATGGTATTAGAGTTAGGTCACGAAAATGCAATTTCCCCTATTATAGTATTATATATGTACCATCTTTTTCTTGCTTAAACTTGTGTTAATAGGGAATATGGTGTCCAACAATTGGTCGAGGTTTGTGTTGATGATCTGGGTATTCATGGCCTTCATCTTAGCACAAAGTTACACAGCCAATTTATCTGCAATTTTAACTGTGGATCGATTTGAGTCTGCATTTTCCAAGGATTACATTGTTGGATACCAAGAGGGCTCATTTGTGAGAGATTTTCTGTTGAAAACCCTTCATGTTGATATGTCCAAACTCAAGGAATATTCAACCATAGAAAAGTATCATGATGCTATGAATAAAGGAGGCAAAGCTGGGGGTATTGATGCTATTTTCGATGAAATTCCTTATATGAAGCTATTCCTCCGTAGATATGGTTCTCAATACAAAATCGTTGGACCAATATTCAAAACAGATGGTTTCGGCTTTGTAAGTTTCATTTATACCTTTCTTCTCTATATCAACCATATTATAATTAGGAAATTGACACTTTTTCCTACCTGAATTATATTATATGCTTATAATTTTTTTTCTTGATTTATTCATATATATGTATTAACCTCTCAATTATTTTGAAAGTGGCGCTTTTTCCCTCTTTCTGTTAAATGGGCCTTTGAACTGTTAAAAATAAGGGCAAAATAAGTATTTAAAGTTACTTTCGTTTTGTAACAAAAAAAATGCCTATTTTGCCCTTAGTATTAACCATCTAAACGCCCATTTAATGTGAATGATTGAACAATAATGTAGATACATGAATAGTTCAGAGAAAAAAAAAAAAAAACACTATAAACATATAATTTAGAAGAAAAAAGGAGTCATTTCCATTTTTGGTCCTATTGTTATTAGGGCATTGCCAATTTTAGTCCACATCATTAATTTTTGCCACAATGCGGCCAGTCTTATTTAGTCATTGCCACTTTTAGTCCACCGTTAAAATTTTCTTCAAATGGCCATCCAAAATAGGGGTATTTTTAGACTTTTCATGTTTTGGTCATCTCCTTGACCCTTTGCAGTGGTTTTCCTTATATATTTTCATCCAATGAAGAGGTTCGACGAAAGCCATGTGAGCCACATTACAAACCCATGGTTTTCGTTGGACCTCTTCATTGGATGAAAATGTTTAAGGAAAACCACTGCAAAGGGTAAAGGAGATGATCAAAGCATGAAAAGACCAAAATATCCCTGTTTTGGACGATTATTTGACAAAAAAATTAACGGTGGACTAAAAGTGGCAAAGACCAAATAAGACTGGTCACAATGTGGCAAAAATTAATGAAGTGGACTAAAATTGACAATGCCTCAATAACAGTAGGACAAAAAATGGAAATGACTCAAGAAAAAAGTGTCATTTTCCATTTTCCCCCATAACTTTCAACAAAAATCATTCTCTTTTTACCACTATCTAATGATATGAATTATGCATGGTGACAAAAATTTCAGGCATTTCAACAAAACTCCACTCTAGTTCCCTTCTTCTCCAGGGCAATCCTAAAAGTGACTCAAAGTGAAAACATGACTTGCATTGAGAACAAAAATTTTGGCACCGGAAACTCTATCAGTGAGCCACTTTCCTTCATCTCTGACGATAATGTATTTACCAAAGCAAAAATAAAATTAATATGATAAAAAAAAATTAATATCAACATAATAATATCTAGACAATCAAACATGAGTTTATTATTCATTGCTTATCTAGACAATCAGTATTTATACATAATAACAACAACAACAATAAAATTAATATTAATAGAAATAGAAATGACAGTTTTTATATATTATTATTACCTGCAGATAGTTCATCGAGCTCAGAGTCAACATCCTTAATGCGAAGATCCAATTTTCCGATGATTGGAATGTGAAGAATAGAATTCGGAGAAAGCCATGGCAACACAGGAATTCAGCATTGCACCCATCGCCGATTTCAAATCAACAACTACGCCGATTTTCACCACATCGAATAGCTTCCACCACTTTCTGCTTTGGCTGAAACCACAAAAAGGATAAACACTAGATTGCGCAACAAAAGCACCTTTAACTTCTGCATTATTATTCTTGTTTCATGGACTACCAAATTCTCTTTTAACTATTTATTTCACTACCCATTATAAATGTCTGATGTTGAATTGGTTTGGCATTTGGGTATTTCGTTTAAAATAATGCTGCAATTTCTCAGAAACTTCGATACATATATTTAATCCCCCATGTCAACGACTACCGGCCGGCCTGCCAAAAGTCTTTTCTCATAGTCTTCTATTATGAGGGGTTTTTTTTTTTTTTTGACTGAGTCTGTAATAATACAACATATGTTATTGTCAAACTGTAAAAGAGTCAATATCCTCTCCACAAAGGCTTGAGCCCACAACCCACAACCTCTCATATGAGAGTGCAACTTGGTTCCACTAGACCACCACACGGGCAATAAGAGAAAATGTTTAGTTTATAAATAATTTAACTTTAAAATTTACAATAATACTCCATCTCTCATATTTTATTTGTCCTACTTGGTCAAACTAATTCGTTCTTCTTTATTTATTTTCTTTAGTATTTTTTACTTGTTTTTTTTTTAAATTTGATTTTTTGTGTTTAATAGTACTTTTAGTGTAATTTCTAAATATATAAATTTTTTATATTAATATTAAATTTAATATTATGAAAAATCTAATTAAAAAATAACTCAGTGTATTTACCAAAGCAAAAATAAAATTAATATGATAAAAAAAAATTAATATCAACATAATAATATCTAGACAATCAAACATGAGTTTATTATTCATTGCTTATCTAGACAATCAGTATTTATACATAATAACAACAACAACAATAAAATTAATATTAATAGAAATAGAAATGACAGTTTTTATATATTATTATTACCTGCAGATAGTTCATCGAGCTCAGAGTCAACATCCTTAATGCGAAGATCCAATGTTTTCCGATGATTGGAATGTGAAGAATAGAATTCGGAGAAAGCCATGGCAACACAGGAATTCAGCATTGCACCCATCGCCGATTTCAAATCAACAACTACGCCGATTTCACCACATCGAATAGCTTCCACCACTTTCTGCTTTGGCTGAAACCACAAAAAGGATAAACACTAGATTGCGCAACAAAAGGCACTTTAACTTCTGCATTATTATTCTTGTTTCATGGACTACCAAATTCTCTTTTAACTATTTATTTCACTACCCATTATAAATGTCTGATGTTGAATTGGTTTGGCATTTGGGTATTTCGTTTAAAATAATGCTGCAATTTCTCAGAAACTTCGATACATATATTTAATCCCCCATGTCAACGACTACCGGCCGGCCTGCCAAAAGTCTTTTCTCATAGTCTTCTATTATGAGGGGTTTTTTTTTTTTTTTTGACTGAGTCTGTAATAATACAACATATGTTATTGTCAAACTGTAAAAGAGTCAATATCCTCTCCACAAAGGCTTGAGCCCACAACCCACAACCTCTCATATGAGAGTGCAACTTGGTTCCACTAGACCACCACACGGGCAATAAGAGAAAATGTTTAGTTTATAAATAATTTAACTTTAAAATTTACAATAATACTCCATCTCTCATATTTTATTTGTCCTACTTGGTCAAACTAATTCGTTCTTCTTTATTTATTTTCTTTAGTATTTTTTACTTGTTTTTTTTTTAAATTTGATTTTTTGTGTTTAATAGTACTTTTAGTGTAATTTCTAAATATATAAATTTTTTATATTAATATTAAATTTAATATTATGAAAAATCTAATTAAAAATAACTTCAGTCAAACATCGTTAACCGAATCAGACACATAAAATGAGACGGAGGGAGTAATAAAATAAGAGAAAAAGAAACATGAGTTTAGCTCACTGGTTTAATTGACCGTATTTTAGGAAAGAGACCAATGTTTGAAGAGCAAATACCAATTTTGGTCACACGACTATTAGTAAAATGACAATTTTGGTCCACATGTTTCATTTCTACTAATTTTGGTCCC
>CP025650.1:6169261-6183006 GCA_003576665.1 Ipomoea trifida
GGGACCAAAATTAGTAGAAATGAAACATGTGGACCAAAATTGTCATTTTACTAATAGTCGTGTGACCAAAATTGGTATTTGCTCTTCAAACATTGGTCTCTTTCCTAAAATACGGTCAATTAAACCAGTGAGCTAAACTCATGTTTCTTTTTCTCTTATTTTATTACTCCCTCCGTCTCATTTTATGTGTCTGATTCGGTTAACGATGTTTGACTGAAGTTATTTTTAATTAGATTTTTCATAATATTAAATTTAATATTAATATAAAAAATTTATATATTTAGAAATTACACTAAAAGTACTATTAAACACAAAAAATCAAATTTAAAAAAAAACAAGTAAAAAATACTAAAGAAAATAAATAAAGAAGAACGAATTAGTTTGACCAAGTAGGACAAATAAAATATGAGAGATGGAGTATTATTGTAAATTTTAAAGTTAAATTATTTATAAACTAAACATTTTCTCTTATTGCCCGTGTGGTGGTCTAGTGGAACCAAGTTGCACTCTCATATGAGAGGTTGTGGGTTGTGGGCTCAAGCCTTTGTGGAGAGGATATTGACTCTTTTACAGTTTGACAATAACATATGTTGTATTATTACAGACTCAGTCAAAAAAAAAAAAAAACCCCTCATAATAGAAGACTATGAGAAAAGACTTTTGGCAGGCCGGCCGGTAGTCGTTGACATGGGGGATTAAATATATGTATCGAAGTTTCTGAGAAATTGCAGCATTATTTTAAACGAAATACCCAAATGCCAAACCAATTCAACATCAGACATTTATAATGGGTAGTGAAATAAATAGTTAAAAGAGAATTTGGTAGTCCATGAAACAAGAATAATAATGCAGAAGTTAAAGTGCCTTTTGTTGCGCAATCTAGTGTTTATCCTTTTTGTGGTTTCAGCCAAAGCAGAAAGTGGTGGAAGCTATTCCGATGTGGTGAAAATCGGCGTAGTTGTTGATTTGAAATCGGCGATGGGTGCAATGCTGAATTCCTGTGTTGCCATGGCTTTCTCCGAATTCTATTCTTCACATTCCAATCATCGGAAAACATTGGATCTTCGCATTAAGGATGTTGACTCTGAGCTCGATGAACTATCTGCAGGTAATAATAATATATAAAAACTGTCATTTCTATTTCTATTAATATTAATTTTATTGTTGTTGTTGTTATTATGTATAAATACTGATTGTCTAGATAAGCAATGAATAATAACTCATGTTTGATTGTCTAGATATTATTATGTTGATATTAATTTTTTTTTATCATATTAATTTTTATTTTTGCTTTGGTAAATACATTTGTTGGTTGATTTTTAAGTGATATATTTATTGGGTTTAATAGTTTTTCTTTGTTTTATATGTTGTCATTTACAAATAAATGAATTATAGCGAAGATAGTGATGATATTTTTTAATATTACTTTTTAAAAGGGTCATATAAGTAATAAAGTATGATGGTAATCACTTAATTGTATAAACTTATAATCTAATCATTTGATTAGGTTTTTTTTTTATTTTTTAATTTTTAAATGTGGTTTACTTGAAAAAGTTTACTATCCATAGCCCCCAAAATGTATTTTTAAAGATATATTAAGACAAACCCATCTGCGGTCCAATGGCATCAAACCCTTCCCTGTATACGGGAGGTGGTGGGTTCGAGCCTTAGTGGAGACGTTGTTGTCTCTTTGTTCTTCAGTAGGTTGAGAAAGTAAACCCATCTATGAAAGAATGGAGATTGGGCTAAGTCGATCAATACACTACACTCAACCAACCAATTATTAAGCTCCTAGATTAATTACATCCAATCCTATAATTTTATCTAGCAACCCTATCCTATTAGGGACATCAAGACTCAAACATTGATATGATGACTATGTTTCGGCTAACTCCGGTGGAGACCGATAGCGGTGACCTTTGCAACTCGCAGGTCTCCAAAGAAGGCATTGTCGGCAACCAATCACCTTCTCTAGTCGACGGAGAAGGCAATCAGTGGTTGTCGGTTGACTTGAGAAGGCGTCCTTGCCTTCTCCAGCGACTTTCCGGTTGCATCCTTCACTGGTTTCCACCTAGAGATACTCGAAATATTGTCAAAGCACCACCGGAACCCTAACGACTTACTATTACAATTCATTAACCGATTTTTTGGACCTTGATACACTAAATTGACATGTTGATGTGCTTAATTGCAATTTTTAAAAGTCTAATGCGTAATTGACTTCCCGTATAAAGTTCAGGGGTGTATTTGACCATTTCCCCTAAAATTTAATTGGTGAGAGAATATCTAATAATGGTCCTTTAAAAGGGGAAAAAATCTTATATTGACTTGTTTCTTTTTTCAATTCATCTTTTCTTCCTAATTTAACACTAACTATTCTTGATGTAGTTAAGCAATTGTTGGAGAATGAAGAAGTCCATGGCATTATAAGACTCCTAAACTTCACAGAATCTTCAATTGTCGTAGCGCTTGCAAGCCAATCTCACGTTCCCACCATTTCATTCTCAGGAAGAACCCAATCCTCTTCAAATTCCATTCAGATTATGCCAGATAACTGGCACAGATCAAGAGCTCTTGCAGCCATTTTTAACGAATTTGAATGGCAGCAAGTCGTAGTGTTGAACGAAGACAACAACGATGGCAACGACTTCATTTCTCAGCTGCATAAAGCATTTCAGGACATTGGTATCAGAATCGCTTATATGCTTTCATTCCTCGCATCAGTTGATGACTCTACCCTGGAGAAAGAGTTAAGAAAATTGATGGCAATTCAAAGTAGGATAATCTTGGTACATGTGGGAACCTCATTGGGATGTCGGATTTTTCCCCTAGCAAAAAAGATAGGAGCAATGAGCAAAGGTTACGCGTGGATGATCACAGACATGCTGTCAAACGAGCTGAATTCTATGGATTCAGAAGTCATTGAATCCATGGAAGGGGTGATTGGAATCAAGCCTTATGTGCCCAAGTCCAGAAGTCTTGAAGCTTTTGAAAGAAGGTGGACAAGACACACAATTTCTACGTTACCCGATGATAAAACAGCAAAGTTGAATGTTTATGGCGTGTTGGCATACGATGCAATCTGGGCACTAGCAATGGCTGCTGAGAAGATAGAGGGTGGAAACTTTGACATGAAAAATGGTGCAAAGTTTTGGGTGTCCAATCTTGGTCCAAACCTGCTTAGAGAGTTCTCAGAGATGAAGTTTGAGGGTTTAGTAGGTGGGCAACTGAAACTTGTGGCATTTGACATATTTAACATGTTTGGAAGTGGAGAAAAGAAGATTGGAAAATGGGAGCCAAGCAAAGGGATCATTCAGAAACTGGGTAGTGTCATGTGGCCTGGAGATTCACCGACCAAACCTTTGGATTGGGGGGTTGACAAACTGAGAATTCTTATTCCTGTGAGAGAAGGTTTCCCAGAATTTGTTTCCATACCACATAGTTCATCATCACAATATAAACCAACCGGGTTGTCTATGGATATATTTTATGATGTTCTAGAGTTGCTTCCTTTTAAGGTTGAGTATGAAATCTCCTTTTATCCAATAAAATATGGGAATTGCACCAGAAGCTATGACGATCTTCTTCACAATATTTCTGAGGTATATACTATAAATTAAACCACTAATTGTATTCCTTCTTCAGTTACGCTAGTCCAGCTTAGTTGATCGGAAATCAAACTATTGGTTTGAAAACCAGAAAGTTACTTAGGCATGTTTACCTCCTAGTGGGAGCAGCCTATTAGCCTTTTTGGTTTGAACTGTTACTTAGGCACGTTTACCTCTTAGTGGGAGTGACCTATTAGCCTTTTTGATTTGAATTGGTCAGTTATGTGCAACTTAGGCTCGTTTACCTTTTGTGGTCCTTTACTGGAGCCAGTCAGCTATGGACAATCTAGATTCTAGCTAGGTTGATTTGTCTACTTATGGTCCTTTGTAGGAGCTAGTAAGCTATAAGCAACCTAGACTTGTTTACCTCCTTGTGATGCTTTGCATGCCAGTGTCACAAAACAAGTTTTACCTAAAGTGTCGGGTCCACTTGAATAGTAGTTGCAGGTTTCCTTTGTCACCTAAAAAACAGCCTCTCTTTATCATATCTGCTATTACATTATGTTTTGTTTGTTTGTGATTGACAACTCTGATATAGTGACATGTTTTGAAGGGAAAATACGAAGTTGCGATTGGGGATATCACAATCATGGATGGTAGAGCACCAAAGCTGGAGTATACGTATCCATATATGATCTCCGAAATTGTTATGGTGGTTAAAAACGTTAAGAATAAGGACATGTGGATCCTTTTCAAGGTGTTCAAATGGGAACTCTGGGCAATGATAATATTAACATATTTCTTTGTTGGATTTGTTGTTCACACACTACAGAACCAGAGCAATGGACTGCTGTTTTGGTTCCCTATTGCGGTTCTCGCTTTACCTGAAAGTAAGTATACATACATCTTTCTAACAATCTCAAAAACATACCAGTCATCAATAGGCTAAATGTAATACTTTATAACAAAACTATTGATAGACAGTTTGAATAATCATACTAAATTCATGTATCATAAGATCCAAATTTTCTTGACCTAACACATCTCACGAATTCAGACCCCTGAGACGGTCTCTTACGAAAATTTACATTAACATCATCACTCCATGTCATATATATGTTATGTTATGTTGACAGGTAATATGGTGGTTAACCGTTGGACAGCCTTTGTATTGGTTATTTCATTCGCAATGGGCTCCATCATCGTACAATGCTACGTAGGGAAATATTCTGCAATGGTGTTATTAGACCAACAACAGGAATTTTCAATTTCTAAGGATTCCATGGTTGGGTACCAGGAAGGGTCGTTCGTTAAGGACTTCTTGATAAAAGAGTTAAATTTTAAGGAGTCAAGGCTTAGGGCATTCTCAAACATTGAGGAATTTCATGATGGCATGACTAGAGGAAGCAAAAATGATGGAATTGATGTAATCATTGACGAAAGCCCTTATGCCAAGCTCATGCTTCGCAAGTATGGGTCAGCATACAAAATCGTCGGCCCAACTTACAAGACAGGTGGTTTTGGATTTGTGAGTCTATAGTCTCTATTTCTAGCTTATATTACAATTTCAAGCAAATTAACCATGGAATAGGTTAGGTTTAACTTGCATTGTGAATCCTGATTCAAAATGACATTAAAATAATATGTCTATAATTATCATATTATGTGTCTTCATCTAACACATTATATGCATGTAAATAAATTGAAGAGACATAATATGTTAACTATTGACACCTACATAATATGTTAAGTGCATTGTGCTACAATAAACATATTATGTATGTGTAGTTAATATATTATATGTCTGTAGTTAATATACTATGTGTATTCAATTTATTTATAGACACATAATTTGACAATTGTAGACCCAAAATACGTTAATGACTACGGACACATAATCTGACTATTATTTTGGACTGGGATTCATAATGCAATGTGGACCCCGATCCATAGTATAATAATAGGCAAATTATACCATGGATCAGGGTCTACCTTGCAAAGTAGACCTTGATCCAAAAATAACCTTCAAATTCTGTATTTTTTTTTCTAAAAGGGGAGGAGTACATTCTAGATCATTAGCTGATCCTCACTATGTTAAAGCTTCCAAGAAGGCCCAGCTCGTCATGGCGCACTAGCGGTGTTATCTCCCTTGGCGGTTCCTCCATCCAACGATAGTCCTCGTTCTGATTGAGGCTCCTCTTGGCCAGAGCATCTGCCACACTATTTTGTTCTCTTGGGATGTGTCTAAGATTGAACTCCCATCTTCGTTTCCTTAATTCCCTGAATAAGTCCACGATATTCCCAGCCGGCCCATCGTAGTCCTCATTTCCGTTGACGAGGTTGACTGTCGTGGCACAACTCGGTGTCCATTTCCACTCTTTGATAGCCCCTTTCCCACGCCTCCTGCATTCTAGAATGGATTTCCCACAGTTCGGCTTCCAATGGTGTGCAAATGCCATTCATCCCCGCAAAGGCTCCGATAAAGGCCGCTTCTGAGTTTTGGAACACGCCTCCACTGGTGGCGTGTTTACGTTTATCTACACACCCATCGGTGTTGACTTTGATCCAACCCGCCTATGGGGGTGTCCATGGTTGGACTCTACGCTCTTCTCTTCTATGGCTTCTAACTGGTCCTGTGTTTCGTTCCAACGCCTCTTCAACGTCCTTAAAATATCTGTGTAACCCCGCTATCTTGTCCTTGAGGTCTCTTTCCATCCCGTTGAAGATAAAGTCATTCCTCCACTTCCATATCCACTACATTGTGATTGCAACCCTTGCTCTTCTTTGTTTGTTTCTTTGGTCAGCTTCCATACCTGTTACATTCCTAGTTAGCGACGTATCAAAATCTAGAAGAGCTGACGTACCTGAGCATTCTCCGATGTTGATGGTATTCCACACTGCCTCGATTGCCGGACATTTCCTAATTGTGTGTTCGATATCTTCCTTCTCTGCACCACAAATGGCACACCTTTCATCTTTGGTGAAGCCTCGCTTTTTGCGTTTCGCATTGCACATAAGTCGTCCGTGCTTCACGAGCCATATGAACGTCCGAATGCGATTGGGCACTTTGATATTCCGGATGTTTTGCCACCCAGTGCTCTCACCACTTCTTATTTCTTGTCTGATCAGCTCATAAGCTGAGCTAGTGGAGAACAAACTGTCATCCGTTCGACCCCAGCCCAGTTTATCGTTTCTCCCTTCTTCGTTCACTATCGACTTCGCTGCTAGTTCCATGCGTTTGTCTGGATGCAGAGCAATGTCAATAGCGTTCGATTCCCACGTACCCCTTCCGTTCCAACAGTCTGCAACTTTGATGTCACGTGCGTTTTTGTTAAGGGGGCCAATTATATGGTTACACAAAGGTTCATTGCCTATCCATCTATCGTACCAAAAGGATGTGGTTCGACCATTTTTAACCACCTTTATCTCACCACTTTCGATGATTGGAGTAGCTGCACATATTCCTTTCCAAACATTAGAGTCGATGCGTTTTCTCTTAATATTCCCCAGTTGGGCATCCGATTTCATATATTTGCAAGCTATCACTCTAGCCCAGATGCTATTCTTCTCATTAAGAATTCTCCACCCTAGCTTTGTGAGTAGCGCCATGTTCATGTTTCTCATGGATTTTATGCCAAGGCCTCTGTCATTTCTAGGACGGGTAACCGTATTCCAATTAACCATGCTCGTTTTCCCCACCGTACCATCCCCTCCCCACAGAAAGTTTCTCGTGCTTTTGTCAATCGTATCACACCCTCCTTTTGGAATAAGCATGGTCTGCATGGAGTATGCGGGAATGGCGTTCAGGACTGACTGCAATAACACCTATCTTCCTGCTAAGCTGAGGAAGCGCGTCTTCCATCCTTCCAGCCTGCTTTGAACTCTATCCATAATGTTCTTGCAGTGATCCTTGGTGATTCTTCCATGGATCGAAGGCACTCCCAGGTATCTCCCCAGGTCTTGCGTTATTGGAATACCTGCCCTCTCAGCTATCGCCTTTGCTTTTTGTCTGCACACATTTTTAGAAAAGAAAATATTAGATTTCGATTTATTAATCTTCTGCCCTGAGTATTTGCAGAAGGTATCAAGGCATTCCATGATAGTGCTAATTTGTTCCTCCTCTGCTTCGGCGAAAAGGACCATGTCGCCTGCAAAAAATAGGTGGGAGATAAACGGCCCATCTTTTGACGCCTTAACTCCTTTCCAGCGTCCTTGGTTAACTGCCCTGTTAATGATATGTCCCAATCTCGCAATGCAAAGGACGAAAAGATAGGGCGATATGGAATCCCCTTGACGTACTCCACGCTCAGGCTTAAACCTTTCAAGCGTGTTCCCTTCCCAAAGTATTGTCATTCCAGTTGATTCCACACAGTGCATGATGTTCCTTATCCAGTTTGTGTTGAGGCCGGCTTCTTTAAGTGTAGAACGAATAAAGCCCCAGTCCACCCTATCATAGGCTTTCTCCAAGTCGATTTTGAGTACCATGTGACATTTCCCGCCTTTGTCAGATTTGATTGAGTGCAAGAGCTCTTGGTAGATCACGATGTTATTCGTCATTTGTCTTTTAGCTACAAAGCTGCTTTGGTTGGGGCATACCAAGTCAAGCATAACCTCCTTGAGTCTATTTGTCATGACCTTAGTCACCAACTTGTACGCTACGTTACACAAACTGATGGGTCTCAGCTGGGTAACTCTCTTCGGGATGTCTACCTTAGGGATTAGGACCAGATTGGTCTAGTTAATCCCTTTCGGAAGTTTGGTTGTGTCAACAAAATCAGCCACGAGTTTATACATGCTTTCCCCTACTACATTCCAATATTTTTGGTAGAACATGGCGTGTAATCCGTCCGGTCCAGGGGCTTTGAGAGGTGCCATGTCCATTAAAGCATCTTTCACCTCCTCCTTGTTGACCCTTATTTTGAAAAAGCTCCACTTTTCCTCATCAATGTTTGGGAACATGCCATTGGTATCACCATTGTCTTTTATTACTTCCTCCTTTTTGTATAAGTTCTTGTAGTAATCCTGGATCAAAACCTTGACCATATTCGGGTTTTGAATCCATTCATCATTGTTGTTCCTCAAACATTTGATTTTCCCTCTTGCGCGCCTTACCATTGTTGCAGCATGGTAATACTTGGTATTACGGTCTCCGAATTTGATCCACTCTTCTTTGGATTTTTGGAACCACTTAAGCTCTTCCTGATGCAACACTTCTTCAAGTTTAGACCTGAGCTTTCTGTCCAGTTTGATAAGTCTGTTGTGCGGATGGACATTCATCATTCATTGGATCCCTCCAATCCTTGCTAGTAGCTTGTGTTTTTTCTTCTCAATACTCCCGAACTCCTTGCTCCACCTCGAGCATCTGGATTGCATACTAGTGATATTGTCCAGGATTGCTTTCGTGGTATCCCAGCCTTGCTCGACCAGGTTCGGGAAGGTCAGGTGCCTGCTCCACGTGGCTTGGAATTGGAAAATGTACTCCTTTTGTTCTCTGCTTCTTTAACCGTTTCGATGAGGATGGGTGAGTGGTATGATCCCACCCTCGCCAGGTGTGACACCTTAGTATCCGGGTATGTAGTTATCCAATCTGTATTGCATAATGCTCGATCCAGTCGAGCCCCGGTGAAAGTACTTTCGTCTCTTCCTCTCGTCCATGTGTACCTGGCACCAACAAAACCCAAATCAATTAATCCTTCTTTAAAAATCCAATTTCACATACCTGCACATCTGTGGATGTGGAAATTATCCTTGTTGCTAACATCTTCAAGGCAAGTCACGGCGTTGTAATCTCCCACCGTGATCCATTCCTCGTTGAGGGTAAGCTTATCTAAAGACAGGTTCTCCCACAATTTGTTTCTGAACTGATGAGCTGGACTCTCATAGACAAAGGAAACCAGCCCCACTATTTTCTTCTCCTTTCCAGATTCTTGTTAGCACAAACTGCAGGTTGGTGGCGATGATATCAACCATGATGTTGTTCCTCTAGAGGAGCTAGATACCCCCACTGAACCCTAACGCCTCGACTCTAATGCAATTTTTGAAACCAAAACTCTTACAAGCCTTATTTGCTGCATCCCCAGAAATTCTAGGCTCCAGTAACCCAATCAAGTCGGGTTTTATCTTCTTAACCAAAAGAAGAAGTGCACGTCTGAACGCACTCGACGCGGCTCCCTGGAAATTCCAGCTTAAAAGCTTCATAAACAACATAACAACGGGTAGCGAACTAAGATATCCAAAACTGCAAAAAGAGCTCACTGCTCATTAGTCCCAGGGCCCGTCGAGGTCTGCTCCGCTGTGAAGACTACGTCCACCATAGGGTCCCCTTCATCGCCCTTGTTCGGGTTCTTTTCAGTATTCGGTGGGTCTTGGTGGTGTTCGCTCGTCTCCGCCTGGAATTGGAAAACTTCTGCTGTACTTCCTTCCTCAGTTATCTCCGTCCTCTCCACCCTATTTCCTTTGTCGAAGCCTCGGACCACTGTGTGACTCTCTGTCTCTGCTGCTTGGTTCACGTGCTTTCTTCTCTTCTCTGCGCTCTTTTCCCCTTGTTTTGCTCTAAACACTTTTTGTTTATTCGTAGTGTTCTCTCTGGTTTGCCTCATGTTATCATTAAGGAGCTAGGCTTTAGAGATTTGGACCTAGGGCCTCTTCCCTTTTCTAGATAGTAATGCACCAGTTGGGCCTTCTGGTCTGTCTGCTATGAGTTGTTCCTTTTGGGCCTCCTCGTCGTTATCTTCTTCTAAGCTTTCCAATGCCCCAAATCTCGTGTTATTCCATACTTTGAAACCTTCCTTATTGAATTGGTAGGGTTTGTTTCCTTGACTACCATTTTCCTTTCCTTTTGAATAGTTGGATCTTCCTCCCGTTTGTCTCCTAATATTGCGTCGTTGATCCCCGTTGTTTTGGTAATTCCTATTCTTTCTTTAGGCGATCATCTAGCTGTCATATTTATTTCTTAACGGTCTGTTGGCTCCCTGATTTTCCGCTCCATTTACTCCAGCCTTCCATGTTGGTCCAGTTCTCATCTCCGGCGTGGTGCCATCGAGAGTCGACGGAGCTCAGCCGGTGTTTTGTCCTCAGGTTGTGTGTCTGCTATTTTGCATGTTTCTTTGCGGTGCCCACGATTCCGCACTTGAAGCACACCACGTGGAGGCCTTCATACTCTATCATTCTCAGCTTGTTCTTAAGGGTAAATTTCGCGAGGAGCGGTTTCGTGATATCCACTTCGACGTAGACCCTCGCAAAGAGACCTATGGATGCTATGCTTTTCATATGGTCAACCTTTTTTGCAATCCCAATCTTGTCACCAACTCTCATAAAAAAAAAATCATAGTCATAGTATTCAATTGGTAGGCATGGGAAACGCACCCACACGAGCAGGCGTTGCGTTGAATCCCGCATGGGGTCAAAGTCCGGTTCCCATTCTTTAACAACCAAGCAGTGATCCAGGACCGTCCATGGTCCTCCTAGCTTTGCGTATTCGTAATCTGTTACCGGTGCGAATCTTACCAGGAAGTAACCGTTTTGAATAGCAATAAGGTCCATTCCGGATTTGGGATTCCAGATTGTCCTCAATCTTCGTAACAAATAATTGTATCCCACTGTTTTCTCCAGTACTTTGATTATCAGAGTGTTTTCTCATCGTTTTCTCGTCCTTTTTTTCTCTTCTTTTGTGAGCGTGATCACCGGGCAGTCCGGGTCTTCTTCCTCTTGCTCCTCGACATTGTCATCCGAAACATCGTCGGTGACATTGTCGCTGTCTTTTAGCCCGGTCAATGCTCTTCTAAAGGAGATCGTCGGGCTGGTTGGGTCGGTGAGCCGAAGCGCTCCTTAGCATTCTTGCGTGATTCCAGCACCGAGGTCGCTTGGCCATCCTCTTCCATTTGCACTGGTTCGTCATCCCTTTCATGAGCGCTTCTTTTCGTCTTCTTCTTACTCCGTCGGAGGAGGTCAGTTTCCTCTGCCGAAGCTCTGGCGTTCCCTTGATTTTCCGTCTGACCTGAGGAGCATATTTTCTTGTCTTTGCGTACCTAATCTAGAAATTCACCTAATTAATGATGACAGATTCTGTATTTGTAATTCACACATTCTGTATCTGCAGTTGACCATTTCTGTACTTGTAGCTATATATAATATTATGTGTAAGCAATATAATTATCAAGTTATTGATTTATATGTATAGAAATTGTTAACTGTATATACAAAATGTGTTAACTAAAGGTACAGAATTTCTGTATTAGGGTTTACAATGCAATATATATGAATCCGGTATAACAATTGAGTTAATGTATATTGGGTTATTGTGTGCGCAGGTATTTCGTGAAGGGCCATTATCTCTTCTTGCTCACCATTTCTCAAGGGCAATCCTAAAGGTTACCCAAAGCGATATAATGGCTGGGATTGAGCAAAGAAATTTAGGGTTTGGGTACTCAAATGCACAAATTGAAACTGGAAACAACGATGGTCTGGAGCTATACAACTTTGGGGGACCTATCATTGTCATTGTATCAACAAATATATTGGCACTGTTTTTGTCGAAGACTTCGGTCGGACGGCGATTGTCTTCATCTACTAAAACCCTAGGCCAAAGGGGCTATTCTACAATAGCTTGTGCCTTGGTTGTGTTGTTTGACAAGGCAATATATTGTGTGGTGAATGTGTCCACTCTTTGGGGAGAATGAGGTCAAGACTTGGTTTATTAATTCACCCAAATCGAAGTGCTTCATCGGTTGAACTAAATGTCGTAACAACTGAAAATGTGCATAGAACAGATGATGTTGTACAAGGTTAGAAAATATAGTACATTTACTAACTACATAATTTTTTGTTTTTCTAGAAAAAAAAAAGAGAAAATGATTTTTTTTTGGTTGTATATTTATGCCATTTGAGAAACAGAGAATAGAGAGTAGAAAATTAGAAAATTGAAGGAAATACATATGTGTATATATCTGTATTATATATTTATTTATTTTCATTTATATTCTTATTACCATCAAAAAATTAAAAGTGACTCCTCCAACTTTAACCCATTAACATTACCAAGTATCATTACTATTTTTATTTCAATGTTTGAACCAAAAACATCCTAGTATTAAATTTGGTTATCAAAGGATTAAAAGGGACTAGTTTTCAAAATTAAATACTAAATCTAGTTAATTTTAAAAGTGATGAATAAAATTAAAGTAGAAAACCTAAAAATTAAGGAATTCAATTTGAAATTGACCATTTATATAGGTAACTAATTAAGGGTATGCTATTTCAGGTGTAGTCATATCACATCTAATAAATTTTTTGGTAAAAATACCAAATTGTGTGTCTTATTTGTAGCAATTGGGTTTGGTGATAATTGATTTCCCAATGGTTATATTATTTGGCAGGTTAAATTGAATATAATTATGAAATACTCATGTGCTTAATTGCGAATCGGAGGCCATAAGTCCATAACTTTCAGGTTAAATTGAATAGTTAAAAGCTTTGAGCTCTGTAGCATGTGGTGGAAGGTTGTTACTTTTCAAAACTCTTTAAAAGTATACTGGTATTCGATTCAGACTTTTATAGAGTTGTTAAAAAGTCTACTGGTATTCAAAAAGTTATTAACTTTCATAAACTCTGTCATAATAAGATTTCTATAGACTTTTTCTTCATTAATATAAATAGATGAAATCCAACCCTCTAACCCTAAACTTTTAAAGATTCTCTACAAATTTTTTTTATCACAAATTTTATATCAATTTTACGGTATATTGCTATAAAAAAATTATATGCTCATATTTAGAATAAAATTTTTGCTGCGTCGCAGCAAAAAATCTGCTGCGAACTGTTGCGAACAAGCAATCTGCTGCAGCAGCACAACACTTTTCAAAACTCTTTAAAAGTATACTGGTATTCGATTCAGACTTTTATAGAGTTGTTAAAAAGTCTACTGGTATTCAAAAAGTTATTAACTTTCATAAACTCTGTCATAATAAGATTTCTATAGACTTTTTCTTCATTAATATAAATAGATGAAATCCAACCCTCTAACCCTAAACTTTTAAAGATTCTCTACAAATTTTTTTTATCACAAATTTTATATCAATTTTACGGTATATTGCTATAAAAAAATTATATGCTCATATTTAGAATAAAATTTTTGCTGCGTCGCAGCAAAAAATCTGCTGCGAACTGTTGCGAACAAGCAATCTGCTGCAGCAGCACAAC
>CP025650.1:6189394-6296521 GCA_003576665.1 Ipomoea trifida
TTACATGAAAATTCAAATTTATCAATAAAAAAATCGTAGGTAAATTATGAAAAGCATTTAATTTACCAATAAATTTCTGAAGGTAAATTTGTTGAAATTCATAGTTAATATTTACACTGCAGTTATTTAATTTGTTGTTATATCTATAGGTGTTTTGTTTTTTATTATAGTGAAAGACGAGAGATTTCTTGAAGAAATCTTGAAAATGTGTAAATCTCAATTTTTGTGCGATATTAAATTGCAAAGCCAACTAATTATATTATATATATATATAGAACTTTGCATCAAAATGAATATGCATCATATCATATTGCGCCTCCAATTATGCCTTACAAGTGACTTAATTAGCCTAATTGTTTCAAAGAGAGATAGAGGGTTTCATGGATTTCAAAACCTTAACACAATATTGCTTTCTTTCAAATCTAGTGTTCAATTCACTACAATCCCTTCATTCTTCTCTTAACCAATAAAAGCTTTTTCACTTTTTGCATGAAGTTTCTATTGGCCCGCATTTAATTCCCTATTTTTATTTGATTAGTCCTCATATAATACAAATTTCTAGGTAGAATTTCAAATGTTTATCGCTAATTTATTCATGACCCTTTTGAAAATATAAATGGCCTTTTTAGGAAAGGACAGAAGAAAAACTTCTTTTCACATTATTTCACATAAACAATGCAAAGAAATTGATATCTAGCTTACCCCTCATATTATTGTAGTGGTGATTCATGCCCTGATATTACGACTGAAGGTGATAGTATAGCTGGGGTCTGAATCTCACTAAAAACATAAATAAAAAATGTCCACAATGATGGAAGGTGTAGATTGAATCCAGTGTGCTCTCATAAAGACTAGGGTCTAATAGTGGACTGATTACGCACTCACAGGATTTTACCTCTGCAGGGACTATTAGGAGCAGAGTCATGTAAACTTAGAATTAGTCTCACGAAGGTGGATATCATCTATATATATATATATATAATCAATATTATCTGATCAATCAAGCATATATAGTATATCTTATCATTTTCTGTGGAAAAGGGTTGGAGATGAGATATGTAATTGCCCCTGTGTCCTTTCAATGGTAGACCATAGCTTCACTCATGCATTCCATAGTGCAGTCTATTAAACTCCAATTTCATATTTGTAATGATAAAAACCAAGATAGCAACAAATATATATATATATAGGTGTTGTTGGATTTTAATGTGTTGTCCTGGTTGATTAATTTCTTTATTCCATATCCTTTATCAAAAGAAGGGGAACAGGATATGGACGTACCAGATTTCTTTTGGTTTTCTGCATGATGAGGGAATATAAGAATTATTCAAGGGAAAATGACAAAGCAATTGGCTTTCCAGCTTGCTAGTATAGTTGACATGCATGAGATCAAGTGGAACATTATATTGTGCAATAGTGCCACTCATCCATGATTTTTTTTTTTTGAGTACTTCTATATTTATTTGAATATATAGTAAGAATTTGATGAATTAAAGTTGTAACTTCTACAAAGTTTGGATGAAGGGTTGCTCACATAAATTGGTTTGTATACCAAAATTAAGGTTTTTATTTTTTAGATTCTTTTTTTCGGAGTGTGCTTTAATTTTTTGTTAATTTTATATAAATAAATCTAGAAATGTTTATTCAAGATTGTGGAAATGTATGAGGGAAAAAGTGTCGCATTGACCCCCGAAGTCGGGTAGATAGTAAAATTAGGCCCCTAACTGAAAAATAAACTCCATTCAAGCTTTCTAAACTGGTAAAATTGTTCAATTAAGTCCAAGTTGACTTGTTTATCAGGTCAAGTTCAGTTAGGGGGCCTAATTTTACTATCCATGCACCCCCTACTTAATTAGGAGGCTAATTTGACACTTTTTCATTTTTATTTTATTTTTCAAAAAAAATATTTTTTTACTTCTCTAAAAAACAAATATTTTTATTCAGTAAAAATATTATTTATTATAAATAAAAAATAAATAATATTAAAAAAACAGCCACCGGTTGTTGGACAGCCGTGGCTGTCCGGCAGGATGGTCACGACCTTCTTAAGGAAGACGGTCATGGTTGTAACCCCTCGGTTTTTCCGACAAAGTTAAGTTCGAGAATAGTGATATAAGATTTTTTTTTAAGCTATGACATTTAAGAGAAGAAGGTTCGATGCTCGAAATAATAATTTTTGGATTAGTTATCAACAAGCTGCGAACTACGTACCGGTTACGAACCAAGAAAACTTTAAGGATATAAATTCAGTTCGAATTTTCTAGAATTGGGATTATTAAGTATCATACGATTAAGCCTGAATTTCTAGTTAGTTCAAGGAAAATCTTAAATGGACTGTAAGGGATAAATTGTTACGGACTCTGAACCTAGATTTAGCGGATTACCGGAAAATTCCCCTTGGTGATTTACGACGGGAATATTTTTAGGATAATTTTGGTATTAGAATTTTTCCGAATTAAGTTATAATCCTCCGAACATTCATCTGATTTAAGCATAAACTGGCCAAATAGATTTGAGATCTTGTAAGGATTCCATGGGGTGTTGACATGTGGCAAGGCAAATCCAAACTTAGATTGGGTAATTAATGTTGCATTAATGAGGCATGGTCATGTTGCACTTGTTGCTTGTCATCCAAGAACAAAATCAAACAAGATCACACTCATCTCTCGCCTACTCTCCACTCTCATTTTCGTATAACACCCTTAGAGAAAGAAGAAGAGAAATAATTTTAGTCTTCCATTGTGATCAAGGAGCTCCAAAAATATCTTTACTCAAGGATTAAGTGTAAGTAAGATCCTAAACTTTGTTGGATTTATTCATCTCTAGAACTTAAGTGTTAATGTTTAGTGCATGAAAAATATTGTTATTATGGTGATGCTTTTAGGGGCTTTGGATTCAAGGAAAGATCTAACAGTTCTACGGTTCTAGAAATCTTCTATTGAAGGTAAGGAATCCCTTAAGTTGGTTCAATCACTTGGAGATAGACAAATGCTAGGAAATTATATGAATTAGAAATTTCTACATGAAAATTATGTGCTATGTTATAGATCTAAAAATTGGCTCAAAAATCTTTGCTTTGATTTTTGATAAATTTGTTATGCATGTTCATAATTATTTTATGCATGTATATATTGTATGAGGCCCTTAAATGCTTATACTTGTGAAAATAGTGAAAAGAAATGAGCAAATTACCAAAATGGTCCCTTGACTATGTTGATTTCACTATTTTGGTCCTAGTCATTTTGAATTGGCTAATTACATCCTTCGACTATCAAATTTTTAACTGTTTTGGTCCTCCGGTGAATCAGACAGTATATTTTGAGGGATATTATGGGAACTCCACTGTACATATAACTTCGCACAATATTTTCTAAAATTCCTAAATTGTCCAAAATTCATAAATTCATCTACACATTCATACACGTATTCATACATTCATAAATTCATCCATTGTTATATGAATTTTCCGGCAATGCATGGTGGCTGACCTAGGAGGTGTGACGGCGACGGTGCCGTAGTGGGCAGTGATAGTGGAGATTTGGTGACAATATGAAAATATTCCAGAAATTTCTCTAGTAAAATGAAATATGTTTGGAAACAAATGCAGAAGTTGAAGGAATGTTTCTGCAACAGAGGTTGCTCCAGTGATGCAGAGCCAGATCGGAAAGGCACATACTAACTTGATCGATTCGGAAAATCCAGAAAGCGCATCAGATCAATTTGAGGCTGCGAATAATCAACGGAGGCAGCTTCTGGAGACTCTATTGCCATCCTATGCAGATGCGGTGCAGAGCGATCAAAATCAACAAGCAATTACATTGAATCAAAAAGGTAAAAACGTAGAGGCAAGCAATTCAATCTCTTCAACTTTAAATCTGATTGTTTTTAAACAAAGGAAACCGGTAGTTAAATTTGAGGAGAATGAATATAACGGAAGGATTTAGCTACCAAAGAAGAAAATTAAAAATTACCTTGGTTGGGTGATTTATACAAGAGAGGCTTCCGATCGATAAAATTAAGGCTAAGAATCAAGGAATTATTAAAGGAAAGCTTTGTGTGATTGTCCAGGTGGTCACCGTTGGCAGCAATTTGGATTCAGGTGGGAAAGCTTTTGGCTATGGATGCAGACACACGAGGATTTAATTTGACGCAGTAGCAGATGAAGACCTCTAACTTGGAAGGGTTTATTTTGACAACATTTTGGGGATTTTGACAAACTAATACAGTCTGGTGAAAGCAAAAGTGGAAGTTATGATGAAATTACTACCTTACCCTTACACTCGCCGGACATCTGATGCCTTAAGTCGCCGGAGGACCAAAACAGTTAAAAATTTGATAGTCGAAGGATGTAATTAGCCAATTCAAAATGACTAGGACCAAAATAGTGAAATCAACATAGTCGAGGGACCATTTTGGTAAAATTACTTGTTACCGGACTATATTTGAGTATTATTAATCTCAATGTCAGAGTACAATAGGGAGTTCACAATAGTGAGTTCAGTCTAGTGAATGTTGCGTGTCCCCATCCTCTACCACAAGTCTGCTACTTATGTTATAGCTGCAACGGCTTGAGTGCTGGTAATGGTGAGCATTCATTGAGTGCTGGGTCGTGATAATGGAGAACCGTTGGAGTAATTATCATCCATCAATGTGTCGTCTTTGTGTAACGGGTGACCGTTTGTTGCTTTCGAGTTAGTGTTGATGATTCGAGTCGGGTGTTGCATGCCATATTATCCTGTCACTAATATAATCATAAATTTATGGAAGCTAAAAGATGAGTTTTAGTGGACGAATATGGGTGATATTTCACATGAGATATCGTATTCACGTAGTAACGTATGGAAATTGAGTGTAAAGGGGCTCATCACAAGGTATAGTACATGTTAAACGCACAAGCGCTAGACCAACAATCATTGACAGTGAAATAATAGTGTCAATGCTATTAGAGGTGTTAAAAGGGACAAGCTTGGATTATACATTTATACGAGCCATCACGGGTGAAATGAGAACCCCCTATGAGAAAAGTGTGAATTTATCCCCACATTCCATTTATGTTAATCTTGTCAATCATGTTTTTTTTTTTGGATTAATTTAATTTTTTGAAATTAAAAAAAAAATTGACATGGAATTAATTGTAAATTTAATGAATTACAGTTTTACCCCTTGACTTATTGATTAAACCAACCAATACAAGTCGGGGGCGCGAGACTGGCCAAACCCTGTCAAAAGCCTGCGGTCTGGCGGGTGCGAGACTCTGCGGCCTGCATTCTGGCCGGCCGGCTTGTCAATATTTTTTAATAGAAATATGTAATTGAAAAGATTCAATCCCTAAACCTCCTAATCCCATTGTATGTGTATGGTTCGGTTAATAGGACTTGACTAAATTTATTTTTAATTCATTTTTCATAATGTTATGTTTACTATTAGTATATAAAATTTGTATATTTAAAAATTACATTAAAAGTATCATGAAAGACAAAAATTAAATTTAAAAATACTAAACAAAATAAGCAAAAATAAAAAAGAAAAAATAATTAATTTAACCAATGCATAGTAAATAAGACAATTAAAATTTGACAAATTAAAGGGAGCAATATATTATGTAATTCTATTAAAACATATATTGCAAAATTATGCAATTGATAAGATTCAATCCCCAAACCTCCTAGAATATTGATTGCCAATCAAACTACCCTAACATTTAATAATCATTATATATAATAATATATTATGTATTTCTATTAAAATATTTACTAGATGTGTACATATAAAAACGAATCTTTACCACTCTTTATAAAAGTTATTATATGCTCCAAAAAATTGAATGCCCAATTTAGCCTATATAAAAAAGAGTATTTTTTACCCTTCCCATCCAAAATTATCTTCAAATATTCCCCTTCCCATGTTACATTATTTAATTTAATATATTGGTTCTTTTTTACATTTAATCAATAAATATAATTTTTTAAAACTTGTGATGATATTAGACAATTCACGAGTAATCCATAAATATAAAAAATTTATTGTCATTTAAGAATGTAAATATCATGAGATAAATTTATGAAGGAATATAAATTTTTTGATAAAAAATTATATCTGTCTTTTGACCTAATTGATTAACGAGTTAGAGAAATATACTTAATAATCAAATATTATCACATTAGAAATACGAGATAAATTTAAAAAATGCGCATTACATCGCTCATAAAATTAATTATTCCTATTTACTTAATTGAGTTTTGGATGTCATTGTTTGAATGCACGTATATATTCCATGAGATCTTCATTGGTCATATTGCACTAAATATCCCCAACAATTTCTATTAGTATTAATTAATATAATAATATATATACCACCCTACATAAAGGATCTCTATGATTTAAAATAATCAATATAATAGTATATTTCTTCAGCACTTTAAGTGATATATATTCTTAATAGTAATGCTGATTATATATTATATTTATGTCAATTCCAAACGTTTTTGTATTGTTTCAATTGATTCCAACATTATCCCATTATATTGTATTATCCTTTCAATTTGGCTGCTCCATAGTTTATTAATTGAAGATTACAAATAGTAACATTCCACTAAATTGCTATACCCACTGATTTACTTATTCTCTTACCCTCACACGTACGTTAGGAAAGCCATTAGAAGAATAGTGCCTATAATTATGATTGCCAACAATACAAAAACTGCTTGTTAAATGAGGGCAGCCAAAAAGCAATAAGGATTATTAGATGCAATTTTTTGTGTGTGCGCAGCGTTTAGTGGTGCATTTTTCAACACTGTGTGATATATTTACACATAGCTGATGGTGAATTTGCACTGATCGCATGAAAAATACTGCCCGCATTTGAACCAACCAGTGTGTGTATAGGGGAGTTGTGGTGCATTATTTTTGAGTGTGTTGTGTTTTTGGTGTTTTTGTGTATTTTCATTGTGATGCGTTTTCTAACATTGAGTGGTGCATTTTCTAACATTAAGTGGTGCGAACCACACCGACCGCATGAGAAGACGCGACTACATTTTCTAACATTGAGTGGTGTATATTTGTATACATAGTGGTGCGGCCGCACTGACCGCACGTTAAGGGCGGTCACACCTGATTATGACCCTATATATATATATATATATATATATAAATCTTTGAAAGCATAAATTCTATGCGGAATAAGTTATTAATTTTCTAAAAGCTGGTTACAATATAGCCGTGGAAATCAAATTAAATAATGAAGTGGGGCTTAACCCTCTTGATTATCAGTATTTTAAGCAGCCAAAACAAAACTAAGATATGGTGGAAATCCCACTTCTGATACAATAATATTTGTATGGCACTCATGCATAGTGACGTCCATGAAATGTAAACTGTTGCACAATCATCCAACCAATCCATTTTTTAAACATTAATTACTTTTTGGACCTCTTCACTTTCATCTCTCTACCAAAGGCAAGAATAAAATATATATGTTTTAAAGTCAAATAATTTTGATGTACCTCGATCTATATTATAACATGTATCCATGTCCAAAATATAATTTGCCATTCTAACCTTGCAATTATTGTGTCAGCTTATTTATAAGATGTAACTCCACATAATTAATCATTTTTGTGTGAAGTGGAAACTCAAAAAACAGACAAATTAAAGCCTTAACCAATGTACATTAGAATGCTACACACACGAAGAATAATTATATTCGTACCAAATATGATATCTAATTAATTAAATTAAAAAAGACTCACCTCACATCATTCGTATTCAATTCATAGATACAAAATGCTAAAAGTTAAATAAACTCTTAATTAATATTTATTAGTTATTACCGACTAATCAATCAATTTTACATGACCAATCACTTTCATTTGATCATGGATTCCCTATTAGAAAATTGAAAATTATATCAACAAACCAAACGCACATATTTTGATCGTAATTGGCCAATGAATCAGGCGTCATATTTATTAGATTATTAGAGTGTGCATTATAGCTCACCCAATAATTCTACTAAGTCATCTCATTAAATCAATAGATTTTTTTTTTGGCAATGATTTCATGCTCATCAATTAGATCAACTCAGAAAATTTTTCTAATAAAAATAGACTCAATATCTAGATAGCTAAAGTCCCTTATCTTTGATGACAATTTTAATTTCCAACATTCTATACACTAGTTTCAACCTACTGAAACACAAAGAGATAGCAATGCCTCCACTGAGACTCAAACCACCCCTTTCCACATGGGGTGCAACTGGATGCCACTAGACCACAAGGTCATTAGCAATGGGTTTTTTTTTGTTTTTTTTTTCTACAGCTATATATAGTAGATTATTCACATAATCATGGACTAAAACAGTAGCGGTCAGACTGAAAAATGATTTGCGGAATTCTCACATTTTGGAATTTTCACAATTACTATGACCTGAATTTTTGGAAATATTATTTTTATATTATAATTCCTCACAGCTTAGACTCTTTTCATATTTACTAATAATTAATAAATAAATAATATGAAAAATGACACTTTTAATAAATAAATGGAGTTTTTGTATAGATGGTGTTCAATTATTATTATTATTTTTTTAAATAGAAGGTATAAACAACTCTTGCAACTCAACCACATTAGTAAGGATTGTAAAGTTGAAACAATATTTATATTGTGTAGCAAAATACTTGATAAATTTTTTGCTTAAAGTGCATTAAATTAAATCACATTACAAAGTGGTAGTATAGTAACAATAATTATGAAACGCTCTAAAAAAAAACAATAATAATAATGAAACATTTAATTATTGGGTTTGGACATTGGCATTATTTATCCAAAAGGTAAAGGAGCAATCATGGTACTGCATTTACTGCATTATTGTCCTTGGCGTGTACTTTACTGTATGGTGGAGGCTGACGTGGAGGAAGTATGGAACCTACAACCGTGAGAAGCACGGCTTTTCTCCAAATAGAAAGAGTTTTTTTTTTTTTTTTTTTCAAAATAGTCTTTCCGCTGTTGATCATTCTTAATTTTACATTTTAACTTTCAATTGACTAAATATTGTCATTTAACTTTTAAAAGCTCATGCAATTCAAATCTTTTGTTAGGTATTCTGTTTAGTCAAAATTAAAATTGAGAGTATTTTGGCTTGTTCACTTATTTTGTGCCTAATACACCCGACAATAATTGAGAAAACATTTTGGGAAAAAATATTTTATTTATTTTTATTTTTTTTAGACTCTATCAAATTAAAATTTCTATAGATTTTTTTCTCACAAAAAAAAATGGACCATTTTGGGAAAAAAACTTTTTTATTTATTTTATTTTTGTTTATTTTCGTTTTTGTTTTTAGACTATATCAATATATGGACATAAAAATAAAAAAATAAAAATAAAAGTATATGATATTTAATTATAAAAGTTACGAAACATATTGTAAAACTTGATAGGATAGAGGAAAAGTTTGTATGGTTAGACAGAGGAAAAAAGTAGAAAGTTGAATTGAAAGTTTTGGGGTTGGAGTGTGATATTTTAAATATTTATATTTGTGAGAAAAATCTACAGAAATTCTAATTTTATAGTCAAAAAGAAAAACGTAAATAAATAAAAATAAAATAAATAAAAGAGTTGCGAAAAAATCTACAAAAATTCTAATTTGATAGTCTAAAAACAAAAATAAAATAAATAAATAAAAAGTCGAGAAACAAATCTACAAAAATTCTAAATTTGATAGAGTCTAAAACCAAAAATGAAAGTAAACAAAAATGAAACAAATAAAATAGTTTTTTTTCAAAATGGTCTCTCAACTATTGCTGAGTGTATTAGGCACAAAATTGGTGAATAGCTAAAATTAAATGACCTCAATTTTAACGCTGGGTAAATGGAAAAACTAATAGAGGACTGAATTCGGTGAGTTTTTGAAAGTCGAGAGACCACACTTGATGCAATTGAAAGTCAAAATGTAGAATTGAGAATGAGCAATAATTAAGGGACCATCTTGAAAAAAGAAAAAAAAGAAAAAAAAAACTCAAATAGAAATTATAGGAGTTTATATATATTGTAATTAATTAAAATAAATCTACATCAAATTGTTAAAATGTCAGAGATGAATATTGGCATATTTGTATATAAAATTGTACAGAGTAGTATTTCGACTATTTTTAATTTATAAAAATATTACCACATCGTTTTATTATAATTATATAAATTTATGCCATCTGTCATTGCAAAACTTTCTTATAATTAATATTTTAAAGGTATTTTTTTTAATTATTTGGAGTATTATGATTAATAATTCATCAATTATATTAAAAATATTTATTTAATTATTTGGCATAACTTTCATTTTTGTCCCAAATTGACACCAATTCAAATTGGTCCTCCAATTACTCCACATGAGTAACATGCATCAAAATTAAAGCGAAATAATAGTATCAATGACTTAGTATAAATAAGGTGTATGTTTGGATTTATAATTTATGAAGATTATAAATTGCAAATTAATTTTATGTCAAAATAAAAATAAAGAGTTGCTTCTAACGGTAAGGTAAGGTGGTGGTTCAATTCTTGTCATGAATGTTAGGCGTTTAGGTTGTGCTCGTTGTGTGTAGAAGTATACAATTTGATATTGATTCTAGAAACTCGATTGACTCTATTTACCTCATCATGGATCTAGGGGTGGATTCATGGGGTTCAGGATATAGTCCAACTAATTAAGTCGGAAAACATAAATTATCAATAATAATAAATAAAAATGAAGACATACTCCGATAATGGTAGAATTGCATCGACTATGCTTCGTAGGACTAGCTTAAGTGATAGACCACCTGACCTAAAGTTATTATTTTAGCAGTAAAGTGGAACTAAACTCCCATCAACATCTTAGAGCTGGGGCCTGAAAATACCTAATGTATGAGGAAAAAGAAAATGCATCTATTACACACTATCATTCGCACAATCAAAGATGCTGTTTTGACCTAGTTTAAAACACAACTGAAGGGGTTTGTAATGTTGTGTGTAATGGCAAACCAAAAACATGTAGCGGCAAAGGTGGAGGCAGTGCAGAGATCAGAACAGTAGGTAGAAGAAAATGCATCTATTACAAGGAATCATTGCAGTGCGGGGCCCATTCCCACTCTTCAATCATATCGATTTTCTTAATTAATCTCTACTTTCTAATTAAGCATGCACCTATGAAAGATTCCAAATTGATCATATATGCATGTATTGGGTTGTAAATTGTAATCTCCACCGATAAGATTTGAGATGCTGTTTCTCAACATTCCTTTTCTTCTCCAATTTTTGCCTCCATCGCTTGTATTGCCCACTACTATATCATTTTCCATTTCAAATCATTTTTCTATACTCTAGTCTACTTGTAATAATTTTGTTGTGAAATAGAGGGGAAAACGGATTAGGAATATGTTTGAGATAACGATTACGATAATTAAAGTGGTTCACTACTTTAGCTGTTTTTTAAATAGTTATTTAAATAATCGTGATTACAATAGTTAAAAGAGTTCAGGTAGTTTGTAGTTTGTACGGGTAGCTCAATTAGTTTTTGGATGGTAGATTATGGACAAGAGTGTATGATTGAGCTTGTGTATCCACAAATCCACAATGGAGGAGTTATACCTAATGTGGTGAGCTCTACTGCTCTAGGCACTTGCCTTCCCACCTAATGTGTCACTGAGGAGTTACACCGTACCAAATGTGATGGCCTCTAGGCACTAATTTTCTAACCTAATGGACAAGTGAGGCACTGTGATTTACCACCTCCATAAATCCTGTCGGACTTGAATGCGAGGGTCAACGAGGGAGAGATTTCACCTTTTGTGGGCAAAGTGAGGTCGTTTGTAGCCCGCACGGATAGCTCAATTGGCTTTTCGGTGACAGGTTGTGGGCAAGAACACATGATCGTGCCGCAGTGCAAGAGTTACACCCAATGTGATACCCAAGGCTCTAGGCACGGGTCCTCCCACCTAATGGGTAACTAAAAAGTTACACCAAATGTGATTGCCTCTAGGCACTAGTCCTCCCAGCCACCTAATAGACCATTGAGTCACCATGATTTACCACTTTTAAAAATCCTATTAGATCGAAATGTGAGGACTCCATTGTGTGTGGTTGAATTGAACCGTTTACTGTTGGAACCAGAACCGTACGACCGGTTCCGGTTCCAAACTAGAAAAAAGTAATAAAAAAATTAAATATTATTTAACTGATGTTTAAATAAAAATTATTTGGTTAAAGTTGCACTATTATTTGATTAAAGTTTAAACTTTAAATAACAATTTAAAGTTGAACTGTAACAATTATTTTTATTTTTTTAGTTCAACTTTGATGTTTAAATATTTCTTATAACCATTTTTTTTTAAAAAAAAAATATTATGAAAAAATTAATTGTTGAATTTGGACGATTTTAAAAATACAAAATAGAATTAAAAAAAAAAAATCTGGTTCAAACCGGTAGTTCAAACGGGTACCGCTAATTCTGAAACCGGAGGCGGAACCTTTATACAAGGTCCGGTTCCGGTTCGATCAATTCCTAAACTAAGAACCTCCGGTTCAGAATCGTAACTGAGCCATGGACATGATTAGAATTTTTAGAAGATCAGAGTAATTTTATCTTTTGTGGTAAATCAGGTGGTTTGTCTTATTATGTATTCACCCTCATTTTTATTTAGTTCTTTATTCCTAAGGGTGGGGCCGGTGGGGTAATACCATTATCTTCTTTTTATTTTATTATTGTTATTTTTCGTGTTTTTAACATCATAAAAGCAGAATGTTCATATTCTGAATAATAATTTTGCATCTGAGTTGATGTTGTTTTTTTTTTTTGAAAAATGAGTTGATGTTGTTGGATACACCCATAACCCATATTCTTCACGGCATGTATATTCAACGTGGCGTGTCGTGGACTGCCATGCTTCAATTCGATTCTCATTTCTTTCAATCAACCAAATTATTTACATTTTAAATTCTAAACTTGTTTCTATTAGTCTGTACTAGAAAAAAAAAAAACCATATTGTATAGTTATTTTAAAATTAACCAACATTAATTGTAGCCATTAAAAATTGATAACAATATTTATTTTTGAGTCACGACAAAAATTTATAATCATTACCCGAAAGTGTTTACTGAGTAAACACTATCTTGTGATCATAACTAATAAAGGACCACAAAAAATATAAATTAAGTTAGGTTGCACATAGCTGACACCCTATAAGAAATATATACCAATAAATTTATAATTGAACGATATAAATTTTTAAGAATAGATAAATTGGCAATATTGAGATTAGTGGAGGTTGGGCGGTACCATACTATAATTGGTCAGGTACGTAACGTCTTGACCGGGATTAAACCTTACTTTACAATTGTCCGATATGTTTGTCCTTGCTGTTTTTTTGGTTTTAATTTGTTAAACTTTATTTTGTTTTTTAATGTAAGAAGACAGATACTTGGTGGCTTGTTGTTTTCAAAGGAAAAGTTATGCTTTTTTGAATTTCAATAAAGCTATACAAGGAAAGTTGTCTCGTCTCGTATGAGATAAATGTCCAGAAATTAGTTTGTCACAGAAAATGAAAATCGATAGAAAAGCTTATCTCTCAGCGAGAATGATTGAGGAAATTAAAATTTTTGGGCAAAACGGTGAAATATCTCCATCTACTAGTTTTTTAAATTTTATTTAATCAAAATATCAGAACATGTTATTCTATTTCCTATATTCAAGATCTCATAACCTAAGGTCTGTGGGTCATGAGTTATTTTACACTTTGCACTAAAATAAGATTTAATTAAACACATTTACTATTAAACTTTTGTTCACTTAGCATTTTCATCAAGTTTGAACCATTCCACAATGCTGACATGAAATTTAAATAAAAGTAATTTTACTGACTTGACTTCATTGTTGAGCTTTAAACCCATTCAACTTTAGAGAGTGTAAAACATAAAAAATTGGCTTGGGTGGAGGAAGCCATGACTGCCTCCATTTTTGTCTTATACCTTTATATACCAAGTGCCATGCCATTATGACATCAATTTTTACTAGAAGCTTGAAAACAGAAAGTACAAAATGTTAATTGCACAATTTTTGTGTGTTTAATGTCTCTATTGCACCTTTTTTTTTTTATTTGTTCAATGATCCAGTTGTATAAAGTGTAAAAGTTTAATTGCCTATTTGATACTTTTTTCTTAAATTATACAGACATGGCGAATGCAACGAAATTAAAGCATTTAATTTCGAGACCATCAACTATATCTGAAATTGGAAATTAAAGGACATAACTCCTAGCGAGTTTCTTCTAGCTTGAAAAATTCTCTATGAAAAATTCTTGAAAATATAATTGCTTTTATAAATTTAAAAATATTGTATTTTCACTAAAATAATACTCTGTACGTTTTATTGAACAAAGCATTTTTTTATAGTAAAAATGTAATATTTGTTGGTCTATTGAAAAATAATATATTTTTGCAAAAATATATTACTCCATATTTGAAAATACGTTTCATGTGATATAGTTTTACCTAAGGTTTTTATTTTCTATTTTTTTTTAAAATAACATAGTATCACGTGACATTAATCCAACAAAAACAACAATGTAGTGCAAACAATTGTCATGGTAGAATGGTAGATATAGAATAACAAACAAATGCAAACAATTGTCATAGTAGAATGGTAGATATGGAATAATAAACAAATGCAAACATGCATGCACAGTTAACATAGCCATAAATTGCCAAGCACATTGTGCTCAGATGGTAGAGTAGTGACTTTCCTATATGGGAGGTCATGAGTTCGTTCTTTTGAAACAGATACTACAATGTAATAGAGTTAGTTGTATTCAAAAAAAAAAAAAACATAGCCGTAAATTTATTCATGAGTTTTGCAAGAACTAAAAGATTAATTATAAAATTATTACTTTTTTTCATCAAAATATTATATTTTCCCTTATAAGTAATGTTGTATAAAAGAAAATGTAATACTTTTACATCCAAATGTAAAAGTATTACATTTTATCTCAAAAATATTACATTTCCTCATATAAGTATAAATATTTTACTCTTGATTTAGTATTACATTTCGTAGTATAAGTATTACTACATTTTATATCTAAACCCGACCATCTTACGAACAAGGATCCGTAAGACGGTCTAGCTCATACAAGTTTTTGCTTTCTTAAAATATATAATTAGTCCTTTTGCCTAAATTAAACAAGTGTTGCAATACGAAGGAAATAGTCTTTTTTTAGTTTGCAAACACTTATGGAAGATTATTTCTTTAGTAATATATTATAATTAACTTTAGGGTGTGTAGAATTTTATTTAGAAAAGGTTTACATATTTTGGGTTCTTTCTCAAAATTAATTTAAAATATTTAATTAAATAATATAATGATATAATATTATATACAGGTTAATTCAATTCTAAATAATACGGAGTAACATTCTAAAATTTTAAATTTGTGTAACGATATAAGATGTGTCACCTACAGGGGATGGCAAGCAATATGATGATGAGGTAATGGAGTCTATGACTCGGCGGATATGTTGTTGTAGCAGAAAAGTAAGGTGGGTGTGAAAGCATAAATACCTTAATTTCAAAAATAAATTTAAAAGTATTCTTATTTTAAAATTAAGATCAAGGACTGATCCAGAGAAGACAATGAGAACAGTTGCCCCGTCACTCCTCCCCAACCCTTATATATATATATAATTCGATTTATATGAGAATCACTCTACATGTACATGTGAAAGCTTATAGACAAATACAAACCATTCAATAATAATTGGTTATGTGCCTATAATATATATGCGCCTTTATTTAATTTGCAAAGTACCTAAAAATGTAATAATTTAAAAACAATTACGGAGTAAATAATGTTAAATATGTTATTTGTTTATAATGATTAGATGCTAATGACTAATTTTGTTATAAGATAAATTATGTAAAATAATTTGTTTAAAAAAATTTGGTAACAAAATTGTAATCTTAATTAGGACTTAAACTAAGCTTTACCCTCTCCCAATAACCAAGTATCCCTCTTAGCTTATCCTTTTCTTCTGATCTCCTCTATAGTGCGCTCCACGATAGTATTATTTTAGATTGTGCAGAATGCATGACCCCACTGGCCCCACATGATCATGCCAAATGACAACATATATAATTTACAGCCCCCCCCCCCCCCCCCCCCCACTATAAATCTTGGTCCCCAATCCATTTACCTTATCTTGTGTCATACATCAATAACATTGGATCACTATCCCTTTCAGTCCTTGAGTAAGTCGAGATATACTCTTTAACAAATCTAACTATATATATTTTTTAATTTTATTTGCTAAAAATATATTATATTGTATTATTAAAGTTGGACTAAGTGGGACTAAGTCTAATTTACATGGACAATAATAATTAATCCATTATGCTTGATGAACATATTTATAAGGTAAAAAAAAAAAAAGACAAATTTAGTCATCCTTGTACATTATCAGCGATGTAGCAACTTTTGTTCAATTCTTTAATTTTTGGCATAACCATTTTTTATTTTTCACCTTTGAATTTCTAACAAAATGACAAACTTTTTTTTTTTTTTAATGTAGTTGTCATCATATTATAAAATGTGTAATGAGTTGATTTATCCTATTGTTGTTGTTAGATACCAAGTCCTTTCATTTTATAATTTTAAAGTTTAAGATGATAATTGACAAGCTAACAATTGAGATTAAGACGACACTTTAACTAATGGAGAAAGGAGGACAAGGACGTACAATAGAATACTAGCTCCCCGCCCTCATCTAACCTCGTTGATATGATGTCCCTAAAAAAGATATTTTGATATAATTTAAGAGTAAGTAGTTATCATATTTATAATTAAGGGATGAAAAGTGTAATATCACCTTAACACAAGGACTAAAAACTTATTTATAACAAAAATATATGTTGTACAAGTCCATATAATTTAGGAAAAATAGTAAAATAGGTTTATATACAGGCCCATCAGCTTTACAGGAAAAAATAATTAGGTCTATAAATTTTAAAAAGTTGTAACGGAACACATCAACTCCTCAATTTGATTCAATTGAATCAATTAGCCAGATACTTAAAAACAACCCGTTGCCTATAAACATTGACGTGACACTATTTATTCAAATAAATAGAAACGACCAACCAGTTGAACGACCATCTATTATGTCCATTAGACAGAAAAAATAACTAACTTTTTCGTTGAAGAAAATCAGCAATTCTATTTTTTTTTTATGAATTATTTTTTAATAAACAATTCACATTAGCTCATATTACTGGTTAGGAAAATACTTGGTATACTCCAATTCTATACTCTCAATTTGTACTCCTTCTCAAATGCTTTTGATGTAGACCATTTTCTGTGGGTCCACAGGATGAAAATAACCAATCCATGTTTGCCACCTGCACACCTTAAGGAGTAGAAGTAAGAGAGTAGAATTTGAGAGTATGTATAGTAGAACTCTACTGGTTATCAGCCTAATTGCATCAATTTAACACCGTATCAACTTAACTAAATCAAATTAATGACACTTGACATGTTTAGTTGTATGTCTAATCTTTAAACTTCAAAATATTAATTCCTTTTTTCCTATAATATTAATTCCTTTTTTCCTATAAGGATTCTATTGGACCATTTTCCATGTAATTTATATGCACGGAATCTTTCATTTTATTTTTTATTTTTTTCCTATAAATCACCACCTGAACTTTCTTTGCTTCTCAATACAATACAGTCTTCTCCTCCTCCTCTCCACCAAAACCACCGATAAGCTAATTTTAGCTTTACAAGAAGAAATTCTCAGGTATAGATGTTGACGCCGGATGAGGGCGCGGCCGTGGCGGCGGCCAAGAATCCGGTACGGCATTCCCCGTCGCAGTCGCCGTCGCCGGTGCCGTATCTTTTCGGCGGCCTGGCCGCCATGATGGGGCTAATCGCCTGCGCAGTCTTGATCCTTATCTGCTCTTACTGGCGCCTCTCCGGCCCGCTGGGTGCCGGCGACGACGCCGACCGGGACCCCGAGGCCGGAGACGGAAATGGCAACGACGGGTCGTCGGTGCCGGCGCCGGTGGTTGAAGAGAAGTTTCTGGTTATTCTGGCTGGCCAAGAAAAGCCGACTTGTCTGGCTACGCCTGTGGCGAGTAGAGTGTCGTCTTTTGGGAGCAATTGCAGCTGTAGTAGTAGTACGGTGAGCAGTGAGAGTAGTACTCTGGGCAAATCTGACGGGGAAAACGATGAGAAAAAGCGTGATTTTAACGGCGGCAGTCGGGTGGAAATGGGAACCATAGATCGGGTCTCTCGAACTCTAAGTTAGCTTTTTAATTTTTAATTTTTAAATTTTTGGTGGATCAGAAAATGTAAATTGCAAATCATAGATACAGATCTGCTTCCTCAATAATTTTTGCTCTTCTACTTATTTCTCATTGAATCCCAAACCCCAATAGCCCCCACATTCCGGCCTACAGAGCATCTGAAAGGATGTTGAAAACAAAAATTAATGTGCTCTAAAACTCAGTACCACCTTAAATATATTATTAGTTAATTAGGATCACATATCAGAACTCATATTATATAGAATTTTCAAAATAACAATATACTCTTTTATAGGTTAATTATTAATTAAGCTAGAAGAGAGTCACCTTATTTTATTCACGTCCTGATTAGTTAAATGTATTGTTTTTATCAACATATAAGAAAGTATTTTTTAGAGGAAGTTTGGAATAGTGAGAGCGGTCCACTCAAAACGCCCTCTACAAGGTTAAAAGTCAAAAAGTTTCTGCACAAAGAGTAGTTCACTCAAAACGAGCTCAATTGATTCAATCGATCACCCTGAATCTTTGTTTAAGCGGTCACTGGGAATTTGAGGGATCAATTAGAGAACTTAACCGGTGATTCTGCTTAGAATGCACAAATAAACGATGAAAACTTGAGAACTAACGTGACGATTAGGAAACTTAATGTATATATATAAAAAAGAAAGTAAAAATTTGTGTGAAAAGTAGTTGAAGTATTACATGACTCTTGAACACGTCTCTTGTTTGGTGGGACAGTGCATTAACGGCATTCAGCGGCGACACGGTTTCTTCATGAGAAGCCCACAAATTTGTTAGTTACCAAATTGGCACACAACAGTTTGCCTGAAACGGTGTCGTCACTTCCGCATTTTCCTCGCAACGTAAACTGGAAAGTAATCGATACGGACAAATGAAATGATTACTTAGAAACGATTAAATAATTACAAATAAAGGAAAAAGAAAAATACTTCAATAAATAAATTCTTTAAAAATTATTTTATGTATTTGATTCATGAAAACATTGTGAATGATTTTTAAAAAAAATAAATTCTAAAATATTATTATCACGTTATACTAGCTCCATAGTAACTTAATATATGACAAAATACAAGTAATCAGATAGTTTAATACAACAAATAAAAATTAATAAATTATTATGCCAATATATATAGCACAAAGCAGCTGACAGCTAAACACGTACCAATTAATCACCTTAATAGCTTTTAATGAATGATGACTAACACTCAACCAACTAAAGCAGCCCACGGTTTAATTACCAGAAAATAAAACCACAGTTTAATTACCACAGTTTTATTTTTGGGAGGAAAATAAAACCTACTGTACGTAAAACAAAGACAACTTTAATTACACAATTTAAGGTTTCTTTTGCACTCGTTATACGGTGGACCATTGTGGACTATGGTCACAAAACGACGTCGTTTCAGTAAGTAGAAGAAACGGCTGCCGTAAGTCATTACGGAGCTCCGTAACTGATACTACAGTTCATCTCAAAAGATACTGCCTCACATTTGTTTTTATATTATCGAAGAATGAAATTGCAGTTATATCGAAAAGGAACTGTAGTTGTGTTAAAATGTGTTGAACTGATACTGAATAACAGTTTCACATTTTTGAGTACTGCAGTTATATCGAAAAGGAACTGAAGTTGTATTGAACTAATACTGAATAAGAGTTGCACATTTTTTGGTGTATATTGTTCAATGAAATTGTAGTTTTATATATCGAAATGATATTGTAGTTGTGTTGAAAAAAACTGCAGTGTATTATAAAAGAAACTGTAGTTGTGTTGAAAGGAAAACTGAATAACAATTTCACATATTTGAGTGTATAATGTCGAATGAAACTGCAGTTATATCGAAAAGAAATTGCAGTTTTGTTGAGAGGGAACTGCAATTGTGTTGAAAAGGAACTGCAGTTGCGTGGAACGGAGGCCGTTTCAACGGTTTGTTTTCACTAATCAAAACGACGTCGTTTTGATGCGCGGTCCACAGTAAAATTTGTGTTTCTTTTGTATTGAAGATATACCTAGACATTCAAAATATATGTGTCCTCATTTGAATATATATATATATATATATATATATATATATATATATATATATATCTTAAAATAGAAAGTTGGGAAGTGTTCACACATTTTACAAGAGAGATGTTCTCACTTAAACTCATTTTACAAGAGAGGTGTTCTCACTTAAACTCCTCCCCTATATATACAAAAATGAGAGATAAAATAGTATGTAGCGAGAGAGTAAATCGCAGCAGGAGAGGTAAGAGAGAAAATCTTATAATTATTAGTATAAATAGTTTTCTTTTTTTAATTTTGACCTAATTAATAAAGTAAAATAACTAATTGGATAATTTCTATACATTCCCATTTATCCAGAAAAAAAAGTTGTGCCCCTAACTTTAACCATTCTTGATGGGTGGTTGAAAGTGCCAATTTCAACTACTACAAGTGGTGATTGAAAATGTGAACTAAAATTAGTGAACTCCCATACTAGATCCCATCCATTTCTATCGTCTTTGGAAAATCCATGACTTCATTGGACTCTTAATCAAGTTGAGGAGGACTACCACTTTTCCTTTCATTTTATTTTTAATTATTTTTTTTTTTACTTTGCATATAATGGGGTGTTTGGTAAATAGCTATTAACTAATTGGGTTAGTGAGTTTGAGTAGTTGATAGCATAAACTGATGATAGAAAGATGTTTGGTAAGTTAGCTATTAGCTAATGATAGAAAGCTGATTGAATAACTTTTTTAATTTTAGCATTTTGGAGAAATAAACGGTTGCAAAAAGCTAATTAAATAAGCACTCCTTGGTGGAAGAGGCTATTCAAAATACTATTGAAAGGAGAAGTGCAAGTATCCTGCTAGTTGGCTCTGTTTGCAACTAGCTTGAAAGGCTACTTTTCACTTATATCATCAGTATCAATACTAATAAAAACATCATTATGTTAAGGAGAATAATAGAGTAGGGTGTTTCCAACCATTATAAAAAAAATACTATCTCAATTTTTCTATCACTTTACTAATTTATTTTATTGCTTATTGCACTCAAAAATACACGCACTAATCTTTACCTTTGCAAAAACGATTAAAGCATGCTACAAGCAAATTTATTACGTAACTACAAGCCCAAATACTTTAATACTTTTAATCATTTTTTTTTAAAAAAAAAAAGAAGTTTATCCAACCCATTTCCCTTCAAACTTCTATTTGGTTGGGACCATACCAACATTTGTAAAACTTTTGGCATTTCTATTTTCCTCAAATTAGATGCAATTTGAGCTGGTCCATACCTCTTTTTGTTACTTTTACACTATAGCTACATCCCACATGACTAGTACCATTTTCTATAACCTGTGCATCGTGCTCTTATATTACTTATTATTTGACTCCATTCACCTAAGGAGTATCAATTCTTGATTCTATGCTTCTTCTTCTTTTTTTTTTTTTTTTTTAAAGCATAATAGTAAACGCTTTTAATAAATTTAAAGTATAATATCTTAGAACTTATCACTATTTAAAAATGGAGTACGTAAATATAACCCCACAATAGTAGTCCTGATAATACTGATAATGAAATGTAGAATATCAATGACGGCCATATATCACATTGTAATTGCTTTAAAAAATACATCATGCATCTTATTTTTAATTGTAATTACCTTGGTAATAGCGCTAAACGCTTCGAGAATGATAATAACGCCATTACCTTGGTAAAAGTGCTAAGCGTTTTGAGAATGATAACGCCATTAACCAAAAAATGTTTAAGTCCTTATAATTAGTAAAAATGAAAAAAACAATAGAGTAGAGATAGAGATAACAAAAATATCACCCATTAAATTTTTTTTAAAACATTTAAATTATCTTGTGACTTTTATCGTGAATTTTAAAATTAAAAAAAAAAAAAAAATATCCGGTTTCATTTATTAATTTTTTTCACCACGTGAAACATTATATTCCGGTGGCCAATGCAAATAGCTTCCAAGCGTCTATTTGTGTCATCTTTAGACTCGAACCTTTATGATAGAGATGGCCTGCCGAGCATCGATCTAATCTCCACTAAAGCATTTCATTATATTCTAGTATAGATTCCAAATAATTTTTATATACAATCTATGGGGATGAGATATTATATATATTGTCTCAAGTCTCAACAAGAACCATGTATTGAAAGCCAACATATATCGTTGGACAATGATCATTTCCACTAACGACATCATACCTAGCTAAGAAGTAAGATTTTAGTCATTGTCTTAACTAAGGAATATCTAATGGCGGCTTGTTAGCGATTAGCGGATAGCATTAACAGTTCTAATTAGCGAATTGCTTTAACAATTTATAAATAAATATTTGATAAAATTAGCTGTTAATAGGTAAAAAGACATATAAAAGTGCACATATATTTTATAAAAACAATTCATTAATTATAACCATTAAGAATACATTAATTTTTATATAATAATTATTAATATTTATAGCCAACTACTATATAGTGTGATGTCACATCTGTTACTATTTTAAATGATCTAGTACTCTTCGGTCGGATCCTGTACCCTGGGAGTCTGGAACTGCAAGCAAATTATTGTGTGGATCATGAATATAAGGTAAATTTTAATATATTAAAAGTACATTATTTTTATATTGAAAGTACATTATTTAAGTATTGAAGGTATATTATTTTTGTACTGAAAGTACATTATTTTATATATACTATCAAATAAAGTACCTTCAGTACAAAAATAATATACTTTTAGTATCTTAAAAATGTACTTTATATTTATGGTCCACATAGCTGCGTGAACTATGGTCCACGTAATAATGATTGGGGACTGCAAATGCCTATGAAATAAAACAAGGCCGGTAGGTAAGTCTCTAGGACAATCCACTAACAACTTCCCAATGCCTATGAAATAAAAGATCCATATATGTTGGGGATTTACGTTGGAAGGGCTTGCAAATGTCACCAAAGCTTTACCTCATTCAAGTAGACAATACTCCGATTCAAATTTTCATCTTCGGACAACACAAATACCTTACCTAAAGCACCAAAACCATTTAAGTCATGGCAAATTATATTTTGGATCAAGATACTTTAAAATAAAACTTCATCAAAATATCAAATAGTTTATGAGTGCAAGTTTATTGAAACATATAAAAATACTATAAATTCATCATAAAAGCATCAATTTATTAATAATTCACCCACACTTAAAAATGGCCCACATGCACCTGGGGAGACTGACGCAACCTGGAAGGAGCTCGAGGACGAAGGTGAACGATTTTGGGGGTAGTTGTAAGCACGAGTCGAGTTGTCTCTTTCTTTAAAATCTTATTTACCGTCTCGTGGGATAAACATAGGTGGCTTGAAGGAAGGATGAGCAGAGTTTCGAGGTGGAAAACTATGTATTTCGTATATATGTATATATTCTGTTAAATTTTTTTTTTTTTGAAAAAATATATTCTGTTAAATACTTCTACATAAATTTAATATTATTAAACATAAATTATATCATTTGAATTGCAATTCATATGGGGGAGTGTATGAATTGCAATTCAACAAAATGAGGGAATTGCAATTCCTTACAACCAAACACTGTAATTCGGGTGGGCATAAAATTGTGTTATGTAACTGAATTGCAACTACATCTAACCAAACAGCCGATAAAATATTAGAATAAGTTGCAATATGTCAATGTTCAACATGCAATCAATATCTAGAGTTAAAATGTAAATTTGAATTTGCATTTCCTTTAAAAGGCAAATTCAAAACCCAAGTATAAATTAAATAGAGTTGAAGACATTCCAAGAAAAGATATAGAAGAATAAAGAGATAAACATTCAAGTGCTCAAAAAGATTACATCAAGCAAACCTTCAAAGCTAAAAAAGAATCACTCAAGCTTCAAGGCTCTATCGAGATCTTGAGTCAAAGCTAATTGTCTTGTGGCTAGTTTAGTAATCAAAGCCTTAGAACCAGTTTATTATTGTATTTGTTCGGAGAGACTCTAAATAATGAATTTTCTCCTATGAAAAAAAGGAAAAAAAGTATAATAGAAGAATTACAAATATCTCTCTATCCTTACTCTATTTACTTTTTAACATTATTTCACTTTTTTTTAAGCATTTTTCAAACTAACTTTACTTTCATACTAAGTCACAAAATTTGTATGTTGTTAATCTTCGAAAAACTTGGAACGAGACAAAGATTTTCATTGTATTTTTAAATCCTACAACTTTTAAGGGATTAATTAGTTAAGAATAATACTTTGGGGTTTCATTGATGAGAGATTAACTTAATTACCAAGTACCTTACAAACAAAATACTTTCAAAACGTTTATAAAGTCTATTCACCTTTAGACTATGTCTCTTGTTCGAGACCATCAACAATAACCCATCATGTAATAATGAAATTTTAAAAAGTAATTAATTTTTTTATAGTGGTTTGTAGCATTATTATTCTGAGTAATAATTCCATACATATGTATCTTAGGCCATTTGCCATTTTAAATTGTGCAAAATTTCACTTAGTGGAGAGAGAGGGTTTAGATGCTAATGACACAATCGACATATGAACTACATACAACTGATTGAATATTTCATTATCCAAACAATATATATTGAGCATCTTATGATAATGCATCATCATTAGTATAAAAGCAATTATTAGGGAGGTAAAAAATCACATTGATGTGCACCATAATTGAGTGCACACCAATAATTAATGACAAGATAAGTGTCATCCAAACATTGATTCCATACATGAATATAGGAACATATCCTGATCTTATTTAATGTCTATTCCCCACGTTCAAAATTAATTTTCTACCGTGCAAATAGATTCCTACATTGTCACCATGCATAACTTGTGTAAGGTGGTTTCCCTTCATTGGCTGCTCAAATCTTAAATTTTGGGCATTAATTGAAGCTTGGTGTCTCCACCATGTCGTACATTTATATATTCTATCCATAAACCCTTTTTAAATTATTAAAGAAACAACATCTGTTTGTTTATTACCCACAAAAGGTGAAATCTCTCATCCCAAGTGTCTACACTACACTCTGACCTGATAAAATTGTAAAGAGATGAATTATAGTGACTGAACTATTCATTAGGTAGGAGGATTGACTCGATCCTTCCTCCCTAATTTGTCATCCAAAAATTAATTGAGCTACCCATGTAAGTATTAACTCAGACGATGAAAGCTTTCTTGAATTGGTAAAGTTAAAAGCCTCCAACGAGAGATTGATTATCAGAAGGAATAATCCAAGGTGAGATTGATATTTTATATACTCCATCCGTCCTGAATTGGTTGTCACATTTATTTTTTGCATGCTTTTTAAAGAATTAAAGTAAATGCAATGTGTTTTTCAATTATGTTACACACTTTTCTCACTTTTAGATGTTGACAACCATGCTAATTGACACCATAACCTTTTCCATGGAGTATTATATACTTATTGCATTCATCATATCCCATTAAAAGACTTTTTATTAACATCTCACTAAGAAAGTTTTTTTTTTTATGTTTTGATTGTTAGATGAAATTTTCTTTAAAGAGATAACCTTCTGAAATGCACTGAACAAGTACATAAAGTAATATAGTGATATGGTGCACTTTCTTCTCTTGATATGCAGATCATTATTATTAGCAACATCCCAATAGGATGAGCTTTGAGGAATATGAGGGGAGCCAACATGCACTTAAAACCCACTTTCATTTTTATTTTTTAAAATTCCTTTTTTCATTTTTAATATTTGTTCATTGCAGATGTAATGAATCGCACTTGGGTATACATTCGCATATCTTTGAATCATAACTCAATTAAACTGCGTTAAAAAAAAATGAATGGAGAAAGGATAATATATAAAAAATTTAATGAAGATATTTATTCGTTACTAAATCCATGCAAATCACTATCCCAAAAGCCTAATGAAATTAAATGCTGAAGCTAAGATATTGCCATTTTAGTGTAAATTAGTAACGTTTTTATAAATAACTTGAACTACGGTGGAAGTAACATGTGTTAAAAATGCAAGTAACTTGTGCAAGTGTACAAGTAAAATGTGCAAATAAAATCATTTAAGAGTGCAACCATTTCCACTTAATAGTGCAAGTAATTTATCTCTTCACATTGGTACACCTAATGATAATGTCATTCACATAGGTGCACTAAATGATAACGTTTGATGCAACTAACGATAACGTTAGGTGCACTTAATATTGGTTCTCAGTGTACATTATTTGTTACACTTTTAATACATTTTACTTGCACTTAGGTGTACCTTATGAAACTGTTACTTAAACTTTTAATACAATTTACTTGCACTTCAAAGTTCAATTATTTACAAAATTGTCACCACATTTTTTTACCTTGTATATGATCTGTTAGATTTGGATAAATAGACAGCTACAATAAGTTCTAATTCCTTCCGTGGACATGTGATTCTCACATGATCAATCTCCTATATATATATATATATATATATACATACATACATACACACACACACACATACATACATACATACTGCAACACCAGGCCAGAAATAAGAATCTTGTATCCTATGGGATGAAAAATGGTGGGAAACAACAATGATAGTAAATGGTGGTAACCCACAAGAATATCAGTTTATTAAGCAACAGAATTAATATATAAATAAAGCAACAAAGGTGGTGGAAATCCCACTTCAACTATAGACAATTAAAATATTTGCATCATGTTTAGTGACATCAATGTCATTGAAATTTGTTGCACTTATCCAACTACTCTTCTAGCTTTTTGTTAAATAATGCTTCCCATAAGTTTATTACTAAAATATTTGGATGGGAATCATCCTACTATCAACATTTGTATACTATAATTTCACATATTATATATATATATATATATATATATATATATATATATATATATATATATATATATATATATATAATGCCTAATGATAGCTATTAGTAAAATTATTGAGTTAATTACTGAGTGCATACATTTGTTGCATTTTTGCATTTAGGGCTAAAGGTGACACATTTTAAAATTAAGAATTAAACTAAAAATAAATTAAAGAATAAGAAGGAAAATGTTGCTATAGTCCAAAAATTAAAAGTTAATAAATTCAAAATTAGTTAATTTATAAGTACTAAAGATTATGTTACTTCTGTGAACAAAAAATAAAAAATAAAAAAAAAAATTACTTAGCTTGAATGATAATGTTATTTTTCTATCCTGATTTTTCATCTTCACGTTCATCTTTCATAGGGTAATAAAAATAAAATTTATTTATTAGTTATCTTAAATTGACAAAACTCTATCTAATGTTTAAAAATTTTACTCATCAATCAGGTAAGAATAACCGATTAAATATTTTCACGTAAAGAGGTGAAATCAATAGGTAATGCAACATTAATAGACAAATTACGTAATCATACGATGGCACAAAAATTAATCTTATCCAAGTAGTATTTTCCCATTTGAATTCTTTGTTAAACAATCGCTTTCATTTGCCTATACGTAAGAAATATATATTTTCTTACGCTAAAGGTTAACAAGAAAAAGACATTGTTTGTGCATATACAGACACTTCATATATATTGCGTTCTCACTCGACGCATCTCCGGCAAAATACATTGCGTACCTATTTTGCGCTTATGCATTCAAAAAAATTAAGGATTTAAGGGTGTAATCAAAATAAGGAGTATTCCAACAAAAGTTTCAAACTTTTAAGCGATTTTATAAACTTTAATGGACGTTTTGTTAGAGGGAATTACAATTTCATTCTCATCTAATTCCCACATAATTTTAAAGACAAATAAATTTTTTCGTTTGGTTGGAAGGAATTGCAATTATGTGGAATTGAAATTATCTCATTTTCATTGAATTAGAGTCGCATACCTTCTTGGTATTTTAATTCTATGAATTTTAGGAAGAAAACAAATAACTTTGAGAAAAAAGCACCCCTCTCATATTTTTAACCTAAAACTGATGTTTGACATCTCTCTTTCGGTTATAGTGTGTCTTCTTCTTCTTCTGATGGATAATACACTAGCCCTGGGTTACTTGAACCAGCCCAAGAGAGCAAGTATACTTTCTAGAGACTTCGTATCCACAAAGTCTCAAGAAAGTGGGGGACTGGATGATGGATAATACACTAGGCTTGGACTACATAGACCGGCCCAAGAAAGCAATTGGATCAAGAAAGCCCAAGAAGGACCCTCAACACAAAGCTACAGAAGAGTTCGATACGAATTAGACTTAGCACTTATAATATTAACAAGATTAGGGCTTATTAGTTATAATATAACAGGGACTCCCAATATGGGACGATCCAGGATTCTTATTCCTTGTAGGACTCTAGGCCCAAAATATGTATAAATAGACCCTCCACACATGGAGAAGGGGGGCAAGCAATCCTGAGCAATACAATACCTATATTCTCTCCATATATTTTTCCTACATATTTCCTATTTCTCGCTATTCTAACAGGTAGTGTTGGCCTGCCTTTGACTACCCAAAAGTCATAAAACCAACATCTTCTATTCTCAACACAGAACGTCAATCAGTAGCTAGGTCATCCCCAATCAAATATATTTTCTCAAAACATACTTATCTATTTTATTACTTTCGTTATGTAATTCTTGAGTTTATTTAATTCGCATGTATACCACACATGAGAATTGAAAAATTTCCAGTAATTCTATTCTGGTAAATCAACCACTGAAATTTATAATTTATAGGTTTGAGGCTTGCGTAATGTTGCGTGAGTAGTGGCAAACCGGAATTATGCAATGGTACAAATTAAAGGGGTGACAGAGGGCGTCATATCTGATAGTTTGATAATATAGTAGTGGCAGAGTCATTTCATAAGGACCAAATTTCTAAACGGACCCATTCATTTTCACAATCTCATCATCTGATTCTCCTTTTGCAAAATATATATATTAAAGTACCAATAAAATTAAATAATTTGATAATGTTTCTTTGGTGGAGATTCCCATCCAATATCACTCCAGGCCAGCAACAGCCTGTAGGGTTATCCATGTCCAATCATCATCATTCTTCTGCTCTACTATACTCTCAAATGTGAAATCAAAATTTTGGATTGGCAATTTCCATCTTTACGGATGTGAATTGTTCATTGATGACACAATTAAAAATATGATTCCTTCCGGATAGAGACATGACTAGGAGTTATTTTAGAAGAGTTTTTTTTTTTTTTTTTTCACTTTTATTTTCTGGACTATTGTACATCTTTTATAAAATGTTACAAAAATCCCGTATAACCTAGGAGCTAGGCACTGACCGGCCACTTAATGTATGTATCACCAAAATCGGTAGTCTAGGTAGCCAGCCGACTAGGCCGCCTAAGCGTCGCCTTGGCGGCTAGGCGCTGACTGCCAAGACCTCCTTGCAACCTACTAGGTTGCCTAGTCGACCGATTAGCTATTGCTCTCTTTCTTTGTTTCTTTTTTTTTTTTAAATAAGTTACTTAACTCAAAACAATATTATTTTAGGGTAAATAACCCAAAATTGATCAAATTCTAGATATTTTTAGGTTAATGTTTAATATTTTAATATTAACTATTAAAGTAATAAACAGTTTATAATTATTAAGTATTAAAAAAATTTCCTCAAAAAAAAAAAGTATTAAAAAATTTTAAACACGGGCGCCTAGGTGCTACCCGAACGCTCGAAGAGTGCTTAGCGATTTTTTCAACCATGCTTTTAAATTTGGTATGTGACTATTATTATTTTTTTAATATTTGGTACACCACTATCAAATTCATATCACATTTTGTCTCTCTGGTTAATTTTTTCTAGTTAATCTTGTTTAATTTTCATCAACACTATTTACTCTTTCAAATAACTAAAATAACTTTCATGTGAGATATTTCATTTAAGATTTGCCAGAAAATTAATTAGAATGACAAAATGTAATAGTCAATAACTAAATGTATATTCGATGTTAGGTAATTGCATATGTTGTAAAGCTCATGTATCAAAGACTTTGATTGTGCTCAGTAGTACGTACTAACTTAGTTGGTTCAACATATCACCGTAAAGTCTAAGTAGCCGTGTGGAGGTTCAAATCTCGGCCTTTGGGAACCCGGGGGTCACATTGGGAGACTTTAATCAATCAAAGGAGATGAACGTACTCTTGTGTGGAGAGTGTCCAACCAAGGGTAGAAATCTAAGACTGATGATGTGACTCACGATTTATCTCCTCCAACGGTTCTTGAGCAGAGGCTCTGAGGGTATAGAATTAGCCTTGCCTATAATCGGATACTTAAATATAAGATAAATAAATTAAATAAACTAGCTTCAACATTATCCAAAACTAATTAATTTCAATCCAAAATGCCTTCCAAGATTCATTTAGTGCATGTAAACATCCCATTAGGCATTACGATAGCTCATTCAAGTCCCATAAGAAAAGGAATATGAAGGATTCACGTTTTGAACAGGGGGGACTTGAGACAATATAATGGAATACATATATACATACGAGACAAGATTCATGGTCAGGTCCGACCTGGATTGCATTGCTTCATCTCCTCGGCCTACCATTACCTTTTTGTAATGAAGAGGACAGACAATTATTTTGGTTACCTTCTCCATGCATATCTCTCCAATTAAGATTTAGGAGTGCTTCACAATTATTGTTGTCTCTTTATCAACTTTTCAATCGTTAAGAATCATTATATTGTACGGAGTAGTAGTTTAATTTTATTCATTATAACTTGTATTAATTTTAAATGTTTAAAGTTATAAGCTACTAGTTTATAAAATATTAATTTTACAAATAATATAACATTTAACAATTATTCAAATATTTAGGAAGAGAGCCCTACCACTTGAGGAATTGATTTGGCTATCTAGGAATGGTTACCATTATGGCTGCAAATGAGCCAAGCAGCTCGTGAGCCGCTCGGTCAAAACTCAGCTCGAACTCGAGCTAACTCGTTATGTATGTAATCGAGCCGCTAACGAGTCATATATAAATAAATAAATAAATATGTATCTATGTGTGTGTGTATATTTCAATCTGAGCCTATCGTTAGCTCAAACTCGAGCACACCCATTCTTATCGACCACATCTACTTACCCTAATATTTGGTGGACCAATTTAATATATTGATCATAACTAAATGACTAAAAATACATCTTTTTAATAATAATGAAAAGAAAATTATACAATCGAATACATTAAGCAATTGAAATGGTTGAACAAGATAAAGGACAACGGAAAAAAAAAAATGGAACGTGAAGAGAGACAAAAGAAAAGTCATCAGGGTTAAGCAGCCTAAAGGTAATGAAAGCGGCGGGCTCTCCATCTCTAACCTTCAAAACAATAAGACATCCGCTAAGAAACCGTTTGCTGTCTTTATTAAACCGTTATATGTTATTATTGATATAAATATTGTCACCGACGTATTTTTAAAAAAAAAAAATAAAATTTGTAACTGACACCTTTTGATGGGGGAGGATGAAGACTCGAACCCTTCTCAAACATCATTGGAGTTAGGCTCCTCAAATTGAAATAGGGTGTAGATTAGACTCCTTATGCGTTATGCGTACAGTAAGGCAGATGGATGACTGAAAGGCTATTCACGGGACTCGGATTTACATCTTCTAGTGACTCTTGGGGCAAGTAACTGGAGGCTAGGAGAGTTTAATCTGGCATAAGCTGAGAAATTAAACTTATGTAATAAACATAAATAATAAAAAAGAATGGCATTGGCCGCAAAAGAGGCCGGTGGCCAAGCGAGTAGAGTACCATCCTCGTATCCAAATGCCACGAGTATAATTATATTGTCAATACTTTTTCGATCGAGCTTGAACATAGAGTCTTTCAAGTGTATGGTTTTCCTCTCCTGTGTAATTTGTGAACTATTACACATGAGCATGATTTACTTAATATACACCCTTAAAAGGTGACTGTGATTTTCGTTGTAATTAAAAAAAATTACATTGGTTTAGTAGTTAATAATTAGTTTGATTAGCAACCCTAATATATATTTAATTTGATTTCACTATGAAATTTTCACTTTTGACTTTGAACTTTACTTTGTTTTCCTTTTAGCTCATAATGCCTAACCTTGGGCTATAAGATTATTTTTATGTATTAAAAAATAAACATAAAACATTTTTATGTATCTAAATTCTCTTATGATATAATTTGCGGGCGGTTTCAACTTACTAGAGAATTGTTGGACTTGAAACAGAAACAACCTCTTACGCTACAGCATATATACAACTGTCTGCTCTATTTATCTTAGCTGTTTCTTTTTCCTTAATAATTAATAAAAATAATACTTTTGAGAAGGAAATTAAATGGAAGAAGCAAAGCAAGGAGTCCCGTAGCTTTCACGGCAAATTAAAAGTTTAGAGCTTTATTGAATCTCAAGAAAGCTGCATTGACAAAAACTCTCTTATGGGATAAAATTGCAGAGAATGTCGGACGACACCACAACGTAACGACTGTCAACTTATAAAATATGATTCAGCAAATTAAAGCTTCTTCTCCTTCTTCAACAAGACCATTAATCCAACGTGGCTTACGTAGTTCTGTAAACTACGTACTAAAACATGTCACATTCATTCTAACTAATAAATACTCAATTTCATTCCTCGGAAAATAAGAGTAATGGTTTTTCTTTTTAGTCTAAATTTTTTTTTACCTCTTTATGTCAAAATATTTGATTAATTTCAAGTTAAGTTTGATTTTTTTGCACTTCTCGCACTATAAATAGAGCTCTCTTAAAACTTAAAAACCGTGATACAAGGGCATGCCATCAGTCTCGTTCTCAGCTGCTAGGCGGGTGGTAACTGATGGGACATTATTTGAGTAGTCTTTTCTCGGCCTGCATTTTTTGTGTGACTGTCACAAATTCATCTTCGAACCGATTTAGATATACATCTATGTTCATATATTTTTTGAATAGTTAAATGACATATTTACTCCTTTTATTTAATTTATAAAATGTGACGGTTTAAAATATTCGAATATAATAATGAGAATGTACATAGCGTTTAAATTAAATCTAAGATTATAGTAATTAATGTAACCCAGCTAGGATGTATAATCATTTTCTCAAGTACGTTTTCGTATTATCGTGATATATAATTGTAACAACAATGGAAGCATACTTACACCCCACACATTGGCTCATCCCATGATTGGCAATATAAGCTTATCCTTCTTTTTATTTTATTTTTTATTTTTGTCCAAAGTGCGTTCCACTGTGCATTTTTAGATTATTATATGCAAAAGGCATAAACACACTGACCCCACATCCCTCATGCAAAATGACGACATAATTCAACATAACAAAATTAAAACTCGAAAATGCCATACTTCCCTCCTCCGGCCCCACACCCCCATTTACTTTATCTCACATTAAAAACCACCCATCTTTTTTTTGCTTTTATTTGTTAGTATTATTAATTATAGCCAAATTTAGAGTATAATGTGAAGATAAAACATCTCAACTTATCTAATAGTTTGAAGTTCAAATTAAACTATCTGTCCCTCGTGATAGGTATGAAAAAAGAGAAGCTAAGTAAACGTGATTAAAGGAACTCTTTAAATAAGATATGACACTAATTTGATTCTAAATTAATTAAAATTATATAAAAAAAAATTAAAATATCAATGCAATATTATCTTACTAATATGTATTTTATTGAACACAAAATTAAAATTAATAGCAAATAACATGTAATTTATCCAAACTTGATTGATGTTTATTTGGGGTACTCAAATATAGGTGTGACGTGTTTTGTATATTCGAATGTTAGGAGGATGATTTCTGTGTAGTTGTGTCAATAGTCTGTGTATTCCCTCAATTCATTCCGTGTATTCTAGACAAGGATTCTGTGTATTCCCTGAAGTCATTCGCGTCCACCGTCCACTAACATTCGAAACGACATCGTTTCGGACTATGGTCCACAGTGCATTGTGGACCCTAGTCCACGATATAATGATTGCAGATTATGAGTGTAAGGACACATGATCGAACCCTGCCAGCTGCCGTTAGTGTAAAATGGAGTTGAGAGAATATTTATTTCAAATATAATAAAAATTGAATTTAAAGGAGTTCAATAATTTCAAAAGCCCACCAATAAAAATGCAAATAACTCGTGCTTTGTCATCTATAAATAATCCCATAACTCTTCTTTTCCTCTCAATCCACTCTTCTCTCTTCCTCTTCCTCCTCCACAACCTCCACCGTCTCCACCACCACCATAGGCGGCGCTAATTTCTACTCTCGACTAAAAGCAAAGAATTCAATTCACTAATTTCAACTCTCAACTAAGATGAGGACCTTGGAAGCTTCATCAGCTCCGGCGCCAACATCTCCGGCAATTCGCTCGCCGTGGCACTCGCCGGTGCCGTACCTTTTCGGCGGGCTCGCCGCCATGCTCGGCCTAATCGCTTTTGCGCTTCTCATCCTTGCCTGCTCTTACTGGCGCCTCTCCGGCTACCTCGAGAACAGCGCCGACAGCGACGGCCGGGATCTCGAGGCCGGAGAGGGGAGTGGCGACGGAGAAAAGACGGCGGCGACGGCGGCGCCGGTTTTGGAAGAGAAGTTTCTGGTGATCATGGCGGGTGAAGAGAAGCCCACTTTTATCGCAACGGCGATATCGAGTAGAGCGTCGTCGTTTGGGAGTAAAAGCAATAGTAGTACTCTGAGCAGTGAAAGTAGTACCCTCGAGAAATCCGAGGGAGAGAATGAAGAGAAGAAGCAGGAGGATGACAACGTTAGTCAGGTGCAAATGGGGGCTGTGGGCCCCCAGCCAACAGATCACCTTTCTCCAAATTAATCCTCTCTCCAATTTTCTTAAAAGAAAAAAAAAAAAAAGTTGAAAGAATTATTTTGGAAAATTTTCTAGTTGTTGAGGGAAAAAATTAAGAAAAAAAAGAAGGAAAATTGGGTATGTTGATTGAAAGGTGCCATTTTGAGAGGATTATATTTTGCAAAATATAATTTGTGAGGGGGGTTTTGAAATCTTAGAAGGATCCTTCTGAATTCCAGTTAGCTTTTCTTGGAAATTGTATTCCGGAAATGTAAATACTTTTTGGAGAATGAAAAATGAATGAAGAGCTTGTCATGTTTTGCTATCTTTCCTTCAATTCTAATTCAAGACAAATTTTGCCTTGCACATTACATTTCAATTGCCACCAACCTAGACCACCTTCCCTAAAATTATTTAATTAAGGGTGAGTTTTGTTCACACATTAGAATCGAAATGATAATGTGATTCAAGTACGTACTTGATATTGGTATTGATGTTGGTAATGGATATGAATGAGAATGATGAGTCTTATTGTTTAGTAGTATACTCTTAATTTATCTTCTCTGCATCTCTCTCTTCTTGACTTGATATCATTTGATTGGTTTAGCTTCCTTTTTTTAATTAGTGATTGGTCACCCAATGATTGGGAGCCACATAGGAGGGCAAATATGAGAGGACAAATTTAAAGGGAAATGAAGCATTTTCCTATCTAGCGGTTCTTAAGCAACGATGAGAAAAATTGTAGTGACAGTTTGGTAATTCTTTTCAATATTAAAAGTGCATTTTCTAACACTATATGGTGTACTTTTCAACATTATACCGTATCTTTTTTGCCAGTTAGAAAATGTAATGCACATAGAAAACACTATATGATTTAGTTTTTTTGTTTGGTTTAGTATTTCACTTTTTAATTTGGATTAGTATTTTATGGTTTAGGTTTGATTTTAAAATTTTGTATTTTAGTAAAGACTTTAGGATTTGTCCTCAAATACACTGACTCTGTTTGGCAGAGCTTATTTAGGAGCTTATAGCTTATTTTAAGCTACTAATAAGCTATAAGCTCTGTTTGGTAATGTTCTCAGAATAAGCTTGTAGCTTAAAATAAGAGCTTATTTTAAAACGCTACTTGGGGTAACTTTTCAAAATAAGCTAGTGGCTTTTTAACTTTTTTCCATCATTATCCTTATTATTATAAATAAATGACATCCTTTACCCCCTCTCAATTAAAACCCTTTTGATATTTTCTTTTCATTATGTTTGGTTGTAATTTAAGTTTGATATTTATGTATAAACATTAATTTTTGTATGAACTAATCTTATGAATTATAAATATTTTTTTTTTTACTTTATATATTTTCAAATATATGTTCTTACTTTATATTTTATTTAAATATATTGATTTTATTATTTTATATTTAATATATAAACAAACCTATTTAAATTTAAAATTATTTAAATTGTATGAAGATGTCCTTTTTTGTCTTTTTTACATTTATCAGTTTATCAAAAAGTTAATTTTATCAAACACTTTTAAGCATACCAGCTCCTCAGGTTTCAGCTTCGAGCTTATAGCTTTTTAGTTTTCAGCTACTTTTAAGCTTTCAGCTACCTTTTCAGCTAGGTTTGCCAAACATAGCCACTCTATATTTTAAATATTGCACTTTTGATGTTTGAAAAAAAAAATTAATAGAATTCCATCAAATTGATTTTTTTTTTCAAATTGCATTAGATCCATTAGATTTTTCTTGATAAACAACTAAAATTCATTCTTAATTTTCTTCTAAGAGCAAGTTCTCATCTAAGTTTGCGCGCGCGCGCGCACACACATATATATATAACTCACATCAGAACATGTCTGCATTAAAAAACTAAAAATCAATATCAACCTTAATTACATTTGTAAAAATCGAACGGATCATATCAAAATTTGAAAAAAAAAAATGTGATGACATTATTGTAGATATAGTCAATTTTACAGTGTAACTTTGAACACTATACGGTGCACTTTTTAACGATAGGCAATGCATTTGAAATAAATTTTTAACATAAATCGTAACTACTAATCTCTATGCCGTAAAACGTGAACCTTTAAACCAAATGTAAAATCAAAATGTCAAATAAAATCAAAATGTACTTTGCAGAGTTCTCATGATTATCTAGAAATGCACATTATATTCTTATAAAAGTGCATGTTGATGAGGAAAAATTTAAGAAAGAAGATTGACACTTCTCTATTTTGTGAATTAAATACCAAATTGAAAAAAAAAAGTTATAAAGAATAAAAATTTAAATTTTCATGTACTAAGTAAATTTTTAATAAAGTTTAATAGTTCTATTGCTTTATAAGTTAAGACTTTTTTTTTTTTTTTATTGAGAGTTCGGGGTGTATATCGTAATGGCAAATAGTTAAGAGATTAAAATGCATTTTTCACTACACACACACACTTTTGCAAGATGTAATGCGTTTGGTTGGAAAGAAGGAATTAGAGAGGAAAGGAATGGTAATTCGGTGGGAAAAGAATAAGATGAAAATAAAGTATGAATTCAAATTACGTTGTTTGGTAGGGAAGAATAGAATTCTTGGGAATGTGAAAGAAATAAGTGGTATAAAGACTAAAATGTCCTTGTGTAATAATAATAATAATAACTAAGGACATATATATTTGTCATTTTATCCCTTTCTTCCTTTCCTAGAAGCAATGAATTGCAATTCATGAGATATACCTATGAATTTCAATTCAGTCAATGAAATTGCAATTTCAACCAAACAACGTAATTAATACTTCCATTGAATTTCACTTCAACTACAACTTAATTCCAGTGAACCAAACGCCCTGAAATAATTATATCATTGTTTATCATCATGTGAATCATCTACCAGCTATGTAGTTAGGTAGGTGTTGGGGTGTACAATTAAAGCTTCTAAAAGGGCTATAGTGAAATGTGGTCGATTCAATTTTCCTTTTACAGCATTAAACCGGCTGCCCAACCAACCAGTCAGGTTCTCGACCGGAGTGGTTCAGCAATTCACATGAATGCACAGTCAAAGGATATCAAACAAGAATTTCTGGCATTAGTTGGTCACGTGACATTTCATTATATATCTGTGAACACCTGTATGACGCTCTTTTTTCTTCCTTTTATTTACTATAATTTTTTATAATAAACTACAAACCCAACATTTTTATATAACAAAAACTTTAATGATATTTATAATCATGTTCGTACTTCAAATCAGGTAATAAATGAGATGACAAGCCACGTAAACTCTATTAATTTGATTGAGTTTATAGCTCATTTAATTTACAATTTTGTTTGATCAAAAATGATTGATTAAAATAAGATCCTTAAAAAATGACAGTAATATTGGTGAAAATAGTAGAGAAACTATTGCGTTCAAAGGTAGCATGGCGCCATGGCATGTAAATATGTCGAAATCTTGCTTTTATTAACGCGACATTATATTGGAATAAAAAGTCACGAAATTAAACAGTATTAAATGCTCTTATCAGATGGAATCCATCAATCATCAAAGAAAAGAAAGACGACTGCAGAAAACCTACACCGTAAAGGACAAAAGCTGAGAAGAACCATGCAAATGGCAGTCATGCAATGCTGAACAGAATCAGAAACTGTATGTACTTCTAGTAAGTAAAATATATGCGGCGACAAGAAAATGCATGTCTGAAGTACAACCCTTGGAACTGTAAACCTTGTACTACACAAACTTTCGTATTATTTTGAAGTTAAAAGAAAAAAAGAAATTAATTTAAGTACATCAAATGATAATTAATGAAATAATTTAATTTTCATATATCGATTTTCATGAAATCTTATTGCCAAATGACAGTGAATACCCCATCATATCATACATACATAGTAATTAAAATTTTATATATCAATTTTGATTTCTATCCTATTTCATTGTAAGAAATCATTTTCTTCATTAATAAAATAGGGTAGAAATCATCCAACACATCCATATAAATAACATGTCATCATTTTTTATTATTTTATTTTTCAATGTCAACAAATGAGATGGGTTACTTGTTAGAAATACGATAAAAATTCTAGATGAAAAATAATTAGGAGTATAATAGCCTAGATGAATCATATTTTAATTCATGGGGTTGGATGAACAATCCGTGACAGTACATTGGGGCCTATCTGGCCCTTTTGTTTTTGTTTTTTTTTTTTAAAAAAAAACCGTTAGACATTAATGCATCATGGGAAATTTCATTAAATAAATAAATATTAACAAACATTCTCAAAAAAAAAAAAAATATTAACAAACAATGTGCTCTGATCTATTGGTTTAATTTTTATTTTTTTTAGTTTTAGGGCAACCTAAGCTAATGGATGCCAAGTGTTTGTGACATATTCCTAACGAATTGCTTTTTTGCAATGCCTTTCATTGTTCCATGAAAGAAAGAGATGCTCATGCATTTTATAATTTTTTTTTTTATTATTTTGGGATAATTAAACTCTCTTGTCTTGCTTTTGCTCATATATACTTTATCAAATCTATCATTTTTATTGCCTTAGGCAGCATGCGATACTTAACGTCAAAATTCGATTTGTGCAAAATGCTTTTAATAGGTATGGAATTTCTAGACTTTTTTTTTTTTTTGGGTATAATTTAGTTTTATCCTAGATCAATAACAAAATTCCTTTATCATTTTAGAACACTTTTCTTTGATTGAAGTTTTCCTAACTGTGACAATTCAAAACAAATTAAAGAAACAATGTATCATTGAATAGGTTCATCCAGTTATATATTCTTCGTACAAAAGACAGGCTGCAATATTTATTTAAGTTTACGTAATATATGTCAATTAATTAAGGAATTTAAGAATCTATTTATATAATAACATCACCTAATTCCCTTTGTTAATTTAATACAGTTATCTTAACCAATTTCACATCCACCTTAATTTTGATTTCTACCATATGCCTACACTCACATTCATTTGCCACCCACTACCTACTTTACCCTTCACATAAACCTTAGCTCAATCACATTGATTGTTTAATCCTTATTCAAGGTTTTACTATATACAATAATCCACTTACTTTTTTTGAAAAAAAAAATAATCCACTTACTTAATTGCCAATGTCAAGAATAATTATATTAATAGATTTTGATGATGCATGTATAATAGTGTGTAATTTTGTACATTATCTACTTATTCCCTCTTTTTGGTGGCATGGTTCATAAGTAAGACTTGTATTATCTTTTAATTAAAACTATAAGGGGATATTATTTACATACACTACCTAAGAAACACAACCACATATTTTGAATTTAAACACAAAGCTAGAGGGATTAATCTTCTCTAACCTCCCTCTTGATTCTCTAATGCTTCTCCTCAAGTTAGTGCATAGTTATTAATCATGCACATCTTGTTACAAATACACTCAAGTCTATTTTTATTAAGTTCGAGTGTTCAAATATAGTGTTGTAATCCATCTCATCTTGCAAGACTGAAGCTGCAAATTCTTGCTAGCATCATCGGGAGGTAGCAAACCGATTTTAAGGAGAGTGTGTGGTGCATACACCCGACTTGGATTTCCTTTCTGGGCCATTTGGGATTATTTATGAGAACTAAAATCTTGTTGCTTTAATTTATTTCTATAGTTTTTGGTTATCGACTTAATTATTCTAAAACCAACCGTTACTACATGAGTCATTGCTTTGTACTCTACAACATTCTACTTCTTACTCAACCATGAACCAAATTAGCTCTTTCAAATACACAATATCGTATTGTGGACTTCATGTTACATACATAGTGACCTATCCCAATCAACATTAGAAAATGCCTCAATGTTCATGTGTCTAGCTATGATTAAGATATAAAATTGCTTCTACAAGAACACTCTTTAGGTACTTTTAATTTCCAACGTAACTCAAAACGATTGCATCCCAAGTCCCAATGAAGCTACAAATGGGGCTACTATAAGGTTGTGTTCGGTTGACAGATTTAGCTATCATGAATGAGTATCAAAGTCATTGTTATTGTTTAGTTGATAGATTTTTAGAACACTATTATGGGTTTTGATTACCCCATTAATTGCAAAATCTATTTCCTAATAAAATAAGGGCCCTCTACTACCATGCAAAAATACTTTTATCAAAACTCATTACCATTATCAAGTATTTGATATCCATTCCGATTTTGATTCCTATGTGCGAACCAAACACAAAAATGAAAAAATATTTTGCACATTAAAAAGTGATACTAATTAAATTCTATTACAATTTTATTGAGTATATAGGTATTTTAATATTTTTAATATCATGAAGCAATACAAAAATCTTCAAAGCAATCATATATTATATCGACACGTGTACTTACTATAACATTAATAATTGCTACTTTAGAGTAAGTTGCGCTGACGATGAACATACTGTTCAGGTACGGCTTTGCATATAATCTCCAATCAAATAAATCTTTATTTTGAATTGTCATTGCGTTGGTACGCACTATCTTTTGACCTCTTCCCATTTTTAATTTCTTCCAACCATAATGATCGTTACAGAACTAAGATATGGGTTTTGGTTTTGATTTTGATTCGTCATTATACCCAATAAATAAATTATACGTGACTCTCCTGTGATTCTATGAGATCGTTTGTCCATCTCAGAAAATTTTATTTATGAGACGAATTGCGTCAAGAATTATACGTTTAATTCTAAAATATGTCAAATAATTTTTTTTTTCAGAATAATAAATATCCTAGTGTTAAAATTTTAATTGATTAATAGAGATAGGTAATACAATCAATAAATATGTCTAGGGATGTCAAAGTGGACCGAATTGAAGCTCGCAGGTTGAAATACACCCACCCCGCGATGGAGCAGGTTAGAGCCACAAAAAATATGGCCCGCAAAATAGCGGGCCTAACGGACTTGACCCGCAACCCACGCAGGCAAGCCCTAGTAAAATAATTTAAATATACATGTATATGTTGCATAACAAGGCAGCGTTCTGCCTTGATGTGTAACATACACACACATATATGTATGTATGTATGTATTATGTCACTACATCAAACAACATTTACTATATACAACATCTCAAACAATCTAACCATTCAGCAAGAAATTCCAATATAACTCAATTAGAATTATAACTGCAATCGAATATTTTTAAAATTCTACAATGTCTTGAGATTATGTCATATCAGTTTAATATCTATACATTATTAGCACTTAGCACATATTCATGCTTAAATGTAAACAGCTCCAAGCATGTACATGAACAAGTAATTGCAATTCTATATAAACAGCGACACCCATTACAGTCCTAATCAAAAGAATGACGCTAAGTCCAACAACTTCGGTCCCCTATATATGTTGTTGTGATGAAATTGTAGTCGAAACTGACATGATAAAGATAACGTGACAGAAGGTATGACGTGATTAGAATAATAAAAAAATTAAAAACACGATTATGTAAATGCTTAATTTATTAAATATGATGCGGCTTGAATATTCAACTAACATACTCAAAGTAAATATTTTCTTAAACTTCTGAGGACTTTGACTCTCTGAGAACAACAGTAATTTTTGGCTAAACCGTGGAAGCGGCATAAATAATATCATTGCTTTTTTTAATTTAATATCTTTTTTTATTTCAATGATTGAATCTTCAATAAAAGTTAGTTGATGACGAGAAATCGCATATTGCATTTCTAGTGGTTAAGGATAGATTTCCAATGAAATCGTGGAGGGTGGAGACTATTGAAAATATATAGACAATGAAGATGGAGCTTCAAGATTTGAATGCCAATGATTATGACAAGCAATGTGTGTATATATAGTTAGGTTCAAATTAGAATATCTGTTAACATGTAAACATGTATACTATATTGCACCATTTATCTTGCTCGATCTTGTGGTTTATAATGATTTTGATCTGATAAATATACATTACTGTATTTATTTCCCTACTTTTCCCATTAAACTATTGAATTCAAATCCTTTAGTAATTATTAAAACTCATTACCTTTATCATTCCTTACTTTTGAGCAGTGAAATAAACAAAAGGGTCAAATAAGCCCATGTACTATCACTGATTGTTCAACCAGCACCATGAATTAAAATATGGTCCATCTAAGCTATTATACTCTTAATTATTTTTCATCTAGCATTTTTAGCCTATTTCTAACAAGTAACCCATCTAATTTGATGACATGGAATAATAATTTTATAAAAATATGACATGCTATTTATATGGATGTTTTGGATGATTATTACCCCATTTTATTAATGAAAAAAGTGATTTCTTGCAATGAAATAGGGTAGAAATCAAAGTTGCTATATAAAGTTTTAATTACAGTGTATTTTACTATTGTGTATGTATAGCTGGGTATTTAGTGTCGTTCGGCAATAAAATTCTATGAAAATCGATATATGAAAATTAAATTATTTTTATAATAACACTAGTATTTTGTACGCGCGATGCGCGAAAACTTATGCCCAATATTAAAATATTAATAAATACAAATAATTAAAATGTATAATTCAAATTATATATACACAAATAATATATGTATTTTATACACAAATATATGATTTACCATTCATATAAATTTAATTAAAATATAATCAACCATTAAATTAATTATATAATAATTTTAATAAAATGACAATTAAAGAATAGGAAAAGGATATGATAGATATAGGTGTATGGTAATAATAATGGAGTTAAAAGTAACGGTGTTATAACGGTGTAAGGGTAGTTTTGTATAACAAGAATGTAGTAGGGACAATTTTGTCTATTAACATATTGAAATGTACAACATTTAAAGCAAAATGTACACATTTATTAGCATCCAAAGAGATGGACATAAATCAAGGATATAACCTTGATTGGGACTTATTATGTTTTTAGATAAGATATTGTGTTGGTAAATTTTATTGGTAAATCTTATTGGTAAATTCTATAAATAACATGTCAGCATTTTTTTTATGTTGTTTTTCCATGTTATCAAATTAGATGGGTTACTTGTTAGAAATTGGCTAAAAATGTTAGATAAAAAATAATTATGAGTATAATAGCCTAAATGGACCATATTTTAGTTCATGGTGCTGGATGAACAATCAATGATAGTACATGGGGCTATTTGACCCTTTTGCCATATATATATTTTATTGGTTCAAATGCGGTAAGTTGTTCCCGTGCAACCGTGTGTATTGCACCACCAAGTGTTAAAAAATGCACCAAGATGAAATGCACAAATACACCATAAAAATACAGAACCCTGGGATGTGTGGTCATGCACCATTAGGTATGCACAAATGAACTACAACATGTTCAGAAATGCACAACAAAAATGCATCATACCAACTGCATTTCAGAACATGTTATGGTGCATTCTTGCATAGTTAATAGTGAATGACAACACGTTCACATAGGAAGCCTATTCGCACAGGAAATTTGACCTATAAATTTATTTATTTATTTATTTATTTTGATTCTAATTTCTATTTACTACTAAACAAAAATAAATCTTTTAATTAAACACATTACAATTACTAAGTACTTAATTTCAATTACGATTCTGATTTCAATGTTTGAACCAAATGCGCCCTTAATGATTATAGCATACGGTGACAACCATTTTTGATATATATATATATATATATATATATATATATATATATATATATATATATATATATATATATACTAGTTTTATACGCGCATTGCGCGAATGGGTTAATGCCCAATGTTTATATTTAAATAAATATTTGAAAGTATATCAATGCAAGATTATATAGGAGAAATTTATATATGGGCAATTGAATGTCGAATTTTTTTTATTTAAATATCTAAATCAAAGTATATGAATCAAAGATAATATAGAAAATTCATTATAATTATTACTAAAATAAATGTTTGCAACATTGTAAAATCGATAGTCTAAATATTTGGTCTAAAAATGATAGTCTAAATAAATACTACTTTTAATTTGAATTTTTCTAAGTGTTCTTAATTCTCTTTTGAGTAGCATTGTCATTATCTTCATCTTTACTATTTGTTCTCTTCCTTTTTGTTGGTAGTGTGTTATTTGCAATTCGGTTATTGTTGATAGCATAGATGACAATGTCATGCAATGAGATTATGATATAGGAGCTATGGACTTTCCTTTAGGTGTTCTGCTTGGGGTTCATTTGGTTCAACCATTATTGTTGAATGAGTTATTGTGGATAAAGAAATTCTAGTTTAAGAAAAAAGATAAATAAATTAATAAAAAATTGAAAATATTATGTATTCCAAAGATATTAAAAGGTAGCTTCTTGCTTCAATTTGCTGGGTAATGGGTTATTTGAGTACTTTCATTGTCAACAAATCTCCCAAGTAGTTAATATATTGGTTTCAAACTATTCTTTTTTATTTTTTCATGGTATTAAAGAAATACATATGTATCATTTTTTGGTGTAACTACTAATTTATTTAATTCAATAAGAGTAAAATAAGTGATTCCGCTTCAATTTGTTGGGCTATTTGAGTACTTCTTTGTCAACCAATCCCCAAGTAGTTAATATAATTAGCTTCAAATTATTTTAAAAAAATTTCATAGTATTAATAAAATATTTGGTAAATAAATATATAACATTATTTTGTCTATAACTTTGATATTTAATTACAAGATATTGTAAAAATAAGATAATGGACAATGTAATGAATATCAATTGATAAATTTGAATGTAAAGAATCTTTGCATGAGAGAAAATAAAGACAATATAACTAATGAAATTATTTCTCTTATTTAATTTAATTGTTTGATAATGAATAATTTTTTTCAAATAAAGGTATTGTAGACACATAATTATAAATTAAAGAAATACATATGTATCTTTTTTGTTGTAGCTACTAATTTATTTAATTTAATAAGAGTAAAATAGAGTGAAAAACTTAATTATGTCAAATTTGATTGAGATGAGGTTCGAACCTAAGACCTTTCTTATAGAAATTAATGGGTAAGTTAAAAGTTAACGGAATATTAACAGAGAAGAGAATATTTAACAGAAAACTTAACGGAAAATCATAAAATAAGGTTAAATTAGGTAATCTCTATAATAATATTAATCTGAATTATCTTAGCCATCTATTTGATTAAATAATTCATCTGAACCATCCATTTGATTACCGCCATTTTTTCTACCCATTTTAGGCCTAACTCTCTTTGGCTCTTATTAGTATAGTAGATATATATATATATATATATATAAGAAAGTTAAATCTATTACACTCTGTTTGTTTCCCAAAGTTCATATCGTGTAACCCTTTTCAATTAGACTGTTTCAAAAAAAAAAAAAAAAAAAAAAAAACAGTATTGTCATGTCATTTATTTGAATTTATAATTTATTCTATATCTTTTGTCATATTCAAGGATACAATATGCGTTTTAACAGTTTCTAAGACATAACCAGATAGATGGAACAAAAGTGCAAGAGCAATAAATATACTCCGTAATAATTAATGACAATAAAAATATGAAAAAAAAAAAAAAAAAAAAAAGACAGTAGTCAAGAAACCAGGAATTGCTCATTTGGCGGCCTTTCACGGATAGGTTTAGCCATTTCTTTATATTTATTTATTTATTTATTATGATACTGACTACATGTCAACATATACTAGCTTTCAATTTGTGAAATTATTACCAACCCCCCACCCCAAACCACCTTCCCACAAAAATGAAACGACAACATCGTATATCATTATCCACTGGCAAATAATTGCGTGAAAATTGTTAACTTTGTGTATGTTCTAAAGATGCAATACAACAATAACAACAAATACACAAAAAAGTAGCAAAGTTGCCTGGTCATGATCCGTGTGTAATATCTTTAATTTATGCATTGCCCACCACATAACGTGAACCTTCATAATTTATTAACAAATATTACATTATAATAAAGTCAATAGTACTAAAAAAAAAAAACACCTAGTTTAACTACCAAGTTAATGCTTCGTACATAAATTTTGCTTGTCAATTAACGATTAATATTTGACCTAGTAATAATAAATAAATAAAATTTCTTTTATCCTATAGACACATACCGTGATTTTAATCTTGGCAAACACTTCTTAAAAATCGGGTCACCCGTTCAGCCCAAACAATTTTTTTCTAATGCCTACCAATTTATCCGAGCACAGCTCAATAAGAAAAGGAATGCCCACATCATATTCCCAAGCCCAGAAAAAATCTCTCCTACCCCATTAGCCTACCCATATATATATATATATATATATATATATATATATATATATATATAGTCAAATGAACTTGTAGTAGAGTTGAATTGATACTTTAGTTTTTTTATAATGAATTTATTGTATGTATAAAATGAAACTGAATAGCAGAACTCATACATATATGAATATTTTCAAATGAATGTGTTTTGGATTTAAAATTATACTTTAGTGTTGCTATAATGAACCTATTGTGTGTATATAATAAAACTAGATAACAGAGCCATGAAGTGTAATTAAAATAATACTTCTGTGTCAAAGACCTTGTGGTCTAGTGGCACCCGATTGTACCACCACATAGAGAGGGTGGATTCGAGCCTTAGTGGAGGCGATATTAACTCTTTGTGCTTCGTTTGGTTGAAAAAAAGTAGTTATGAACAGATACTACATTGTAACAGAGTCAATAGTACTCAAAAATAAAAATAAAAAAACTTCTGTGCTATTATATTGAAGTTAGTGCATGTTATAAAAAAGTGAAACTAAAACAGAGTTTACACTATGGTTCACGCTACTACATGAACTATGATCCAAATAAAATTTGCCATATTAAATAATCAATATTGGGACATAGTTTTCCTATCATTCAAATCACTTTTTTGTTTGATTGAACAGCCCAATTCAACCAGCCCGGAATCCCTCGGCCCATTGCTTTTTTTTTTTTCGAAAACCTGCCCATTGCTTTAAATCCCCAAAACCTATCCTTTAATTATTTGAATTATTTTATCAAATTAATTATGTTTCATATATTGTTATTAATATTTGTATAAAATTTTGATATGTTTTATTTTTTTCTATATCCAAGAATATTTATGACTATATTCATTTTAAGTGTTTCATTTTTTTAATACTACCGATTCTATTACAATGCAATATATATTCATTACTACTTTCTCAACCTATTGAAGCACAAAGAGTCAATATCACTTAGTCTTGAACCCACAACCTCCCATATAAAGGAGCAACTTGGTGCTACCTCTTTTATGTTTCGCCCCCACTAGGATATTTTTCTGGATCCGCCGCGCCACTAACCATTAGCATAATTTAGCCTAAATGGTTGATGTATTCTCTCTTAACTAAAAGTCTAAATTAATATTGTTAAATTTACATTTATATTATACACTCCTTTCATCACATTTTATGTGTAAAGCTTGGCTAAAGTTATTTTTAGTTCAATTTTTAATAATGTTAAGTTTAGTATTATTATATAAAATTAATATATTTAGAAATTACATTTAAATGCTACGGAGTCTTAAAAAAGTAAGTAAAAATGAAATAATTAATTTGATAAATGAATAGTAAGCATAACAGGTAAAATAAGACAAATGGATATGTTATATACTTATATGCTCAGCGCACCCCTTATTTGTGTGGGGTAGAGATTTCGAACCAATAACTTAGAAAATTGCTTCCAACCACATTGACTAGAACGAATTTGAGTACATTAAAAAAAACGTTTTAGAACTTGTATTCGAAAACCTTTTCAAACATCGTCGCAAAATTTGTTTTGAAACCATTTGACCCTAAAATACTCTATAGTTTTGGAGCCATTTTGGATTCAAAAAAATGTTCTCAGATATTTGACTAAAAGTTATTTTTAACAATTTTGTAAGGACATTGTGAGTAGGTGGTGAGACATTGAAAATTTGATGATAAATGAGCTGATATGTTGATTATTGCAGTAATTATTTAACTATACTAATGTTTTGAATTGATTAGGACCCATAAATTAATTATCTAGTTATTAGTCTAATTACTTAGTTAAAGTGATTAGTTTTTCAATCCAAATAACTTAATTGTTGTCCTGGGTTAGTTTGATCTGAGTTGGTTAAATAAGTTAATTACAATGATCCAAACATTAACTGATACGGCATGTAGAATTATTATTTTGGCCCTAGCTAGGCTGCCTAACAATGGGTAATTAGCACATTTTGTCTTGTCCAAAGAATACGAGGTGTTTTTTTTTTTTTTTAAATGAAACTCACAGCCACTAAGAAAGCTTTGTACGACAGGCTTAGTCTAACTGGTGTTGACAAGAATTAAATTAATTATAACTTTTAAGTACGAGAATACTATTCAATAATCCACTCAATCATCGATTTTAAGACAATGTTACATTATTTTCTCCTCCTAAATTTATTTTGTGAATAAAATTTTATATTTTTATTAGGTGCCAATGAATTGGTTGACTCTATCACGAGTTAAAAATAAATTTACTTGGAGGAACCTATAGCCAAGTTAATTAATTAGTTGGACTATTAACTTGGTTTCTTGTTTTGAACTAGTTATCTACTTATCTATAGAGAACATAGACTGATTTCTCATGCACATTATTGTATTCCTTTTCTGGCTATAATCGCAATGCGGGATTTGTGTCATGGTACATTATATTCTAAATAAATATTAATATTATTTAATTTTAAACAAATAGCTAATAGTAATAGAGTTGCAAAGCAGTAGTTGAATGTGAACGGCTGAGAGAGTGAGAGGGGTATTGACCGAAGAAGACACTAGAAGAGGCCGCCGCCATCCTGCAGTTGTGATCAATGCGAAAAAATTAATGAAAATGTTTGAATGTGTTTCTCATGTTATACAAAGTCTACGTTGGGGTTGGAGGAGCATAAGCCATGAGGAGAATCTCAAAAAAAGTTCAAAGAAGATTATGCCTATTGATGAATATATTATAAATTGGATCACGGGACGCTGACTCGGAGCAACAAATTAAGAGTGACATGGAGAGGCTCGAGACCCCGAGGTGGAGCCTTGAGCTCGACTCGGGGCCCATGTTTGGGTCGTGGCCCAAAGGCCCCGGCCTTAGGCCAAGACTGAGCCCAAGGGGCTCGACCGAGGCCCAGGGAGGCTCGGCTGAGGACCCAAGGAGCTTGACCGAGTCCTATGGGGCTTGGGTAGGGGTGCTCGGCCAAGGGGGTGTTCGGCTGGGGCGGTTAAGGAGTTCCTAGTATAAAAGCATGGTCATTTGTCTTATTTGGACATCCTGAAACTCTTGTAATAGCTTGACAACACTCTCTGTAATCTTCTTACAGTCTATTAATACGAATTTATCTCTGTGATATACACATTCCTTATATTTTCTATCGTTTTATTTTCCATTCACTATTTTCTTTTATTTATTGGGGCTAATATATTAATTCGGACCCCGGGGGTTAATTTTCTCCATCATCTATATATACAGGGGCTGAGGCCGGCATGTGTATGCTATGGGGGCCTTGGCCCGAGCCCCAAATTTTATATATATGGGGCTGAGCTCAAGTGAGAACAGATGCCTAAGAAAGAAATTGAGAATCAATTGCAGTCTTCATGTTCAAATTTAACAGATTAGATGTAATTAAAAAAAAAAACATGCGGTGATACTTTCATAAATAATTCAAACTTTTTTGAAGTAACATGTGTTAAAGTGCATTGATGCTCAATGCACATTATTTGTTGCACTTTTTAATACAATTTACTTGCACTTAGGTGTACTATATGAAAATGTTACTTGCACTTTTAACACAATTTACTTGCACTTCAAAGTTTAATTATTTATATAAATGTCACTACATTTAAAAAAAAAAAACAGTGTTTCTGATTCGTTAGATTTGGACATGTGGACGACTACAATTGGTTCTCAATTCTCTCATAGCCATGTGGTTCTCACATGATCAGTGAAATATATGAAAAATACTACATGGATTCCCACTTCTTATTCCCAACTTCTACTCCCACTTACAATTTTGTTTTTTTGAGAATACCTACTTACAAATTTTTTATATACACTTTTTTAGGACCCACATGATGAAAATATCTTATCCTTGTTTGCGGCATCATGGAGTAAAAGTGGAGTAGATTTTGAAAATACATGTAGTAGAACTATTAAAATATTTAGCCCTCTTTCCACTTAAATTAATTTTACAGGCAAAACTATGAACTTCTGCATCTTTTCAACTTTTCCAATTCTCTCTTATGAGTTTTAAATTATATATTCCTTATATAGTTTATTTACATTCAATTTAATTAAGCTACCTATGATTTCCTCTCTGTAGAACCATGCATACATACGCCATATATGTTATAACGTGATAATTTGTCAAATACTACTAGCTTGTTCGGTTAATTTTTGTTTCATATTCTATTATTTATTCTAAATATTTTTTTTGTTTGATTCTAAATAGATATCAAGGTGCATTTATAAGTTAATTTTGTGGCTTTATGTTGTGGTTATGTTGTGAATTTTGTATTTAATTTAATAAATTAATGTAAAAATTGTACAATATTTGTATTTCAAAAAACAATTGATATTATGTTATGTTGTGATGATGGTAGTTTTCAAGAAACAATTAATAATCTTTTAAACTTGGGTGAAGGTTTTCATTCTTTCAATAGTACAGAGCAATTTTTATTTTTTATTTTTACCATTAATATAGTTAATACTACACTTTGTAACAAGTTGGAAATAATTTTTTTTTATTGATTGTTTATTAGTGTACATTGAAAAACATATTGTAAAATAATTTAATATATATTCATTTATAAATGATTCATTCCAAATTTTATTAAATTTGTAATATAATGATTATTTTGGATCGGTATATGTTAAATGGATATCAGCATATTTCATTTAGTATTTCAACCATAGTTGCCCAACACCATCCAATCCTAGCTCTACACACACACACACACACACACACACATAACGACAGCATCCCATGAGAATCACTCCTCATGTGAGAACTACAAGCTACCTATTGCGCATCTTGAAACATTCTCCAAACACATTGTTAAGTATTTTTCTAAAAAATGTGATGGTATTTTTGTAATTACGACTGTGCATCTTGTAATACCTTATTGTGCATTCGTAGATAATTAATTATGCATTTGGTAATTTTTCTCCAAGTTACTATCAATTATTTTCAAAATGTAGAGTCAAACATTCCCAAATGTAGAGTTATTAGAATATATGTGTCCTATTACCAGTTAATCAGGATGTACATTTGCTAAATATTGTTTATTTTTAATTTAAAAATTTATTTTCACACTCAATTATTTAGTCAGTGAAAATAGTAATTCTATGGATGAAATAATTGATAGGAAGTTAAAGAATAATAAATAGTTAATGTAATATTTCGTTACTAAAGTTTATATTGACGAAAAGTAAATGATATAATAGAATGTAAAGTAGAAAAAAATAATAAAAAATATTAAAATCAAAATAACATGAACTATTTATTTCAATAAACAATTGGACCAACATTTTTTAATTTCCGTTATAGTTATAGGTTTTAACTTTATTAGCTCTTATTAGATTAATAGATTATATTACAACTTTAATAATCCTATTAAGTGATTTATTTAGAAAAAAAAAATCTATATTGATTGACGTGATACCAATTTATACTAAATACAACCTAAAATGCATATCTAGTCATATCAAGTATTGTAGATGCATTATAATAATTATACCCGATGCAGAACGATATAGTACCAATTCACTATCTTAAAGGTTTTTATTTATTTATTTTTTGCTCCCCATAAATGCTCCAACAACAGACATCCATGCATGGACTTGCTAACATGGAGATTTCTAATATCCTCCTTTGGTCGGTGTAATTGTTTTACTGACAAGTTTATCGACACAATTTGGTCCACTGCTAAGTTGTTCATACACTGATGTACCAACTACAATACTACATGTTTCAATCTCGTTAACACATTTATTTTTTTTTGGTGTAATCGACGGTTTCCATTGTCCGACACAGTGAGTATAGGCACTTCTATTGGGTATTGGGTAGGACAGTTGGCTTGGAGATTTAAGGCTGCTTCTATTGGGTGGGACAGTTGGCTTGGGGATTTACCTCTATTTGGTGGGACAATCGGCTTGGAGATTTAAGGCTACTTCATACCCAAAATCAAGGATCGAACGTTTGACCTTTGGTTAAGGATAAATGAGTCCCTTCCACTCAACCACACCTACAGGTTCTCGTTAACACGTTTAGGGTGTGTTTAATTCATAGGTTTACATATCAGAAATTGGAATCAAAATCATAGTTAGTGTTTGATTGACAATTTTTTAAAACATAATTATGAGATTTGATTACCCCTTTAATTAAAAACTTCATTCCTTAATTAAAAACGGACAAAGGACTACAATGCATTAAACTAGCTTAGCTCCAACACAAACTAAGAAGCTCAATAGGTTGAATATAGAATCTTGTGGTTATCAAGTTAACCGTCAAAATAATTTGGTCAAGATTAGATATAATTGCGGTTCAATTTCTCTGAACCACCAACAACAGACGCTTCTACTATAAGCCGAACATAGAATCTTGTAAAACAGACGTTAATTACTTCCAACAACAGACGCAAATGCTCTGTTTTGTACTAGTGCCAGTTCACGATTCCAAAAAATGATAAATCATAATTAGCAGTTCTAAATTGAGCCGTTGGTTAGAAACTTTTTTTCTTAAAAACCAGACTTTCCTACTTTATTTTTTGTTCGAAACCATAATCGACAATTCCGATTCAATTTTTACCGTGTCCAATTTGATTCGAATCAAACATTGGTCATCCCTAACTGGAATTGTCATGTCCTCTTATTTCAGATAATAGGTACGGTGTCTCTTCGATGTTACGTATATAAAATTTATTTTTAAAAAAAATAAATAAAAAAGACAAGGGTTTATTGGTGGGGCATGGCACACGTGAAGTTCACGAGCATTGGGACCGCCATCAACTTCATGTCAAGTGGAGCCTGTCGTGTGCGGATGCTATAATTGGTGGTGCACCAATGTGGTGAAAGTGGCCCCCCCAAGTTTTCGTCGCGCATAGGAACCAAAAGACAAACAAAAACTTTAAATTTATTGGTTTCACTGAAATGTTATTTTTCAAACGTTAACATCATTCCATTCTCACAACGTAACAAACGCCTCTTCAATATCTCCGAGAGTTACTATACGTTGAACCAATTTTCTATATGAAATTTATATATACTTTTAATCTTTAATACAACCATGATCAATCATATCGGGCGTCATTAGAAAGTTCTTGAACTACATCTAAGATTCATCTAGAAATTTTTAATTTTATATATATATATATATATATATTTGTGTGTGTGAGTGTGTGTGTTCTTTGAACTAATTTCTGCTTTCAAGGTTGATATATTCCAAATGCAACCTAATATGTTGTCTGTTTGGTGATCAAGAAACTAAATAATTTTGTCAAGTTTTGATTGGTTATATTATAATTTTTTATACAATTATAGAAAGTAAGGTTTAAAGATACTTTTATATAAGTTTATAAATCAATAATTACAACCTGCTTGGTTGGCGTGAGTGGTCGGAATAGCCGGCTCGGTGCGAATAATAATTAGTCTGAATATGATATGTCTCGTACAGTTAGGGTCTGCTCAGAAAACTTCATGATCTAACCAAAAAAATTAATAATTACACTAAACAGGCAGGTCGAATTAGCACTAACTTGATAATTTCCACATTTCTTTATTCGCTTAATTTATTATATTACTCCATTTATAAAAGTCAAAGAAAAAAGACAAAATTAAAAAAAGAAGATAAGCCAACCAAATTTCAGAAAAAGATTACTCTGGTGCCAGAGGGGCCAGTGCAGCATTATTTATATTTATATCTTGAAAGGTACCTATAGATAGCCTTACCTACTTTTAGAAATAAATATCTATTAGCAAAATCAATTGCCTCAAGTCAATGCTAAATTGACACCATTTTACAAGATTAGTAAAATAAAGTTTATAAACTTAGTTTAAATTAATTAATTAGTTAAATTGTGTTCCAAAGTTCGAAAGCTGATTAGGTAATATATGTTATGAATATAATATTTAAAATATAAATGTATAATCTAACTATTAATTTATACTTTTAATTGAGAAAAAAACGCATCTTTGTAATTGACCACAACCCAAGGATGCAAAGGGGCATTTTGAACATAAAATGTTGATAAAAAAAACATAATTAGAAATGCCCATATCTATCGTGAGCAAAACAAGGATGCAGATTTTTTGGCTACTCGCTCCCTTTCACATGGCACGGGACTCAGAAACTTGGTTATGCCCATTGCCCACTGATATTTGGGATAGGATATGAAAAGACCAATGTAGCGCAAAGTTTCCTCGAAGAATCCACGTCTATCGGGGTGGAGCCACGTTCTCTTGAATTGTATGAGTCAACCTCTCATTCTTGATTAAAAAAAAAAAAACCTAATTAGATTATTTACGTAATATAAACTAAATAAAAGTTTATCCTCTCAAAAAAGAAAAAAAAAATTATCCTCTCACTCTCTCAATTATTTTGTTTCTATAGAATTCGGAATCACTAAAAATTTGGTAACCTAATTTCAGTAAAGACTCCAACTGGATATGCTGTGCCACATATAGACAGATTTGCTAGTTGCTAAGAATTCAATAAATCAATTGCCTTAAATTCTTTAAAATAGACATTTTTATTTTTTATTATATTTTACCTGTGGGACCTAAAATGTTTACTGGCCAATTATAGTTCAGAAACAGATCCTGTGCTCTACCCAAGAGGCCAAGACATACCTTAACCACATACTAATAAGTAATAACATTAATCCTAAAATTCTATAGATTATTAATAAATTAATTTCCAACATAGAATTTAATCCTGCAAACATTTTCCTTCAACAATTATAACCCAAAAGTACATATGAGATGGGAATGGAGATATAATTTAAGATTAATCATCTAAAATAGCAAACTTATACTCCCTTTGCGATTGCAGTAATTTTAAAATAGTTAGAGTCGTGATCGTGAAACTGAAATGATTATATTTATAATATCGCACTTTCGTGTAGCGAACTCTTATATCTCCAAATGAAATATTTATAATTGGGACAACAATTCATTTTAACTGCTCAAATCATAATTCATAATGAAATATTTATAATTGGGACAGTAGATCATTTTAATTGCTCAAATCATAGTTCATCTAAATAATATTCTGAAAAGCAATTGGAGCGCGCTAAGCTGTTACAGAATATTCCAGCCGCTCCTCCAAACTTATCCTAATACGGTTTGACATCATGGCTTTAGCCCGAAATAGATCATATGATCTATGCAAGAACATTTTTTTTAGGAAAAGTAACGAAAAATTAAAAAATCCCAGGGAGAGGATTGATTAATTATAATTTGCATAATAATTTGAATAAAAAAGAGAGGAACCAAAAAAAGAAAAAACTATAGTACACTACAAACACTTTTAAACATGTCAATTCTTTTCTTGATTCCTACCATATCAAGGGAACAACGCTGAATCTACCAACATCAGCTGCAGAATCTGCCGATGAAAACAAGGTATCAATGTCGGATTCCGATTCCACCTCCGTTCTCTTCGCGAAACGCCCTTTGATTCGTGGCCGTGTTTCCGCATACGCCTTTCTGGAAGCGTAGCGTATCGTCTTCTCGAACTTTCTGTTCTTCCTCTTCTCCCTGTATCTCAGCACCCTGGCCTCTCGATCCATTCCGTTCCATTGCGAGCCGCCTCTGGAATCCACGCTCCCGGCGCCGATGTTCCGGTAGGATATCTCCGACACCGAGCTCCCGTCCGGGACCACTCCCACGTCTAAAGACGATGAAACCTGATTGAGACATTTTATCAAACAGGTTCAGTGCATGGAAAATTAAAGCAGATTAATGGTAATCGGATTAGGGGAAATGAGGAATTACACTTAAGGAAGGTTTGGTGAATCCGGAGTTGTAGGAAGTGAGGTTGGATCTTGTGAAATCGATCTCGAAATGTTTTTCTTGGGGTATGATTGGAGCGGACGTTTTGATTGTCTGGATTGGGACAACCCTGTCGGAATTGTAGTGGTTTTGAGAATTTGATTCCCAGGAAACCGGGTACTCGAAATCGAGGAAGTTGTCGGAGTCGAAGAGCGAGAATTCCGCGGATTTCATCCCGGCGGGGGCGTTTTCCGGCAGCTTCGAGGTGATCGAAGCGGAAGAATTCCAGGGATCAGAGGCGAAATTCTCATGGGCGAAGTTCGGGGGATTGGAATCGTTAATCGGAACCAAAAGAGCCGCGGTGGTGGACTTGACCACGGACTCCGCCGTGTCGTAGAACGGCGTCACGGGGACGCGCTCGTGGCGCTGAGCCAAAGGGTTAGCCGAGTGGATATCGCGGTCGCACGTGACGCATAGCGCCGCCGCGTCAGCCTTGCACGTGACCGCCGCCGGCGCGTGCTCGCAAACCTCACACACCCACACACGCTCGTGCTTAGACCCTAATTTGTTACTAGCATGGACCTTCGCGTCACACTCTAGGCACATAAAAACCGCATCCACGCGACAAAACACCAACGCCACGGCTATCTTACAATAGTCGCACGGTTTCGCCACGGCGGCCGCACCCCACCCGCCGGACAAACATCGGGAGTTAATAACAGAATCACCACCACCGCCACTTCCACCATTACCAATAACCATATTTGGTTGATTGACTCAAGTATCTAAAATAGAAATCTCAAGGAATATATAAAAACGAATGGCTTAGGAGTATAGTAGTGGCAAGATGGAAATGAAGAGATTGCATCTGCTCAATGTATCTTAAGGGCAAATATTGATGGCTGACGAGTTTTGTGGTGACACGTGGGAGCATTAGAGGCCACAAACAAGGTTTGATGACTCATGAGTGATATTTTATGTTAAGTAGTTGTCATTTGTCTGTGCCGACGTAGGGCCCACTAGAATGGGACAGGCTGTTCAATGATTTTTCACTTGCCCTGTGTTTTTGGGTGAAATTGATTGTTACGGGGCAACTTGTAAAGTGGGGGAGAAATCCAGTTAAGATCACGAGAAGCAAGCAGCGTTGGGGTTATTTTCCTGTACTTTCTTTTCTTATGTATATATATGTACTAATTTATCTTGCACGCGAATGAAATAATGTTCAATGTTTATTTTAAATAAATATTTAAAAGTATATTAATATAAGATTGTAAAGGAGATGTTCATGTATAGGTAATTGAATTTTAAATTTGTTTATTTAGATTGTAATTCAAAGTGTTAGTGTAATTATTTGCAATAATGAGTTTTAAATTTTACTTTTTTATTTGTGTACAATTATAAAATCTTTCCACATTTATCTCTATCCATTTTTCCCCTTAATGTTTGTAAGAGAAGTTACAAAATTTAACAGTCAACAATATAAAATTTAATGTCAAAGTTTGTTGATTAATTAGCTAGATCATATACATACAATCATTATTTCAGAGACTTTGTGGTCAAGCGGCATAAAGTGGTTCTATCGAATGAGAGGTTATGGGTTCAAGCCTCAATGGCCATATTTTGGCACATAGTACATGTAACATGGTCAATAGTACTCAAAAAATCATTATTCCATGGTGAACCATAAATAAAAAGTACATTATTTGAAATTACATGATTTTTGATATATTATCAAATAATATACATTCAGTACACAAATAATGTACTTTTAGTATATTAAAAATGTATATTGCATTCATGGTCCACACTTTTTTTTTTTTTGATAAATTCACGGGGTCTTTCTCTGTTCGTTTAACGGTCCAGGTCTACCCACATTCGTTCCGGGAGGCACGGGAGCTAACTCAGGGAGAATCGTCACTTGTTGGAATGGTCCACACAATAATCTACCATATACCTAGCATTCAAAGTTGAGCATCAAATATTATAAATAAGGAAACTTTAAAAGCATTTTCTAACTTTTTTAAAAAAAATAAACAAAGCTATGTCACGCTTTTTTTTTTCTTTAAATATTTTGAACAAGATTCAATATTTTAATTATGCTTTTTCATTTCATAATTGAAATGGATCATTATAATATTCCTATTTTTTGCCTGTATTTCTATAATGATAAAAGTGTACATTACCTTTCAAATATTGCACTATTATTTTTTTATCAGACAAAATTACTCTTACATCATTAAAGTTACATACATATATACATACATACATTCATTTATACAATTATAGTTTTTGTCCACATTTATCCGTATCATTTTTTTTTTTTCATAATGTCACTTACAGAAGTTACAAAACTTAATACTCAGCAATATAACATTTAATTTGAATTTTAGCCAATTAATTAACAAGAATATATACATAACATTTAAAGTTGAGCGTGAAATGTTACAAATAAGAAACCTTTAAATTATTTTTCAACATTTTATTCGTTTAATTAATCTCATTTTTAGTATTTGGATATTAGAACAAGATTATGCAATATTCTAATTATAATTTTTCATTTCATTATTGAAAATAATTTAAGTCATTATGGTATTTCTAATTTTGTCTGTATTTCTATAGTGGTACAATTATACATTACCTTTCAAATATTGTACTATTATTTTTTAGTGGAAAAATTATCCTTTCATTGTTAAAGTTTCATACATACATACATACATACATAAATGTGTGTGTATGCGCGTGTATATGTGTGTGATACCTATCCCTCCTAATCTTCTTATTGATATGACACTTTTTAGACTAGCACCTAGGCGGTTTGCTAATAAATAAATAACTAAACAAATATATATATATATATATATATATATATATATATATATATATATATATATATATATATATATATATATATATATATATATATATTAACAAGGCCGACTCGATCGAGTTAACTCGGCTAACTCAGCCGAATGCAAACTTGGTCGAGTCGGCAGAGTTAGGCGCCTAGGCGGCTGCCTAGAGGATAATTCGCCTTGGTCTAGGGGCGCTTAGGCCGATTTTTGCAATAGTGCTATGTACTGCTTCCCTTTGGCAAATTATACCATGTACATGATTCATCTTTCATTGTAGACCCTACTACAAAAGAACATTTAGATTATATAACTGAAATTAACATATTATATACTTTCAACTAACAAATTATGTCCTTATAAATAAATTAAATTAATATGATAGGTTATCTGTAGGTATATAATTTGTTAACTACTGCAGTACTGCATATACATAAAATTTGAATTGTAATAGTTATAATAGGTGCATAATTTATTAGCAGCAGGTACATAATATGTTAACTATATGTACATAATATGTTAAGTGTAGATACATAATATGTTAATTAGTTGTAGCAGGTACTATACTTTGAGCTCCGTCCAACACTAGTAAACTTACTAACGGAAACTGCTTTCTGTTTTCTATTTTCTAATTATTTTAGTTTCCATTCTATGTTTTCTTTTTAGAAAACTTGTTTACTAATACTTATTTTTTAAAATTTATTTTTTTAATACAACTGACCATATTACATGGTAGTATCTATTCATCTATATATGCAAGATTTTTACATTTGATATCAAAACCAAATTTATATCTGTATATAACATAACTAAAAATATATATGAACTAATAACATATTAAGTTCACCTAAAATTTAGTTTAGATAATATTAATATTTTTTTGAGCTAATATGTAAAATATTTTTTGATATATTTGTTTGAATGACGACATGTATATAAATATATAATTTTTACTTTAAATTATAATATAATAATATATGTGAAATTTCAATATCCGATATCTGTACCAAACTTGTATTACGATATAACATAACTAATAATATCCAAATTAATAATCAATTGAGTTCAATCAAAATATAAAACTTGGTATAAAGTTTAATTTTTAATTTTGATGATGTAAATAATGTCTAACTTTAAGCATAATCAAATAAGTTATGCTTAAATAAGTAATACAAGTAGAAAAGATTGAAGCTGGTGATTAGTAAAAGAAGATGATAATGAATGTAATCATAATAATGAATAAATATGTAAGTAAATTGATAGGGTTAAATACGGATACCAAGTTAAAATCGGAAAATACGATTTGTTATTGCCTCAAGGATCCAAGCCCGGTTTACAATACAAGTATGGGCTCGAAGGGCTCGGCAGGTCGGCAATGGGCTTCCCTACTGTCCGAGCTCGCTTCAAGACTTAATCAAGAATTGGCCAAAATATCCTCTCTCTCCTCATAAATGCGCTATTTATAGGGGGGGAAAGGCGTGGTTGCCGGGCCTCCGGCATGGCGGGAACGTGGCGCGCATGCGCCCGCCTCATCCCGCGCCCAAGCGGGAAAGAGTACGTGGCAGCCGTTGGCACGCCACGTTGTGGACGGGTCGAGGGTACTGTTCGGCCCGTGACGCCCGACCTCACCTCGACCTTCCCGACCAGCCGGCCTCCCGACCTAGCGTCCACTGACCGGGTCTGGAATGTATCCGACCGGTCCTGGAGTATATTTACTATCATAAATAATTATGAAAACGTGGTTATAGTGACATATAACTAAATAGATGATAGATGATTGTGTTTTCTATTTAAAAAACAGTTTTTAATAGTTTTTCAGTTTTCTTGAAAATTTAAAAATTATTTTCTGTTTTCAAAATAAAAAACTGTCCTACTAAACATGCTTTCTATTTCTCTAATTTTTCAGAAAATTGGAAAAAAAAAAATTTAGTTTGTAAAAGCTCCCAATGTTTTTTTGCTAAAATAGAAGAGATTTGTCTTTCATTCACACCACACAAGTTATGTCATTTTAAGACTTAATTAATTAAGAGAATTAAATACAAAATATATAACTATAAATAAAAATGTTATTATTATTGAATGATAAAAAGTAAAAACCTATTGACATGCATGCGTTTAGAATTTTGATGTTGTATTGGAATCAAAGTGTATAGTAGCTAGTTGCTAAGCTCCAACAAAGTTAGTGGTGGGGAATTCCCTACCTATACTATTAGGCATCATAATTAAGACAGAGACTACATATAGATGGGCATGCTTTTCCACCAATCACAATATCTTCCTTTAAAGAAATTAGGTCAAAGCATATAGCTAGATGGATAACCTCGTTCATAGGAAATGCAACTTCTACCTTACGGAACTTTTTTTTTTTTTTTTTTTTTGGATTATACCAAGAAAAACTTGTACTCTACTTTTCATTGCTTAATTTATGTTAGATACAAATTAGGTATCTAAACTCTTATTGAGTGTTCAAATAAAAAATCACGTCAAAATGTGAATGTACGCTTTTGATAAAGAGAACTGTGAAGCCAAAACTTACAAATTAAAGTATAGCAGATTAGCTCAAACCAAAAAAGTCAATAGGTATTTCCTAAAGGCAGTAAAACTTGGACGTTTGAACCTTGTGGTTACCAAATCAATTGTCCGATCAATTTAGCTAGGGGTTACCCGTGTGAATGTGCACTTTGTAAAATTACCAATACCAAGTGCATTTTCTGGCATGTACAATTTATCAAAACTACAAGCGCATTCGATATTATGTATAATGCACTCAAGAGATTGCATTGGTGGATATCAAAGAATGCACTTGATAGTGTTGTGGAGTACCATAAAGTTTAAGATAATGATACTGTTGGGAAACAATTCTCGAAATACCCAAGAAAATGGACGAAATAGAAAATCCACTAAAACAAAAATTACAAGAAATAATAATCCACGAAGGATTACAACAAAAGAAATACAAGAGAAAATTTCCAGGAATTTAAACCTACAACAAAGGTTAGATAAACCTGGAATAAGGGACGATGTATAACGGACTTTGGGGTAGTGGTAAGCACGAGTCGTGTTGTCACTGTCCTTAAAACCTTATTTGCCGCTTCTCGAGGTGCTGGAACGTTGCGGCCTAGGCTTCCCAGGATAAAACGTGCTTCGATCCGCCGCCCAGGATAAAACGTGCTTCGATCCGCCGTTTGAGCACTCAAACTTGGACCCGGCGAACGAGAACATGGGATGAACACAGGTGGCTAGAAAGAAGGAGAGCAGAGTTTCGAGGTGGAAAGTATTTCGTGTATAACACGTATACTAGCTTATATTCGTCTTGTCAAAAATCTGCTGCTCACCTGGAAATATATAGGAGATGAAGGATTAACGGCATTTATCATGACATTCATTCTTGGCAAGGTAACCTCCATATTGAGTTAATGACTTTAACGGTCACATTGGAAGTGAACCGCGTTGGCCAAAGCCTTTCGAACTCATTTTTGAAATTTGAGTTGCACCCCCCCCTGCGCGCAAGAGAGAGCATCTATGCTATACAAGTTAATTAGTCATAAAATGACTCTTGTATATATAGTGGTGCAAAGGTTCATTCCAAACCAATGTGGGACAAAGCTACTTAAGCTTTTCCACATTTTTCCATCTCAATGAGTCTACTTTGAGAACCAATTTCTCATTCACCCATTATCCATTTTGAGCGTATAATATATCGATCTCTTCGTCGAAGAACGAAGAATCCGAATCCACTTTGACCCGACCCAAATCGGATGTGGACCCTACATATATTTATACCACAAAATGGCCACTTAAAATGCCATTTATTGCCATTTTTTCCAACAGATACAGCACTCAAGCCAAATCCCTAACTCCACCACAAAAAGCTAGCTCATGAGGAAAGTTTGACTCCATCTTAAGTACCGCTTGACTCTCAATGAAAGCACCAATTGATACAATCCTGAGATTGAATGAATCGGAAATGCTCTTCTTCGAGTCAAGAACTACTAAACTCTATAAAATTAAAGAGAAAAGACGTAATTGTGTTTTGAGTGACAGCCTAACTCCAGAAAAGAAAAATAAGATAATTGAAAGTCTCCAAACCAATTCAATAAATTCTTTCAGTTTCCATCTTCATTTCCCTCATAATCGAGGCTGGGAATTCAAGAACAAAAGCATGTATATGTTATTATCAGCAGGTCAATTGATTGACACTATATATGAAGTTTGAATGCATAAAGGTTTCCAAGATTCAAGAAACACAAATTCTGGAGAAAAAAGACACATTTCATCATCACTAATTACCACCATACTAGCAAGCAGAAACACTTTTCATAACTAATAATTAAGGACTAATACCCTTTTGATTCTAATCTTTTTGAAAATGGAAGCTTTTCGTCTAGGCCAGTCTAAGAAACACTTAACACTACAAATATTATATTACAAACTTAGAATGATCTATTTTACATCACAAAAGCATGTAGCTTCCATGTTATGCACCTCAAGGGTTAAAGGTATGTACTTAAAAGTTTAAAGTTATGCACTCGTAAGTTCAAAGTTATGCACCTCAAAGTTTAAAGTTATGCACCATAAGATTTAAAGTTATGCACTCACAAGTTCAAAGTTATGTACACGTAGGTTCAAAGTTTTGTACCATAAGTATTCTTTTGCAAAGCTAATAAAGTAAGTAAGACAGTATTTGAAGGAAAAATATGTACTCGAAGAAGAAAAATAATGCACCCAAAGAAAAAAAAAATTGGAACTTATTACTTACACAATATTATCATAATACCACCATATTTTTAAAAAAAAAAAAATTCTTCATTCTGGACAGTTGATTTGGACTAGATCAATGGTTGAGATTTCACCCCATTTTTTTCCCGAGAGCTCCTTCGCATTTGATCTCTTTTATATATATATATATATATATATACAGTGTCGCACTCTCATGAGAACATGTGCATTCCTATACAAAATGTCATGCATTTGTATACCAAATATCGTGCATCGATATTCTCTTGTTGTGCATTCAAAATTTCAAACACCGCCAAAAATCCTACTAGACATCTCAATTTGAATGCAACTCTGTATATACGGAGTATATGTTTTAGTATACATAAATAATACTCTATTATAGATAAGCATTGTTTTTTTTTAGTACTATTGACTCTGTACAATGTAGTATCTGTTCGTAGATATGTATTGTTAAAAGTTGAAATAGCTTAGTTGGTTTGTAGTATTTTAAAAGAAAAATATTTTTTCTTTTAAAAGAAAAAATATATTTTTTAATTTAATTATGAAAAATATTTTAAAAGAAAATTTATTTTTTATAAACTATTTAGTTAATGTAATCTAGAAATTCCAATTGTGTATCCTTGTATTTAAATTAATATAAAAATACTTAGAGTTGATCAATTTTTTTTTACTGAAACACTCATGATTCTTTATAAGTTAGCCTATGTTTACTTTTTCAATCTTCTTTCCTCCCAAAGCATCAATGTCCCCACCACTGACGTCCGATTCTGTGTCCACCCATTTTGTCATCACACTATATAGTAGCTGGCTAGAATTGATCTAATTAAATAAAAAGTATTTATGAATATTATATTAATAGAGATGATATGCAATTTACTCTAACCATTTCATATTGTATTATACATATTTTTATTGCATTTTTAAGTTTGATTTTTTACTTTTCACCCTAGGTTACTAGTCGAAATTTCTAGCTCCACCCCCGTCTTTTATGTTTAACTTTCCTACTAAGTCTCATATTACCTAGTGTACAACGTCTATTTTTTCCAACATATATTGTATTTAATTTTTATTTGGTTTAGTTTTGGAATATTAAAAATTTTAAATGTTGACACGATAATTATATTGTCCAGTCAACGTATTATGACATAATAATAATGTCACTGGTATGCAAAGAAAGCTAACGAATTTTTGTGTGTTTGAATTTATCAACTTTAAAGCTTAAGGATCAAATGGTTCAGTATTCAAAAAAAAAAAAAAATAGGATCAAATGGTTCAAAATTAAAATTGAACTAAATCAAACATATTGGTATAATATAGGGACTTTTAGATGGTTTGAGTTTGACTAGGTTGTTTGAGTTTGACTCTTATAATCTGTTTGTAGTTAACCAACCTAACTGGTGCAGGTGTTAATGAAATTTATAATATACACTCTCTTTATATTTATATATATATATATATATATATATATATATATATATATATATATATATATATATATATATATATATATATATGGACAAATCTACTCCAAACAAAGGCCATAATAGAATAAGAAACAAAAATAGAACAAATGTGTCCCAAAAAATTGAAGAAAATTGAAGACAGCCTTAGTCAAGTTGGTCAGACAGTTGACTTAGTAACTACAAAGTTACAAATTCGACTTACAAGATAAGATTTATTCAGTGCATACTTTTATGTGATAGTTACGCATTTCTTTCGTGACAAAAGAAAATGGAAGAAGAAATGGTTAGAATTCTAGAACTTGGGATATCAAAGTCACAAGGACAATAAGAGCTAAGTCCAATTAGGAGATTAGACATAGGGCTTACGCCCTGCCGCCCGAGATCGTGTTATACACACGGATCTCAAGAAAGGTAATTTATATCATGGAACAAACTCCAAGTAGCATTATGGAATCAAAACGAAGAAATACAAAATTCATACGTTTATGTTACAAAATTTTATTGCACAATATACATAACTAACATAAGACACATATCTAAAGAGTGTTAATTATGTACCTGAAACAAATTAGTAATTATGATTTATGTTATGAGTTTATTATGTATTTTGTGTTGTAATTTTTTGTCTTGTACTATAAAATTTTGTATCTCGTTGTTTCAATCCAAAGTCCATAATGTTATGTAGGGCAAATTATGCTGTGGACCAGGTAAGGTGGACCTTGGTCCAAAACTACGTCGTTTTTGTCTTTTTTTTTTTTTAATTAGTAAACATATTGTTGAATATAGAGTTGTCCAAAAATGTGTGAATGTAGAGGTTTCAAAGTGTGAATGTAGAGTATAAATCGTGAATGTAGATTTATGATTGTGTGAATGTAGAGTTGTCTAGAAATGTGTGAATGTGGGGGTTTCAAATTGTGAATATGGAGTATAGAAATCGTGAATCTAGAGTTATGCATGTGTGAATCTGGAATAGAGTTAAGAAGTTATAGCAACTTGTAGCTCTGTAATGTGTGAATGCGGAGTTCTCAAGTTGTGAATGGAGTATAGGACCTGTGAATATAGAGTTTTGAATGTGTGAATGTGGAGTTTACAAATTGTGAATGTAGAGTATAGTGTATGTGAATGTAGAGTATAGTTACTAAACATATAATCCAGTAATGTGTGAATGTGGAGTTTACAAATTGTGAATGTAAAGTATAGTGTATGTGAATGTAGACGCAGGTCCACGGCATAACAACCCGTTATGTAGACCCTGGTCCATGATATATGTTATACCATGGACTAGGGTCCACCTTGCAAGGTGGACTATGGTCCTAAATGACATTGAATTGTGTATTTTTTAGTATTGGAATTGTGAACTTTCAAAATATAAATTATGTTTCTAAGTCAAAACGTAATTTTTAAAAAGATTAATTGTATATTTTTAATATTGAAATTAATATTTGAAAGAAACTTGTGCAGAACAAGGTAATCAATTACATATATGTTAACAGTGTGTGTTCATAGTATACAAATTGTAAATTTTTAAAAGGTAAATTGTGAATATTTAATATGTAAGATATATATGGATTCACCCAAGGTGAACTCAAATTCACAAAATAATTTTTTGATATAAATGGCCAACTTTCCAATAGTGGGCTAATTCCCAAATGGGTTTGCTATTTGGTGTGATTACATCATTACATTTTGGGCCAAGTTCAAATTGGGCTTCTCAACAAAATTCAATCCTTCTCTCTTTCCAAAGGCAAATTATTATTTGGACTCGTGTCTATCTTGTAAGGTGAACCCAAATCCAAAATACATAATTTACATACAAAATGTTCATAATTTATACACGGAAGGTTTACAATTTACATACTAAATATTTACAATTTAAATTGTGAACATTCAATATGTAAATAGACACAAGTCCATGGTATAACTATTGCTTTCCAAAGCAAGTTATATGACCCTAGTCCATATTGCAATGTGAGAGAAATTATACCATGAACCAGAATCTAAATTGTATTTTGTACTATTAACCCTGATCTTCCAAATAACTTAATTATGTATCTGCAGTTGACATATTATGTACCTACAGTTAACAATTTATGTGCCTATAAATAAATTGAAGACACATAACATGTTAACTACAGACACATAAAATAGTAACTACAAACAAATTGTTAATTGCAATTACAGAATATGTTAATTACAGACACATAATATATTTGTTAAACATATTATGTGTATGCAGTTAGCATATTGTATTCCACCAAACATTCCTATTCTCCCAATTTTTATCCCAGAGAAGTAGGAACATTAGACTACAGCAATTAATAAAACATTGTGGATGCCGAAATTAGTAAAATTCACTTGATGCAGGTCAAAAAATTGTTCTAAACAGAAGTCAACAAAACTAATCACATTTTCTATGTGCAAGAAAAATATATTGTTTCATTTAAACTCCCAGAAGATCAGCAAATGGAATCTCCACTAAATGTATAGAAGAACCAAAGACAAGCCTACCATCTTTGAATGAGAATGAAAGTCGCAAAAATTTTGGGAAGAGAGGAAGAAGGGTGTTGTAATAAAAGCCAGATAATATCATTATACCCGCACTTTACTTCCGAAGCTATAACATCAGAAACAATGGAAGATCGGCATATCTAAACATAATTTGTAGTTTTGTACCAAGACTTTGCTGTGTGTCTGTTTCCAAGGCATTGGCCCCCTCATAAACACAATTTAGCTACCTCCTGCCTTGAGGGTGTTACTCAACCTATATAATCCACAACAAGAGGATAACCATAAGCATTACAAGTGTAGTGATGTTATGGCAATATGAGTGACATATAAATCCAATATTTGCTCTTTCAAAAAGAAAACAAATAAATCCAATATTGCATTGCATGAGAAAGCCAAAAAACATTACAGTCCAGGTAGAAATGAAATGCATGTATGCCACTGAATTTGTTGATTCCAAGCATTAAAAACAACAAAAGAATTTCACTAAACATATAATTAATGTGTAAGCTTGGCCAATACTAATGGTTTGATTATAAACTGATCTTAGTTTATACTAGGTGGGTGAGCTGAGCAAGGTTAACGAATTACCCAGACATGGCATAAGCCCACTACTAGGATAGCATGGGGTGACATTTCGAAAAGGTTTCTCAGAGAATACAATTTTGAGCATGAGCATGCAATCAGCAAGCAAAAATACTACAAGGGCATTCAAAATATAACCACTTATTCAAGCTTACCAGTCAAGGCCCTCAAAGAGGCCCTCTCCTTTGATGGCAGAAGTCTTAAAAATAGCCCATTGTCTATTCTTAATCTTGTGCAGCTCCAAGGACTCAGTCACTGCAGCATCATCAAGTGCACCAGGAAGATCCTGTTATCAAGAAAGACATCATGAAAGTACGTCACTGGAAAAGAGCACCATCTGTAAGTGCTTCACTGGGCATCTCTCTCTCTGAATGTGTGTGATGCTTGACTATGTGTGCCAGAGAACTTTTACCAGAAACTATTACACATTAAGGCTATATTTTTCTTTAAAGTAAGAAAGAATTATAGCAGAAAGATAAATATAAGACCTGTTTGTTAGCAAATATGAGAACAGCAGCACCTTTCAACTCTTCCTCCTAAAAAAAAGATAATGTCATAGAGTTTCATTAGGACTATCAAAAAGCATACATTCAAATGATATAACATGGCTTTAGATCAATGCAATCATAGTTCCAAGGAAAGTTTGGTCAGAAGAGACACTGAAATTCATAATTTCTTCCCATCCAGATTAGAAGCAATTTATTTAAGTTGGATATCAAAAACTATATAAAACATAGAACACATCACGCCAGGAAAACTGCTAATAATTGACTTTTAAAAACACCATTTAATAGATAGCATTGTAGCCCTAAGGAAGACTAGAACATGAAAGCATAGCTTCTTTTCAAAAGGATTTGGGGTCAAAACCATTTCTGAAGTTATTGTATTCATACACTGGTAGTTTAATTATGGGACATTAAATTCCACTAATCTCCATTGCTGTCGTTGGTTCATCATAACTGTTTTAAATATTTAAAATAATCAACAAAGGATTACAGCAATTAAACAATTTGATAGGAATTTGGATATGCAGATATGCTAATCATCTATTCATCTCCTTGTTAAGGCCTAATGGAAGCTACTTATCTTAGATTTCTTATGCTTGCTTCCTTAAACTTAGTTTCTTTCTCAGTTAAATTCAAGAAAGCCTAACCACTCTCTTGCACTCAAGTGTAACACATCCAACCATGCCATGTCATAAACTGAAAACTGAAAACTGAACTGTTGTATGGTCATATGGCCATTGTGAATGAACTGTGCAGTTACTTTAACTGTTGGTTGTTAGATTTCTTGAATTCCTGATTGTTAAGCTAAAAATACAATCCAATTACTGTTTTTTAATAAAAATCAATTCCAATTTTTACTACCATCTTGAAGCAAGGGCTAGCACCCTGCCAGAGATGAATAAAGGCAACAATTCCTATTTTTCTGCAAAAACATATTCTCCAAACAAGTACATTGAAATGTGCAAAATATGATTATAAGATATGTAACATCTACACCATGAAGGTACCTCCAATATAGCATGAAACTCCTCTTTAGCAATAACCAGCCTATCAGTGTCACTTGAATCAACAACATAGATTATGGCCTGAGTATTTGGAAAATAGCACCTCCAGTATGGTCTGTGCAGAAAAAGAATTAGCTCTTATTAATTTCACATCTACAGCATGAAATATAAGTACATAGAGTTATGGAGAAACATCTAATTCCCACTAGCCAATAATTTCTCCACATCACAAATAATGAAGTTCAAGAAACTGGCATCACTGAACAACAACAACAGAAGATGGCAAACAAGAAAATTAGACAGGTAAAGAGAAACACATGTACTAGAGCATCTTAATTCAGATCCCTAATAGGAGAGTTTTTCAAGCAATACAGAAATCAAAGATCATTTTCTACATGTATTTCATATTTGGTCCCAGAAAGTGTGCCCTAAAGTAGTTTAGAAATCAGGAAGGGCATATGGCATACCACAATAATAAATATAATATAACAGAAAGTGTGTAACTGTGTATGCTCTAGGATTAAATTTGAAAAAGAAAATATTCAGCCCATGAAATAAGTCCTAGACAACCCCAAAAGTAGAGCCATTAGTTGTCAAAGTAATTAATTGTGGAAACTAGCAACGAACAATTTTAATTTCCAATTCCATTTTATCAGGCTTTATGAATCTAGTTTAATTTAAGAGTACATATATGTTTGTTGTTTCCCTTTTTGGAACATATAATGGCAATGCCAATAGGTTACTCAGGTACTACAAGTCAGGATGCCAATAGTGTACACAGGATTCCTAGTAAACCCCGCACTGAATTTGTCAATCACACATCTCGAAAAATCAAATCTATGGACCAATGCAAGGTGGAACATCTTTAAGTGAGAGCCAAGGCCTATATGTTACATTAGCACGTCTCAAATTCATGTTACTATGCCCCTTAATAATTAAAAGTATGTAGCATTGATCAATATTTATGCAGCATTCACATTTCAAAAATCTTGAGCAATAAAGGACAACCATGGCTAGGTCAACCAGAAAATTTATCAAGAATGAGACCAAAAATCATACTTGGGTCAAAGAAGTGTTCATTAGATGTGCTATTAAGCTCGAAAGGAGCCATATCATATTGGTTGATGAAAAGAAACAGAACGCAACCACTGAGCTTAATGACCATTCAAAACATTATTACCTAGCATGCTAAACAATAGCTGTTTTGTCATAAAAGCTCTGTAAATTCCTTTATGATCAAACATTCTAACGTCTAAGCACAAACTTGAATTTGAGGTTACCTGATACTAGTCTGTCCACCTGCAATATGGCACAAACAAAATAGTCAGGAAAAATTCAACTATCTCAGTGGAGAAAATCAGAAGACTTATTTTCGCATTCCTCACACGTGGCTAGAAAAATTAATAGCAAAAGCTCTCAGGCTGACTAACAAAAAGAAAAATTTATTTATTCGGTGCAAAATAATCATCAGAAAGTGTTAAGGTGACAGTGAGTCAGTGACCACTAACAACTATTATCCACTTATTCAGTCTTGGCCGCATTATCCCTCTCAAAAAGGAAACCAAATACTAGGTGTTCAGTCATTCATCAATTAATCTCAACATAATGATCTTACTCACTGTTAAGAGTCCCACATGGGTTTATAATGTCATGGGTTAGACTAGCTAATTGATTGGATTCACTCTTTTAGTGTGGTTTGGTCCATGTGCAGTACAACCCAATTGAGTGGCATTGGCCCAATCTTAGATTATAACATGGTATAAAAGCTTGTTTGGTCCACTGTGTTCACCCGATTGTCTACCCGTGGTATCAGTGGCGTCCAAAGCTTTAGTTTCAGGAGAAGGGTCCAATTTCAAGTAGTCACCGATTAGATTCAAAATGACCCAGTTGTCCACTCGAGGGGGAGTGTTAAGGTGTCGTTTACCAAAAGAGAATTGGAGAAGTGGAAAAATGAAAAATGGAGAAATTGTTTACAAAATTCTTTCTTCCAATTTTAGTCTCATCTCGAATCTTCCACTTTTTGTGTAATTTTGGAGAACTGAAAAAAAGGCATTCTCTAAATGGAGAGATGGAAATATGCGGGTGAACAGTGTAAATTTAGGAGAGGTCAGCGGTTCAAATCCATGTTATGTCATTTTTCCCACCATGGCGTTCTCTTCCAGGGTTAGGTCATTTGTTGCAGCATCCTTCTTGCCTTTTCCATCCTTCTTTCTTTTCCCCATTGCCTTTTCCAGTCTTTTTTCCTTTCCCCATCGCATGGCGTAGCAACCTTCATTCTTATTCCCTTCGCGTATACCCTTTCCCTTCCTTCACGTACAGCAAAGAGGACCGAATAGCACTCCGTCAAGCCGCACAACCACTCCGGTGAGCCTACATTCTCCGGCGAACCTTTCATCTCGGCAACTCAACACGGACTCTCCAAAATCTTCGATAGGATCTTGTCCAAGTCCAAAAGTAATTATCTAAACCTATTTTTATTTATTTCTATGAATGTTATCTCATTTCTCTTTTGCTATGATAATTGATAGCTGTTTCTTGTTCATCGATCTCCTTTGTACAATACTTGATTTGTAGATTAATTTATTGATTTTTTTATTTAAAAATTGAATTTGTAAAATGAAATTAAAAAATTAGAGAAATGGAAAATTGGATAAATGGAGAATGAAAAATAAACCGGAAAAGGAAAAACAGAGAAATGAAGTAAACGACCCATAAGAGTCTCACATATGGGTTTATAAGGTCATGGGTTAGACGAGCTAATAGATTGGATTCAATCTTTTAGTGTGAATTGGTCCATGTGCATTATAGGCCAGTTGAGTGACCTTGGCTCAGTCTTAGATTATAACACTCACGAATACCTATTCTCTAATCCAAATAGTCAAAATGTCTCTAGAGAGTGATAAATAGTCAAAAATAGGAATAACAATTCCGGTGGAAACTATGCAAAAAGTACAAAATGTTCACAAGGTGGAAACTCTTGTTCACTTTATCTACTTACAGCAATGACTCCAATGAGTGGCATTACGTATAGCAACCTAACAAAGGGTTTGAGAATTAATAGATAATCTCTAATTTCAGTACATACAAGGGTTGTGATCAACTAAGTTACAAAATTACTACGGAGTACTTTGCTCGTGAACATGGTGAAAATCGAATTGAGGGTGGTCTATAAACTGCAATGCATATCAATGTGAAATTCTATCATTTCTATGTGCAGAGTTCCTGAAAGATTCATAACAGGTGGGAGACTAAAGCACCTCAAGTAAACTCTTCCCTCCTATTCTATAGTGAATTAGTGATTGATTATTAATCTCAAGCACCTCAAAAAACTTTTGAATTGAGTACTATATTAAACCACTAATGACTAATCAAATATATCTAAAAACTAAAATGAACTATCGGGCAAGCATAAGTTATGCAAAGACAATCAACTTAGGTTATATAATCATTTCAGATTAATTATTAATCTAGCACATTGTAGAAACAGGCATATCTGATTAATAAGTAGGCCAAAGTCAAAGTAAAAAACCATTTTAACACCTCAATGGCATTGATTTTCTTAATATTCCAGGATAAGATATTGATAATATGTATCATTTTCTCAGGTAATTCCAATTAGAACAAAACATAACACAAGAAAAAACTAATGACCATAAATAGCTAAATAGAAACATGCAATGTGGAAAAAGTTTCCTAGATCATAAACTAACTGGTCAGCATACCTAGATCCCAAACTTGAAACTTAATATTGTTGTACTGCACTGTTTCGACATTAAATCCAATTGCTGCATCACAAGAAAAGGAAAAAAAAAATCACAATTCACTTCAATAACGTCCTAATATTGAAGTCCTAATATTCAACTTAAAATTAAAACGATAAACCATAGTTTTTATGAATGCAAATTCAATTCTTCCCGTGAGAAAAAGAAAGAATACCAACTTGGAATAGTCGAAACAACTTCGCCCATCTGGAGCCGATCTGCATAAAAAATCGGAAATAGAGTTACACAAAATTTTAAACTCACGACAAATCCAAAACCCAAACATCAAATCAAGACAACGGGCTGCAAAATCTCTGAGAAATCGTACAGAGGATCGTGGTTTTCCCAGCATTGTCCAATCCAAGAACAAGGATCCGAGCTTCCTTGTTACCAAACAGCGACGAGAAAAGCCGAGTAAACACAATTCCCATTTTCAAATTCCCGTTCCCTTATTCAAAGTTCCTAGCAGATCAGATCTACAAGCAAAATCAGCAATACCCTCTGATCCTCTCTGGAAAAATAAAACGCAATACAGAACAGTTACGGATTTATACATGTATCTGAGAATGACTCAGAATCTTTATGCTAAGAAATGGAGAGAGAGACAGAGTGCACGGACGAGTAGAGGAATCAATGAACTCCGCGACCCGTATACCTGTGCGGATCTGGCCCGAAATACACACGTAAAATTGTACAGTACTTCGTAGTAATTATATCACGATTCTGCGGCCATATATTAGCATGCTATACCAAATATGGTCCTTCAACTAATAAATATATATTCACAATTCTCATATGTACAACCACAATCAAGTTTATCAGACTATTAACTTGATAATCATGAATTTATATAGTTACAAGTTCGACACTTATTTATAAGTCGCCCTTAAATATCCATCGGTTGATAGAACCAATTTCTCAAAAAGTACGCATTAGTGCACAAGTCAACTGGCTTGATTTGATTTGATGAACATCGATTTCACCACTTTCTTAAAGATCATGAGTGAATTGAAGAAGCATTTTGGTAAAACATGTTTTGGTCTATCACATTTGATGTATCATGTCTTTAGTTGGGACCCTTGTATTTTTCGTCTAATCTAACAATTATAAGTTAATATTATCCCTATTATCACCACACGAGGTACCACATTATGTCAAATACCAAAGCCCTATAACCACAATTTGTATTTTCATTTAAGGTGATTGAGATAATTAAAGTTATTAGTTAGTAATAATTAATAAAGTTACGATGATGGTTACGTTTGCTTAGCTTGTTGCATGAGTTAGCTAGGTTGTAGTTCAGTTATCAACAGTGATAATTTTATTTTTAGTACTTTAAAAGGACACTGGTGTAACATACCATCCAAACCCTAATGCCGTCTCCCTTCTCCCTCTAAAATCAAACGCCTTTCTCTGCTGCTCAAATTCGGCTTCCACCGTCGGCCTCCGGCCGGAGCTCTAATGGAGCTTTGAGCCGGCGGTTTTGGTCACCTTCTACGTTTGCTTTCGTTCTTCTTCCGCTCCGATCACCGTCGTAGCTCCGTCCTCCTGCGACCACCGTCGTAGCTCCGTCCGCCTCCGACCACCGTCACAGATCTTCCTCTTCCGTCTTCTCTCCCTGTTAATAAAATAATAGTAGGTAGGTATTGGACTTTGTGTTGGTAGTCTTGAACTCCCAACCCTATTTTGACTTTATCCACTTTTTATTTTTTTTTATTATTGTGTTTTCCTTTCGTTACTTTCACGAGCATTTTTCCTCTCGTTGCTTTCACGAACTTTTCATTTTCATTAGCATAAATCGTTTAGTTTGGTTTTGGCAAGTGTTGATCTTATCCTGTACAACGAGAAAAAAAAAAAGAATGATGACGAAGACCCAGATCTTTGATGAAGCTTTAAGCTCCTTGAAGGAACATAGCTTCCTAGTTATGAAACAGTCTGCGATTCAAGTTTTCTATAGCATAGTTAAAAAAGTTGTTTTTATGTCTGACTGTAAGGAATGATTTACCATTTCATTGATCGTTGATGTAAACGTTTTATGTTATGAATTAATGGAATAGGTACGTTTACCTTTCAAAAAAAAAAAAAGGACACTGGTGTGATAATAATCACATAATAATCGGTGGTTTTAATATTGAAATAACAAGAAAAATAATACCATATTAATAAAAAAAAACATTTAAAAATGATTCTACTTTGATTATTAAAAAAAAAAAAAAAACTACTCCATTTTACATGCTCAATAAATATAGTAGGTTCGAGCCCAAGTATTAAGAAGATGTATATATCTATAATAGTTTATCTAATCATATCATTGGAATAAATCAATAATAATCCGAATGTATTTCCTGTAATGATAATTAATTTTTTATTATTATCATCATCAAATATTGCAGGAGTAAAGGTGCCTACTTTATTCTTTTCGTCTCCAAAATGTTGAATTCTCAATTCCAAAGGCCCCCGCGCCAAAACAAAGCATGGTTACGTTGAGCTGCCAGAATGTAGTAAATTTGTCTGAGCCCGGGTTTGAACCGGGGACCTCTAGTGTGTGAGACTAGCATGATAACCAACTACACCACCCAGACAAGCTTATCCATTTTTTATTCTAAATTTATAGGTGAAAGTTCACTGTTAGTCCTTTTTTTTTTTTTTTCAAAATATCTTCATTTGATCCTAATATTATTGTGGCATAACCATTTTTTGTCCTCTATCAACAAAACAGTTTAAATGTCATTAAATATAATGACATTTCGATCTTTAATTATGAATTCTTTTCAAAAAGATAAGCATACAAAAATATAACAGGTCCACGCACTTTGTATTAAAAATATCAAAATTTCCTTGTATTTAACAGTATTTCAATGATTTTGTTGATGAGAACCAAAAATAATCATGCAACAATAATACTAGGACCAAAAGGGGATGTTCTGATAAAAAATGACTAAATTAAAAATGACATGTTCTGATCATGCAACGATTGATTGGTTCATTCTTAATGTTGATGCTGCGGTTTTTCCCCAGATTGGCCAGGCAAGTTATGGAGTGGTTATGAAGGATGCTCATGGTGAATATGTGGTAGCGAAAAGTGGTCCGATCCGTTGTATGAACAACACTCATCTAGCGGAGGCTATTGCGGTTAAAGAGGCTCTATCTTGGGCAAAAGAAAGAGGTATTCGGAAATTGGTGGTGAAGTCTGATTGTCAAAAGGTGTGCAATCTGCTAAACGGTTCTTTGCTTGATCTCTCCTTTGCAGGTTGTATTATTAGGGAGTGTCGAGATTTAAAGCGATACTTTGAGGAAGTATCTATTCGGTTTATACCTCGATCAGTGAATAAACATGCTCATGCTTTAGCTAGAGCTGCTCGTTCTCATCATACTGGTCCTCTTAGTTGGTTATCCTCTATTCCTTCTTGTATTGAAACTTTGATTTAATATATGTATGAGGTTTATTTCAAAAAAAAAAATTAAAAGTAAACTGTCACATATAAATTTATGACCAAAAATAGAATTAACCCCTAAAATTACATTCGTTAATCAACGTAATATTTAAAAGAGGGGAAAACTTTGATTACTTGTAAATTAATAAAGACTTTCACACAATAATCAAATATTAAAAATAAATCAATCTATCAATAGCAATAGTAACAGGTAAGGTAGTGAATACTATGTATTGATCATTTTTGTAAAAAAAAAAAAAATGTAACATTAATTTATTTTTGGATGACTGGGTAACTTGTCACCATTATTTGAAGATGTGCACTAAGTAAACCACACTCATATGTAATAGTCTGCAAACCACTCAAGAAATGTAAATCACACTAAAAAGACTCTGTATGACGAGCTTGATCGGGAGGGTGTTGGTAAAAATTGAACTCGAACATAAATTTATTTCTTGTAATGCAACATACCCCTACGAAAATAGCTCTATGATATCACTACATGATGTGTTGTGATTGTATTATATATTTTATTATAGAGCTATTGCAAATTTTGATCCCTGAAATAATATTCATTTTTCATATTTGGCCCCCAATTATTAATTTTGTCACATTTGGTGGTCCAGTAGTATGTCACATTTGGTCTTGACGGCCAAATCTCTAGCAACTACGCATCAAAACACCAGGGTTATTGCAAGAAAAATTGTTCATTCAAATATAAATACACAATACTATATATACTATTACCAAAAATTTGACTTTGTAGCAACCTCAGATGAGAGAAATTTATATTTTTTTGACAAGTATGTGATTGTAGGAGATTTGGCTGGCAAGACTAAATGTGGCAACAAAAGTATTTTGTGCACTGTACTAATTAAATGTGGCAACATTAATATTTGAGAACTAAAAGTAGAAAATAACCTTGTTTATATATTTTGTCGAGTGTTTATCTAGCTTTTGATAGAGTCATTGGAAAATAATATTATTTTCTCCTACTTTTACTTCTTAATGTTTACTACTTGACATTGTAATAAAATTATTTTTAATTTATTCATGAGCTAGCTACCATGAGTTGGCCAACCTTATTCAACATTAAAAAATGAATCTATTTATTAATGGAGTATAAAATGAACTAATCAAATATTGTTAGAGTTGAAAATTAAGATATATAATTAGAATGAGAATGTAACATTACTTATCATTGATTAATTCACAAGTAACCAATAACAATAAATAAGTCCCACAAAAAAAAACAATAAATAAATAAATAATAATTTACTTTTAGAAAAAGTATCATATAAAGGTGAAACACTGAATAGTATTATAATGATGTTAGTAAGAGAAAAGAAAAAATTTGAATAAGGATCAAATAGGTTATCGAACTGCACAAGATAATGCAATTAGGCTACTGAACTTAAAAAAACTTACAATTGAATCCCTACACTAACCAATTTCAAGCAATTCGTCCAATTTGCAGGTTTCTAATAGGTTACTCCAAATAAAAAAATATTTTTAAAAAATAATTATTAAAAAAAAAAAAACCAACCAACTTTGTCTCCACCGGAGACGAAGCAGAAGCAGTTATCTTCGTCTCCGGCCATGAAGTAGCATAATTGCATTATCGTGCAGTGTCCAATTTGATGGTTTATTTGACCCTTAATTATTCCTTTGTATTTAATTTTTTAAAAAAAAAAAAAAATCAAAATGGCCTTGTATTTAATTTTAGTCTAACTATTTTGTTGACGAAAGACATGATCCTGACACAATAATACTAGGACCAGAAGGTGAATGTTCTAATAAAAATAACTAAAAGTTGACGGGCACTTATAAATATAAGACCAAAAATAAAATTAACTCTAAAGAATTATATCACCGGATTCAATCATGTGACCACCCATTTGAAATGGTAACAGATATGTCATCAGATTACATCCGAGTTGGCAAGAAAATAAATGAACACACCAATAAGTTCATTATTGAATTACGCAGTTCCTCATAAATAATGAGATATACATACAAAATAACACAACCTAGTAAGGCCTCTCTCCAATGTAGTTCCCAGGAGGATCATAGTTACAAGTCATGAAAACCCCCTTCCCCCCACTACACGCCACTCTAGCACATCCAATCCTCCTCGTCTCTCTCCACACAATCTGCGTATAATGCCCACACTCCTGCCCACCCGCGCAACTATTATACCGGTAGTTATACCACCGCCGCTCCGCCGCCCAGGCCGCCGCGGCCTGCACCGGCATCCACCCCTCCCCGCCGCCCCAGAATATGTTCTCCCCGTACGGCCCCTCAGAATGCACCAGCGCGCAGTCGCCGCGTCTCTGATTAGCGTACCATTTCGCGTAATTCTCGAGCCGCTTATCCCACACTAGTGGCCGGAGGTGGAGCGCCGACCGGGCGGCGTTCTGCGGGGCCATGAACTGGTTGATGAAGTTGGTTCTGGCGTTCATGTATTTGGTTTGGGCATTTGTGGTTGAAAGGAGGAGAAAGAAGAAGAAGAAGTAGTGAGGGGTCATTGGGGAAGAATGAGCTGAGTGAATGGAGATTAGGTGACGATTTTAGTTTAGTGTTTGTGACGAATATGTTTTATATTTATATATAGCCTAAAAGGGAGTGGTTGGTGTTTTGAGGGGCTAAAGTTTCAAACTCTTTGGTGGCATCCATGTTCGATAATGATTACCACAATCTTTTTTGTTTTTCAAAGGGAACAAAATTTAGCCTAATTAAAACAATATTTATTTATAATTCCTTAGCTTTATTAAAATAATCCTTATGGAATTTCTAAAAGATATTTATTTAATTAGTCCTAAGTTATTTACATTCTAGTTTTTGATTCAAACTTCTAAAATGCAGTTACATTAAAATTCACGAATGAGTTACTTTGTCATATTTTGAGGTCCTACTAATGCATGATATAGTCTCAATTGCTTTATTATAGTAGCTGTCTAATTGAAAGTATGTAAAATATTGAGGTATAATTTGTTATTATATTAAAAAATTGGATCATGTTTCACACGGTTACATTTATCATTCACAAGCAAGCGCTCCCTAATGTGACTATTACATATTTGTGATGTAGCAATTGCATTTTTAGTTTGTTATTGTATATTTGTGATGTGACATTTTGCCACATCAATGAGTGACTTTTGTGAGTGACAATTGTAAAGATGCTTAGCATTTTCTTAAAAAATTGGATTGTAGTCTTGCTTTTTAATTTATCTAGTACTATTTAAAATAATCATTGGATATATAAGTTAAAATAAATGACATTATAGGGGCAATCCCAACCAAGTTGGTCGAACTATTGACTTGGTAACCATAAGATTTCAAGTTCTATTCCCAGTATGAGCAGCCTATTGACTTTCTTGGTTTGAGTTGAGTTCACTCAGTGCAACCCATCGAATAGTGATTTCTGGTTTTCGTGATAGAAAAGAAAAATATAATGTAATAAATGTTATTCTCAATTATTATATTCTTGAAAAAGCCATAAATCTAGGAGTTATTTTGGTAATGACAATGCAGTTTACCAGCTCTCTCTCTCCTTTCTTGTTTACCATCTCAGTCTTAAATAATCAATATTAGGCCCTCTTCAAAATAAAATCTCTGTTCATTAATAACTGTCAATTATTTGACTTGTATAGTTACAATATAAACGTACTTCCTTTTGAGTGGGTAATTAGTAGTTGCACGTTGAGGCGTTGATATCGGCGGAAGTTATCTCCGTGGATTGAGGCGGCCTTGCAATCCACACTATATATATTTCTTTAATTTCTTTTTTAAGAAAACAAGAAATGAATTAATTAAGGTTCGAATACATAGAATTACAATTCACAAATGAAACGAGAAGGATGCTAGATGGTGTGCAAGTTTCTTAACCTTGATTTACCGGATTATTCTTTTCTTATGCTGGTTGCATTTTACATTTTTACGTCAATGTCGATCTTTAAAATGACGCTTTGAATTAGTGCATGTCTATTAGTTATGTTGCCCGATCAATGAACAAGCTTGTTTATGCATTAACTAGAGTTGCGAGTTCTCTTTCTACTCATCTCAGTTATTTTTCTTCTATTCCTACTTGTATTGAACATTTGATTTCCTGAATTTTATAAAGTTTTGTTTTCCTTCCCAAGGTCGACTGGGCCGACCTCTGGGGTCATCATGGCCGAGCTCCGTGCTCGGCCAAGGCCCCCGGGTCTTAATTTGACGCAGCTCCCTCTGCTTGAGACGTGGTCCATAGCTGTTGGAGAGTTTCCCCTTCGATCTCTCCAAGTGGTTAAGCCTAAAACTAGTATAAAAACATGTAACTTTGTCTTTAAGACATCTAATTGGTCATAAACACCTATTGTCTTATTATTACCTAAGTCTACCTTTGTAATAGCATTTCCTATTGTCTTAATACAAACATTAACCTGCAAGGTACACTTGTTATTTTCAATCTTGCCAACCCCCTTTAATCTTATTGATTCGGTCCCGGATTTATTAAATCCATCAACCTTAAATAGAGACTACACTTAACACTTCATAACAAAGAAATCGAAAAATAACAAATGAGAATGAAAAAAAAAAAAAAAACACAACACAACACACATATACATACAGAGAGAGAAAGGAGGAAGCGCCGGCGGCGGAGTGACTGCGTCGCAGGCTCTCGGCAAGTGGCTGCGTCGATGGGAGGAATTAGGGAATTAGGGCAAGGGCTGGCTGCGTATCTTTAGACTTTTAATAATTATTATACCGGCAAAGTTTCTCAATCCACAAGTTAACCATTTGGCTTGTGTACTAGGATTCATGTTTTAGGAATCTCATCAAATTTCCAAAGGAATCAGAGAACTAAAACTATGTAAAATGTTTTATCAAAAAAAAAAAAAACTATGTAAAATGCAAAGGAAATATGTACATCAAATCGCCTAGAGAGAGATAAAGTACCTTAGATGCGAAACGGCACCGTATTAGAGGAGGAGAAATTTACAATTTAATAGATATTATATTTTTGTTCCCAATTTATGCTAAAATTGCGGTATGTGCCCTTATCTTTTTGTTTCTTTGAAGAATTCAGCTTCAAATTTGTGAACCAGTCTGCGAATCAAGTTTTATATAACATTGTTAGGACAGTTGTTTCTATGTCTGACTGTAAAAAATATTTGACGATTCCATCTATTTTTATTGTAAACGTTTCAGCCTATGATTAATAAATTAGCTTCTTTATTTTCAAAAAAAAAAAAAAAAAAAAAAAACCAGTGTACAAGACTTTTGGGTTGAGAACTGAGGCCCAATATAGACTGCAATTGTGCAAAACGTGGGCCGGGCTGCTCTAGACTAAGATATGGCCTATTTGACAATCTGACATCACTAATCACATTTATATTACTCCGTATTATTTTTACACGAGAGACAAATTAGGTATAAATTTTAAGACAAATTACATATTTTCAAAAATATCATTACAGTTTTTATTTAAATTGTTTAGTATAGAAAAAAAAAAAGGTTGTTTTCCTCTAAACTATGTTGTTTTACAAAAATAAACGTAAAATCCAAAAAAAAAATTTGAATTGGAATGTGTCAATTGCAAGTAAAGAATCTGAAAATTATTTTGATCGGAGTTTACTAGTTTAGAATGCAACGTATACTACTATACTCTGATCCATTGTAATGATGCATAATTTACCAATAATAAATCACCTGTACCGTGGCATGGTAAAGTGTTAAAGTGGAGAGTGCATGTGACTGCGCCAACTGCGGGTGGTCTTTGTCACGAGCGACGTGGGGATTCTCTCTTTCTCTTTCTCTTTGTCGTGAAGGGTTCATGTTCCTCAAATTAAAGCGATGACACGTTTGATTTAGTTTGTGGTCCAGTCGCCTTGAAATTTGAGAATGTTTGCCCATCATTCAATTGAAACTGAATTTTAGGCCTCAATTTTTGTTTCTTTGGATCTTCTAAACTTTCTATTCGCTAACGGATTATTACGTATGTTTAATCTAAATTAGAGCCAATTCTCCATATTTGGATTAAAATAATATTTTTGTTGAGTACTACTGACCATGGTTATGTTTGGCAAACCTAGCTAAAAAAGTAGTTAAAAACTTAAAAGTAGCTGAAAGTTGAAAAATTAAGTTAGTAATTGAAATCTGAAGAGCTATTAAGCTAGTTGTTATGTCTAAAAATGTTTGGTAAAATTAGCTTTTTGATAAGCTGACAAATATAAAAAGACTAAAAATGTCATTTTTCATAAAATTTAAATAGGTTTGTTTACGTATTAAAATATAAAATAATGAAACCAATATATTTTAATAAAATATAAAGTAAAAACATATATTTGAAAATATAACAAAATATTTACAGTTCATAAAATTAGTTCATACAAATTTAATATTCAAACACACAAATGTCAAATTAAAATTACAACCAAACATATTGAAGAGAAAAATCCAAAAAGATTTTAATTGAGATGCGTAAAAGATCATTTATTTAAAATAATAAGAATAAAGATGGAAAAAAAGTTAAGAAGCTACTAGCTTATTTTTGAAAAGCTACCTAAAGACTCTAGCTCTCTCTGGTAGGCTATGTTTGGCAAACCTAGCTGAAAAGGTAGCTGGAAGCTGAAAAGTAGCTGAAAACTGAAAAGCTATAAGCTCGAAGCTGAAATCTTAAGAGCTGTCAAGCTATCTGTTATGCTTAAAAGTGTTTGGTAAAATTAACTTTTTGATAAGTTGATGAATGTAAAAAGACTAAAACGGACATCTTCATACAATTTAAATAATTTTAAATTTAAATAGGTTTGTTTATATATTAAAATATAAAATAACGAAATCAATATATTTAAATAAAATATAAAGTAAGAACATATATTTGAAATATATAAAGTAAAAAAAAAAATTGTTTATAATTCATAAGATTAGTTCATACAAAAATTAATGTTCAAACATAAATGTCAAACTGAAATTACTACCAAACATAATGAAAAGAAAATGTCAAAAGGGTTTTAATTGAGAGGAGGGGGTAAATGATGTCATTTATTTAAAATAATAAGGATAAAGATGGAAAAAAGTTAAAAAGCTACTAGCTTATTTTTGAAAAGCTACCCCAAGTAGCGTTTCAAAATAAGCTCTTATTTTAAGCTACTAGCTTATTTTGAGAACATTACCAAACAGAGCTTATAGCTTATTAGTAGCTTAAAATAAGCTATAAGCTCCTAAATAAGCTCTGCCAAACATAGCCGTAATGTTCCTAAAATAAGCTAGTAGCTTAAAATAAGAGTTTATTTTTTAACGTAAGGTAGCATTTCAAAATAAGCTAGTAGCTTCTTAATTTTTTTTTTCATCTTTAACCTTATTATTTTAAAGAAATGACATCTATTACCATGGTTGCAGTAGGCGCTAGGCGCTAGTCGGGCGGTAGACTAGCGCCTAGGCGGTAAGTAGGCGGTTCTAGGCGGCGACCTATAAAAACAAAAAATTAATTCATGTGTGTGGGTGTATGTCATATATTATATTATATATTACATATATATATCTCTTACTTTTCTTACTTATATAAATAATTAAATTTAAATACATATAAATATAATAATAAAATTAACAATGCCGACTCGCTCGAGTTAACTCGACTAACTCTGTCGAGTTGGGCGAGTTAACTCTGCCAAATTCGGCCTAGGCGGCCGCCAACTCGGCCTAGTCGGCCGAGTTAGGCGCTAGGCGGCCTCCTAGGCGGCCAGCCACCTAGGCGGACGCCTAGGGAACAATTCGCCACGGTCTAGGAGCGCCTAGCGCCTAGGCGGGGCCTAGGCGGTCTAGGCGGGGATTTTTGCAACAGTGTCTATTACCCTTCCCAATTAAAATCTTTTTGACTTTTTCTCTTCTATATGTTTGGTTGTAATTTCTATTTGACATTTGTGTTTGAACATTGATTTTTGTATGAACTAATCTTATGAATTATAAACATTTTGTTTTACTTTATATGTTTTCAAATATATGTTCTTACTTTTTATTTTATTAAAATATATTAATTTTACTATTTAATATTTTAATATATAAACAAACATATTTAAATTTAAAACTATTTAAATTGTATGAAGATGTCCTTTTTTGTCTTTTTACATTTATCAGTTTATCAAAAAGCTAATTTTACCAAACACTTTTAAGCATAACCGCTCTTCAGATTTCAGCTTCGAGCTTATAACTTTTTTTCAGCTACTTTTCAGGAGTTAATTCCATCAATGGTCCTCCGACTATGTTGATTTCCCAAAATTAGTCCCCGACTTTTAATTTCGACAATTTAGGTCCCTTGACTTTCAAATTTTTTTCAATGTTGGTCATTTCGTCAAATTTTGGTTAAGTTGAGGTCAAATAAATGGGTAAAATTGTCCGTTCACTTGTATACTCGTATTCCTCCTGTCCTATACGCTATATATATATATATATATATAGGAATCTATTCAGGTGAGGACTAATGTAATATAGAGTACTATGAGGTCAAATAGTGATCGTTGGATTAGGATATTGGATGGTGTAAGATTGATGTATTTTTTTGGTTTATATTAAGCGTAGGCGGTATTATTTATTCAGTTATTACGATTTGGGGTTATTTTTGTCATTTGGGCATAATTTTAATTATTGTAGCTGATTTCTCGTGATTTTTGGCTTCCTATTCACACACGAAATCAGTTTCCTTAGGCGTTCCTTTTTCAATTTCCTAACCGTCCGAAGTCCTTTTGTTTCTTGGTGTTATCGTTGTCGCTGTCGGTCGAGGCCGGGAGGGAGCAAGAGGAGTCGCCAGTGGTGCTGTTGTTGGCAGTCGTAGCTTGCAGTGATGGTAGACACCGGTGATGACTGTCGGGGAGACCAACGTTCTGGGAAAGAGAGGTCGGTAGTGAGTCAAGGTAGGGATTCCCGTTTTCTTTTTCGTTTTTTTCTTTGTTTTTGTTTGGTTTGTTTTTGCTATTACATTCTGTCCGTGTGATGTTTTTGGCTTCTGGCGATTGGGGTGGGGGGGGGAGGGGTTCGTCATGCATGGCTCGCAGATGGGGGTTCTCCCGTGTTTTTGGTCGGAGATGGTGTATTCTGGTAAGGTTTTGCTATATTGTCGACAGGAGGTGGTGGTGGTTGGGGTTTTTTTTTTTGTGGTTTTCTGGTCAATTCCAATTTTTTAATGTTTCTTTTGTGTTTTGTAGTTGGTGATGGTGTTTTCCGGTAGGTTCTTGGTGTGTTGTTGCCAGTAGTGGTGAGGTTTTGAGAGTTTGGGGTTTTTTTTAGTTGTTTGCTTCGTAATGCAGTCTTTTTTTAATGATTCTTTAGTGGTTGTGGTTGGAGATGGTGTTTTCCGGTAGGGTTGCTGGGCATTCCTTTTTGTTTTTCTTTTTTATTGATTCTTTCGTGGTTCTTGGTTATTTGCTGTGCATTCTTTCGTGATTTATCTTTTCATAATGTTGTGTGACAAGGGGGGTTTTCCAGATTAGAACCTCTTAAAATTAACAATATGGTGATGCATATAATCAGTGCATGCGTATTTCTCATTATAGTTATTATAGTTTCTTTTTACTGAAATCTCTTTTATTAATATCTGGTGGATTTTTGCTAGTTTAATTGTGTGCCAATCTAGGGAACAATGTGTGCTTGACTATATATGCTTTTAGCTGTGGGGAGAAATTCAAATCTCTTCATATTTTCAACTGAATGTTAATAGCAACCCTAATTAGGGAACACAATATTTTTTTTAAAATAATTAGCTTGAGATTGTAATTTTGTTTAACATATAGTTGTGTTTGTAATACTGAATATTAAGCGTTGTCATTGTGGTTTTTAAATGTGGGGGTTGTCGTTGTGATGAATGTTGTGTGCCAAGGGTCTTTAATTGTGTGCACTATATGTGGATGGTTATGTTCCTGGTAGTGTTTTGGTGGAAATCAATAATATTGTTTTTTTGTTGTATTAAAATGCTAGGTCGCTAAGGGTTTGAATTTTTGGTTGTTGAATGTGCTTTGTATTCTTGATTAGTTCTTGAATGTGCTTTGTATTCTTGATTAGTTTGGTTGTATAGTTTTTTTTTTTTTTTTTTTGGATTTTTGTATATGTATGGCAGTGCGATTGTTTTTTTTTTTTTTTCCTGTGTTGTGTGCCCAATTGGAGGTCTTCGTGTGCACGGGTTAGAATTGTTGTGTGCCTACGGGTGGCTTTTTTTGTATAGTTAATTTGTTGTTTAGTTGGTTGTCTACACTAGTTTAGTTTGGTTGTCTAGTATTTTTTGGATTTTTATAGATGTATAGTGGTGGATTTTTTGTTACTTTTTTATGTAGTCTATTGCTTGTTATCTCTTTCATATTCCAACTATTTCTTCGTTGCAGCAAAAAAGGTTAGGACGGCTCCTTCGGTGGGGTGTGCGTCCCAATTGCCGTATGATGATGACGAGTTTGGTGAAGGTCCAGTTCCTTTCTAAGCAAGGATGCAGCGGGATCCTCTCTGTGATGCTCCGGATACTGATTTAATCGCGGAGGAGCGGGAAAAGTTTCCTACTGTTAGAGTTAGGGTGCCACCTTGGCTAACAATAGAACCTCATTTTATATTTTGTAAAAACTTTGTTGTCATTTTTGAATTGTAACTCATAAATACGAATTCCATATTTTTGTTTTCATCTAAAATATGCATTTCTTTATGCTTGAAGTTACACTTCCAATATGATGGTGCACACGCTATACACATTTATGACTATATAATTCGGCTTTCCACTCGTCTTTATATTCATAAATCTAAAAAAATGTCCGCTGCCATTTTGTTTAAATTATAACTATAGTAATTACAAAATCTACTACTATTATGTTCAAATTGTGCATAGTGGTGTACATAGGGTTTTTAAACCGCACCTATAACATAGATGACATACAACTTATCAAATGTTGGCACACATTTAGCCAAACAATGGCACACACTTTACCAGAAACTGTAATACCAGACCTCCATTTATATTTCATTCAGACTGTTTCTGCTTCATACATTGGCAAACAATTGACCGATCATTGACACACACTAAATTATATATTCGCACACAACTATATATATGTGATTTTCTGGTATTAAATTATTACTAATGCCTTTAATACTTTCATGTTTTCCCAAACCCACTTTTGAGTCCTATTTCATGTAACATTTCACCAATTTCTTAAGTGTGTAGTGCTTGAGTGAAATTAAATTTGTTATACTAATCATGCAGTGGCACAACATATATACACACTGATGGAGTGATGCTTATAATCAATACTTAATAAAAATTGTAATGGATTATTCGTGAATGTAATGTGTTCATTTCGCTAACAGTTTTAAATCTAACAGTTTTGAACTAACGGGCACACGGTATTCTATTGCAGGGCATACAATTTTTATTAGGATGGCACACAACTTATTTGTAATGAACTCCCAAGATATAACAGGCACACGGTATTCTATTGCAGGGCATACAATTTTTATTAGGACGGCACACAACTTATTTGTAATGAACTCCCAAGATATATGTATATATTTGTAATATCAGTATAACAATTTAATGAATACTATTAGATGTTACCAGACTCCAATTGTTTTGATTCATGCTCCGTATTTCCTTTCACGTTTATTGCTGCCAGACACTACAATGTTCCTTGGTAAAACTCAATTCATTCCTTAATAATAGTGATCCTGAAATGCTAAGTTTGTAAATATTAATCCTATCTTAATTACTACCAAAGCAAAAATCTCTTCTTTACCCTTCTTACCATTATTGTGGTCTGATATGATGCCATATCACATTGTAATCTTTACCATTAATTTCATGATATTGGATGGTTAAGATTAGACCTCATATTCCTCAAGATAAGGTGTTCTCATGTGAATAGGGGCCTATATATATATATATATATATATATATATATATATGAATATAATATCAATCGAAGAGACATCGATAGAGATTATATGACTTCGATTGAGATTATATTCATATATATATTGTATAGGACATGAGAAATATGAGTAATAATACACTAAACAGATGAACAGATAATTTTACCCATTCATTTGACCTCAATTTAACCAAAATTTGACGAAATGACCAACATTGGAAAAAATTTGAAAGTCAAGGGACCTAAATTGTCCAAATTAAAAGTCGATGACTAATTTTGAAAAATCAACGTAGTCGGAGGACCATTGCTGGAATTAACTATATTTTTCAGCTTTCAGATATCTTTTCAGCTAGGTTTGCCAAACATAACTAAAGTAGCTTTTTAAAATAAGCTCTTATTTTAGGATGTGTTTGGAAAGCAGGAAAATGATTTCTGGAAAATGAGTCATTTTCCAGAAATCATTTTCCTTTCTTGTGTTTGATTACAAAGCAGAAAATTGTCTTTGTGTGTTTGGTTCATTTTCTAGAAAATGAGCAGGAAAATGAACAGAATTCTATAATTACGTATTTTAGTATATTTGTTTAAATATACCAACATTTATAATAACAATTTTCAATATAATTAATAAATGACTAATAAAATATCAAAATAACTATCCGGATAAAATCGATAAATTCAAGGATTGCTAATGATTTCATGGGGACTTAATTCACTATCTGGTAATACTATGAGTTTCTTATACAAAGTTAAAATGGCTCTCAAAACACTTCTAAAATAACGATGAACTATCTCAATTGACCTATAATACCTTGATCCAATAACCCGAAATCTTACATTGTGACCTATTATATGTAAGAACATTATCACTTGTTCTTTAACACTAACGGCTCTAGTTGTGTGCAATAAGTTATTAGTGGTAAGAATGTCACACAACTTATAGAATGAAATAAGTCGCATTCTAATAATGCTAATACATTTTTTATCACCTTCACACCAAATACTATTTATGTAAGAATCGCGGTCATAATCTCTATTGACTATCTCATGCTCTATTTGATTTTTTTTTCCTAAGAAGTTGCAATAGAAGAATCCCAACAGCTAGTATTGCACTTGATGCACTCATAACATCAACAGTACATGATTATTATCCATATATACAATTCAAAAATACAAAATAATCACCATAATAATATCACAATTGTTATAAATTATTTATTTAAAACAACAAAAAATCACAACAAAATAAAATATCTCAAAGACATAATCACATAATAAAAAAATCCCAATTAATAAAGAAAATAGTCTACCCATTGGAAACCAGTGGGTAGACTGGTTTGCAAACCAGTCCAAGCGTCCAGTCCCAAGGGACTGGTCTGCGACCAGTCCGTCGGACTGGTTTCGCAAGCCAGTCCGACGGATTGGTTGCGAAATCAGTCACTTTTTTGGGCAAAAATAGGTAAATGTTTTCAGATCTGAAAAATCATACAAATTACAAGTTAAAAAATAAAAGAAAGAAAAATACCTTGATGATGGGAAGAAGAAGAGCAGCTGGAAGGAAATGGAGAGAGCAGATGAAGAGGGTAGTGAGATGCAGTTGCGAAGCAGTAAGAGGCGTGAAAGACGATCTGGAAAATGAGAAGGGAAGCAGAGAAGTGAGAGGCGCGAGAGAGGCGTGACAGGCTATCTGGAAAATGACTTCCCAAAAAAAAAGGAAAGTCATTTTCCTCCAAATTAGGGTTATTTTCCATTGACTTATGTACCATTTTCCATTGACCTTGTTTTCCCTTGCCCTTCCCAAACACCACAAACCCAAAAAATGATTTCCAAAAATCATTTTCCGATTTCCAAACACACCCTTAAATTACTAAATACACCGTATAATTACATTATCTCCACGTAAAAATATAGAAACTATCAAACATAACTTTATTTTCTAACTGGCAACTTATAATATATTTTGTGCGGCCAAGTGAAGAGTTGCCAATTTTGCGATTCCCATTCGGGGAATCCATACCCCACACGCCTCAAAAACCGCGCGTGAGGGGGAATATACCATGGAGATAAATTGATGCCATGATTCTCAAAAACCAAAACTCGCCACGTGTCCCCTTAGCTGGCACCCTCTTCCCCGCCATGACCCTCTCACCCTTCAGAAATCTCTCTTTGTCTCTCTAATGCACTGCAAATTATAGCATAGCCATTTCTCTCTCTCTCTCCCTCTTTTCTCTGTTTTGTGTATATATATACATATATTTTTTTATTTATACAATTATGAATTTATTATATTTATTTATATATACATAATTGCTGCCACAGAATAAAGTTTGTTATTTATACAGTTTAGGTTTCCTTATTTTAGAATATATTATATATATATACACACACACACAAACGCACCATACTATATATATTTATATCTTTCTTTTTTTGAAAATATATTTATATCTTTCTGAGTTCTGACTCGTATAATATAGATATAGATGTGATAAGCATCGAAGTTGAGAGATTGTGTCGAAACTCGAGATTTCGTTGCTTTTCGTGCAATTGGAACCGCCATTTTTTCATCAGGTACTCGTTGAATTTGAATTTTTAGGTCGAAATTAATGATATTATTTGATGAATTTAAGCTGAAAAGTTGTGATCTTTTGATAATTATCAGGTGACAATCCAGAAATCGTTGAGTTTTTGATTTTTTTTTTCCGCGACGAGTGGAATTCTTTTAGTTGTTTAAACTGCCTAGTTTTGGAGGAGTTATTTTTCGATTTCTCTGAGTGTTTTGAATTTGAAGATTTTCGATAATTTGCGTGCGAGCGAGCGAGCGGTATGGATATGGTTTATAGTTATTGTGACAACAAGTGATGTGTAATAAAGGTGGTGTTCAAGGTTTGGGCGAATCAATATTCGATTCTGAGCGCTCAATTGAACTGCAGGAGGCTGAAGATTTATACCAGATGGATAATAATAGCCCGACATCGGGCTCGGTCCTGAATTCTAATGATGAAACCCCGCGGGTTAAGTTCTTGTGCAGTTTTGGGGGTAGCATACTGCCTAGGCCTCAGGATGGGAAGCTTAGGTATGTGGGTGGTGAGACGCGGATAGTGAGTGTTGCACGGGATATTAGTTACGAAGAGCTAATGTCAAAGATGAGGGAGCTCTTTGAAGGGGCAACTGTTTTGAAGTATCAGCAACCTGATGAGGATCTTGATGCTTTGGTCTCTGTTGTTAATGATGATGATGTGATCAATATGATGGAGGAATACGATAAGCTGGGGTCAGGAGATGGGTTCACTAGGTTAAGGATCTTCCTTTTCTCTCAGCTTGATTTTGATGGATCGCTGCATTTTGGTGATGGGGATGACAGGGACAACGAAAGGAGGTATGTAGACGCGTTGAATAGCCTTAATGATTCCCCAGAATATAGAACCCCACAACATGGTGAATTTCCATTAGAAGACATCACAGAGCAGTACTTTAACCAGATGAGTCTTGAGGGTAGTCTCCATAACCAGAGAAATGCTGAGATGCACATACCTCAGATTGGCTTGCATCACCTTAATATTCCTCATTCGGGGTTGGGGCAACCTCAGAGGTATAATGAGATGGATGCTCCGTGGAGTCCTGGTTATTACTCCCCCAGGCAACCTGGACATGAACCAAGGCCAGTGGCAGAGATTCCAACTTCACCTTCATCATCGCGTTACTACTCACCATATCAAGAAGTTCAAGAGAAAAGCTATGATAGGACTCCTGAGGAATATTCTCGTCTTCAGGTTAATCATCAATCTCCCCATGAGCTATTATTTCCAAATGGACCACATCATGTACACCATGCACTTGAAGGAAACAGTATCCGTGAGCATTGCCAGTTAACTTTTCAAAGAAATCAACCTTATCCAGATCCCTCCTGGAAGCCTGGGGACAGACCATATGCAGAATCAAATCTAGGAAGTGGACTGCACCAGGTTGTAAATTCTTGTGCTGAATGTCCTCCAAATCGGGAAATGATGATGATGAGTACAGATGCAAACATGCACCATCCTTACTATCCTAGGGAACAAACAGATCCTCGTGCTCTTTACAATGATACTCATAATCATGAAAGAGGGTGGGTTATGCAGCACCAATCAAATCCTCGGGTGGAGGAACCAAGGACACATGTTTCTGGGGTTGGAAGGTTGACAGATCACTACATTATAGACAATGGGATCAATATTCCTATGGGGCATAGCAATGTAGCTGATGTCCATCATGTGCCACCACATTATGTTCATCACGATGACCCTCGTAATGTTCGAACTGGGCAAGATTTTGGTAATCAAGTGTTTCACGACCATGCAGTGGCCAAAGGGTCACACATACATGTTCCACCGGTAGATGAGTATGGAGTTCGCTATGGGAATTCACCTTATGCATATGGAGCAGATCCACTTTACCAAGTGCCACATGGTCCTGTAGTTTCAAATTCTACGTGGAGAAATGTTCATGGCGCAATGCATGGGGGTCCCTCTTATGAGGCATGTGGTTCAACCCAGGTGGCAAATGGGTCATCTGGTCCTGCATTTATCAGGGGAGTGGTAGAGAATAGTTCCAGATTGCAAACTGGGTTGGAGTATCCGAATTCTTGGGTTGATTTGTCACAGAAAAAGGTGGCCTTTGATGAGTCTTCTGTGCCTGAATATTTCCAGGGACAAACACGGAGATCGACACAAAATGCTTTTAATCAAGAGATTCAATTTCCTAATACTCTTGAACCTTCAGAGTCATCTGAAAAGCTCAACCGTTTGACTCCTGTAGATCCACTATTGAGACCTGATTCAGCTCCTTTTATTGACGATAAGGTGGTAAGTTTGAGTATGCCGGGAGCGAAGCCAAGACGTCCTGACTTGGAAGTTGTAGATTCCAACGTTTCCACTGGCATTCCCATAGAATTAACAAGGGACGTGGATGGCATAGAAAGTAGCTGCACTATTAAGGCAGGAGATAATAATGGTAGTGCTTCTTGTGAGAAGGAGAAGCTGCCAGATGATAGTCTGAGTTTCACACCTGAGTTGATTGCATCTGTGAAACAAAGAGCAATGCAAAATGTTAATGAAGTGAAAGCTAAAGCTCAAGAAGATGCTCATTCTGTTATCGGGGATGAGAAAACTACAAAAGTAGGAATCGAGAATGAGCCCGATGCAGTGGTGAGGGTGGATTCTTGTGCTTTGTATGCAATGCTAGTTCTTTAATCCTCTTACTGAAATCCTTTTTTTTTTTTTTTTTTTAATTTATAGGATGTCCATGGAGGCTCTGGGATAGATTCTGATAATGATAATGATAATCTTGAAAATTCAAAAATTGAGCTAACAGAGGCCGAGGCTGAGGCTATTGAAAGGGGATTGCAGGTTTGTCTTATCTGTCAATTAGTAAATCTTCATTATAATTGTAGCTCAAGTTTAAAGAGGAAATTAAAAAAAAACAACCATTAATATGGGCTATTAATACGCCTTCAATTTCAATTTATGTTCTTCTATTGTTTACATGTAGACTATTAGAAATGAAGATCTTGAGGAAATCCGGGAATTGGGTTCTGGCACATACGGTTCTGTTTATCATGGGAAATGGAAGGGTTCAGATGTGGCTATAAAGAGAATAAAAGCTAGCTGCTTTGCTGGAAAACCATCTGAACGGGAACGTCTGGTAGGTTTTTATGTTTACTTCATTCCCTGTTCTTTTCATTACATTGTTCATTGTTTCATCTGATCTCTATATCTTGTTTTAGTTTTTATTTTTATTTGCTTGATGATTGAAGTTGCCCTAGTTCCATCTTAATACTTTACATCTGAAATCAAGCTATGTTAAGGAATAACATGTCATCAAGTGTATTCCATTTGCTTTCTCTATTTGTCGAGATGGATGTTTCCACACATGGTGTGTGTGTTTTCTTTTTTCTATATTTGTTTTTTGTTGTGCAGGGGTGGTTGGGGTGTGAGACTAGTACAATTCATTGTATATTGAAAGATACTCGAGAGCCATTTCAATTTCTTTGAAATGCAGTGATAAGTGATTATATCTTTGGTGCCTTTTTCAACTAAGTTGCCATGAGCTATTCTATGTCACATTCATTCACGCATTGAAACACTATGTAACACTGCAGGATAGACAATTTCTCTTAAAATGCTGAACTTTCCATTGTTATCAATGCAGAGTGTGAATTCAATGAGCACCTTAACTATTACTATGGTGTTGATATTCTAACACGATTTTACATAGTTTGGCTATAGTAGGAACATTAGAACATAAGCTGTCAATTGCAGACTTGTTTTGTATTCGAAGATGAGAAAATTGCTTAGCAGATTTTTGAAAGGTTGAAATTTTGTTAGCATTTGGAGATGGCTATATTTTTAGTTTTTTTACAATGTATTTTGACTTCCTATGTTCACTTGTATCCTGGTGAACCGTGAACACATTTCAATATCTTGTCATTCATGAATTATACTCCGTAAAATCATTTTTGAATTGTATTTGGCCCATCAACTAGCAAGCCCATTGCATTGTGAGAAAGTAGAAAAGCATTTATTGGTGATTGATATGTGCTCTTCTACGTTTACACCAAGCTAAAGTATTTTACATCCTGCCTTTCTATTTAGATTGCAGACTTCTGGAAAGAAGCCCTGATACTAAGTTCATTGCACCATCCAAATGTTGTTTCATTCTATGGCGTAGTTCGTGATGGTCCAGATGGATCTTTGGCAACTGTGACAGAATTTATGGTGAACGGATCCTTGAAACAGTTCTTACGGAAAAAAGACAGGTGTCGTAAGCTTTTCATGCATTCTAGACTCTCTTCATTGTGAATGAGAAATATCCTACTTTCTGCTCACTCCTTAAGTGTATGACATTAATCCAAGAAACTTTTGTGGTGCAGGACAATTGATCGCCGTAAAAGGCTTATCATTGCTATGGATACTGCATTTGGTATGGAGTATTTACATGGAAAAAATATTGTGCACTTTGATCTAAAATGTGAGAACCTATTGGTGAATATGAGGGATCCACAGCGACCAGTATGCAAGGTAAGCCAAAGTACGAGTATATAAATATACTTTATTTATTTATTTGAACTCTTCATAGCAAACTGATTTACAGTGTGAAATGTCCTTTAAAGAAACACTTCAGGAACTTTCTTTCATTTATTCTAGTTGTTTGGTCTTTGGTATATATTTTCTACTATTATTTGACTGATGCATTCCTTAATATCTCTATAGATTGGTGATCTTGGCTTATCAAAGGTGAAACAAAAAACTTTAGTTTCTGGAGGTGTTCGTGGGACTTTACCCTGGATGGCACCTGAACTTCTAAGTGGAAAGTGTAACATGGTAACAGAAAAGGTAAAATTTTTAAACATGAGTACATAACTTTTGTCTTCAATGTTCTGTAGTTACTAATGCCATTTCCTCTGTTCTCTTGCACAGATTGATGTTTATTCTTTTGGAATTGTCATGTGGGAGTTGCTCACGGGTGATGAACCCTATGCAGATATGCATTGTGCCTCTATAATTGGTATGTGCTAATAATATGTTACTACTGTATAAAGTTGGCTATAGGGATTTCACTCACAGTAAAGACTGTTTTTGCAAATTTCCATATATTTGTTCTTAAAAAAATGCAAATCTAAATGCCATTCTAAAATTGTGATTGAAATCAAAACAATACAGTACTATTCTAACCTGTATTGGTACTTTGGTAGTAAAACCAGTACAAATTTGTTACAGTGTTTTAAAACAGATGTAAACAACAAGCGGTCTCTGATTTTATGAGTATGTTTTCTACTTCAGTGAGCAACAATTCAATGTAAACTTCACCTGTACATCTCATCCTTGCAAATGTATGCCTTTTTCTCTTAATAACCCTTGCATATATTTAGCAAATACAATGAGAAAATGTGGTATAGAAAGTCATAGACATGACATGTAAATATTAGGATGTTAATATTTTACTATATAAAATATACACTTCTAAATGTCAAGTAGGGAAAGGTGCACTTTTAGTCCTAAGTTATGGCTGAATAGTGACTTTTAGTCCCCTAATTGTTTAGCGTGGGAGAATCGAAATTGCAAGGTGGTTAATATATAGGCACTACTTTTATTCACACTAAACAACTCAGAACAAAAAATCACTATTTAGTAATAACTTAAGGACTAAAGTAGCTCTTTTTCCTGATAAGTATATACAATATGAACAATTAGTACACGTGATGTGGGTATTTACTATTTTATTTTACTAACTCTTTGTGTTTCAACAGGTTGAGAAAGTATGTATGAACAGATACTACAATGTAATAGGGTTAGTTGTATTAAAAAAAAAAGTACTCTGTAGCACTTAGTTTAAACAATGTGAAGATTTAGTCATACAATATTGTCATTAGTGCATACAAAGTGAAGCCACGTATTTGGGGTGTATATTGTTATGTGGAATTTGGTGCGTGATATACCAATTGTTTTTTCAGACTCCCTTAGCCTTCCTCCAGAACTAGCATAATGGCCCTCTCGTATTAACTTGGCCAGTGTCTTCTTCCTTATTATTTGATTTAATTTTATTCCTCTTTTACAATTTGTAGGAGGGATAGTAAACAACAGCCTGCGCCCACAAATTCCAACGTGGTGCGATCCTGAATGGAAGTCCCTGATGGAAAGTTGTTGGGCTTCGGATTCAACCGAAAGGCCATCGTTTTCGGAAATCTCCCAGAAATTGAGAAGCATGGCTGCAGCAATGAATGTGAAATGATGCTACTTCAATGGCGATCATTCTTTCCCTACTATCGTTTATCCAGTTAATAGAGAAGCACCATTAAAATAAACAGAAGGATATATATGTTTCGCCGCGCCTTTGGGTTCATTGCTGGCTATGAGACTGCACTAATTCCTTAGCACTGCTATATATAGTTGCCATTGTTTCATGAAGAGAGAGCTGCAATTTGCATAGAAGACTGTAAGTTTCATGACAGCTGAGTTCATGCTTTTATACACAAAATATATATGCTCTTTCATAAATCATAAAGCTCACCATTTCATATCATTGTGCAGGTTGGTTGAGGAGAGGGTATTTTTGTTGCAAGACTAGCCAGTTGGCTGCAGCTTATGTACATAAAATTATGAAACTTTGGTACTCAATTTATTATGTCACCCTTAACTTCGATTCCATTATTAAACAGAGGTACTTTCGATTCTTCAACCTCCAAATTTTGCTGTGTAAACATGTTAACATGAATAGTGCTAGAATGGAGTACTGAGTGGCGCTCCCAATAAATAATATTTTAATAATACAATTTTGTTTTAATTTTGATATGGACTACCTTCTTTTTCTTTTTTTGCAATATATTTTTCTGACTCTTCAAAAAAAGTTATGAAGCAACACATTTATTCAATTTTATTAAAATTTTATTTAGTAAATTTGTATTTTAGTACTTTTTAATGTTTTTTTTCTTTAATTATAATATTCTTTAGTTTATATATTTTATTTGTGAAATAATAAACTTGATTTTAATAGATTTGTGTAGGAAAAATAGGAATGTTGTACCACAATTGAAAAGGAAAAATATATGGAAGAAGGTTAGTTGTTAATTCTTTATTATGTAAATGAAGTATCAAAACTCAAAAAGTTATAAAGAATAAAAATAATAACATTTTAAATATTTATGTAATAAGTAAAACTTTAAAGGTTAAATTACAATATTTTTGAAGAGTTAGTAGAGTAGTTTGTAACAGTGAAAATTTTAGAAACTAAAACTATTAAGAGAACAATTGAGGGATTGAAATTGTATTTTTTTTTCTTTAAATGTTTATAAGCAACGAAAAAAATGCTCACCTGTTTTAACAGTTGAAATTTGGAATGGTAAATATTTCATGAGTGAATATTTGACGCTAAAGTTGTAACAATGGATTCCAATTGTTTTTTTTCAATGGATTCCAATTGATTGATTTCATTACTATTTAAAGTTGATATCTAAAATGGTCATACTATAATTCCGATTATTATTTTACTGATTAAAGTTAACATAATATCTACTGATTATCAAGATATTATTTTTAATGTATATTATACGTCTTGCAAAATTAAATTAAGGGAGTGTTTGGTTCAAACATTGAAATCAGAATTGTATTAAATCCAATAGTAGGGGTACACAAATTCCCAACCAAACACCACCCAAATTTATTGAAAAGAGTAGACATAAACTAAACTTATCCACAAAAGGGGTAATCCCTCGCCCCAAAGGGAGATAAATTACGGTGATTCAACGGTCTATTAGGTGAAAGGACCAGTGCTTAGTGCTCACAAGGAGACACCCCTCAAAAGGGTGAAACTAGACGGTTCATTAGGTGTAAGGACCAGTATCTAGTGCTCACAAAGAGCCACCCATAAGAGGGTGAAATTGGTGAAACTCGGACACTATTAAAGCTCAATTTTACATCTTTACGCACTATCCAATGCCTAAGAACTAATTGAACTACCCAACCAACATAAACTAACAAAGTGTTATGCCCCACACCCACCAAACCTACCTGAACAAAACTGCAGGGTATGTAGTGAAGGTGTACGAGTCCAACACCTGGTTGACTTAATTCTCTTCGTTCTTTAATTTGGTGGGCATGCATTATATATATATATATATATATATATATTTATATAATTCCAATTTCAAAGAATATAGAAGAAATGAAGATGGAGGTCAAATTCCATGACAGCATCATCATCAACTATCAACTACTGACTTAATCCTCATTCTCTCTAGAAACCGTACAAAAATTTTGTTACCTAATACGCGGGATCCAGTTTTTAATCACAAGTCAACCCTCACAATTCACATTCATACAAATATTGCATTCTTATCTCAATCAATTGTTTAACTTAACATCAATAATCGACTGGTTTTGGATTGTTTGCCCAAAGGTGTTCATGAGAGCTACTTTAGTTTGCTTTGATGAAAATTCAAGTTTGATTCGATTACTATCGAACTCAACTCAAGTTCAAATAACGAATCAAGTTAAATTTAAATATCTTAATTAACACGCGGCTCAAGCAGTTCGTGAGCCTAATCAATCTTTATATACATATATATATACACAAATTTAACTGATACATTTATATATTTATATTTATATGATAACAAAAATGCTATAATAGAGGTGCATGTAATATTGAGTTTTATTATTATATTATTTTGATTGTAAAATATTTATTAGTATACTTTTTGTGTAAAAATAAAAATCTTTATTAAAAATATCCGAGCCGAACTCGAATAGCTCAAACTTGAGTCAAGTTAATTTAGAGCTCGGTTAAGTTTGAGTTTCGATATTTAAAATATAATCAGGACGTGTTGAGAGTTTTATTCTTTACGACTTATGAATACATTTATTTTTTTTATTTATTCTCCCTAAGAATTATAATACACATTTTGATTTTTTCACTCCATACATACTCTCAAACATGACAAATGAATAAGTAGTCATTCTTAAAAAAATATTTTTTCTTCTCAACATGTGGCAAGAGCATTGCTCAACTCATAAGAGCGACTTTTGTTAGGAAAATGTTCCCTTCCCCTAATAAGTTACTCATAATATTTGTTATCTAACATAGTATTAATAAAAAAAAAAGATTTTTTTTCATTAATTACTCAGGAATGATCAATAAGGTAAAATTGATGTTCAGGTGTGAATGTGCGCTAGTGTATTTGACATTATGTAAAGTGCACTAAAAAAATAACGGGATCAAGGGCGGCAGCCTCCCCAGGTGCAACTATGCAAACAAAGTTGGGCCCTTGGTTGAACTGAAATCAACGGTGAAAATCAATGAAAATGGAAAAAATGTGGTGACATTTTTGGTACTAAAACAATAATTGTGGATGAAAGTACTAAAGTAATAGTCGTGGATGAAAATTGGTAGGAATTAAACATATGGACCAAAATTGTCATTTTCCTATAATATTTATAGGACAAAAATTGGTATTTGTTATATATATATATATATATATATGATGTAGCCGTACGAGTGTAGAGGATTTTTGTACATAATCACTATTTTATTCATGGAGGATGCTATATCATTGAGTGGATAATGCATATTACGGCATAGTAAAATTAAATATTTTAATTGGTTTGGTGAAGATGTGCAAATTACATACCTCTTTTTTCAAGTTGCAGGTAAGTAGCATATTACATTATATTGCTCGTCATTCTTCATACCTTTTCACATAATCACTACAAAGTTTGGTAGGCTGTACTTTTTAAGTAGTGTATAAATCTATATATTATATTATTTATATTACATCTTATACAATCGAAACTAATATTTGAGAATTCTTTTTTGAGTTGAAATTTTAGACTAGCATCACACTTCAATTCATATTATGTACTCGATCATCACCCATAGCTATCTAGCTGGTCTTATTAGTAAGTATTGTGCTTGATGATATTTTTTGGTAAGATATTTTGCTGGGTGATGAGTAGAAAAAATGACAGTTAAATCTAGTTTAGTATTTAGTGATATAAGCGTGAGACTATATATATATTAGACTGGTATATCTCGACTAATTGACCTTCAATTCCTTCTAAACCAAATTAAAGTCAAATGTGAACCCTATCTAGCTAGGAAGAGTCACGGGAAGATGAGAACGCATATACAACGGTTAGATGCTAAGGGCAAAGTCAATTTGTAGGATGCCAAAAGGTGATGGGTTAGTTAAGAGGAGGAGTTGACAATTGCAGAGATAAGTTAGAGGAATGGAGTGATTATAACCCCAAAATGATCTCAGCAAATGTGTGTTTCTTGCAAAAAGTGCATGGAGATAGTAACACTTTCAATTAATTTAAGATTACCACTTCATAATTATTGTTGTTTGCAGCAAAAGCATCCTTGTTAATCAAGGGATTTTTCTATAGGCTTGTTTTGGGCATCTTTGTCAACCCTTAACTTCTTCTTCCTAGCTACCTAGCTAGCTCTATTTAGATTAAAAGAAAATTGCTATAGCCCTAAACAAAAAGTTAATGCTACCTGATGTAACGATCGACTTAAGGCAGTAGTGTAGGATTCCAATCGCTCTGAAAACATGAATGGAAATAGACCTATGATGATGGAAGGTGTATGTGGATTGAATCTCTTGTGTGCGCATAAAAACTAGGGTTTGACTGGTGGACTGATTGCATGAATCACAATTTAAAACTGCAGTGGTTCTAGTGGCCAGATCTGTGGATTTAGGATTAGTCCAATGAAACTGAGATGTATATAATATAAAACAAAATTAATGTTATTTTCCCTCTTTTTATTGACGTGCATTTCATTCTCTTCATGGGCTTGTGCCACGTACTATATAGATGTGCGTGTATTATATGTATTATATTATAGTTAAAGATGAACCTAACGTAATTATGATCAACTTTTTGATAATTATATGGACTTTGCTCCTGCATCTTTAGTCGTGAAACATTGAAACGTACGGAATACGCTGATTGGATTGTTTCTTTGTTTCTTTTTTATTGTTTTAATTTTAAGTTAGTTTGATTAATGTTAATTTGATCCGTGTATTAGGTATATTCTGTCAATTTTGTTTTATCTTCCATATATAGTTCTGTGAGAGGGCCCTCGAGTGTGCCTCCGGAGGACTGCGCTTATGGTTCGTGGTTGAGGGCAGAGACGGAGTCAGAAATTTTGTGTATTGTGGGTGAAAAAGTAATATAGTAAATTATAAAATTGTTGGAATAAATTGCATATCATCTTTATTAATATGATATTTATAAATATTTAGAAACACGATCCTTGTCTTCTTCCTTTAGCCTGTGCATCTAGAGTGGACTCTTTCTGGATTTGGTTGGGTTCAGTCTAGATGTGGCGGTAACCCCTCCGGTTGTTCGGTAAGGCCGAGCCGGGGTGTTACAAAGTGGTATCAGAGCCCTGTTTCGAGTCAAAATCCTGATTCAAATTTTTTCGAGTCAATTCTAGTTTCGAGTTAACCAAGTTTCGGAGTTAGCTTAGGTTCGTTGAGATCGACCTAAGTCGTTGTTACAGCTTGATGAGTACAAGTTCTAGAGCAGAGCTGGAACGGAAGCCAGGTAGCGTAAGAAGGGGGTATTTCACTTCTACTCTACAGAATCTCACGATTCTGGTTGTTGAATAGTATGATCAATGCTTGTGATTGCCTGCATGTGATTGCTTGAGATTTTTATGAGTGAGCTGGATAGCATAATGCTTTGATTATCGCTATGCTGTGTTTGAAACCCTTGCTTAGAGGATGTGATGAAGGGAATGTTACAAAGAATTGTATAGGACTGGAGTAGGTGCTATATCGACTGCCTAACTAGCTAACCCTTGTAGAACTTTTACACTACGGGTATTAACATGGAACTATCGTCCAGTGAAAATGCCGCCGAGACGAAATACGCCTGCCGGTAACGACGATAATAACTCTGCGATGGATCGCATGGCCCAAGCGATGGAGCGAATGACTGAGTTCATGATGGCTCAGCAAGCCCAGAACCAGAACCAAGGACAGCCACGGGTCGATTTTGCGAAGGCTATAGCAAACCGACAACCGCCGTACTACGCCGGAGAAAAAGACCCGGTAATCTTGGAAGAATGGATTCGAACATTTGACAAGTTGCTTAACGCAGTGAACTGTCCTGCGAACCAGCGAGTATCTTCTGCGGTGTACTACCTGACGAAAGCTGCCGACAACTGGTGGTCAACGGTTGGACCTGATCTCCTACAAGACCTAGCGTTTGGATGGGAGGAATTCAAGGTGGAATTGAGGGAACAATTCTACACCGAGCGCATTAAAGGGATTAAATGCGAGGAGTTCCTTCGATTAAAGCAAAAGGGAGCAACGATCCAAGAGTACCATGATCAATACGTAGAACTGATGCATTTCGCCGAGGAGATCGTCCCTGACGAGGCAAGCAAGGCGAGAAGGTTCGTTCGTGGGTTGGATTGGAGCATAAGAGGAATGATCGCGTCATTCATGTGCACTACTTTGAAAGAGGCATATGATAGAGCCTCGGATCATTATCAGGTGTTCCTGGATCAACAAGAGGTTTACGGCCGGAGTAAGAGGAAGGCTGATGATAAATTACGGAAGTTCTCGGCAGGAAACAAGAAGGCAAACCAAGAAAGTTTTAATCCAATACCAGGAAGAGGAAGAGAAGGAAGTAATTGGGAAACCGTCCTGTTTGCCCAAGATGTGGAAGGAATCATCCCGGAGCAAATTGTCAAGGGATGAGGATTAGATGCTATAAGTGTGGTCTCTTGGGACACAAAGCCGTTGAGTGCCGGACCCAGGTGAACAACCTCCAGAAACCCATACAGAATGTAAACCAGGGAAGAAGATTCAATGAGGATGCTGACCAGAAGCCCGCGGGCGCAGAAGATAAAAGGACCAACTTCCAGGCAGTGAATGTGGGAAGACCAACGAACGCCACGTATGGTTCCAACCACAAAGGGAAGCAAGTGATGGGAGAAAGCAGCGGGAGAAGCAAGGCAGGATTTACGTCGTCAACAGCACTCAGGCTCAGGCTAGCGACGTCGTAACGGGTACATTCCCCATAAACTCAGCGCTTGGATTAGTCCTATTCGATACAGGGACTACCAATTCATTATAATCACCTGCGTTTACTGATAAACTAAAGATAGACTACTGCTAGACTAGATTTAAATGACACAACGGCCTCAGGAATAATAAGTACCCTGTAGAGATAGCTATGACAACGTTGCTATAGAAATAGCGGAATCTAACAGTCCCGGAAACCTCGTTCGTTTTGAACCTGAGGACATCGATGTCGTACTCAGGATAGATTGTTGGATAGGTATAAAGCTCGAATCGTGTGTGATGAGCGAAAGGTCGTCTTACGAGCAAAGACCGAAGGGAGGAAGAATATCCTACTGAAGATTGGCAAGCAACTCGAGCCGAGTTATTAACTACGCGGAGATTGAAGAAATTCGTACACCCGGGATGCAAAGTGTATCTCTGTTTGGTGCAAGATGCGGAAGTAGAAGAACTTGAGATTGAGCGAATCTCAGTAGTACGCGAATTCCTGACGTAATCCCCGACAATCTCACGGAAATGTTACCGGGAAGAAAAAGTGAAATTCACCATCGATCTCGTACCAAGAACACTACCTATCTCGAAAGCGCCTTATCGAATGGCACCTAAGGAGATGGAGGAGCTGAAGGCACAATTGGCAGAATTTTGAAGAAGAGATTTATTAGGCCAGGTATGTCGCCTTGGGGCGCACCGGTACTATTCGTTAAGAAGAAAGATGTAGCGAAATTGTGTGCTAAGATTAGGCATACTAAGAATCCATTATGCGTAAACGAAGGTAAATAGTAGTCTGCTTAGAATCCGTGGAAAATAAGAGGAAGTTTCGGGGACGAAACTCTTTTTAAGGAGGTAGACTGTAACCCCTCGCCTATTCCGATAAGCTTAGAGTTCGAAAAATATTTTTTTAAGCTATGATATTTACGAGATGGTCTCTCGTTACTTCAAGAGGATTTTTTAAGTAAGGATAGTTAATAATAAGTTACGATCATACATATCGGTCACGAACCGAAAAAATTTAAGGATGTTTATAAGTTCGAAATTTACCTTAAGGAAGGAATTATTAGGCATGATACGATTAAGCTCGAATTGTCTGCTAACTCGAGTGGGAGAAATTAACGGACTGTAAGGGGAAAATTATTACGAACTCCGTACCTATATTTTGCGAGACACCGAAAAATTCCCAATTTTAATGATTATCGACGAGATTATTTTTAGAATTTTAGTATTAAATTTTCCCGAATTAAGTTATATTCCTCCGAACTTTTATCTGATTTACTCCCAAACTGGCAAAGTAAGCTTATTCTACAAGCCACACCATGGAAGATTGACAAGTGTCATCCTCATTCACCACATGAAAATAAATAATTAATTAAATGGATGAATTATAGGGTAAGCTAGCCAAGAAGATTGGTCTCCAAGTCTTCCACCATCATCTCTCTCTCTCTCCCATTTTCGAAAATCAAAGGAAAGAAAGAAGAAGAAAAGCTTAGTCTTCTACTTTGTGATCCAAGAATTCCCTAGCCATCTCTTCAACTCAAGTGCTCTAAAATAGGTAAAGACTTTGGCTTTGTTCGGTTAAATCCTCCTAGAATTTAAGTTTAAGCTAAAGATTCATGAAAATATTGTTATTATGGTAATTTTTGTTAGGATCTTCGGTGAAAGGTTTGAAGGAAGAGATCATCATCTTTCTACGGTTTTAGAAATCTACTTGGGAGTAATGAATCC